>JARWLC010000011.1:43481423-44081423 GCA_033318265.1 Phyllotis vaccarum | reverse complement strand
ATTTTACCTCTAAGCAAATATCTATCCAAGGAGTTTGAAACAATAATTTTGACTTATTCTGGCATCCTGCCTTGAGACATAGATCTACACCCCTTTATTACTGAGCCCTTCCCATTGCATATCATCTCCCCACTCCCTCCTCTGATGTTAATCAATAGCCATTCTCTATGTACTTATTTCTTTTCAGGCACATGCAGTCTTCTCCCACCTTAAACAATTTTTAATATGTCAACGTTATTGTGTAATTATCACACACGGGCTACATTGTGTCTCTGTTTCTTTATTTCTTTTCCTTCACCTAAAATATCATCTACACTTGAGACTAATATCTAGGTATAGATCGACTTCCAGAACTTCAAAAAATCAAAAGATACAGGCCTTAAAGTTACTTACTTCCCTCAGCATCCAATGATTTCCGATAATCTGACAACTATGGTATCATCACACACACACACTCTCTGCTATAGCATGCATATAGCTGAAAATCTCTGTTCCAGCCAGAAACATTCAAGCACTTGGTAGCTGCTTCCCAAATAGTTGACTCAGAGGCTTAATATTATAGTAACTTCTCGGCCAATAGTTCAGGTTTATTATTAACTAGCTCTTACACTTAAACTAACTCATATTTCTTAGCCTCATGGCTTGGTTTGCTTCAGAGTGGCATCCTCATCTTGATTTCTCTGCATCTGGCTGTTAACTGCTGTTCTGCCTTTTCTCTTCCCGAAATTCTCCTAGTCCGGTTGCCTGTTGCTAATTCCTACCTAGCTATTGACCAATCAGCATTTTATTTAACCAGGATGAGCAAGAAAATCTCTACAGTGAACAAGAGCAATATCCTACAGCGCACACACTTAGGCCTGGGGATGATTTTACATATTCTTTCTCTCTCTCTCTCTCTCTCTCTCTCTCTCTCTCTCTCTCTCTCTCTCTCTCTCTCGAATTTTGTTATTGTTTTCTTTCAAGATGCATTTGTTAGTTACCTACAACTGTGTTAGGTTCCAGAGATAAAAAGATGTATAAAATGTTTATTTTACTTTTGGAATGTGCTTGATATGTGTTTTAAATTCTCTACCACTATAAGTAATACCCTTTATTTCACACAGGCTATCATTCCATTTCTGGTGCCTTCAACTCAACACTGTGCATTTAAGTTTAGTGAGTTGGTGCATGGAATTTTCTAACTAATAGATAGCATAATGCATGTTATAGACCAATGGATAGCATAATGGGTGCTGGTATCCTAACATCTAGCATAATACATAAAATATTAAAAGAGGTAAAATTTTATGTATACTTTAGACCTGATAATTATGCATTGTTTCATAGTTTCCATTTTCTCCTTTGGTGAAGAGTAGACTACTCACATTTGCTCTATGAGAAACAGTATAAGGAGAACATATATCTTCATAGCAGTTTTTATTATCGATTTGTTGTGTAGTAATGACAAGTTGGAGTGTACCTACTTTTATGAACTTGCTATTGTTTGAGCTCTGTCTCTGAAGATGTTGTCTACTTATCTTTGTCATTTTATATGGAATATTGGGCATTTTTGATAATGTGTAGAAATGTCTTACACACTGTTTTCTTTACCTTTGTGTCAGAATTTGGCATATTTTTCTACTGTATCATCTGTTCATTTATTAAATTTTCTCAGCCATCTGCCTGCTAGTTTTTTTTCTGTGTGACTTGTATAGGTTGAAATGTTTAATTATAATGCTACCAAATTCCTTGTTGTATCAACCATGGTTCGTGCTTTTTTTTGAGTTATGTTAAAAAATTTCCCCATACCCTCCATCATAAAAATTTTCTCTTATATTTTCTTATTGCTGGTTTAAAAATTTATGATGTCTTTACTACATGCATCCAATTAGAGTTCACTTAATCTAACATTGTGAATATCCACATAGAAAGTCAGTCCTCCCTCTTCTATCTCCAAAAAAAAAAAAAAAAAAAAGTCTTTTATCCATTTCGAAAAGAGGGAATTGAATAAATGTAAACCAGTTGCTTTGATATAATAGCAAGAAAAAGAGATGGGATTGTCAGCTGAGTTTTCCTCAGCTCAGAATTTTCAAGAGGCCTTTGCTTTCTCCCATAGAAGTCCCTACTTGCATATCAATTTCTTTGCAGGCTGAGGCTGTGCTCTGTCCTGGTTTTGTACACAGCATCACCAGGGACAATGATAACAGTTCCAGTTGTTCACTGAGTACATGCTTGGAGTTTCAGGATATAGTTTTTCCATTCTTTGTCCTTTTACCCTCTGTATATCACCATCAAAAGTTGTGGAATTGCCTTTTCATCCACTCCACAGACAGGCCCCTTTCCCAATGTTCTACCGTTTGATTAGATTGGCCTCCACATCTGAGGGCTGGGTATGGTCCAGAGCTCACTGTTAGAGATTTGACACCATCATTCCACTTGGAAAGGGGGTGCTTCAGCAGCTCTCATGGATTAGGTCCAGTAACTAACAGGAACAGCAATGCAAGGTTTGAATCTGGGACACATTAAGGTAATTGTGTGGACATAACAGCTTTGGAGACATGGATTTTCATGTCTGTCTTGATGCTGCATCCTTGCCATGTCCTTAGCAACAAGCTTCCTGGTGATGTGCTCACAAACTTAATGAGAACTGCTGTCTCCTTATCCAACTGTGCATTGCTGGAATGAGTAGTATGGAGGAAATTCAGCTCCTAATGTTGGTTTTCTGCCATGGATGACAGTATTTGGATGCCTCTGTAAGTTTTCCAGGTGTTGGCCATGTCTGACCTAACTTTGTGCCAGCTCATAATGCAATGTGGTTCCAGTAGGGAAACTATCAAGCCATCTCTGAGTCAGTTTGCTCATGTACTTCAGCCAACCATCAGCATTTGTCTGAAAGACTGCCTTAGAGCTTTCAGTGATGCCTGACTATCTAATGGGAAAGAACAAAGCTGTCCATGAGAGCAGCGTTTAATTTTTATGATGATGCCGTGAGCTTTGATTGAGTTACTAGTTGGGAGCAGCGCATGGAAAAAGAATCAAACAAACAAAAGCATCAGATCAAGTCCATATGAGTCTGTGTGGTGATGGAATACAGTTCCAAAGCTTGTAGAAATGTGGATTCAGACTTAGATGTCAGAGGATAAGGAGAAATTGGGAACTAACAAGATTTGTCTGACTAAGAAAGTCTGCAGCTGGTTGTTGCAAAAAGAAGGTCATTCTTTCATATGTGAATTTAGCACACACTTTTTAAAGGACAATGATAGAGACTAGAGCTAAGAATACAAACTGCATTAGAGGCATCCTATGGTAGTTTACGCCAAGCTTTTAAGTTCATCATTTACAGGTACAACCAGACTACAGGTATAATAACTATAAGACAGGAAGTTTACTCACCTAATAACTACAAAATTTAGAAATGAGGCTCAGGCCTTCTAATTCTATCATGTTATCTCAGAAAGAGGTTGTGGGGCCAGGGGATTGAGTTCTAAAGAAACCAGAGGAATGATTAATAACGTTCACTCACTGGGTATGGAACTAAGAAGGGATTCTGATTTCACGAGGCAGCAAAGGTGAGTTTTGCTTAGTAAAAAAATCTCTAAGGAGTTGGAGAGATAGCTCCACAGTTCAGAGGCTTTTTGCTCTTGTAGAAGACTCATATTCAGTTGCCCGTACCTACATGATGACTCACAATCATCTTTAACTCCAATTTCTGTGAACCCAACACCCCATTCTGATCTTTGTAGGTATTAGACATACCTGTGGTACACTTACATATATGAAGGCAAAATTCCCATGCATAAAAATAAATACATCTAATTTTTAAAAAGATAAAACAATTTTAAGCCTTTGGAGGAAGGTGATGTAATACAGATACCCCATTTATGGCCCAATGAAACAGTGTCTTCTGAAACATGACAGGACCACTGCACTCTTAAGTTCATAGCATCCATAGTTGCCTAGACAAGATGACCACAAGATCAGGCAAGTTGGCAGACAGTTCACATGGATGGGCATTCAAAAGCCTAAACTTCTAGATAATAAACTCCTGATAGTTGATGGTTTCTGGAAAAAAATAAGTTTCCCGTGGGAATATGGTCCTTGATAGCTTGACCATAATCCAATGTGTGGCTGCACACCCATGTGTATATGATAATCACTAATTTGACTCAATGGGAAACACACACACATGTAAAGTTGGGAGAGGGTATGGGGTAGATCCAGGAGGATTTAGAGAGGTGAGTGATGTGCAATTGTAAAATTGTCAAAGGAAAAATAAAATATATTAAAAGAGAAGAATATGATGTACTTGTATAAAAATGTCATAATGAATCAAATTATTATGTATAATTAATAAACACTAATAAAGCAGTAAAAAATACTCATAGACAGTAGAGGGGAGAATAAAGCTCAGAAACACTGTTAAACCAAACTTGAGCTCACATTTATTGCTGTGTTGTGCTGGTGTAATCACCCCACTCCTGGAACAGAATTAGTAGTTGTGTTGGTCAAGAACTCAGTCAAAGTTGTAAGAATGTTTAAGTCCTAAGATTAAAAAGCTAAGTTTAAAAAGCATGGAGCAACTATACGTTTTAAATCCTTTATCTAGTTTGTTTTGAATATATATATATATTTGAATGACTTCTTAAATGTATTTGGATACAGATTTAATAGAATAAATACTGTTATCACATCAGCATGCACTATTTCCTTTCAAGAGCTAAAACCATCATCAAACCTCAGAGTTGAAAATGATACTTAAACCAAACATTTCAAACCACACTTTGAACAAAAGACATTATACTTCACGTAGACCAACTATAATTATGGAAAACATAAGGTTTAACTCACAATTGCCATTGGTTTGAGGTGGTTTTTTTCTTCCGTACTTTTCTGGGATGTTGCTTAGAGATAGATGTTCTAATCCAGAAATATGACTTGGCTTTAGTGGTGAGTACTACAAGTTAGGGTCACGTTTTGGTTTTCTCATTTAATAGTGTTCTTGGGCAAGTTTGACTGTGCTTTGTCTTAGTTTCCTGGAGCATAATGACAGTATCTCTCTCATAGAGATATGGTAACAATTAAAGGAGTTTCTGTAAACAGTGCACATGGAGAGATGTTTGACACAAAGTAACATCTGATCCCTCTAGGTTAACCCAATTCCTTTATGATATTTTCTCTAGTTACAAAAGTAATAATAAAAATTAAAAAGTTAAAAAAACAAGCTCTTTCAAGACATGGAAAGCTTATCTAACATAGAAATTATGTAGTTATGAATTGTATTACTTCAGAGTGATTTAAAATGTTTAGTCATGGAACTGTTCCTTGTCTATTTCCCAACTGGAATTAGTAACACAACACAGCATCCTGTTTTCTCCTCTCTATGCTCAAGTTTAAATTGCTCTAAGTCTGTGATAGGACTATGCTCCATGCATTTGTAAACTAATTCTAGAATTCAGTCAACCAGAGGTACTAAGTATTCATGAGAGCTTAGACACAAATATCTCCTGGGATCAATTCTGTCCTGACTATTACTGTTCTCAAGCAGATTTATGATTAGGAGCAAGAGAAAAGACACTTTAGTTCTACCCATGCATTACTACTCAGCTTAATGTGCCTGAGAGTTAGTAGAGGTAGTCCATGGGAAAGAATTGGTTCCCAGGATTTTGGACCTCTTTTTGGTTTGGAGTTATGTAAGAAAATCATGCGCTGTCCTGATAAATGGTGAGTTTCATGAGATGGTTGGTCTGTGCAGTAGGGTGACCGAGTATCTCACAGTTCATCGGTGCTTGCTATAACCAGCCTCTTTATCCTGAGAGGTGGAGGTATATCTCAGTACCACACATAACAGATCCCAAAATATGCAAAATGCTTTATTAAAACCTTCAGTGATCCACATTAATTATCAATTATGGTGAATTAGGTGCACATCAGGCTAACAACTTTGATTTTGGTAGATGTACAATTCTAGTTTCTCAAGTTATTTGAATTTCTAGTCGAGTTCAAGAAGATATTGCAATAGATTATAGAACTACAATGACTCATATAATATCTGGAACTAGAGCAATATGTGTCTGATCACAATAGATAATAGTTAATATTTTTTTTTTGATTCTAGGAAGGTCTGTTCTCCTTTACACTTTTGTTTGTAATGCAATATGTGTTCCTTCTCTTGGATGAATGTGTTTGAAAGGACTCCCCAGTCTTTGTAAACCTTCTTTCATGATCCAAGATAATGTCATTCCGCATCTTTTATTCTTTGTAAACTTTCTACATATTGAAGAGTATAGTTGTTATTTTTCCTACTACTTAATACATTTAGCAAAAACTTACTAAGAAAACACTGATCAGAATTAGAGATACACCCACAAATTCTTTGAGATTTGACATCCTTAAGACACAACTTATGCAATTGTTATTAATTATAGCACTCTAAACAACATTGGAATGGCAATAAAGTAAGTAGTTAGTAGCTGAATTAAGTTACATTAGGAAAACATTCCATCTTTCTTCTCCATCCACTATTGAATCTTTCAGTAAAAAATTCTAATTAACAATGTTTTAATCTGAGTATTAGTAAATGGCAATGATCATAGCCAATTCTATTAATATCCAGTCTATCTCCCCTTTGTCTCTTACACCCACTCTCAGACACTCATATATGTCAGGTCACATGCTATAGGCCCAATAAGTTGATGAAATTACAATTGTTCTTGTATATTTTTATTAATTAGTTAATGTCTTTCCCTCTGTCCAAATAAAAGAAGACAAAGTCATGATTTGCCCAAAATTATTTTGAGATGGAAATCTATTTGGTTACAAATTTTAAAGTATTATATAAATTGCTAAGTCTAAACTCCAGCCACAATGTGCTCTTTTCTTCTTGTAAGAATCTACTTATTCAAAAAAGGTAACTAAAGGCAGAATTTATACAACCATCTGGTTTATTCTTTCCAACATAAGACTACAGACTTGACACCCAATGGATGATCTTTTTTTCCTAGGAATAAAAAGATAAAACTATTTAGAGGTATCTCTCATTCTAATGTCATGAGCTATTGTGGTCCAGGGGTTATGACCTTCATTTGAACTCATCAAGAACATCACATCATGTTTTCAACTTCCATTATAAACAAGAAGCTAATTTGGGGCTAGGGGCACCAAGAAGATTATTTAATTCTTTTTTAAAGAAAGGTCTTTTGTGAATCAACATTTCAATGTCTTGGATGTTTTTAATTAATCTCACTACGTAATGGCAGAGGGTAAGTTATTTTTACAGGGCTTTTAACCAGTTACTGATGTAATTTGTTATGCATTGTTTACTAGTTTGTCCCTAAATTACCCTCATCTTTGAAGTGTTCTTCAAATAATAGAAGACACTTTGACCTTATACTAACAGAAGGAACTACTGTCGACTATGTTGTTTGTTTGCTCAATCTGCTATTTTTAATCCATATTTAATATATGTTGCATAGAGGTAAATTATAAATGTATAAAGGATTCCAAAAAAATATTTGTGTTCAGGTTACCTTTTTTTTTTTGTTTTTGGAAAGACAAGTGAGTTTATAATTGTGCTACAGTTTTCAAAATGTGGAATCTAAGTTCCAAGGTTTCATATTCTTAGAATCTTTTCCATATCCAGAAAACAGATTTTTGGTAGTTTTGTAAATGAGTTCAAGTTAATAGCTAAATGTATAGAAAGGATTAATTCATGGGGTTCAGAATGATTATATGAGTGAGCCTTGTTTCTTCATTCAATACCATGATAACATATTGTTACCCTTTGCATTCCACTTTGTATTAAAGAGTTGCTACTGGGCCTTTGTACATTTTTTTTCCTTACTGTAATGAGATACTTGATAATAACTTTACAAAAAGAGGGAGTTTTATTTTCTCACTATCTGACAGAAGATAGCAGTGTAAGAGTCAGAGGATGGGGTACAGGCTGGGCTTAGTCTTACTACAGGTTGTTATACTGAGACCTTAAAGACATCACAGAGCCCTCTCCATCCCTTTTGGGAGTACCTCTACCAATAAATCCCCTCCACTAGATCTCAACTCAACTAATGTCCCTTCCTTACTCAACACTGTCACACGGAAGACCATGAATCCAACACATGAACTTTAGGGGACATAAAGAAATCCTGTCTCAGCTTTATTACATAGAAAATAGCAATAAGCACAGACTGTACCACATTTTTAATCACATCACCTAATGAGTAAGGGTGTTTCCATTAAAGACATATTGCTAAGGTGTAGATACACAGGAAAGGGAGGCAGCGATTTTCCAAGTACTTAGGATTTACTCCAGGGATGCAGATTTACAGAGCATGCTATTAAACATGCACACATGTGTCAGCCCAGGGATGAAGAGTTACAGAGCATGCTCTGACACATGTGCTCACATGTGTCAGAACTAGAGGACAGCAGTATTTGAAGACATATCATTAACCAGTTTCCTAGAAACATGATCTTACTACCATCTACCATATATCATGGTAGGTTCTGAATCTCCAGAACCATGACAGAAATGAATATCTTTTCTTCCTAAAGTATCCCAACTTGGGTATTTTGTTATAGTAATGAAAAATGGACTAACTGAATACATTTTCCAAGTCTCTCTGGGAGCACAGTGTTCAGCAGCTGGCAGGAAGGAGAACGGGGTAACTGGTGGGTAGGCGTGATATAGGCTAAATTATGGAGTGCATTTCTAGAAACCTAAGTAAGTCTGCATGAGAGTTCCTGTATCCAGAGAAGTGAGACATTAAACAGTAAATAGAAAAAAATCACAACAGGTCAAGGTAAAATAGCTGCAATAAAAATGAAATACAATTTTACAGTTTAGTATTCTTAAGGGAAATTTTTTTCTTGACATTTGAGCAAAACACCCTGCTCTCTTTTCCTTCTGAACCCTGAAAATTATGTTGTGTGCTCCAACCTTTTAATAGATAAATTGGTCCTGCTTTTGGATGATTCTATTCCAGAACTCCATAGGGAAGAGGATTCTAAGATGGATAGCATTGCTTACTCGTGTTGACACCCAGTGCAGACAGCATGGACATTCTAACAAAGGTGGGCACATGCTTTTCAAGCCTTACCAGCAAGCACTGTATATTGACTGCTGACTGGGCTCTCAGTTCTTCACAGCACAGGAGCCTAGAAACAAGTAGATATTTGAAATGTTTCCTTGCCAAAATGGATTTCCATCTAGTTCCATTGTCATAAGGAATTTTAAATGATTTGACCATCATTTGACATTTCCAGTTAGAGTGTCCCTGAGACAGAAGCACTTTTCTTTTTCTCCAAAATCTTGAACCTTTGGAACTGATGCTGGATCTGACGTGTCCATAGCTTGTCACCCGTGTGAACCAGCCTGCACCTGGACACAATGTATAGCTATTTCTGCATATTTTTTAAACCTCTGCTTCAGTATACTTCCAACAAGACTCTGATCCAGAGCTGTTAGAAGCACTATATTGGAAATATAAAACTTTCAGTACATCATTCCAGCTCATTTATTCACACCTCCTTTATGGCTGAACAGTGTTGCTACAGTTTGACATCTTGGAAGATGCCAGCTCCAGATTTGAAACACTGTCCTTGGCAGTCTGGTAGCCAGAACATGATGCCTGCTCTTCACAAAGTGGAAGAAGATGAGAGACAAGGGTGATTCTGTGTCTCCTTAACTAAACTAGTTTCTCATTTTTTTTTTTTAAATATCAAATCCAAATAGACCTTAAACTTTTACTTCCCATGGAACATGGTGCTTTGATATTTTTGATATTAATGACACTCATGTTAAACTCTTGTGGCTTTCAGGAAATATTTAAAACTGCTTTGAAACTGTGAAATTTTTAGAAAAAGTAAACAAAATGTAATTTCTTGAAATGCTTAAAGAGCCTCAGGGCATTTTAAAAGCAATTCTTCAAAATACACTGCTTTGAACAGTCCGTTTGTTTATATTTTAGTGATCTTCACCCAGGACAGCGATTATTAAATAAATTATTATATAAATTTTAAATGCTATCTTGAATGAAACAGAAATAGTAATGTAGGATATCTCAGTTGCCCCAATAATAAGCTAAACATTTTGTTATCCCAAAACATTTGAAGGCATACAACCTCATGTATAAATAAAGGCATTGATAATTCTGTCCTCAACATTAATGTTCACTTCAGTCATAGGAACATCATTTTGGTTTGTGTTAAGTTCTCTGTATTTTCTATGCAGTAGTTAAGAGTAGCATACTTCTTTGTAGATGTCTCTGCATTGGACGCCCAAGGCATTCTGGAGATGGTTTCACCAGTATCCCATGCATTCTTCCCATCATTTGATAGATACCTTATTAAATTTCCCTAGATTAGAAATGAGTCAGAAAACTGTGCAAATGACCAGTGAGCAGGCACGATCTGGAGTGCCCGCCACCTCTTCACTCCCCATAAGTGTCACGTCTCAGTTCCTTCCTCACTAAGATGTCACTTGTGAGCAAACCTGGTCCCCTGTTTCCCTCATAAAGGTGTAGACAGTGGTTCTCAATCTTCTTCATCCTGCGACCCTTTAGTACAGTTCCTCATGTCGTGGTGACCCCAACCATAAAACTATTTTTGTTACTGCTTCATAATGGTAATTTTACTACTATAATGAATTGTAATGTAGATAAATATATGATATGCAGGATATCTCATATGTGACCCCTGTGAGAGTTGTTTGACCCTGAAAGGGCTCTAGACCCATAGGTTGAGAAACCTCTACTATAGACACTCAGTCCAGTTTATGGGGTGAGCAGGTAGTAATTGAATCTTCACTCGTGTGCAGACATATCTTTGAGACAGCTTAGCTTATTTCCTCCCAGATTTTCCCTCTCAAGAAGCCCTGTCATGTCCAACATTCTGTTTTAGAAATAGATGAAGTCACAGGCTAGATAGAGCAGTCTGTCCCCAGCATGAGGCTGCTCAGTAATGACCTATATTGAAACCTTGTTTTGACTGAAGCTAAAGTCCACAGATTTTCCACAGCTCAGACGGAGAAGTGGAGAAGCCTTGGGAAAGGCCATCTGATTTATGGTTTCCATTTTCTTCCTATTTCAAAACTCAGCACAAACAAGCTGTGGTCACATTAAATGGCACCCACACAGCGGGTGGCACGTTACATATTTACACTCCACCACAATGTGGGAGTCATTATTTCAGGTTAGCAAAATTCTGTGTATGGTGGCGCCACATGGCACCATTTGTGTGTGGCCTTGATTATGATTAAATGTATATAATGCTTTTCTGAATTCATTGTGTAGGGTGTCTGGTGAGATTTTTTGATTATTTTTATTTTTTTATTATTATGGAAAACTTTAAAAACATGTTTCAACTTGAAAATAAGATGGATTTTTTTCTTCAAGACTATACGTTTGGAATCCCTTAACAGTTAGCTTCCCGGCTATATAAATTTTGAGAAATACCAGAGTAATATGATCTAATATAAAACTAATAGGATTATTTTTAACTTTTAAATAGATACATATTTTAGATTTATAGATAAGAGTTTAAAGGGAATGAGAGGAAAAATGAACAGAGCTCTTATGTAGTACAGAGAGTTCTAGATATAAAAAAGTCCCAATGATATTTTACAGTAGACAGTCTACTCTCTCTATATATATACTTTGAGAAGTATACAATTTGGGATATTAACAATGAAGAACTAATAGGTCTTTGAAAAATTTACCTAATGCCCAAAGCCTCTTTGTGGGAGAAGCTATTTCTTCAGGCTATGAAAAAAAATATATGAATAAATAAAAAGGAAGGCAGCTGTATCTTCTTAGTTTACCTGGGCTGTCTAACTTTTTTGACATAAAGACTTGAGATTGTCATCTGTAAATTCACTGGGCCACACTCATAGACATCCTGGGTTACATGCCCGCTTCAGGTGGGCCATGGCTAAAACTAGCTCCTTTTCCTGGGATTCATTTTAGCGTTTTAATAATCAAATGGTTACTCTTTTGCCAGCCAGAATCCTACCAGTAAGAAGCATCTCCTTTGACTGTTTTCAAAATTTTAATTAAAATTGAATTCTAAGACTCCCCCCTTCCATTTTCCCCTCCAGCCTGTCTCATATCCTCACTTGACCCACTTTTTTCTTTGATAGTTATTATTGTGACAGATAACATACATGCATCAACATATAAATAAGCCTGCTGCATCTAGTCTGCTGCTTGGGTATATATCATTTCAGGACTGACCATTTTGTGTTGGATTCCAATTAGGGCAATCATTCTTGAGAAAGACCAGTTCTTTCTCTCTTAGCAGTCTTTAGTTCCCTGCAATTCTGTTCAGTGGTAGGACCCTGAAAGATGCCACCCTTATTAGTCAATATATCAACAGGTCTTGTCATTGTTTAGGGAGCCATATTGGGGATCATGGTTGTAGCTTTCTTGTTATTTCTAGGAGACACTATTTCACATTAGAGAAAACCATTTTTATTTATTTATTTATTTATTGATTGATTGATTGGTCGGAAGATTTTCCAGAATCCTTGTAGATGTCAAAAGCACTGTTTATTTTTCTAAGGCTCAAGTTCAATGTAGCCTAGGCCCCTCCTCTCACATCCTTTTCACCTTTTCAAGGTGGCCCCTGGCAGATTTTTAATGCTGTGGGATGGTTATGGTACCATATTGTTTGGAGAACAATGACAGAAGAGTGAGCGTGCACTTGCTCAAGGTACACACAAAGTTTTCATGTCAAATATTTTCCATCCACAATGGATCAAATCCATGAACATGTGGAGAACTGGTTGCCCAGCTTTGCCCTACTACTTTCCAATGCATACAAAGGTGTTTCTTGAATTGTCCATGATGGAAAAAGAATATAAGGTACATCCAATCAAATTCTGACTTGGAAAGGGAAGAATGGCCCCTTCTCACCATTTGGCAGTTAGACACAACATCCTCCATGGAGATGATAAGTCCCACATGCCGTGGCTTCCAGGATGAAACAGCTGCCATAGCCAAGACATGGGAGGTGTGACTGCTTCTTAGGGACTCGGGAATTCTAAAGAAAGAACCTACAAGGAGTTACCACCTGCAGTGGCAGTATACACAAACAGTACTTGGTGTCTGTTAATCCTGTACAATTAACCCTGACGAAGAGGAAAATACAGTTTTCAGGACACCAGTGTGATCATAACATATCCCAGGAAATCATGTCGGATTTAATCGCAGGTGTGAAATTAACCAATGCTATTTTCATAAACGCTATAATTAACCCAGATTTTCAGTAAGAGGTCTTAAAGGTTCTAGAGAATTCTCTGTAGTCATCTTTCCTTATGTATTTACTTCTGAAAGGGTGGGCATACCCTTGAACAGATTTTTTCTCTCTCAGTTTTGACCTATTCCTTGTTCTAATCAAAGTGGTACACACCAGATCTATGTTTGCTAATCCAAAGCCAACCCCCCCTTTGTTCCTGGCCGTCAAAATGTGTGTTGCAGATTTTGTTAATGTTTAATTTGCTTCCAGGAAAAGAATTGTCTATATTTGGTTTTCTTGTATTTGCTACTTAAGAATGCAGAATTTATTATTATGTGCTTAAAGCAATCATTTAACACTGACATTTTAAGTATGACAATAATCCAAGTAATTGTCACCCATTCAGTTAACTGAAAACATCTTCACTTCCTGAGAGGAGTAATTATAATGCACTGTTACTGTCTTTTAATTGTAGACATGTTTGTTTTTGTGTTTATTTTGGCTTAGGCTGTCTTCAAGGACATCCCTAGTCTCAAACTTGGCAATCTGCCTTTTCTTGTTCGCTGATTCTAAAAAAATAAATGAAAACACAGTGACAACAATTTGAAGGGAAAAAAATAGTTTTATGTTTTACAAGTTTTGCTGGCACCTAAAATATGAGCTGTTATTCAAGAATATGAACTGTTTTAGTTATTACTTTCTTATTATAATTATTGAAATAAATTACTTAGCTATTTATTTCACATGTATGTATTCATGGCTGTGGGTGTGTACAGGCCATAGTGCACACCTAGAGGTCAGAGGACCAACTTTATTCATCTACTTACCTTTCATCTTGTTTGAGACAGGGTATCTTGTTCACAGCTGTAAATACCAGGTTAAACTGGTCCATGAGTTCCTGGAGATCTCCCTTTCTCTACCTCCTGTTTCCCTGTAGTAGCTCTGGAATTACACACATGCACATGACTGTGTCTAACCTTTACATGGGTTCTGGGGATCTGAGATCATAAAGGTTTGCACTGTAATGCTTTAGCCATCTCTCCAACACCTCCCCTTTTGAAATATAATCCCACGCAGCTCAGCCTGGTCTTGAACCCCTTATATAGTTGACAATGACCTTGGAATTCTGATTCTCTTGCCTCCACTTTTCAAGCACTGGGATTACAAGTTTGTGGCACCCCCTCATCTTGATTATGAACTATTTTAAAAGTGATGTCATCAAGGACTGGAGAGATGGTGCAATAGTTAAGAGCTCACACTGCCCTTGAAGAGGACCACAGTGAAGTCCCCAAATACCCATCCTTGGTAGCTCATAACCTTCTCAGTTTCAAGTACAGGGCCTCTGTAGGTGCTTGAACACTCATGCACAAAACTGCACACACACACACACACACACACACACACACACACACACACACACACACACACACAATTAAAATACAGAAAAATGTTAAAACATGGTAAGTGACTATATAAATAAGACTTATAAAGGTTGATTTCAGATGTACCCAAAATTCTAAAAGATGAGGTCTAGCTATCTCAGGTCTTATTCTTGTATCTCTCACTAATAATGCAATGAAATGCTGCTCTTTTGGTTTTGTAAGACATTTGGGTTCAAACATCCAGGATAAATTTTAATCATAAGGATGATTGATTGTGCCTTACTTTGTATGAGGATTGTTTCAGTGTCCCATCATGTGGAAACTTTAATTCAAAAAATTTTCATTTTCCAATTTCACACCATATGTTTTCCTTCTGAGCTCATTTATAAAGCATCCACTTATTCATACTTCATACTCTTGTTTCCACTTAATACTCTGTGCTCCTAAGTTACCCACTGACTGATCTGTGTGTGGAATTTTGCTTTTGTATTGTTTTTATTGTGTTGATTTTGGTCACTAATGTTCTAAGAAGCAGAAGAGAAAATGAACATTCAATGTAGCAACTGCTCTTTACTGTGACTATAAGTGCATTTGCATGTGCATTATCCATAATCATCTCCAGACATGTATGCCTGCAGTCTGCGACTTCTTTATGAGCATCTTTAGACAAGCATACACATGTACATACAAACAACATGTGAGCATATACAAACTACACACCTACTTTAGCTTTGTTGAGAAGATGATTTTGCTGGGAAATCTCCCAGCCACCTCTCTAAATAATACTTACTGCTTATGATATGTATGCTGTCTACTTAATAATCATCCTGCTGTCTACAAACCACACAGCACCAACCCTAACATTTAAATAAACCAGCATTTCAATTATTCTTTAACCTCTTCTGTCTCAAATGGTGAGATCGCAGGCATCTCTGCCACACCCTATGGAAAAACATCTTTAGCGCATTCTATCTCTTTTTATTCCTTAGACAATTTTCTGTGTGTCTTGTATAATCATTAATATTACTCTCACCTTCCTTCATTTCCCTCTCATCTTTGTTACTTGCCTACACATTTATGTCTTTTTGCATTATTCATTTGATCCAATGAGTTTACCCAGGACTGTCTTATGACCATGGGTTTGCTAGTCTTCCCTAGAGCATCATGGTGAGTCCTTCTTTGAATATACAGCTGAAGAGCACGTCTGACACTTTCTCTCTTCTCTTTATCATACATGAAAATGTAGCTGGTTCTGTCTTGTTCAGCTCTCATCAGTCTGCCTTGTCTGAGAAGCCTCCTATGCTCACACTGCAGTCTGTAGCTACCTCATTATCTTATTACTATCTCACATATTTCTCATACTTATTTCTTGATATCATCTTATTTCATGTAATGTTTTACCAAAACAAAGAAAAACATGTTTTGCAAACAAAACATGGAGATATCCAGCTCATCTGATTATCATATACTCAGATTATGTTATTTTTATTATTATCATATTGTAATTATATACATATAATTTGATGGTCTGGACATGTGAAGGTACCCAGGATAAAATACTATGAAACCATATTCTTTTTTAAAGATGATATTTATTTTTTAAGGAAGCTGTATGAACAGATAAATGGCAAGCTCTGCTGTTTAGCATGGGTGCTTCTGCATCTTTCTCTGGACTTATGTTAGCACCAGGGAGGAGCGTCTTCTGAACAGCAGATGGAAGAGGAAATGGCAGGAGCCCAGATGGCTGAAGCCCAACAGGAAACACTCCACTTGCTAGACTTTCTGTGGATACAAGTAGGCACTATGTTTCAATGGGAAGTAGAAGGTGCCCAGTAAACATTTCATAGGCATTCATGGTAGATACAAATAGTCTGGCTGCCTCTATAGGAGCCTGAAAGGGAAAAGATGCAATATAAGGAATTTGGGAAACTAAAATGTAGGTTAACTTTTAGAGATTTGAGGCATCAATGTGTTTGCAATACAGCCTCCTTATCCATGGGAGAAATGTTCCAAGTCTCATGGTGGATCGTTGAAACCTCAGAAATCACAATAATGATAAAAATAGAAGAGTAACAGTATACTTCAGTAAAATCACCAGCATCAACTACTATTGTACTTTTAGACCATTGTTCGGTAAAACAAGGGTCACCTGAACAAAAGCACCTTGACAATGTTAGGGTCTGGTAACTGATACAGTTCCTGAATGACTAACAGAAATCAGCTCATACAGAGTGGACACACTGGATGCAGGTATGACTGTCACTCCTGAAAGCAGCACCATGAAGGACTTCCTCATGCTATTCACTGTGCTACACAATTTAAAACATGAATGGTGTGTTTCTGGAATTTCCTATTATTTATGTATTCTCTCTCTCTCCCTTCCCTTCCTATCTCCCTCCCTCCTTTCTTCCTTCATTTATTTATTTTACCATGACAGACTGTGGGTAAATGAAACTGCAATGAAAAATCAAGGATCAAAGGAACTGCTATGTTGCCTGAAAAAAAAAAAATGGTGACAGGCACTACAAAACCAACTTGACAAAATTATTATTTAACAGATGCCACTCCCTGTCATTAGTGCTAGCACCCTGGATCCAAAGATCAAATAGCTCCATGGGCACAGGTGGGGCTTCTATCCAGGCTTAACTATATGGCTGACATTCATTAACATCTTCGTTATCTCCTGATGCCAAATGTCTTAGCCACCACCCATTGAGATAACCACTGTTCCAGAATAAGCATCATACTCAAGACCAACCAGAGCCTTGCTTCACTACACAGTAGCCCCCAGTCCCCCGGAAGAGGCAGCAGTTTACCTTGGCTAGGCTCAACACATATTCCATATACATTTAATGCCAAGATGGCCATGATTATGATCATTACCTGAAAATGTATAGTATTTACTTCATTAACTCACAAGCTGTGTGGCATGGCCTCAGAAAGAAGAGGCTCATTGTGCTATAAAAGAGATTCATTTGTGGACAGAAAACTCACCAGTCCTGACACGTTTCATACTTCGCTAAGCTTCTGGCCCAAAACACCGACCAAAGAACTTCTTAGTAAGGCAGCCGAGGTACCAGCCTTAAATGTGGCCCTGGGATGATTGGGAGCATCTGACCATAGGAGGAGAGGGGCATTCTTCTTGCCCAACAACTAGATTTGCAATTAGACAATCTCAAATCTGTATAATTTGGAGTCCCCTGTTTCCAGAAGAGAAACAATCTCCCTCTGAGGACCCCAGACTCAGGGGATTGCTTGCTGAGACACAGCCATTGTAGGGTCACATCAGGCTTCTGGGCCAACACTTACTGTTAATAACACTTCCACAGTTGTGATTTTAAAATTCATTAGGTTTGAAGTTTGAAACCAGAGTATACATGGTACATGCTTGGCCACAGACCTACACCTCCAGCCCTATAAACTTTTCATAAAAATATTTAGGAAAATCCTTTGTAAAAATGCAATATTGTGAAGATGCCAGATTACTTGTATCTGAGTATTTTAAGAGTGTTTTGTTGTTGTTGTTTTTGTGGGGTTTTTTTATTTTTGTATTGAGGAAAGTAAGAGATTCTCAAAATCCCCCAACGGAAGTTTTCTAGGAGAGGGATGTCTCATTGCCTTTTTACCATCTTTATCATCATTTCTGACATTCTACCTCAAGTCCAGTATATGTAGGATCTGTGGTTAAAGGTTAGGCTTGTTGAACAGGCCGAAGGGTTGATTCAAGTCCTGGGAAGGCAGTGGCCTGGCACATTTCAAAGAACATAGTGGTTTGATTGCCTGCCTCTGTATGTATTTATTGACACAAGACTCAAAAATTACTCAGAATAAATTTAATTAGCTCCTTAATTTCTAGATTTCCTCAGAGCCATCAACACAAATTACTTTTTATAATAGGTGACTAAATAAAACAGCTCAGGATTATATTGGAAAGAAAAAAATTAATATTTTATATTCCATGTTGGTTGCACTGAATTATGAAGGTATATTTTCCTCTAGGTTAGGCCCTTATCCTGGAATTTTAAAAGGAGATACAGATTAATAGTTGTTAAAACTACTCTTGACACAATAGAAATGATTTAGATCTTATTTTGATAAAAGGACAATTTTCTATAAAGAGACACTGAAGTACAATTTGAGCTCTTGCACTATTATTTGATAAGAAATACTACCATTGTTATTATTCACAAAAATGTGTTAAAATAAAAATAATTCTATTCGCTAATATTAATTGAGCAGTTAGCACAAGATAATAACTATTAATATCCTTACAGGTATTCTGTATTTAATTTCTACATTGTCCGCTGAAATAAGTACTTATCTTAAAGGTCTTTTTTTCAGATGTTAAGCACATTATTCAAATGAACAGAATTATGTTCTATTTAAGTGAATACAACTAGTCTATGATGGAGTCAAAGTTGGAGAAAATGCCATCTGGTTTGAAAATTCATGCTTTAAAATTATAGGAGAGATTTTTTTTTTACTGGTGTTGTGTTAAGATATTAAATATAGCTCATTCCTGATGCATTTCAAACTCACATTATCTGAGTTCATTGACTTGAACTTTGCCTTTCTGAGCAGATCCCTGAGAGTTGTATTATGTTTCTGGCCTGTCTAGCCTGTCTGGCCGGTGGTCCAGACCTGCAGACTCACAGACCCACAGACCCACAGACCCACAGTCCCACAGTCCCACAGGGACACACAAACACACAGATGCTTACATTAATTTTATGCTGATCAGCCTATAGCTCTGGCATATTGCTAGCTAGCTCTTGCTCTTAAACTAACCCGTGATTCTTATTGTGATTTTATCTTATGTGGCTTGGTACCTTTTCTCAGAGCAGCATAGTTGTCCTCTGCATCTGCTGGCTTTTTTTGATATCTCTGCTCTAGTCTTCCTGTTCCCAGAATTTTCTTAGTCTGGTGGCCCCACCCACACTTCCTGTCTACCTTCAGCCAATCAGCATTTTTATTAAAGCAGTAGTCGGGACAATTATTTGCAGTGCAACAACATAATCCTACTATACCTGAGTCATTGATACTGACATTGGTAAATGGGGAGGCCATATCCCAGAATTCCTCTTAACATTGAGTTAAGATTTGTTCTAGCTGAGCCTTTTTGTGAGCTCTACATGTATTAGACATATCTGTTGAGCTGGGGAGACATGAGATGCAATGTATTTGACATGTGCTTACATTATGCTACATAACTAAACTTGATCCTCCACATTTGACTTACACTCTGCTATGCTTGAAGCCTGGTGACATGCATTAATAGGTGTGTGTGTGTCTAAGCCTGAGGATCTGACCTTGACCCCCAGGCTCTACGTTGTGAAGGGAGAGCTCTGACTCCCATAGCTTGTCTTCCCAGCTCAACATCTAGGCCTATGTACACCCAGGGCACACATACACACACACATGAAAATAGTTTTCCAGTCTTTATTTAAAGTTGTATGCCCATTGTGGGAATATTTCCCCATTTTCAATATACCCAGTATTTCCTGTAATTTGGGCCACCTTTAAATTTCTGGATTTTAAAAAACACAAAGCTTGTTCATCAGTATAGGTAACTAACCCAAACTTTGTTTCTAGGAAAGATACAAAAGAGAAACATACAATATTCTGCTGAATCCTTGTCATATGTAAATGTCTGAGCATTTCTGCCACTCGTGAGATGCCTAGATAGAGAACACAAATCTGACTTTGGCACTTGGAATTATATTCCCCATCTAGTCAGCACTCCCTTATGTTTATATCAGGAATGATTCTTCTTTCAAAATGGCACATCCCTTTCTACCTTTCTAACTCTTTCTCTTCCTTGGTCCTCAAAAACTTCAAGAAATGAGCCCATGTAATTGCCTATTTTGGGAGGCATCTGGGGTTCACAGAATGGATAAGCTCACAAAAGAGTTCAAAACTGATAATTCAAAGATCCAGGGCTCAGGGTGGTCCCTTAGCTCTTAGCTCAAAGGGACTCTGTCTCTTCCAGCCTTAGTGTAGGAGGAGTCTTGCACATCCTGAGAAGCCCCTGCTGTATTCTGTGGCTGAGTATGAGAGCAATTTCTCCCTTTTGCTTTTCCTATACAGCTTTGCTAATGCATTATCACGCTGCTCATCAACATAATTGTTTTCAGAGCTAAGGGCTTTTATATTATTGCTCAAATTATTAATGAAACTTCCATTATGCATGAAGTATTTAGCCAGTTTCTCTTATGAAGTACTTCGTAAACACCGTAACTAATTAGGGCAGAAAGAGCAGGAAGGTAAAGGCTCCCTTTCCTACTCACAGATGGCAAAAGCTAAGTGACTTGTGAGGATTAAGAGGTGAGTTACAGTAGTAACAGCAGAACCCACAGTGCTCAGCCTCCAGCTCAGGTGTCCCTATTGAGTCAGGAATGACCACTTACCATAGTTCCAGACGTCTTAGATGCCATGCAGCACTAGATCTACCCATCTCTGCCTCTGGGAAAATTCATGGAAAAATAAGTGAGTTCTGTTATTGCATCCATTTTAATCATCACAGAGAATTATAGAAAATGTTATTTGCATGTGCCAAAGTGAGCACTCTAAATCAGGATCACAGTGCTTGAACAAAAGTGAAATTTCTTGCAAAGATGCACAGCAGGCTTTAGTCACCTTGGTGCTGCCTTTGTTTTGAAGATGGATCTCAATTTTCTTTTTCTGTTACTGTCCCTGTCTGGCTCCAAAGCTTCCCGCTCACATTCAGAAACTGTCACTGGAAATAACAGCCTAAAGAGTTTGGAAGTCTCCTTGGACTTCTTCCATAGACTTCAATTCCTGTTTCCTCATTAGAACACTCATACTTTGGTGCCTCAGTGGGAAAGATCAATTATTTCAATGTCAGTGGTGGTAATATTACCCCTAAGATTTAGCAATTTTCAAAGATCTTTTAACTTAATTAGAAGCATTTGTTGTAAATTGAATTAAACCGGTTAAAAGTGCAATGTGTTACATTAAATGCATAATATCCAAATTGGCCAAGGAGGTACAATTTTAAGGAGAACGCTCCAGTTTTAAAATGTTCACGTTGGAATAAACAGGAAATGTTCTTTTCACCAGTTTTCTGAAAGTTGAAACAATAGTTAAGGATTTTATTCCAGAATATTTAGGCAAATGTGTATGTATGTGTAGACAGAAACCTTTGTATAAAGCATACATATTTCATGCAAATGCTTGAGATAGGAAAGATAAAGCAGGGAGATTACAAACATTAGAAGAGCTTAAAATGAAGCTGAAGCCATAGGTAATGAATATATTAGCATTAACATAACACTGCATACATAATTAAAACTTTATAATTTATTATTTGACAAATACCTCCTTTTTCCAAAGACAAACCTTCCTATCTTCATGTATTTTTCCCTTCTTCCCTTAAAGATGTGATCTCGGTGAACTGACCCAGAGAATGCCAACAAGTCAAAATGGTTAATGACACGCTGCATGGGCTCACCAGGCTTTCTGTAACTGACCTTTAGAAAATTCTCATGATAGTTTTCAAATGTCTTAGGTACTAGGCGAAGACGAAAAGGGGGCTAGGTTATTTGAATATTGCAAAGGGTATATTAAAAGATAGGCCAGCTCACGGAGGCAGGGTTTTTTTGTAGACTGAAAACACCTAGAAAACCATTTGATTTTAAAACTCGGCTCAGGTATGGGGATGGGGGAGGGTGGCCTAGAATCTTCTAAAGGCACTTTCATGTCAGGCTTTAAACTCCAGAGTTGTGAGAGAGTAAAAGCTCTTGGACATTCAAGGGAGCTTGGATAGAAACCTCCCACAGATAGTACCGCCCTCAGGTACTTAGGTCCCTAATAGACCACATCCTGCTGAGTGCAGACTCTCCACACCCCCATTCCCTCTGCTTATAGGACAAGTGACGACGTAAATTAACGTCAATGGTTATTAGCCACACTGCTTAGAGCCTAATGGCAATGAAAATGTTGGCCTTAAAAAGGGTTTTACATTTTTAAGAATTTCATTCAGGAATACTGTATTCACATGATTTCCCACCCTCTCTTTCCATTCTAATTTCTTCTGGATCACCTCTTCAACCTTCTCTCAAATTCATGTCCTTCTTCATTTTACCAATAACTCATGACCTCTTATTTTTACTCAACTCCTCCTTTCTATTTGTAGCACATAGCACATTCCATTACTGTGAAAGCTGGGCCTGAGGGAGGAGTATTCCAGGTCAGCCCAATTTGAGCCCTCAAGTCCTGTGTTCAAAATGTGCGGTGTTCTTAGCAATAAGGCTCTGAGTGCCTTCAGGTTCTGAGCGGCTGCCAAGATCAGATGTATTAGTCTATATCTTGTCTGGGAATTTGCTTGCACTGTCTTGAATCAACTGTTTTCCATACCTGTTAATGAGTTTCTCTTAGATAATTTGTGACTTTTGGAAAGAAAATTATTACTCAGTGTGATGTAATTGTTGGTGAGTACATATGTATACATGTTATGTATGTATGTATTATAAGCTAGCAAGTCCATTTAGCCTTGCTTGTATGTACAGGTGTTTAAGGATGACCACTTGATTTGGGGGCCTTGTTCTTGGGGGGAAAATAAATTCTTTCTCTTCCAATAACCATTAACCACCTATCTATAGCTTTTCATCTAGGAATGAGGCCTTTACCCATCCACGTTGGAATGTAGGGTGGTGGTGTCGTTATTTAGGTCTTGTTTATACAGCCATAGGGTTGAGATTTCATGGGTGCAGCTCCCGTGTCATGTCTAAATAAGGTCTTGTAGCTGGTGTCCTGGTCTCCTGGCTGGTATGATCTCTCAGCAGACTTTCCCCTGACATTTCCTCATCCTTAGGTATAATGGCATGCTGAAGATTTATGGGTTGGGATTGAACACCCCACAGTCACTTGCTATGTGCATCTGTGTGTCTGTCTCCATTTGGAAGTTTCCTTGGTAAGAAATGACATCAGTAAGGTAGAAAGGGACCACAGTTGAGTGGTGGCGGGGCGGGAGGAGGGTCAGATATCTCCAGGAGGCAGCCTAGTGGGACAAGGTGCTATGAAGGTAGAAAGGGGAAAAATAGGGAGACCTTAACTGAGAAGGGGAAGAAGATTGACGCAGGGAGAGGGTGGGAGAGAGGTAAAGAACACTAAATATGTTTAAAATCTCCATGGAGGAACATTATTATACAATCATATATATGCATAAATAAGATATTTGTGTCTAAGTATAAATATATAAGTATATACTGTAGTGGAATTAATGTTGTTACATTGTAAGTAATTGTCCTGCCTACTAGTTTAATAAAAATACTGATTGGCCGAAGGCAGACAGGAAGTGTGGGCGGAGCTAACAGACCGGAAAACTCTGGGAATAGGAAGAGCAGAGCAGAAATGCCATAGAGTTACTAGACAAGCCAGAAGATGTAGAGGCCAGCCATGCTGCTCTGAGAAAAGGTACCAAGCCACATGGCTGAACAGGATAAGAGTCATGGGTTAGATTAAAAGCAAGAGTGTTTCAGTATGATTTTTTGGTCTTGGGCACTAGAGGTCTAGAGTTACTGCCTGGGCCCCAAGTCAATCAGCATGCAATTAATATAAGTGTCTGTGTGTTTCAGTGGGACTATGGGTCTGTGTATCTGAAAGTATGGGCCACGAGGTAAGACTGGAAATTCATGGCCAGAAGCCTAATACAACAATATACATATATTTAAGTATATTCATTTATCAGTACACATACATACACACACACATCACATCATAATGAGTAATAATGTTCTCCTCAAGAGTCACAGACCATCTATATAATAGAAACTTCAGTACCAGACATAGGATATCTCCAGTCCAATTCTTGGTCAGGAGAATCCAAGAAACTGCCCACCTCCAATAGACTAATGCTTCTGCTCCTGGTTGCCTCCACGTATTTGTTGCTAAGACCTTATTCCCAAAGACAGCACACACTTTGGACACAAATCTTAGAAGAATCAAACAAGAACTGATCTTGAAGCCTCATCCCTGAAGTCCAACTCTCATAATATTTGAAGGTGTTACATTAGCTGCCAAGAAAGAAACAATTGGTCATCTCCCCCAGCTGTTAAGCCCATGGATCACAACAATGACAGATGTGGCAAGATATCCTCAATGGTACTATAGTGCACTTTTATCTTGGGGGTGACCAACCGCTGTCTAATTAGACTTAAGGGCTGCTCTATAAAATGTCATATCTGATACTGAAAACCTAGCCAACTACCCATGTCTCTCCAGTCATGGGTCATAGATTGTTGACCAGAGCCTACTACTGCCATTTCCCTAACCAAATATAATTCATAACTGCATACTAAATATTTATCATTATATAAACAGATGACTGTACTTCTAACCCATCATCAATGCAATACTGAAAAAATATTTTCTTTGGACTTGGGAGATGACTCATTGTGTAAAGTGTTTGCTATGTTAGCACAAGGATCTGGCACACAAACACCCACAGAATGTGAGGTGACACAGAAGTGAAGGGTTGCTATAACTCCAGGTCCAGGAGGTGCAAACACAGTTGGATTTCGCAGGCTCACTGGCCATTCAGCCTAGACACATGGATGTGCTCCAGGTTCCTCGAGAGGTTCTTGTATCCAAAAATAAGATGATGGGCCAATGAAATGATTTTATAATGCAAAAGCACTTTCCATATAAGCCTGGTGACCTGAGTTAAATTCACAAAATTCATGTAAAGTTGGAAAGAGAATATCCACTTCATAAAGTTGTGATATGAGCCCCATTCACATCTGTGGCACACACACCCAGACAAACACACACACATACACACACAGACACACACACAGTAAAATAATAATAACCCATTATTAATTAAATGAGACAGATTAAATGTATTTTCAGTTATAGAAATTAGACTTTAATCTGAGACACCGTGGATAGAATGAGATGTGATGTGATGTGCTCCCTTCCCACTTTCATAGTTTCTCATCATTTTGGAGAACTCAGAGGAGGAGTTCCCTCTGGCTTAGTTTGAGACAGGAATTTGTCTTGTGTTTCCTCATATCACTTTATATGTCACTCAAGTGCTTGAGCACTGGGTCTCAGCCCCCTGCGTTGGTGCTTTGCACTTGTCTGTGTCTGTTGATAGACCAAAAGTTCTAAGGGTAGACAAGAGATAAGAGGTAAGGCCCCTCATTTTCCATCATCTTATCTACCCTCATATCCCATTGTTTCTGGGACAAATTGCGCACACTTGTGACTTAGGGCAACGAAGTGTTTTGACTTTGCACTTCTGGAGGTCAGAGGTCTGAAGTAGGTTTCTGGTAAAAGGGAATTTTTTTTTTTTTTGAGGCACAAAGGGACAATGTTTCCTTGATCTTTCCAGCTTTACAATTGGTCCTTATTCCTCAGTCATGTCTATGACTTCATAGATTACAAATTCAGGCCAAGATTTCATTCACTGCCTTCTTCATGGCTGCTCCTCTGGTTCTCTCTCTCCTTGTCTGCCATCTTCCAATATTTAGAGAACCTTGTTATTACATTTGGGCTCACCTCAAATAATTTAGAATGATCTTACTTTAAACTACAACCAACATTTCTCCTGCTGCTTTACTCACCACTGCTATGTGATTTTACAAAATCATAGATACCAGGGTTTAAGGTGGGTGATATTTTCAGCAGTACTATTGTTTCAATAACACTATTACAGAGCCTGGCATGCCAGACATATTCAGTGATGATTTGGAGTAGCAGAATTCTACAAAGGAAGCAGTGCCCCTTTCAGGTTTCAGGGCAAGGGAGCTGTTAGTTTCCTGACATCTCTCAATCTTGAGGTTTTGTGATAAACACATTCAATAGGTAATGTGGAAACAACTGATTCAAAGACAGGAACACAGAGAGAACATTCTTGACTACCAGCCATGTTTCCTTGAGTGAATTGTGGAACTGCCTTGGGCTCTAGTTCTAATTCTGTGATCACTCGAGAGAACTGGTTGTGACCTCTGTGTATTCCTTTATGTATTCATATTATTCGTTTTACATCTTCATTTTAATTGCCCCCTGAAATATTAAATAATAAGTATCAGAAAGCCTCAGAATCATTGAGAACATTTGTATTTAAAAAAAAAAAATAACAGCAGGGTTAGAGAAATAGCTCAGTGGATAAAGAATTTGCCTCCTGAGGGTGAGGACCCAAGTTTGGATCCCACAACATGTTTAACAGATTCAGTTGAATGTACCTGTGATCTCAGCATGCCCATGAGGAGATGGGAGATGAAAACAGGAGAACCTGGAAGTTCACAGGCCAGCTAGATTGTGTTCACAGTGAGAAGAAGAAAAAGAAATCCTGTCTCAAACAAGGTGTGAGATGGGAACTGACACCCAAGATTGTCTGTGAACCCCAGAATCCTCTCACTCATACACAAACACACAGAGGCCTCAGACACACATAAATTAAAAAAAAAAAAAAACCAACCTCCTGATAAATAGAATACAGTGAAAAAACTGACCCAGTAAACTAAGTATTTGTCTGAAATAATGTTATATGTGGATTATCAGAATGTGGAGTATCAGAATGGACTATAGAAATTTTAGTGCCATCTATTGGTACTGATTTTAAAGCAGTGGTTACCCCAGCCAGTTAATGAGTCTGTGCAGTGTAAGCTTCCTTACGCTTTGTGTTCACTATGGAAGAGCGTTTAAGAATGCATTTTGTGCTTTCCTTCTGCAAAGCAGTTTTGGTCTTTTTCCTGTTGTTATTATTATTACGCTGATGGATTGTTTGATTTCAGGTCTCTATAAAGATTGGGCATGCAAGGGGGATATATGGGTGTCATATGGAATGTGGCTGAAGTTCAGAGAATTAGGTTTCATTTAATAGCTGAAGGCTGGATGGCCTCCCTATTCCCCTCATCCTCTGGCTGCTCACCCCTAAGCAATAGAAGTGCTGTCTGCATGAATCCAGGAGGGGCTGCTGGCCTCAATGTGATTTTCCAGTGATCTGTGTGCTCTATAGCTTCCTTCATAACCAACAAATCAATTCCCACTCTACGTATTACACACCCCAGTGGTAGATGCCATTTATTATCCTTCGATGGTCAGACTCTGTGTATATAACCAAGAAAGATTACAGAAGCAGGGCAGAAATGTGGATCAGACTATCCCACAAGGAAAGGGCATCTTGCAACATGCGTTGCATGTTCCCAACAAAAGAACTCTGGCAAGGCAATTGTAAAACATGTAGCTAGGGTCTGTTGAATGAAATGTATTTTGAATGTTAGCTATAGAGACAATCGTGGGTGTAACTCTGTATAACTCTTCAGTAGCAAACTCTAAATGATTATAAGACAAAAGCTGCTATATATTATAATATAATATTCATTATAAAACTATGCCTCATTAGCTTCCTTAAATAATAAAATGTAATTTCTTATTTTTATTGAGAATCACCTAGTACCACCAATTCTTTTGCTAATACCAAATTTCAAGTCTTATTAAAATTTAAGCACCAGATGAGTAACTTTTCCTAAATTCTTTGAATCCACATGCATGGTGACCATCATCATTAAATGAATGAAGACTAATATAGATTTATATTAATTCAGAACAAATGATTATTTTGAATAACATACGAATGCATCCAATGTAACCTTGGTGTTATTATTATTATTCTAAATCAGATGTCTGACAAACAAAGATTTATTTCTAGGTGTGAGTGGGAATTTTTAATTTACAAAACTAACTGGAAGTGTGGCCTGTGCATAAGGACTTAAACTGCTTAGTCATTTATGTCAATGGCTATGAAAAGAACCATGGTAATTTCCACTCATCAAATAAGCCCCCATCTCTTTCATTTTGCACCATTTGAGGCATGTTTGTTTTATGCAAACAACACACGATGAAGCCTGCATCTGATTTCTCCTTTCTTTGAAGAGGCGAAACAGTGATAGTTTAATGAACGGAAGAGATCAGATGCAGGGTATTTTTGCTTGAGTGGTGTAGAAAAGTCTGGGTTTCATTTCACACGATGGAAAGGCTATTCTGGGGTTCTCTCCTAAGAGACAGTTTCTCTGTCTGAAACCAAAGCCCTGTGCAGTGTTTGTGTGTGTGTGTGTGTGTGTGTGTGTGTGTGTGTGTGTGTGTGTGTGTGTGTGTGTGTGTGTATTTCGGGGACTCAGACTGCAAAGGATCCAGAGCATTTTTAAAAATATGATAAAGAAATGCATGACTTGTAGGGTGGGTACATAGTGGGTTGTATTTGTAAAACCCTATGGGCTATGCATATAAAATATGTACAGTTTATGGTATTTAAATAAGAAGCTAATATTTGGAATTTCAAAATACTGATTGGATACCAGTGTTCTGAAGTTATCCAGGCAGCAGGCATGATGTACAGACACAAAGTTACTCACAACTCTCATCCAAATTCTTGAAGGTGTAAGGAAGAAAGTAAACCTGTCCCTGCCTTTCTCCTAAACAACAGCACAGGGCTGTAGTGTATAGGTGTGCACATACGTGGATGGAGTCTGTGAAGAATGATAGCATTGACATCTGATATTAAACTCTCTATTTATGTGTGTGTGTGTGTGTGGGGTGTACACATATTTTGTTTATTTCACTTGTCTATTTGTATGATTGAAAGGTATACTGTGGGGATATTTTCAAATATAATAAAAAGTCATAAAATATAATAAAAAGATATCTATCAGAGGACAGATCCACCTCCTCCTGTCTTTTTTTTTTTTTTTCCAGACAGTGTCTTCTGTGTAACAGCCCTGGCTGCCCTGGAACTTGCTTTGAGCTCACAGAGATTCTCTTGCCTCTGCTTCCCAAGTGTTGGGACTAAAAGTGTGAGCCATGGCTTCTTCTGCCTCCTCTGTCTTTCTGTGTCTGCCTTAAACACTTTCTTAGCTCAGTTAAGGCGTGGCCCCACCACTGCCTGCCTGGGAGCCTGGAACTCCTTCTGTAAACAAAGATGACCTCAAACTCAGATTGGGTTAAGGGCGGTCGTAGGTCACCACTCCCAGGATATTCCCTGTACTGGGATTAAAGGTGTGAGTTACCACTGTGTGATCCTCCTAGACTGACTGTGGGTAGATCCCTCTGATATCTCTGACTGTTTTTAATATATTTGAAAATATCTTCACATAGCCCCTTTTGTGTCAAATTTTAAAAAATAAAGTTATAGCTAACATAAGAAAAACCACTTACAATAGGTACAATAATTATATACAATTTCTACAAGCAATAAATGAGTAATGTCCAGTCCATTAATAATTGACAATTCAAAGAAAATATTTCATTAAATGTCCTATTTTGATGAGTCCAGAGGATTATACGTAATTCACTTTCTTTCTAACTTGTATTACTATCTAAAAACTATTACTTTGGAGTCTCTTAAACTTATACACTTTAACTTCAAGTTTCTTTACTAAAAATATCACTAGAAAACTGTAACTATAACTATTTAACTTCAACTACCTCATAGACCCAAGAAGGAAATAACATTTACCAAATAAACAGAAAGTGCAAGCAACTTTCAAAATCTGGAAATGACAGAGATGACACCTATCTGCCTGGACAGTCACCCGAAGTTCCTTTATAAAGTTGGGGCATCCATCTTCAGCCTACAGGCCCAGAGTCTCGTTTCATTTCAGTGAAGCAGGAAATCTGCTCTGCCCATTTGGGTATAGTTCATCAGTCACTTCCCCTTGTGTCCTGAAGAATATCTGACAGTTTTCTCTGAAAAACAGGAACCTGAAGGACCATCTCAGCTTGTTCTGTCAAAGTTCAGAGGCCACTTTCCTATGGAACCTGCATTTCCAGTTTAAACAGCATACTGTCAAGCAGTCAATGCAAGAACAGGTTCTTGTCCAGTGGCTAACCATTGCCACAAAGAAAGTAGACTCCATATAGAGTTTCTTCTACGCCCACTTTTCTCTTGAAGTAGATTGGTGCTGCCAGGAGCAGACCTGTCTCACTGTCCAGAAAAGTCTAAGTTCTTAAAATATTTTAAATGCCATATTCTATGGATCTCTGAAGAAGACCTGTTCATCTAAAATATATTTGTTTGATCTTGAACATGTATTTAAAGCTAGTAAATCCTTTTAAAAGAAGATTCAATAATTTATCCTTATATCCTATACTTTGTCTGGAAAAACAAAACAAAACAAAACAAAACAAAAACCCAAAGACTGGACGAGGTAGATCTGTCCTTTGATATTTCCAACTGTTTTTTATTATGTTTGAAAATATCCCCACAGTAAACTCAGTATAAAAGTGGGTGATGGTCCATTTCCTCATGGCAAAATATTCAGGGAACTGTCAATTTCAGCCTTGGTGCCCTGTTAGTCTGTAAAGACCAAGGGGACAGAGCCACATCCCCTTATTGGTATTCTGTTGTCAGACTTATGCTCCTGTGGCTTCCCTTCTCTTCCATGGCACAGCTGTCATTGTATCTGATAGTCTTCAGACAGCAGTGAGCTTTACTAAGCGAAGTCTTTTGAGTGTATCCATGGATTCTCTACCTTTTTGTTAAATAATAAGTCCTTTATTTTAAATTCTTGTTTGTGTATCTTAGTGCTACACTAGCAACTCTCTTTAGTTTCAAGTAGCTCATTTTTAAGTGTTTAAAATGGTTCACTTTCGACAACAGATAAACCTAATTTTTATGACATTTGATTTGTTGTTGGTGGTATGTTTGTGTGTGTGTGTGTGTGTGTGTGTGTGTGTGTGTGTGTGTGTGTGCATGCACACACATGTATGTACAATGATAATCAAAGGACAGCCTTTGGAAGCTGATTATTTTTTCCTACCATGTGTGTCCCAGAGACCAAACTCAGGCTGTCAGGTTTACTAACAATCTCCCTTACTCACTGAGCCATCTCACTGGTTCCAATAAACTGACTTAAGAATGCTTGCTATTGTGAGCAGATGAGATAGGAAATACACTTTAAATTTACACATCTTCTCCCAGAAATATTGAATTTACTATTTGTAATCATTTCTTTTCATGTTTCATGGCATAAGCATGTAGTTTAGTAACCTGTATGTTTACATTGCTGGACATATGATCTCAGGAATGTTTCTTCTTGCAAAGCCTAAGCCATGACTCATCCTAGAGCAAAAAAGGGTTACCCTTCTGAACTCTACTCAACACTTGCTTCCCTTGACTTTAACAGCAACAGAAAGGTCATATAGCAGAATCCTGTAGTTTCTGCCCCTTTGTGGCTGAATTATTTCACTTTATCTGTCCTCAAGGTTCATTCACTTTGCAGCATGTGACTGTCAGAATTCTCTTTTTTATTTCAAGTCCAGATAATACTTTATTGTGTGTTATCAGATCTGTTTTTTTCATTCAGTGGATATTTGTACTGCTTTCATATCTGAGCTACTGAAGATGCCGCTGCCACTAGCAGTGAGCTGTGTGGGTGTCACTTCTCTGCTTTCAATTTCTCCGGGTATGGATTCATAATTGGGATTAACGGGCCATGGGTCCATATGGTAATTATGCTTTTTTGTTTTTTTTAAATTTTGGTGTTAAATATACCATACTGGTTCCATTGTAGTTTACTGGTTCCAGTTAGGACTCAAGAATTCTAATACCAGTGCTTGGTACTTTCTGTTGTTCTTCTTACCTTATTCACATTTGCCTATGTCATCTTCGGTTATCCATTGCAACAACAACGAAAAAGAACATAAATGGGTGTGACTTCCGAATGTTTAGGAATAATTACTAATTACACTGAGATCTGTTTACCACCAGAGTGTGTCCCTCTGGGCCATGTGGTAGGCTCCGAGTTTACCTGCCCTTTCTTTCTTTGCAGCAATTCTTCCACTGTAGATGGCCATGGATCTGGAGAGTTATCCAAGCACCTTCATTTTGCATCAGTGTCCTTGTTTTCTGAACTTGAATTAGCTCAATGGCAGAGCCAGGCCTTCTGGTACTTGATTCTGCTGGTGGCTTCTCTCTGGTTTTTAAGGCTCTACCTACATTACCTGGGCCAGTGGCTTTTCCTCTGGGCCCTTTCAACTCCAGTTACAAAGTAAGTGCTTTCCTCTGCAAGCCAAGGGGATGTATATTCATCTTGCTATGGCAAATTAAAGTAAGAAATACCTTTCCTGGTTCACTTATTGAAAGGCCTCAAGTGGAGACCTGATTTGAAGAAACAAAAGAAGTCTTTACCTGACATCAGGGGCCCTTATTATAGTCATAGTCCCAGGCTGTGGTTGGATACAGATACACAAATACATAATTAATCCATCAATATTTATTTAAAATTCAGAAATTTAAATATGTCCTGATATCTGAGCAGGACTCAAGAAGGAATTTGGCAATGATGTGTTTGTTCTATTTTGATTTTATAAGACTGATGAATGCTGAAGGTATTTCAGAAGTAACATTAGTCTGATTTATTACCATACTCAGAAAAGGGAAGCTTGGTTCTTTTACAAAATGATTGAATTCAAACAATTACCAAACTCAAGCCCAGGCAGCTTTCTGTCCCATTATCCTCTGGGGAAAAATTATATTTTAAAGGTTGTCTGCCTGTAAACATGATTCCACAGACACTCTAGATAGACAGATAGATAACAACAGAAGTAAAATTCATTTTCTCAAGTGTATAGATGGCACAGATAGAAATAGACACATGTGTATAGATTCCATTAAGATGATTATGAAGAATTCTAAAACTTTGTGAAATGTGTATGTATGTGTATATATATATGTATATATAGTATATATGCAGAGTTTTTTATTTTTTTCTGAAATGAATAAACTATAATTTGGATTCATTGTAGATATAAAATTTTAAGAGTCAAATAACTATATTTTCTTGAAGGAATTTTTGAATGGGTATTTTCACTCTATCTACCTACCTGCCTGCCTGCCTGTCTCTCTCTCTCTCTCTCTCTATCTATCTATCTATCTATCTATCTATCTATCTATCTATCTATCTATCTATCTATCTATCTATCTACTGTATGTATATATTCCCTTAGTTTCCAAAGCAGAAGATACAAATGTTCTATCCTGAGGTAATTGTTTTATATTAGTCTCACTTTTACTCTTTGTTAGAAAAGGATGCCTTAACTTGTTAGTTGTTAATCCAACAAGACAGCAAAATATATTGTGACAGCTTTTTGGTCAATTTCTTAAACAGAGGACTTGGAGTATTATAACATTTGGGGGTCTATTGTCTAGATTCATATTCCCGACTCACACAGTAGCTCCAGGCCACATCTCAACTGTGAGCTATAGCAATAACAACACCAATGGTGAGCACTTATTTGTCCTTACTGTGTCAGATCTTATACTAAAAAATTTACATCGTTCTGTTCATATTCATAACAACAGAGAACACATCTCCATTGAAGAAGTAGTCAGGAATGGATAAAATGGAGACTTCTCTCCACTGGAGTACTCGTGATTCACAGGAAGGGTGAGCTCTGACACAGTTTTACACAGTCCAAATTGGAGAGAGAGATCTTCCCATGAACATAATTCTCACATTACAGGGAAAGATGATGTCAAAGCACGCTGCAGGCAGCCCCTGTTACTGGTTTGAACTGGATCTAACCCACAGGACTTTGCCTTGTGCCATTAGCCCCTTGCTCTGAAATTCCAATTGTCAGTGAGGACTGTGCTTTTGAGGTTGGAAGTTGGAGTCACACCAGAAAAGTCATAAGTAAAATCAATAACCTTCAGCCGAATTCTGAAGTATCATTAGCTTTATGTCTACCTCTCATTTTAAGAAGGCATTGACTGGTGTATTTTGTATTTAAAATTGACCAATAGTATGTCCTGTATACCACAAAGTAGTTTCTGACTTATAGATGTCTCTACTGAGTAGACCAAATGACATGCTCAATCTGTTAATTTTTTATGAGAATTCTAAGCAAGATAAACTTGCATTTCCTTGATTATGAACTATCCTGACGGTCAGTCATTGAAGACTTCTAATGCTCAATTGCAGGTGCCATTTTTGGATCAAATATTTTGTATTTTAATAAAGAAAATAAGGACATGGATTTGATTGATTGGTTCATGTGCATACTGGCCTTTGACTAATTCTTCCTGGATGCTTGTGCTTTAACTGCCCCCAACAGATTCCAGTTTTATGCCTACTCTGTTGAGCTGTGCTATCCAACTTCTTCACTTCACATTGGAGAAGAGATGGCTGTGGTTGTGTTGGGGCCTTTAGCTCTGAACACAATCACATTCCCCTTGCTTCTGATCAGATGGGGCTGTCAGCTCCTGTTTTCCTCCCACCCGGATGCCTTGTCAAAGCTAATCATCTCGATGGGACTATGGACAGTTCTAGACCCATTGGCGGTGTTTATAGTGGATACTTTCCTGGGGGTAAGTCAAGTAAAATAACTGAGATATGAATTCCTGGCACGTACTTCAGCACAGAACATGATTCAGTTGACAAGGGATGTTTCAATAATGACGTCATTCAGTATTCATCTTAAATTGAAGTTATTAAGCCTTTCTTCATGAGAAAAAAAATGGATGACTCATAAAACTGATTACTGAATAATTCTAACTGTTGCAAATACTTTAAAAATAAGCAGGAATTACCTAGAAAATAAAATGCAAATTAGCTGTCACAGTTTCAAAATTATTCCCAAAGTTCTAATTTTTTTAAACATAAATAACTTTTTGTAGCTGGTTTTAAAATATAAAGATTTTTATACACAAACTTCTCAGAAAAGAACTTTTATAGTAATTCATTCTGTATGACAGGCTGCCTACCTGCTTTCTGCTGGGACAGCTTTATGTAATAAACATAAAGGCAATAGATAAGAGCTGCTAGAATATTTTGAAGTCATAACTTTTCAAAACTCACCCCTCAGGCATTTCTCCCAACTTTGGTGATGATTACAAAGTGACAAGCACATTTCACCTTAAAAACACAGCTTTTGCATTCTGAATGATTCCCAGTGATAAGCAAACGTGCATGATGCTGCATAGAAGAATATGATTCCAGCACTAGAAAGTGATTCTGTGCTTTTAATCATTCTTGTGCAATTTCTTTGTCATATATGCATGAACTGAGTTAGTGGAGTAAATAGTTATATCCATTTTTCAGTTGGAAAAATAGTTACATGTAATTCTAGTGCTTATCAAAGACGATACATACAGCTCATGCTGTAGCTACAAATACAACTCAGAAATCTGAATTCTGAGGCTGGTGTTTCTCCCATTGTATCAGAGTCTCTCCTTAAACTCTGAGTCCATATATTCTTCTATGGAATTAGAGTGTGTGCTTTCCAATGATAATTATTCAACCTCAACAAACTAATTTGTTGATGGATATAGCTATAATTGGATACACAATTGATATGGTTATAATTGTTACTTTATTTGACACATCCAAATCTCTGGCCACTCTGAGTTTGTAAAGCATATAATTTCCTGACCTGTGCAACTGCATGCTTTTCCAGCATTGGAGATCAAACCCAAGGCTGTGCACATGGTAGGCAAGATTCTCCTGAATTATATCACCAATATCTGAAGTAGGTAATTCTTAATCTTTATTTTGTATCAGAACCTATTCCAAGTCTTCGTGAAGCAAAGTTTATGGACTCTGTCCCAGTTTCTTCATTGATGGGTATGAGTGGGGCACAGATTTGTGCTTCTACCATATTCCCACTTGATGAGGACCCTGTTGGTGAGGAACCAGAGTTAAGTATCTGAATCATAGGTGTGCAGGAGCCTCTGAGGAGCATGCTGGGAGGACCCAGGAACACTAATGCCACTTGGAAGACAAAAGCCCAGCAGCATAAAGCTTGCTCAGCGGCACATCCTTCATTTTTCTGTCCATTACTTGTGACTCTAACAAAAGATGAAATCTAACATCTCATAAAAGTTTAACTTAACTTTTCTAAGGTTTTATATTAGATTATCAAAGTACAATCCAAGATCGTGTCTCAAAACATGATATTCAAACTAGAACACACTTTACTTTGGAGGGAATAAAATTTTAAGAAATTATAAAGTGAAAAAAGAGGGAAAATCTAAATTAAACTTGTTATAACTAAACCTGATGCTAATGTAAAACATTAAGCAGCAGGAGGTGGCTATTCTAAATTAATTTGATGCGATTAAATACTTATCCATAAGATTATATGAAAGGATGCATTGATGTTCCATACACTCTGTGTACATGGAAAGGGAAGCTTCAGAGTTGTTATGCCTAGTCTCGGTCTATATCACTATATAATCTTGGTGTATTGGTAGACCGTACTGTTAATTATGTCTGAGATTAGTTCTATCAACCACATCATATTAAATCCAGAGCATAGTCTACGAAGCATTCCCAAGGATGTTGTACACCTCAGGTGTCAGACCAGGCAGCACAGTTTGCTCTTTGTTTCTTCTTCTCCCAGGCTATCCCATGCTATATCACTACTTCTCAAGCCTGAACATTTGTGAGTCCCCATTGCTCACTTCAATGTTTACTATGGCCAATCAGGAAAGACCCAAGATTCTGTATTCCTATGGTCTTAGCTGATGTTAAAGATGCCATTTTCCTGGAATACTGCCTAAGCAAGATGATACTAGACACATTGTCAAGGGATCTTCATTACAAACACTGTTTTCTAGGCTGAACCTTTACTCCCGTTAGATTGTTAGGCTCTGCTTCACCAAACTGGGACCCTTGAGGGTCTGAGTCCACTGGCATTTTTTATATGAGAATTTTGAATACTTAAATGACCTCTGCTCATAAAGCTTAGAACTGGACAGATGAAATTGTAGAAAATTACCATGTCAATTATTCAACATTATTAAAATGAACTCCACAGTGCACATTTGCCCATGAATGAGTTGAGAACATCTTGCTGCTGTGGACTAGAACCATGTGTATTTGATATGCAGTCTTCTGTTTCTACATGCCGGGTGTGACTGCCACCTTGGTGGCATGGTGAAAGAGAGAGCCATTGGGGTCCGTCATTGCTTTCTCCCTCATCATTGGCTTCTTTCACCGGGGTAGCTATCATCATTGTGACTCTGAGTAGACTGAGTTAGATTCAGCAGAACTCTGTTCACATTCTTGCTTAGGAGTCTCCAAGCAGGCAAGGAGGAGACTGTATTGTCAAGCCTGGTTGAGCAGGAGTTGTAAAGACACCATCTGCATTATGGGAAGACCATTTTTCCCAAAGGTCTGATTGGCATATCCAATAGGCACCTGAGCTTACTGCAATGTCACAGGGGAAGTCAATTGAGGAGGATAAGCAGGTGTCCTTGATAATCTTCTGAGATCTTCTCAGAAAGACTATCTGCAGCCCTTGGGGAATGGCTTTCCTTATTCCAGCTAAGACCCTTAGGCAAATGAAAAGCCAACGGACTCATTGTATGCATGCCAACTGATGAAGTGAGCATTCATAATTGACTCCAATGCCTCTGGTGAAATCTATAGGAAGGCGGCCTCCACTGTGACCATCTCGGAATGGCCTTACCCTGAGGAAGTTGACATGAATGCTGGGTGTGTGTGTGTGTGATTCTAGTGACTGGTTTTTTTTTTTGTTTGTTTGTTTGTTTGTTTTGTTTTGTTTTGGGATTTTTTTTTTTTTTTGGTTTTTGTTTATTTTTTTCACAAGTCAACTCTCCAACTAGTGTTTTTCAGCTTTCACTACTTTTCATCTACTTTTGCCTTTGTTCCACATGTTATAAATATCCACCCCCAGTAGATCCTACATTCTATGTGTTTCATTGGAGATTATATTCCAAACACATAGCTTTTTGGGAACCTAATCAAAGTATGATGCTCCCTTACAAATATATGTAGCGGTGAAGAAAAATCACAAAGTTAAATTCATGGGGAACTGTTCTTTGGTCCATGGTCTGCTATTTATGATATATATGGCACCAGATAATATAGTTAAGCATTACAGCCTTCAGTTTGCACATGAGAACTATGTAAAAGTAGTAATACACCAATAGTAACACCTACCTTGTTCACCTCACAGTATTGTTTGTAGTGAGACTATGTTCTGGTACATTATAAATATTTGTCCCTCCTACTGGTTTAATTAAAAGCTAATTGGCCAGAGGCACACAAGAAGTGTGGGCAGTGCAACCAGACTAAGAAAACTCTGGGAACAGGAAGAGCAGAGCAGAGCAGAGCAGAGACACCAAGAGAGATACCAGAGAGATGCCAGATGAAAGGCCATCAGACAGGGAGGAAAGAAGTTGAAATGCTACTCTGAGAAAAGAGGCCAGACCACATGGCTGAACAGATTAATGAAAATAGAATGAGATAAAATGAAAGAGCTAGCTAGCAATATATCTGAGCCATAGGTCAATCAGCATAAAATTAATATAAGTCTTTGTGTGATTATCAGAGGCTAAGTGGGGCTGAGAGGGTCTGAACCTCTGGGCTAGGCTGGAAAGTCCTGCCCAGAAACTTTCATACAGTTGTTAGGTGAAAGAAATGAGAGGCTAAATGGGAATAAATCTTGAAGAATTCACATATTTCACAAATGAATAGTGATGTAAGGGACATGATGAAGTGATGATACTATGTTGTGTGCACAACATGAAATGTAAGAGGCTACTATTTCAAAGAAGAAGTCACAACTCACATAAGGAATCAAATGCCCTCATACCTCATAGATACATAGCACACATGTTGAGTGAAAGATGCCATTGTAGGTCCATGGCTTTTTCCTTGACATCATTTAAAGTCTTTGCTCAGGTACTGCTTCTTCAGAGGCACCTTTGACATTGATTATACAATAAAACAAAACAAACACATTGGACTCTCTTGTAGTTCAGATGTTGAGTGTTATCAGTAGGCCCACATTTTGAAAGTATGTTTATCCAGTCTGAGATGCTTTCAGGAGGTAGAGGAATACACACACACACACACACACACACTCTCTCTCTCTCTCTCTCTCTCTCTCTAGATATATATATATATATATATATCTAGAGAGAGAGAGAGAGAGAGAGAGAGAGAGAGAGAGAGAGAGAGAGAGAGAGAACAATGTTTCCTCACTGTATATTATTTAAGCTTTTCTGCAATTTTCTATTTTCTCTGCAGTGCTGAGGATTGAGCAGAGTCTTGAGGAAGCTAGGGCACTAGGAGAATAAAGAGAAGCCCGAGAGGCTAATGTCTTTGTCTAACTATATTTTCCCTTATTTGAGCCAAAGTGCAATTAGTGGGCATTCAGTAGGTGAGAGTTAAATAACTAAGACAGCCTACTGCTTAGATTATGTTTTATCGATGAGTCCTTTGATCTATTTCTTTCTTATTAAGCAAGTAGACAGAGAACTGGAGAAGAGGTTATGCTTGAGAGTTCTCACCCATCTGCCACTCTGAGTGGGAGCTGTCAATCCACCTCTTACCAGGTAGAATGAGTAACATTCAGAGTATAAAACACAAAGTTCCGTGTGGTAAAGAAGCAGTTCATAGTTGGGATTTCCAAATTCTAATCATCGCCCAATTACCAAAAGATATTTTGGTGCAGGCAAAATACAAATTAACTCTTCTACTCCTCTGTTCCCTTCTCACACATGTGATTTGAATTAGCTACTTTAAAAAGTGCCTTTTAAAACTATATTTACATAATTGCCAGTTTAAACACTAAAGAAATGGTTCTCTCACTCTCTCAGCTTGAAGAAAAAGTCCCTACTTTGAGTGCACATCACTTCCACTAGATAGTATGGGAATGATAGCTAAGAAGCAATTCAGAGGTCAATGATGTTGCATAATGATACCACAGGTTCTTTGCAATACAGATTTGTCTTCGAAGACCTCATTACTTTGTATTTACTAATAAGCTGTTATAAAACATGTTTCCTTCTCTCAGATAAGTGTATTTTTAAATTAACCTAATGTAAACTTTAGTTTTCAAGCTCACATTAAACAGCCTGATAACTTTTTTATAAGTTTCTAAAATAAGCCATCCTTTCTATGCATAGCACAAATTAAATTTCTATCAAATCTGTTTCAGAAATAAAGGAATCTTTTCACCATCACATTTAATTTCTTTATATCTTGTGCTCATTAAATTCACAAGTTAATAACACATAAATAAAACATGCCTTTTGCTTCATGAATTGCCCGTCAAGTGCATGCACATTCAAGCCTTAGAAGGGAAAATGAGAAAAATCTGCTAAGCCAAGCACGCAAAACCCAGCCTCTCTTCTCTTTCTTTTATGCAATTTTCAGTCCTTACAAGATTTAATTTAGAAGCAAATTATGGTACTGTAGAGTTTCATGTCTTTAAATTAATCTGACAAGATGGTGTCTGCCTCCTTATTTCAATCTATGCTTCCTTTTCTCAGCGGCTGGCAAATAACGGGGAGCCTCCTGTCGCAGATGCTGCTAAACTCTACTGGATGTTTGTGAGAACCAAGCACCCAGCTCTCCTCGGTGTTGTGATCACAGTGATGCTTTACACTCTGCTGTTTGTTGTCTCTTCCTTGATTTTGTACTTGTTTTGCCTCAGGTAAGATGCTCCCACGACCGTGCTCCTCAGTTTCTGGTTCTGAAGCTGGGGTGTGAAGGAAGGAATGAAGGAAGGAAGAAAGAAGTGACTAGAACCATCTAACTATCCAGACAGAATTTTCTCTGACTATGCACAGTTCTTTTAATGAAAAACAGCAAAAGCCATGACTCCACTTTGGGAGAAAAGCTCTGATTTTGCTGGGCATCGCTGTTCTTGTTTTTCCAGGTAGTGGGAAAACAAACAAGCCAAGAGGAATCCATAGACTCACAAAGAAACCCTAGGACATTTCCTAGGATTTTATTCCTCTTCCACTTTCCTCTCTTTCTCTACTTTCTATTTGCCCAAATATCGCCATGAGAAGGGTAGCCATCCAGCTTTAGTCATGAGTATTCAGATGACCTGGTTTTGCCAGGTTGTCAGTTAAGGAAGTAAAATGTGTGTGTGTGTGTGTGTGTGTGTGTGTGTGTGTGTGTGTGCATGCTTGTGTGTGTGTATAAGCATGTGCACAGGTAAATATACATATGTATGTGAGACACACCATAAAAAATCAATAAATACAAGGAAGAAAAAAAATGCCAGGAAAAAGAATCATCTGTTTACCATGCTGTGAATATTCTTGTGAGTTGGACACCTGTTCCAAAGCTTTTTTTAAGGCCCTCTGAAATGTCTATTTGGCTTCTGGAATCAATTGAAATGCAAGAATTTATTGCCATGATCAATGCCCTGTTTCTTTCTGTTTTAGAGATTTGATTGTAAAATGTCCATTTTCCATGGACATTTGGTCCATTTACCTCCTCTGCTGGTGAGTATCCAGCTACTCCAATATTAGATCATAAAGAGGCCAAACTTTCCCTGATGCATTTTTGTCAGATATTATAACTGACCACTTCGTAGCTATCAGTGGGCCTCCTTCAGCCACAGTTGTCTCGGCCTGTCTTTTTACTGATGCCCTGGAAGCTACTGTCATATAGTCTCTCAATCTCACTTATGGATAAAAATACAAAAGAATTGAAATCATTAGAGCAGTATAAATACTAAGATGTGGAAACCCTATATACAGCTATCAGTAGCAAAATAAATGATGGAAAATAAATATATAGTAAAATATTCCAGCAACAAAAATCAACAAAATGCTGCAATGGACATAGATGTGGGTAAGATGTGAAAACTTTGTACTAAGTAAAAGGAGCCAATCACAAAAACAAACCAAACCAAAAATCAAATGCCTCACAATTCTACAGAGAGAAGGTGTCTAAAACCATCAAAGGCAGCTAATCAGAGTGAAGTATTCAGGGACCAGTGAAAGGAAGAACAAATAGTTGCCATTTAACAGGTCTATTATTTCAAATGACTAAGTTGAAAAAATATGTCATACAACAATGTATATATTATTTATGATAATATATTGGGCACATATGAGGGTAGATTTCATATTAAATAGTCTTATCAAGAGTTTATAAAAAAGTAATAAATCAACAATCATTTTTGGAGTAGAGTGTTTAAGAAACCAATGCAAGTCTGAAGATGACTGGTATAATAAACAAAGACTTCAGTGGAAGTTTGGGGTAATCGTTGATGCTTTAATGTCATTTGGCAAAAAAAAAAATCACATACTTTTGAGGAAGTATGAAACAATACTGTCAAAATATTGCAGCATGGCCAGAGTTGGATGACCTTAGGTTTGAAATGTCACAGATCACATGGTTAGAAGCTAGAGGCCTTTTTTTTTTTTTTTTTTTTTTTTTTTGTCCATTCTATACATGTTTGAAGTCTTCTCTGAAAAAATTAAGATAGTGAAGGACTTTCATTTTAGCAAGGTCTTTCCTACAGTCAGACTATGCTCTCGTACACTGTAAATACTTATCACTGTAAATATTGGTTTAATAAAATGCTGATTGGCCAAAAGCTAAGCAGATAGGAAGCAGAGGTGGGGCAACCAGACAAGGAGAATGCTGGGAAAAGTAACAGATGAGAAGATTCCAGTGAGACACAGAGCAAGCAAGATGAGAAGGCTGCACTAAGAAAAAGGTACCATGCCATGTGGTCCAACATGAGAAAGAATCGCGGGTTAATTTAAACTTAAGAGGTAGTTAGTAATATACTTGAACTACTGGCTCAGCAGTTACTATAATATTCATATTCTAAATAATTATTTTATAAGCACCTGTGAGCCCTGACCTTGGGGCTAAGGCAGGATAGAAAACACTTCTAACTATACATTCCGTTTGTAGAAAGGGGATTGGGTATAATAGGAGGCAGATGGGAAGCAAGAAAAACTCATTAGAAAGTCACTGTGATTATGTGAACAAGGACTATCTAAACCTTAATCAAAGTGAATGGTAGTAGATGGAAAGTACTTAAGAGATAGGTAAGGATCAGAGTAGAATTTGGGGTCTGGGTTGAAAGGAGAAGGTTAAAAGGAGGATGCTATTTCACTTAACTTTGGGTTTTGGACAAGCAGATTGGGGATGGTTGTAGCAATACATAAGGCACAGATTATTAGTAAACATAAAATGTTCGAAGGAGTTAACAGATGAGTTGAATTTCCATTCATATTGACACTTTAATATATGTTTTTAAAAGATTTTTTAATTTTTAGTGTGTGTATGTGTGTGTGTGTGTGTGTGTGTGTGTGTGTGTGTGTGTGTGTGTGTGTGTGTGTGTGTGCCTATAGAGGCCAGAAGAATATGTCTGATTCCTTGGATCTGGAATTACAGGCCATTATGAGTTGCCCAGTGTGGGTGCTGGGAACTGAATTCTGTAAGAGCAGCAACAGTTGTAGCATCTCTCCAACCCCAACTTTGAGGAATGCTGTTTCCAAGGGACCATATCCCATAGAAACGTATGAGGGTAAACGACACAGTTATCAATCCTGACTATGGATTTGCCTTATTGAAGCCTTGAGTTTCAGTGCATGGAGGAAAGCTGCATTGTGTTGCAGTAGATGTACTCATTACCAGGATGAGAACAAATGGTCAATATTTGCCTACTTTTTGTTTCCTTACAAAGCTGAAAACAAATGAAGCATAGTTAGAAAAAGAAATCCAATCCTGTGCATATGGATGAAATTTGAGTCCGTTTCTATGGAGAAATCAAAATTTTCCACAGGGAAGATTTTTGTGAACATCCAATCAAGGCAGACGACTGAGATATCTGAAGACATAGGTATAACACAGGTGCAGATATCTTTGCAGTTTGAAGACAAGTGTTGGCTCAAGATGTGAAGGGAAGTGAGATACTAGTGAACTGCAGGTGGCTGGAAGATTGGAGCAGAGTAGAGAGGGAGTTCTCCTATGATAGCCATTGCTTGAGGCATGAAGCCACTGCTGAAGTTTATTTTCAGGGAGCTGAGCATCCTCTGATGTGGCCCTATGTCCCTAACATAGCTTGTGTAGAAGTTCTAATTCTTTAGGGGAAGTGTGTTGTTTTGACCCAGGGCTAGTTTGCATTTTGGCATGTCATAAGTGCTATATGTCATCTTTTTAGGGCACTTACTTTCCTGGGAAAGGAAAGAAGTCTTCCCTGATCATTCAGTTTATATTTGAGCACCCACTTGTAATGTGGCCCCAAGCATAGTTGTTCACTTCCTAGATAATGAGAGTTCTTCTTGTATAACATGGTAAAATATAACATATCAGCATGGATTTTTGTAATAGGATCCACTTGAATAATAACTGTATTATTTAAAATGAGTACAGCTTCCAAAAATTAAAAAAAAGAGTGGATCATGCAATTTATAGGTTTCTGATTTTAAAAATTACAAGATAATATCCTGTATCATTTCTTCCTGCATCAATGAATCTCTTTTCAGTTAAAATGTTTACAACTACATTCTTCATCTGACATCAATATTTTAATCATCTAGTTTACTAGTTTACTCATGAGGTATAAAAAAGTAAGCACAGAATTTATGTGTGTGTGTGTGCCTATATAGGTCAGAAGAATATGTCTGATTACATAGATCTGGAATTGCAGGCCATTATGAGTTGCCCAATGTGGGTAGAATTTGCTTTGATGTCTATTACCCTGTAGAGAAGTAAGGATTGGAAGAGAGGGAAGCTCAATCACAGATGGCAATTGACAATGGGAAAGGACAAGCTGGATGGATTATGTGCACCTCATCTATAATTAACCTAGAAGAATTCTGCTTAAGTATCCCTGGTGCATTGTTTTATCCTTACTCTCTATTGGGCTCTGTTCCCAACCTAGTATGTTAGACCTAGGTATACTCAGAAATCCCAAATAGGACTTTATTTATATAAATGTTTTAAAGTAAAAAAAGTCGATCCTCTGTATCAGCTGAACAATCTCTCCTGACATTATTTAAAATATCTTTCTCTGCAATGGGATGGTGCTGGGTAGACCAGTTCTCTGAAAGAAGCACTACACACAGGGAGTACATGTGATGAGTAAATTGGAGGGTTCTATTCTTATTTTATTCTGTTACTTAGTGAAAAGTGCCAATGAAGATTTGTGCATGCTGACTCATATGATTGACAGCTAGAATGATCTTATCTTCCCAGGCTTTGGTGCAGGGCTATGAACACGATACTGATAACAATTGAAACTTTAGAAACACAAAGGAGACAGAATCCATGATGCTGGCTATTGACAGAGAATTTGCTTTAGCTCTGGGTCTTGGAAGTTCTTCCAGATGGGGACTGGACCCTGCTGAGATTGGCTCTAATTGCTCCAGGAGTCTGACATGTTTGGTAATGAAGGGTATTATTGGCGAAAGAATTCCTACTCTCTGTGGTTACAATGAGAGAGTTTATTGAAAAAAAAATAATTCTTAAGACGATCCTTAGGAGTAAGCATAATTATTTAGGCTTGATTTTTTTAATTAAAAAAGGCATTTGCATTTTAATGTTATTTTCTTTATTGTTAAAAGAATAAATGCTAGGTAGACAAAAATATAAATTAACAAAAAGTAAATTAGAAGACTACAATAATTTGGTCATCTAAACAAATAAAGAACTGTTAAACTTTGGAATATTTATTCCCATGTTTTATGTCCTGTGTTGACTCTTATAAACATGTAATTGTGGACCATAAGGACAATTTAGGTGTTAATTTTCATCTTAAAGTATGATAAATGGTTTTACAATTTTTACATAGTTCTCAAACATTTAATGCCTATACAATTTTACACAGCATGCTGTATAAGTTTAAAGTATTTAAATATATTTTATTGTCAAACAATAGATTGCTTCATGTTTTGTGCATCTTATAAGTAATTCTGAAAGCACAGGGCCTTACCACATTTAAATTATTCTTTAAATAGGACCCTGGAAACCCTCCCATATTAGCTTTAGTTGAAGAGATAGAATCTACTGAAGACATTTTATAATTATGGTGGAATTGTCAGCTATGAGATTTTCATTGGTGTGTGATTCTGTAACAGATGAAGAAATGTAGGAGAGGACAAGCATTGTATGTGCTAGCATTAATAGAAGTATCAGAATACTGTTGTTTTTCTAAATGGACGTTTCTTTACTTACTAAACAATCTGTATATGCTTATTACTCATTCATCTCTTTCCATATCTTTTTGTGAATTGTTCTGTAAGTGTCCCATTTGCCTTTTCTATATGTCACTCAGATCCTTTTGCTCACTCAGTTATGACTCCTACACACAGTAACAGTAATAACCATTTTGATAGTTTTAGCAGATAGATTTTCTACTTCCCAATTTCCTTATAACATATATTTGATTTTTAAAATGAAAGTACTTAGCATAGAGTGGTGATATCTGTAAGTCCAGTACTCAAGAGACTGAGGAAAGAGTTATTGCTGTTAGTTCAAGGCCAGCCTCAGCTACACAGTGCCAGGCCAGCCTGGAAGAAAAGCAAGACATTGTCTAAAAAGAGTGAAGTAAAATAAAATCAGTAAGACATTTTAAAGTTCACCACCAACAATTTATCAAGCAATTTATCACAAAATTTCTGACTTATGTAAGTAACTCAAATATATAAATAATTGCTCATAAAAATTTATAACTGTTTCTTCCTATGCTGTTTGATTTTTTTTTAAAAAAATTAAATTCCTAATTGTAAGCCATTTCACATGAACAGTGTCAGTGGCTAAAGTGAATGTCTGTTTATATTGTTTTGTGCTTGTTAATTTTATGCAATATTAAAATATTGATTATTTTTTCATTCTGTCTTGTTGGATTTGTAAAGTAATTTAAATCCATACTTTAGTGTTTTAGTGTGCTACAGGAGGAGCTTCCCCTTCTGCAGCCTCTTTTATAAAATTTATCTTTTTATTAAACTTTTATAGTCAGTCTCTCTCTCTCATAGTGTTTAGCCTTGCAGCAAACAAGGGAAGTCTCAGCAGACATTGTTTGCATAGTTTAATTGTAAAACCTTTATATGAATAATATCAAAGATCTGCAGGCCACTTGCATGTTTGTTAATATTGTACAGAGAATGAGCTATCATGACTTAAATGTAACTTAGATTCATTTAAGCATTTAGATTTCTGGAAGCTGTACACACATTTAAAACACTAGTAATCAAGTTAATTAATTTGGGGTGAGCTTATGCTTTCTTCATTGTTAATTTAACAGGACCAGATAGCCTTATACGTTTTAGCTGTTGCTTAGGAAAATTAATTTAGATTAAAATAATTTAAGGGCCAGTTTTGATGAAAATATCATGAGCCTATTCACCATCTTGGGCATATATAAGATAAGCAAAGTTTTTTAGCCCTTATATATCAATCTTTTTACAATATTATTTATCACCTTTATGAAAAGATTCTAAAGTTTTTGTAGGCAATATATCCCTTAAAATATTGCCTGGCTTGTCATATTCTCTACTCTGATTTACCAAGACTGTATGTGGTAAAGCATGTTTGCACAGGAAAAAACATATCTCTGATATTTGGGTCCTATAATATTGTCCTAAGCCAGTGGTTCACAACTTCTGGGTCATGACCCCTTTAGAAGTCACATATCTGATATCCTGCATATCAGGTATTTAAACTACGATTCATAACAGTAGAAAACCTACAGTTATAAAGTAACAACAAAATAATTTTATGGTTGAAGGTCATTGCAACAGGGGGATCTTTTTAAAGAGACACAGCATTAAGTAGGTAGAGTATCCGCTCTAATAATCTCAATATCATCAAAATTGTTCATTGCTGTGGGGAGGGATATACACTTCGCTGCTTCCTGCCTCTGCTCATTTGACCCCTTAGTCTCCGTGTATACAGCTATCCCATCTAGATGCTGCTGCCTTTCTGACTAATCTTCAGCAGATCCCCTTCTCTTGGTCCTCACAGATAGCTACAGGAAACTGAAGGGCTATAAATTCAACATCCCTCCATGTGGCTTTTGTCTTTTGTTAAGACACTGTAAGAGCTGGGTACCATGGTGTGTGTATACTTGTAACCTCAGAATTTGGGAGGCTAGGGGAGGGGCCTCACACAAGTATGGGTGAACCTAGGCTGCAAGTTCAGAGCCAGTCTAGTGCTCCACTATTTCAAAAACAAAGGAGAAAATATCAAGAAAATAAAACTTTCATCAACCTCACGCTAAATGAGCTGAAGTCTAAAAGTTAGTCAGTTAAGATTAAATGGCTAATTAGCAAATTTGTCTCTTGGTGAAGAGACTTCTGGTAAATTAGCCTGTTTCTATTGCCCCTGGAAGAAAAGAAACTAAAACAATTGGCCAGTGTTAGCTCTTTCATACCATGCATAGAGGACACAGAGCATGTGAACTTGGCTGCTGGTGTGAAGAAGGTGTGTCTATTAGGATAAAGACTGGAGAAGGCTGAGGTAGTCTGCTCTCTCTTGGGGTCTTTAGCATGAGGAGCTTCCTTAACTATTCTCACAGAGGTGTTTGCCTCTGGTAACATCAGTGCCATGGGGCAGTGCCACATCCCACTTCTGTTTTTGGATTTCTTTTTTCTTTCTTAAAAACTCTTCCTGAAAAATTTCACTAACCTTATCATCAAACAACTGAAGAGCTAAACAGTATCTAAACAGTATCTTTGTTCTCTCCTAAGAAGAAAGGAAAGTCAGTTACTTGTGCTTACAAAATAGATGTTGAATTCATTGCGCCCATAACTGGTCATAGTAAAATGTGACAGAGAGAGTAATATGAGATCTGTGTAGTGAGGGTCAAGGGCAAGATATTTGATTCTTCTCTCCTCCATGCTGGAGCAGAAGTGCCTGGAATACAGAACTCTGTTGAGTTTAAAAATTCATAAATTAATAAGCATGTTCCTTTATAGGATGAATATACATCTTTCCTTTCACATGAAATATATTTGTCAGATTGCATGTTCCATTGGTAGGAACTAAAACTCTGATCATCCACCAAACATATGATGAAACCTTTAGTGCACATCACAACTCTTTGATATGTTAAGTTTCCTTAGCAAAGTCATGAGAATAGATGTTCAGTTTGACTTTTTGGCCGTATCTACTTTAAAAGAAAAAAAAATACAGGACAATACGTTTACAGTAGGAGCAATGCAATAATTATTTAGTTAATACATGTAAGAAAGGCAAACAACCAAGGCAAATGATAACTAACCACAGAGGCAGAACGTTCACTAACTCTCCCCTCGACAGCTCTCTACTTGTTATTTGTAAGTCTCAATTCAACTATCTGAGCCCTGTGCTCTGCCTCCCTGCCCAAGTGATGCTTTCCCACTAATGATCTGTTAAGTGGGTTAATATGAGCCATGCTCTCATGCTAGACACTGCAGATGACTTCCTGGTGATGCTGATGTTGGTCACACTTGCTAGGGAACTGTGCTGCATGGTGTGGGTCTGACACCTTGAGCATCTTTGTCATTGTCATTGGCCGTGACACAAGCACTCTCATCAGTACTGAATTTCCTGGCGACTAAATTTTATAAAATGAGTTTAATTAGAGAAAGTACTAATAATGTGCTGTCTTTTATAGAGTGAGTTTCACTGGAACAGATCTTAAATCAGGTCTACCTACATAATGGGATGCATCTGTGTTCTCAGAGGAGTGTCATTCAGTGTGAACTAACACTAACAGAGCTCATCCTTCCTTCACAGACTGACCCTTAGAAAGGACAGAATTCCAAGTCTAACTAATACATTGTCATCTCTCATAATATTCTCAGAATTCCCAAGTACAGATTTTTTATTTAAATCATATTCTCTTTGAGTTGGCTTATGGAAGTTACAGGGTTAGCTCTCATACTTCAGAGTACTGTTCTTGGCATGAAGCTCCCAAGTATGACAGCAGAAGCACAGGTAATAATATCTAAATACATATTTATCCTAGGGAAAAATAGAGTGTAGTAGATACAGAATAAGAAACAACAGTAACAAAAGTTCTTTTCATAATATCCCAGTTATATAAGAAATATCTGAAATGACGTAAGAAAAAGATAAGTAGTATCATTCAAATTGTCCAAAAGACTTGAAGGGAACTTTATCAAAGAATACATGAAAATAGCCAATAAACAGGCACTGATTCAGCATCACTAATTAATAGGAAAATGAAGTTCAAAACTCCATGAGTTTTCAAAGGACTGTTACTATCAAAAGCATAGAAAGAAAAAGTGTTGGAAAAGACATGAAGAAGTTAGAACTATTGGTTTATATAAGAACACAATAGTGTGTGTGGAGGGGCCTCAAATAATTGAAACACATTTCCACATTACCTATGAACCTATATCTGGATATATATATCCCAGAGAAGTAAAGCTGGATAGCTAAGAAATGCATGCTCACATTCTTTGCTACGGTATTCACAATTAGTCAGAGTTACAAGAAACCCGATAATGTGGAGCAAATGTGGAAGATGTATACTTTCAAATGTTATTCCTTTTCATCTTAAAGAACATACTCGCTAAGTAGTCTCTGTCTTGCCCACATCAAGGCTGTGGGTGATTCCTGGGCTCTTTGGCCCTGTACCTGTCCCAAGCCTGGAATCCTGACCTTGCCACATCCCTGCTTGATGGTGCATCTCTACCCATCATAACTGCGGGTACCTATAAGCCATACCTGTTAACTGAATGAAAAAAGTGAAGAATGAATGGTGAGGATGATTGTTCTCTGACAGTGTGAGATCACATAGATGTTGAAAACGATAGCCCAATGTCTAGACACCTTAGATGGTTTGCTTTCTGTAAATGCACTGTGTGGGAGGGGCATTTTGAATGGGTACCTATTTGATTTCTGAATGTGTTTCTTTTTATGAAATTCTTTTTCCCTTTTTATTTCTTTCTGTCATTTCTCAGCATTTTTGTTTTCTCCTCTTTATGATTCCAAACCAGACCCACGTAAATTTTATTTATTATTAAATACAGTTGTGAATACTCCATGGTTTCTAGAAACCCAGCTGAATGTGTCTTTGTAGATATCAATTCTTGCTTGTCACGATCCTCATTCAGTGTATTTGACAGTCCTGCTAAAGACCACATGCATCTCAGCATGTAGTAATAATAAGAATGGATTTCAGTCAACTGACTGTATTCTGTCTTCTCAGAGGCCTCCCTGCATTGTGCTAATGTAATGGCACCAGGAAGCACTCACACCATACATGCATTGACTAGTTTGTATATAAAATGGTGATACTTTTTGGAGTAAGATATAGAATTATACACATTTGCATTACAAGCAGCTTAATGTCGCCGACTCTATCTTTTCTCCTAACCCTTAAAATAGCCCAGTAGCTGTTCACACTTGTCCTTTTTAGCTTTGAAAAAAAGTCACATATTAGGTTTCTGGAAATGACCCACATTCCAATGTGAGCAAACAGTAGTTTCTGCCACTCAGCAAGCATGAATTGCTGCATATGTAGGGCATAGGGCAGAGAACCTGGCAAATTACTTAGTTTCATTGGCCATCATCAGCACCTGTGGCAGAGTATGTGACCTATTTCTCCAAACAATAATGCCTAAGGCATTGCAGACAGGTGGACTGGAGTTCACTTTTTAATTACATTTTGAAGAAATAACTTTAAATACAAAAAAAATTCAGGCATATTGAAAAGTGGGATTGTTAAAGGAAATCTGTGTGGCAATGATCACCATAAAATGCTGTAATATTTTTTTAATGTCAGACTATATTAAGCTCCCTTTTATAAACCTCAAATTGCAAAAGCACTACAAGAATTCTAAATTCCTCTCTTAAGTTCACTAGTTAGGGGTTTCATGGTTACTTTTTCTTCTCTCTATTTCTTGTTCAATGGGAATCAGTATCTTTCCCTTGACATTCAACTTGACTGTCACATACACACATCTAAAATGGAACATACAGAATAGATTTTTAAATGTTTGTTAACCAATGTCACCAATACACAATTTTAAAGTAAAATTAGAACAATTTTACATTGTTTTCTTCTTTTTGAAATTCACCTTGCTTACTGTTAGGATCATCAGCTTCCCTAGGAGAACCTGAAAAATGAAGAATCAAAAACACACATCAAAGATAAAACGTCCTTATATCCAAAAGAGTAAAATCATATTTGGATATGTGCTATATTGTATGACTAATCATCGATGTGGCAATGTCTTTCTATATGCTGTGAATAAAGGACTGTTTTGGCCCATGACAGACACCGCAGCAGTAGGCAGGAATCAGAGCATAGGTAGGAGAAGGAGGGCAGAGTCAGAGGCTGTGATGGACCCAGCTGCCCAAGGAAGCAACATGTAAGGAATACAGGTGAGCCATGGACCACATTGCAGGACAGATTAGTGGATGTGGGTTGAATTAAGATGAAAGAGCTAGCTAGCAATGTGCCTGAGACATAGACCTAACAGCATGAAGTTAATATAAGCAACTGAGTCAGTTTGGGGGCGGGGAGGGATAAACAGCCATGGGCAGGTCTGGATCATGGAGCTACTTGACCAGAAACCTTCTGTTACAAATCATATCATCAAAAATTATATAACCATGAGATTTCTATTTATTTATTTTTATTTACATATATAATCACAAAGTGTCTTTTCCTTGTTTCTGTAAACTGGCTTTATAGAGCTGTAAAATATGCTGAAAACTAATAAAGGTTTGTAAATTGACTCATTAACAACACATCATGGAGCTTTACATTGGAAAATGTCACCCAAAATGGCAAGAAAAAAATTAAATATGACCAAAATGCAATTAATCTTTGCACAGCTTTCCATATTCCAATGTGCCATTTTGTTCTCTGTCAAAACATTTGTTAACTGTCCTGGAGATTCAAGCTTTGATGTTTACATAATTATTCATTCACACAGAATAAAAGAGGAATAAAAAGAAGACAGACATTTTCTGGGCAAAAGGAACAGAAGCCAGCAGAAACAGGACTGTGATTCCTAATTAATTCAAAGTTAATTGCATTGATGATAATTCTGCACTTAAAAATCTTCATATAGAAACTGTTTACAATATCGAGTTGACAGTAATTTAACTGCATTAAGTCACCATGGAAACAGAAAGCTGTTACTTACATTGAACAAGCAGAAGAGAATGGTCAAGAGTCGTTCTTGTTTAATAAGCCAACCAGCAAATCATTCAGATGGCTGGGCCAGAATCTCAAAGCAGAGCACAACAGTGGAAACATTCCAAGATGGAGTCAGTCTGGCTGGGGGATGCAGCTTTGGGATGGAGTATCTGTGCTGCATATGCAAAATCTTGGGTTTGATTCCCATTGGATGTAAATATACAATCTCACAGGCTACATAACCAGCACTGTGATGAATTCAAAGTTATTGAAAAATAAAACAGACTTATAGACTTTATTCAGATATTCAGGTTAAAAAAAAAAAATCAATGGAACCATGTCATAAAGAACCAAATTAGAGGTAGCTAAATGAAGTTGTGAGTTGTATGTGTTTGTTTGAGACAGAGTTTTACTATGTAGCCTGCCTACTCCCAAACTTGGTCTGTAAACAAGACTGGCCTTGAGCTCAAATAGGTCTGCCTTTTTCTGCCTCCTGAATTCTGGTGTTAAAGGCATGTGCACTACCACCACACCTGGAAATATATGCTCTAATATGAGTCAACAAGATGGAATAAAAGAAACTTTGACTTATTTCTTCTTTTGAATTCTATTTTTCTTATTTTTGCTTGTGTAGTATATTTTTTCAAGGAAGCAAGCCTGCCCTATTGAACAACTGATGTGCTAATCTCAAGATACAATATGAGTTTAATTGAGAACAATTGTCTACAATCTAAAATAATAAATTAATAACAAAAAGGCATTTTAGTACAGAAATATTTCAAATGCATAAGCTAGAATTCTTTTGACATTTATTTATTTCCCTGGCCACTGACGTAGAAAGCTTTAATTTTCCAGTTTGAATGTTCAAAAGGCACTTCTGTACTATTGCTAAGTATATATTTCTTGAGAATTTCATGCAAGAGTATTGAATTTGAATCATTTTACTCCCTTTCTCCTCCTCCAATTCCTTCTGATTATACCTTCAAATTCATAGCCTATTCATTAACATTATTACATGCATGTGTAAATACATTTACATACAGTGTATATGTATTATAATATGTATAGTGTTGCTTATATGTACATGTGTTTAGGGCTAATCACTTGGGGTTGGATAAACTCTAAGGGGCTCATCCCTGAAGGAGACCATTTTTCCTTCTCTTAATACCCTTAGTGGTCTGTAGCTCTTCATTTAAGAGTAGAGCCTTGTAAGATATCCCCTACCCACACTGGCGTATCAACTGTTGTTGTCATTGTGCTAATATGGTTTAGGCAACTATGATATCAGGGATTTAACTTCCCTGACATATATAGAAGACACTATCTTGTAGCAGACACTAAGGTTCTCGGTCTCTTTCGATCTTTATGTCCTCTTCTTTCATTATATTCTATGATCCTTAAGCATGGGAGTTATCGATGTCCCCCCCATTGTATACCCTAGAGTCAGAAGCTCCTTTTGTAGCAGATGGAGACCATTCATATATTAACAAGTGGTCCAAATGCAAAGGACAGCCATCAAATAGCTTGAGAGTCCAATCTACACCACAGGTACTTTTCAAACTTCTCCTGGGTCAGTGTATTGACACTAATCCATTGAGGGAGCTTTTTATAGCCTTGAGGTTACCAACACACCTCTATTAAAAGCTAGTTTGGGCTATATAAGCAGAGCCAAAACTACACAAAGGCAGAGAATAAACAGGTCATTCTTTCAAAGTTTAATTATACCCTGGATTTTGATAACTAAAACATAATAAAATAATTGCAGGTGGTTAGGGCTAGTGTACATACTTACTTTTTCTGTCATTGGGGATATATTAATGGAAGATGTTATTAAACACTCACTTAGATAATGTCCAAAATAATCCTGTAGATGTTACCTACCAGTGTCAAGAAATTTATGGGGCATGAGGAAGGTGGGGCTGAAAGGGAGCAGAAGAGGTATTATAAAATCAGCATATGCAGGAAGAGTAAATTCAAATTTAATTTTCTTTAGGGAAATTCTTACTGTTTACCAAATTTGGATGTTTAGTCACAGTCAATGGCCAAATATTTCATAACTTTCTACATCAAAAACTAGTCAGTACATTTATAGGAAGTAATAACAAAAATACTCAGATTGCATTGTTTTAGACTAAAATATGTAACTGAAAATATTTTAAATAATTTCTGAAAATGTAATCATGAAATAATTTCTGCAAAAATAATGGGACAAATGAGGTGACTAAATAGATGATGATAAGAAAAATACTACTTGCTAAATATTTTGGAAGAAAAAAATATTTAGAAATGTGAACCCACACAAAATATTCTCTTTTCTTAGGTTGAACAATGACTCTTGGATATTAGATGCATTTCAGAGAATTCACAGTGAGGAAGCCAAGTTCTTCATACCATATGACTTGGAAATTTCCAACCAGGAGCTGAGTCACATTGTAAAAAGGTCAAAACAGTGGAGAGGGGTCAACGGTGAGAGAAGGAAGGTGAGTTGATCTGAAGCTGATGGAAACCCCTCTTGTATATCAGCAAGCTCTGCCTTTCCTCGTGTTGTTCAGAAGTGGCTGGATATGATACCTTTTTGAAACCACATTATGAATTTTGTGGATTTGATTTTATATTCTTTCATATTTATTTGTCAAAGTGAGGTGATGCTTAGTTTAGAAGTTATTCTATTCTTTTTACACACACCCTACACATATTATACACACACATGACATACACATAGTACACATGAAGATATATACATGCATGTATTGGTGTGTGTGTGTCAAATCTACACAAAGGCTGTGAGAACTCAGGGAACGTGGGGTAGGGTATTTGTTCATGAGGGATTGGCTTTAGTGGATTTTAAGTAGGCAGGAGGAAGGAAGTAATAATTTCTCTTGTAGTCCTTTGATACCTTTGTTACTGAGTCTTTAGAGTTTCTTCTCTAAGTTTTCTCTACAGACATTAAATATTTTTGAATATTTTGGTAGCACTGGATGTTTGCTTCCTTGGACTTGTCATATCTCCACACTCTCAGTTTGTGTACCTGTTTCTCTTGCTTCTTACTCTACACAGTCCTTTGATCAACTCTTTTCAAAGTACTGTCTGCTCTCTTAAAGGCTCTCAAATGCACACATTTGATCACATCTCCATTTCGAGTCCCAAAATATACAGCTCAGTAGCTTATTTTGATATTTTCAGAGGGAAAGCCCAAAGATAACCTGACTCCTGTCGTTCGACCAACTCTAGCTGAGACGTGTTTAACATGCACTCCACCTGTGTCAGGATCCCAAAGCCATTTTACTCCTGTGGTCTTTGAATGTAACATGTCATCTATTCTGCATCACAAAGGACCAAAATGCAGAGTGTTTCCAAACCTGCCCCTCATCTTGCTGGCTTTTTCTGATCAAATCCTATTGAACTTACTGAGACTTCCTTCTTTAATCTGTTTTCCTTTGCAACATCGATGCAGGACCTCGGGGCCCATGGTGACAGAGCTGTAGGAATGGGGGAACTCTAATGTCTATTTGTAATTTCACCCTGCTGTTGCCCCATTTTCACACTGTGAAGCCCTTCTCTGCTCTGGTTACGATGACTTGTCTACATGTAAATGTAACCCTGCCTTTCATCCCACTCACTGCTTCTCACCTCCTTTTTGAGTCATATCTCCTGTGTTTGTAACCCTATCACTTCTTCCCAATCAGCACATATCATTTAAACAATATGAGTAATTCATAAAACTATAAGTACTTTTAGAAAGCTTTTATACCTGTTCCCATACACTCCCGTTTAAAGGGGATTCTCTAGCTTCTTGTACATGATAGGATAAGAGTCTTGTCTTAAGTCTCCTTAAATTAAATTTTCTTATTTATTCTTTATGTCTTTCACATGATGCATCTCGATTTCATTCATTTCCTGTGCATTCGCATTCACCCTTTGCCCTTCCAACCTCCCCTACCTCCCCAAATAAAATAAAATAAAATAAAATAAAATAAAATTTAACAGAAAATAAGAATAAAGAAGAAAAGGAAAACTCTCACCGTGGAAGCTGTCGTGCAACATAGTGAGTCACAGAGTAAACCCTTTCATCTATATATCTTTACTTGCAAGTGTTTATTGCAGAGAGTCATCCATCTGCTTGATTCTGCTACATTATGGATGCTGGGTTCTCACTGGGTCTCCTCTTGGATATTTTGTTCTTGTCTTGTGTCATGGAGAGCCTGCAACTTTGGGTCTTTGGACTAGTCCCTTCACGTACCAAAGAAGATCATAAATGGGATAGATGTTGAGATGTGCTAACTCATAATTCTGATTCTGGGCCTGGGTAGTTGCAGGGTCAGTAAACCCACTAGCTCTCTCCACTTTTACCAGAGTGAGAGCTCCAGCATTACCCAGCTAGTTCACCCCTTGCAGGGATGAACAAGAGAAGGGCTAATTCTGCTTTCACACGTCTTAATCCAAGAGTCTTCTCTGCAGATTTAATTCATACAGAATCTTTTTGGTTATAACTTCCTGTTATACTGGACTGAAGGCAGAGGGCGGGGAACTGTGCTTGCCCTGGGGGCGACTGTGCTTTAGACTTGCCCTTGAGACTCAGTCACAGGCAGAGACCACTGTGCTTGTGGAAGTTGTGGCGGCTCAGAGGCAGCAACTAGGAGCCACCACTTAGTGCTGAGAAAGAGGAACTCAGCTGGCAGGGGCAAGGGACCACCCCTGTTGCTCTGCTCTGCTGGCTGGCTAGAGAATGAGGGGTGGAGCCCAGTATGAAGGAGTGACAGGCCAGTGAGGGAGGGAGCTTTAAGCCCACGCTCTGGAGTGAAGGTTCCCAAAGCTGAACATTCTGCCTGTCCTCTGTTTTTTAACAGTGTTTAAAACACAAATGGACCCCCTGCCCATGGGCAGAGGCCCCACATTGGGCGCCAGATGAAGGCAGAGGTTGGTTTTTTTTTTTGATATATTAATCTAAGATTAATATTTATTAAAATATAAGGGAACAGCTTATATAGGCGGCTGATAGACTGAATTATTTATGCGGTGGATAACGGTGCTGAACTAATCTCTCTAGCAGTCAGGAACTAGGAAACGGGGCTTTTTAAGATCTTAGCAGCCTTTTATGAATGGAGTTGGCCACTCCCCCTTTAGGAGCCTGGGACCTTGGATAAGCTCTTTGGACCTTATTAGCTGACACTTGAATCTCACACATTGGACTGTTCAGTGTCTCTGAGAACCTGAGGATGTTCATGGTTCCCTCTTTCTTTGAAAATCAGCTCTTCCTATAAAATTAGAGTAACTTCTCCATCTTTATATCATCTGTACCCTTTGCTACATATTTGCCAGATAAGTTTTTATATATGTAGGAACCATTGGCATATGCTAGATAGGGTTTTGTTTTGTTTTTTTTTTTTTTTTTTTTTTTTTTTTTTTTTTTTGCTATGATATATACCACAACCAAAGCTTTTACTTCACTTGGGTATGTTATCTTCTGCCTTATAGTTAAGCTGACATTGGAACTGACTTTTCCCAGATCACTGTCCTTGAACTGAAGCAAAATAAATTGAATTCTACTGTCTATTCATCCTGGGTTCTCATTTTCTTACAACAACATGTGTAAAGGTCCAACACAGTTGAAATTAATTATGCGAGAGTATTTCCTCTCTGAGACGATTTCAGTGCCTAGAGTATGTAAAAAGAGCATTTTGTTTCATTATTAAGTTTCATAACATGGAAGTTTAGAAAGTTGGAAGCTATCCAAGTTGAGTACGATGATGTTTCAAAATGAACAGAAGTATTTTTTTTTTAAATGACAGAGAAAAAAACATAATTTTTGGAACATTTATTGGCTCTCTGTTTAGGAATGGGGAAGATAGGACTGATAATTCAGTGCTAAAAATATTAAAGAAGGTTGTGGAATTAGTAATATTTATATTGTCTTTTGTAGCATTATTTAACTCATCCATGTTGAGGAAAGTTGAACTGTGAAGGAGACTTTAAACTTGAGTGTCAATAATTTTTATGTTCATATTCAAATGAACCAGAGAAAGAGCCAAATATATTAAATGTAAGTAAAGTAAAAATTTAACCAAAATACTGATAGAGCAGATTCTGATTCAGATACAGTTGGTCCATGTGTCTACATAAATAGTTATTATTCTCTTTACAACACATATTGACTCAGTCTCCATCAGGAGTATGAACTATGAACACATTTGACAAATTATTTAAAATCACAAAATGCCTGTTATTCTACGTTGACAACATTATGTTTATTAAGAATACACAGCCAGTCTAAAGACGTGGCTCAGCAGATGAAAACAGCCGCTGCCACACCTGATGACTTAAGTTTGATCCCTGGTCCCAAGTAGTGAAAGCAGAGAGCCAACGTGAACAAGTTGTGCTCTGACCTGCACATGCATGCTTGGTACATTCATGTGCATGCACACGTTTGCATTCACATGCATGAGTAAAATGTAATTTTTAAAATAAATAAAAATGTAGGCCAGCAGAGAGGGGTCAGTGGGATGTAATGCTCTTCCTGAGGATCTAAGTGTGATTCCCAGGCCAGGTGATTCATCATCTCCTATAACCCCAGATCTAGGAGGGATCCAACATCTCAGCTACTGAAGCACCTGTACTCATATCTCATACCCACATAATTGAAGATAAGAAAAATAAATTAAAAAAATTAAAATAAATTCATCAACTATCTTTGACCTGCTTGTTATGTCCCTTGAATATTTGTGTTGTGAAAGCTGACAATTCACTTTTCATGTTATTCTTACATTGTCCTATGTTTGTTTGTTTAGTCTATTTCAGCACGGAAAAAATCATGACCTTGTTGAACAACTGACATACTAAGCTCAAGATACAAGGCCAATTTAATTTTAAACAATTATCTATAGTCTAAAATACCAAAGTAAGAACTGAAGAGGTATTTCAATATAAAAATATTTCAAGTTTGTAAACTAGGATTCTTTTTGATATTTATTTATTGTATGCATGCTTTTGCATGCCACAGCGTGCATGGAGAGGGCAGAGCATAACTTGCAGTTTAGAGGAGCCGATTCTCTCATTCCACCATATAGGCCCTGAGAGGATCAAATTCAGAGCTTCAGGCTGAGGAGCAAGTGCCTTGTACCCGTAGAGACATCTCACTGTTGCCTAGAATTCCTGTGCTCTCAAATTTGATCTACAGTTTTGTCAAAACGCTATTAAGAATATACAAGTCTCCTTTTTATGGGCTGAAAAAATTGCACCTTAAATGGACCTTTTATAATATGCTTAATCTCCTTTTATTAAGTTGATAAGCACAAAAGCACAGAGCACACTGACAGTATGATGAGAACATAACAGTGTTGAGTTTTATAATTTTTGCAATTTCATTTCTATAATTTTTCATTTGGGCAGTGACAGTCAGGATGATAACTTCAAAGTATTTTAGCCATCTTTTTTTTTGATAAGGAAAGGTCACTTTCAGTAGTCAGAAAAGACATCATTCTATTAAACTAATTTGCCTACATGCAAATTTTGTCATTTTTACCTCATTAACTATTTATCATGGAATAAAAAGTATATATATTCATGAAGGGGCAGCTTGCAGCCTGATGGAGCTGGAACTAATATTTTGCAACTCTAATGACTTTTTTGCATCCTTAATTAGATAGCATAAGGTTGATATGATTAGGTCAGAATGTAGTGTTTTTCATTAAAATACATTTTAGAAGCTGTATTCATAATCTGCCCTTGCAATTAAATAATGAGCCTATGAATTTAATATTATCGACCCAATTATTATCCCATGCAAACGTATACCTTTAATAAATTTGTGCCGTAGGACCTTCATTAGCATCAGAAAGAATGATATTTCCAGGTCCGTAGATTGAATAGCTACGGCTAAACTTATGTAATGATTTAAAATGTACCGGGAAGCAAAGCTCTGATACCTAGGCATTCAATTTCAAAATGTACCTTACTATTTGTTGAAGACTCACTTACATTGTAATTAATTTCTTAAAGTAACTATCACTGTAACACAGACTACCTTTTTTTTTTTTTTTTTTTTGAGTATCAGGGTATTAGGTGGAACAGAAGTTGAAAGGCAGCTGTAAGCTATAGGACAATAGTGTGAAAATTTAGAGTTGGACTCAAGAACAAAATTGCAAACCGTATGAGCTAAAGTGTCCATTTCTTGATGTCTGTATTAGTCACACACACCCAAAGGCATTTGGTGGAGGTAATATTTTGGTTGTTGCATGTTTCTGCCATTGTTCAAAGATGGTTGTGTGGAAGTATGGAGGGTCTTATAAGAAGGAATCACATTCTGCTTAGATGAGTTTCTATAGGGAAACACACAATCATAGCAACAAACCTAGTTCAGTCATCTACTCGTTCAGTAGTAGTTACTGAACTACTACTTTTGTGCACTGGGGCAATAAACACACCTGGTTGGCATCTTTAACTCATTCTTCAAGAAAATTACCAGCATGGCTTTGTACAGTTAATAATGATTTAATGAAAGGCTATAAGAAAGAAACCACATCCTTGTTTAGTCATGAAGTGTATAGGGAATCTGACTGTCACTGTCCACAAATAAACTGCACACATGTGTAAGCTGACTTATGTCTTTTACATAGAGGCAGGATGGAGTTTCAAGTCCAGGTGAGCAGAGCTCTGGGTATATAGGTTTGGAAGTGCTAACTGTATGATGGCAGCCAAGGTAGGAAAGTTACTGATGAGTATCAAGAGTAAAGACACCAAGGCTTTTCTGTATAAAAGAAGAAAAAGATAGAATGGTAGGAAAGTAACAGAATGGCAAATTTGGGTGCTGGAAGTCTTTTTCTCCCCAGCTGAAACAGTGAATAGTGTGGTATTTGAATGGAATTGCCCCCCCACCCCCCGTAATCTCATAGGGAGTGGAGTGGCACTATTAGGAGGTGTGGCTTTGTTGGAGGGAGTGGGTCAGTGTAGGGGTGGGATTGGATGTTTCCTATGCATCAGGATACCACTCAGTATTCCAGCCAACTCCTTCTTGTCTTCTGATCAAGAGGTAGCAAGCACTGTATCTGCATGCATCCTTCCCTGCCATAATGAAAAATAGACTGAACCACTGAGACTATAAGGGAGCCACCCCAATTCAATCTTTTTCTTAGAAAAGTTACTGTGGTCATGGTGATGCTTCACAGCAATAGAAACTCTAACTAAGATAGAAAGGTGTAAAATACCAGACTGAAAATTTAAAATTGCCTTATTGTGGAGACTGTATTTTTCTCATAGGCTGAAAGAAGCCATTGACAGCATTAAAAAAAAAAAAAAAGATATACCTCATGTATCTAGGGATCTGGGTTATTTTTTGCACTGAATTCTATATATTGTTTATCTACCTATAAGTGCCTCTATAGTAGAATATAGATTTTTCTGGTGGGTGTATACCCAGGAGTGATGTAGCTACCTCATATATATTCCATATGATAGTTCCATACAGATTTATATAGTAAGAATTCAAAAGGGCTGGGGAGATGGCTTGGTAGTTAAGAGCTGTCCCTGTTCTTCCAAAAGGACCTGAGTTGCAAACCAAGTAAAACTGTTTATAGTGGCCCATGACTGCAAATCCAGGAACATCAATGCTTTTGTTGTTTCTCGGTTTGTTTTTTTCTGATATCTGAGGACATCCCCACTAACTTGAGCAGGTAACTGCCACTCCAAAATACAGAATTAAGAAACAAAGATAAATGTTTTATTGTTGCTGTTTTAAGAGTCCTGACTTTTCCTGATCGACACATACCCAGGTTGTTGGGACTAGAGGAAACGGTATTTATAAATCTACCTCAGTTAGAATTAAAGGTCCTAAAAGGTAAGGTTGGCAAACAGCACAAGTGTGGCTTAGAATCATAGATGCAACCTTATATATTATAATGCTAGCCCTCTAATTGGAGTTCCAAGAGGATGCATTCAGGATTTTCACGTGGGGATGTCCTTTAGTTTTCCAAATGGCTGATGATCCACCAGTCACTGGATTATTCTTGTGTAAAGAACATGTTATTAAGCACAAATAAAGAATATTTCTGTATGATCTTAGTCAAAATAATTAAATTTCTATTATGTATTGTATATATATATATATCCTGTGTTGTTGATTTTTCCAAATTCTATATCATCATCATTATGGCTATTAGGTATTTTATGTAAATGTAGACTATGATTAGAACTGCAAAAATTGTATAAACTTAAGTTCTTATGCAATGAAGAGGTTGACAGGAACATAGATAACTGGAAAAATCTAAATTTTAGCAACATTTTAGAAAATACATAGGAGGAACAGCTTTTTTTTTTTTTTTTTTTTTTTTTTTTTTTTTTTTTTTAAAAAAAAAGCTAGTGATGATAATTTTACTTTTACATTTTCAAAGTCATAGGAAAGAAACGACGAGGGGAATATCCTCTCTTGGTTGGGTGGTCTTGGATTATTGAAACACCTTTCTTTTTATCTCAAAACGTCCAGGATGTTTGTTTATAAGCTAACCAATACATTGTTAAGCTTTTGAAAGGCTATTTAGCCATAGAGAGATTGATCTCTTCTATAAAATGGAAATGATAAATAACAACCAGAGAAAGAAATAAGTAGAACTTTCTGAAGACACCTCAAATGTTTGGGCTTTAAAATCGACAAAGATCTATTGCGTTCCGTTAAGTACTTTCTCCCTTAATTCTAAGATTATTTCTATTTGAAGTGAAGTCCAATCCATATGTTTTTGATTCATTAACACTTAGTTTGTTAGCATCCCTTTACCGGAGTCATGGACAGCAGTCTTTTCATCTTTTTTTTATAAGCTTATGTTCCTCAGACACAGGAAATCAAGGTTTTCTAAGAGTAAACAAACTTGAACTCAAAGAGACATGGGTCTCGGGGGCCTCTGTGTGTAGACAGCACCTATTAGCTTTGAACTACTCCTTCATTCACTATGCAAATGGTTCTTTAGCATTCCCTAGAATGAGATATATTGCTGATTAACTGATATGCAAGATTCAGCCTTAGATTCTATTATTTACTGAGTTTGCCTCTCTTACATTAATTCTTCCTCATGATCAAACAGCCAAGTACTAACATATTAATGAACGAGTCATTAGTAATGATTATTTAGTTGTCATCTCCTTATTTATTCTTATTAATAATACAGGAGCTACTTGTCTTTTAATAATTGTTCAGTGTCAAAGGAAATTTTCTATAAAACTCTGAGATATATTCCTGTCTTTTATTTATTTATTTTTTGAGGGTACAGTACTCTTCAACAGGATGATGGGTCAAAACCACTTTTTCAGGTCCTACTCAAACCAAACAAATACAGGTCCTTCACAAGGTTTGAAAGTATGTAGATTTTAGAGGTTGAAGTGTCACTTCCATCAATATACTGTCTCTCCTATGAGCTTAATTAACATCACCTTATCTTGTTACTAATGTTGGGTACTCTGAGCGATTTTTTAACAGTAACAAAATTTGTATAATTCAGCATTGGAAAACATCATCAGAATATTAGAACTTGCTGAGAGAAATTGTTTTAACTTATATTTTCTCTTGACAGGTAGTTAAACTTGAAATGGGAGTCTTATTGTTTTTAGAGGTAAAGGAAAAAGAATAATAAATCTCTATGGCCACCATATAAAAACTATAGAAGCACTTTGTAGGACATTTATATGTCAATTCATTTAATTATTAAAACAAGCATATGTGTCTGGTGTTACTTTACAGATGAAAACCTGAGACTCACAGATATTAATGTTTTCTTTTCGGCTATGCATTCATTATTCCCCATGTGTTTTATTGATTATTTTTTTTTTAATAAAGTAAGCATTTTTTTTTAATATGTGAATGCAGGCCAGGAGCCATGTGGTCTGTTGATAGCATGAGCAAAGACAGTATTAACTCTTTTTAAGATATCAGTGTGAAATAATGAGGAGAATATTTAAGACCTAAGTAGTCCCAGAGCAAACTGGTACCAATTGGAAGACATTTGAAGACAGAAATGAAATACAGTATTTTTTGAAAACAGAAAGGATTTGTAATAGTTGAAACTTAAATGCTGTAGTTGATACAGGCTAAGTCTCTATAGAAATGTCAGAAATGCATATGAGCAAAGTGTGTGCACTTAGCTGAACCATGTGACATAGTTTATGGCTTGTTATGAGATAGGTGTAATTGGTCACCTGCGAGGTTAGTTTAATTTGCTAATAGTCAAATCTCTTTCATCAACCTCAGCTCCATGTTTTAATAGTCAAATATACCCCTTGTCTGTAATTCACATCCCAAATAATTCTTTTGGTACCACGTACTTCCTCTTTCAATGACTTGATCATCTTATTAACTGGAGAAATATATAGTTTTGCCTGTCTATACATTTTATAACATGTTGGCTCATGAAATAGTTTGTATTCCTGTTTGAGATCTTGAAAAAGTAAACACAAGACTTCAGACCATGATTCAGTAATGAATGGATGTTAAATTAACAGCCAAATAAATAAATCAGTTAATGATCTTCTAGATTTAACTTAATTTTTATGTTATACAGAAACATATCCAGTATACTAACTGTTCTTTGACATTAAAATAACAGAATTGAGCAAAGTTGGGAAAATTAAAGATTACATGCTACCTTTCCCATCCCCACAAAATTACTCATGTACACATGTATACTCAGATCCTGTCCACAGTTCCATAGAAATGCAGAGCAGACTTGACATATGTTCAGGGCTATTTATTCCCACTTATGAGCATCTTATTTTCTGGGTCCATTCTCAAAAAATTCCAGTACAACCGTGAAACAGTACAAAAATGTCCCATGATACAGTGTAAAACAGAGAGGGACAAGGGAGATGGGAAGTTAAAGATTAGAAATATATTCTAGAAGCTGGAAAAAGGTAAACATGAGAAGACTGTTTAAATTCAATGCCTAATTTGAGGTTAGGTTAAAATGAGTCATTAAGTATGGAACAACTAACTTTTGTTTACATTAATTATTAGGTTGCAAAATTATGTTGATTCTATGTTAAAACATAATTTTAATATTTAATACATTATACATTTATTTTAATGTGCTGATTTTCACATAAATTTTAGTCAGTAACATTTTCATGCTGTTTTAAAATTCAAAGCACCATTTCAGATCATAGTACTACAGTGTAAAAGGTACAATTTGAGTATTATTACATATTAGATACACAATTGTTTTGCTAGTGTTAAATATTTTCTGATCAAGGGAGATTTTTTTGTTTAAAAAAATTTTTTTATATATATATTTAGCACTGATCCCATCTCTTCCCTCTTCCAAGTCCCTCCCTGTCCTCCCTCAGCCTCCCCCCACTCTATCCCCTCATCCATTCTCCAAGTAAGGCAAGGAGTCCCAAGGTGGGTCAGATCAGTCTGGCATATCCAGTTGAGGTATGTCCGAGTCCCTGCCCCCCCCCCCCCCCCAAGTATTAAGGTTGAGTAAGGAATCCCTCTGTAGGGAATGGGCTCTGAGATGTCAGTTCATGCACCTGGAATATAGTCTAATCCTTCTATAAGAGGCTCCACAAACTGCCCAGGCCATTTGACAGTCATCTACCTTTGGATTAAGGATTTTAATACCAAAATGTATGTAGTAGGCAAGTTGGCAGAAGGATAAAGCACAAGTTGACCTCTGAGTATTTTATTGTAGCCTATAAGCTTGTAGATAATGGAACGGTATTACATAAATTTGGAGGAAAAGTAACTGTAGACTTAGCTCAATAACTTCCTGTAAACAAGTTAAAGGTTTTGTTTGTTTTTTTGATGTATCCAAAATTGAGGAAGGCTACTGTTTCCAATTGATAACTCACTACCAAAAAATGTTTTAAATGTAGAACTCATTCAGTGAGGCTTCAAAATTAAAAATTCAGAGTTACTAGCCGCCAAGTTGTCAATGATACTTACAAAATACAAAATGCACTATATATATAAAATGACTTTTGCAGGAGACAAAACAGGATGCAACACTAGTAGGAGTACATCAATAATAACTAATTCTAATGAGTTTCAGGGCATTTTAAATAACTAGGAAATATGGGGTAATTGAGATAAACGAAACTAGTTCTTTCATCATGAACATATGTACATCGTCTACAATAGAATCTAAAGTGGTAAACCTATTTGAAATAGTTTCAGAATGATTGTTTTAGGAATAATCTTGTTATTTGATCCAGAAATTATACTTCAATGACTCTACTCAAAGGAAAAATGCAGAAAAGTGAGTCAACGTTGAACATTGTAAAGGAAGGAATATTTTGTCTCATTACAGAAGCATCCATAGGTTTGACATGTAGTCATGTCTTCCTCTGATACAGAAGCACAGGGCTTCTTGTTATCATATTCTGATTTCCTAAAATTCGTATCTATCATGGAAAATATGTTATTTTCATAATTTAGGAAGAAAAGACCTATTAAATAACCTTTGAATAGAAAAATCATCAGGCACAATTGTAGTAAGAGGTTTCTGGCCCAGACTTTCAGGCTTAACCTCAAGGTTTAGGCCCACAGACCCACAGACCCGCAGAGACACACAGATACTTTCATTAATTTGAAGCTGATTGGCATAAGGCCCAGGCATATCACTTGCTAGCTCTCTACCCTTCATCTAACCCATGACTCATCCTGTTCAGCCATGGGGCTCAGTACCTTTTCTCATAGCAGCATGGTCGTCCTGCTTCTTCTGGCTTCTCTCTGGCATTCTGCTCTGTGCTTCCTGTTCTCAGAGTTCTCTTAACCTGGTAGCCCCGCCCACACTTCCTGCCTGCCTTTGGCCAATCAGTGCTTTTTATTAAACCAGTGGGTGGGACAATTATTTACAATGTAACAGCATAATCTCCCCCCCACAATTTTGTAACCTAAGTGGCTACCCTCATGTTCCATTCTGGAGTATGCACTCTACAGAGAAAAATGAGTGAGTCACAAGTACCTCTTCACAAAGCCGTTCTCACAAGTAGGTATTGGAGCTATGACAGTCTGCTATAGACTCTCTTGTCACCTGTCTTCAGCGGGGAGAGCAGAAAATAATGCAAAGCTCCTATGTTGGAAAAAATGGGTGGCCAACATGTGTGTAGCGGGTTTTCCCATCCGTGTTGATGGTTATCATATGAGGTTTGGTGACATACATGTCTTGCTTTGTTTGGTGATAGAACCCAGTTAGGCTGCTTCGGGATGAGGTATGCCTGGCTGCTCTCCTTGTCCCTGCTTTTGACCTTCCAATCAGCAGTGCACTTGCTTCCTCCCTTTGTCGATTTCCAGCAGTGCCACTTGTGGTTTATGCTGTGACTAGGTGCTGAAGCACAGCTGAGCTGCTGTGGCTGTCCCTGCTGTGCACTTAGCAAGTGCAATGCAGCACCATGCTGAACTTCCAGGGACAAATATTCTGTCTGCTTTGTGCCTCCCTAATTTTTCCTTGGCCCATTCTCTGGCAAGCAGAATTCCCCCTGAGAAGTTGTCTTTTTAAGTTATTATTTTGTCATATAGTCAGATTCATAGGAAATAGAAACTATAGTTTTTACTTAAAATATCAACATGCTGTGGTAGTATTCTGGGGTTTATTGTAGTATAATTGCCATCCTTGGAAGTAATCAACAATTCAATATTTCCACAAACTATAGTAGGAAGTTTCCGTCCTACCAGAAATTCTCAAATATTGTCAGCTACTTCCCAAATAATTGACTCAGAGGCTTAATATTATTTTTGAATGCTCCTCCAGTAGCTCAAACTTCTTACTAATTAGCCGTTATACCTAAATTAACCCATAATTCTTATCTATGTTCAGCCACACAGATTAGTACATTTTCTCAGTTCAGAATTCTCATCTTGCTTCCTCTATGTCTGATTGGTACATGCTTCTTTGCCTTTCCTCTTCCCCAAATTCTCATAGTCTGGCTGCCTCACCTACTTCCTGCCTGGCTACTGGCCAATCAGCATTTTGTTAAATTAATTTGAGTGATGAATCTTCACAATGTACAAGAACATTATCCCACAGCAACAGACCAACTGTTTCTCCCTAGTCTACTCAGTCCTGAAGGATCACACTTTAACTAAACTTTCCTACATCACAGCCTCACTGTTACAAAACCAACAATGCATGATTGTCCACCATTTAAATTACAGCAGCACTCAGCACATACTGTGCTTTTGTCTTTTATTCTTCTCAACTCCAGATAATGGGTCCATAAGGTGCATTGCTGAAAACTCATCAAGGGAAGTTCCATCACCCAGAGTGACTCAAGCCAAGGGAGAACACTCAAGTTTCAGTCTGACATGCATTGTCAGGCAGGAGAAGCCTTGGATGCTATCTTCTGTTACTTGACTTATTTTACATTGCAGTGCAAGTATTTACCCATCATTCATCAAGCCTAATCTCTACAATAAAATACATTGTTGCATGCTTCCCAGGAGTGACATTTCAACAACATATTTCTCTGACTTGTTTTGGAGTGGGAATCTTATATCCAATGTTGTGTCTAGTTGGTGGACTGACTTCATATTCAATGTCATGTTTATTTGGTGGGCTGAATTCATAGAAACAGCAACTACCCACTCTTTTCATGAATAGTATTAGAGAAATATTTCAACTATTGCAACTTCAACTTTGTACTTTTTGGTTGTTTTGCTGCACCAGTGCTGAAGATAATGGCAATGAATTTTCCCTGTGGGATAACCCTTGCTCAACCTCTCTTTTTAGCTTAATTAAAAATGACCACACTTCCATTATCTGATGCCTTTGACAGACTATAACAGTATAGCTAATTTGTACATTTTCACCTACAACTATGAAAGGCTTAGCAATATGTGTCAACAGTGTCACACAGTGGAGTCTCCAACACATTGTCACATTGGTTTTTTGTTGTTGTTGTTTTTTATTTTTTATTTTTAAAGAAACCTTAAGGTAAGAGGATCATGTATTTCACAGGTTAGAAAATTAGTCTTGAGAAATCACTCACTCTGCTTATACATGTCAAGTCTCAACTCTTAACAGTCATGTATCATTATGCCAAGGGAAAAGGTAAAACTCCCAAATAAGAGCCCTTTTATTTACTTTTACGTTTTAGTGAATAATATTTAAGTACTTTATATTGTACCTTGTACACAACAGAAACTTGAGAAATGGGGAATGATACTAATGGTCTATTAGTCTACTGAGGTGGGTAGCAGTACTTGATATGAAACCATAAGAACCAGGGCTTTGATCTTCATCACCCAGGCTTCATGTGCCTGTAAACTCACCACTGTGAGAGGCAGAGACATGAAGATATCTGGAGTGTCTAAGACACCAGCCTCACTTCAGGAAGAAACTGTGTCTAACAGAATAATAGAGCAGGACACCTGAAGTGGTCCATTAGTTTTCATGTGTGCTCAGAGATATGTGTACACACACAAACCCATTTATGCATGCACACTCATATATCCTATACACATGGACACAAACACATTAAACCTGAAAATTGAAAATAATAATTCCCCATGTTAAATATTCAACCCAGAAATCTCTTTACTTGTTCAGACAACATTAGCCAACTAACAGGGAGTAAACTTTTTAGATGTTTTAAACTTTACATAGGTTTGGAAATGTATATCATTTCAGTAAAACATCATGCATTTGTAGGGCCTGACCATCTGGTAAGATATATTTTTAAAACGCTCAGAAAATCTTGATGGCGTCCACAGTCAGGATGGCTGACATCTCCAGACCATGAAATACAAGGACAGGATTTGAGTGGATTGCTGCTCATCAATCTTATAAACACAGTGCAAAAAATTTCAAAGTTTTCTGTGTTAGTCCACAGAGGTAGGCAGATTCTGAAGTTAGCATTCCAAGGCAAGAAGTCTATAGAGATAGACAAATACGTTTTGTTCACAAAGAACAAACAAGGTTGAGATTGAGCACTAAAAATATGGTTAGTCCTAAGGGGAAAAAATCCATTAAATCCAACAAAATCTTGTCTTGTTATTCATACAAAGGCAATCTGCAATGAAAATAAAGGCATCTCACAAAGCAGACTCATCAATCTGTGTAGTAGAGACGTGCATCTTTCTCCCTTTGCCTTTATTCCCATTACAGTCTTGTACCTTGGTCTTGATGGACAGAAGTGCAGTGTGAAAAACTAGTACTGATTTGCTTGTTTCAGAGCCTGAAGAAAAAATTAGTGGTCACTGAAATGTAGGAATTCATTCAGTAGATCTGTTTGCAGCCTTTCTAAATCTTTAAATCTAGATGTTCCTTTCGCTAGGCATTACCATCAAAGGATGCTGGAAAGTTTGGGACCCTCTTCAAGAATCCCCACCTGAGACAGCTGTCATATACACACCATAGAAAATAACTGCATGCAGAATTAAAATGAATACCTCAGCCCACCTCCACCAGCAGAGATGTGGGGTCACTACCTTAATTCCATCCTGTGAATATTAAAATGTTGAAGTTCTACTGCCTTAGCAGCCTCTTTGCCATACATAGCAGGGAGATCAGTGCATTTGCAGGTACTACAGACAGGGGATCAGCCAGTGTCTGATCATAGTGCTTTGAGTTTTTCATCAGTTCACTTTTATCTTCCTCTTTGTTGCCACTGTCATTTCTCTCGCATGCTTTCTTCTTCCTCTTCCTCTTCCTCTTCCTCCTCTTCTTGTATTGTGTTTCTTCAAGTCAGGGTATCACTATGTAGTCCAAGTGTTAGCCTCACGCTTTTTAATCCTTCTTCAACGTCCTCAATTCTGGGTTCACAGGCATGTGTGATATTTAGTTTTATCAATTTTTTCTGTCGTCCTCCACTCTTTCCGTGATATATAATCATATAGTGGAAATGCATACATATAGATGCCATGGGTAGGAAGACACCAGGAGTTATTATTTCCTCTTTTTCTTCTCTTCTTTTCCTTGGATCCTCGAGGTATAGGTCACTTAATAAGATCTGGGTTTGAAGACCCAGGAGTTTAATATGCTAACAATAAGCACAGGTTTATAGACTTGCTATTTTCATTACTGTTTGGTAAATAATAGTGCTGGAAGCCAAGCTTGGGTTGAGAAAGCAATTGCTTCTGTTCTGAGCAAGATTACCTTGATAAGTGCCTCTGACTTGTAAGGAAAGCAGTCAGGTTGACCATGTCTATCTGCTTTCCAAATGGATTAAGCTATGGCAGGAAGTGTTATTGATATAAGGTGATTTCAGGAGCCGTACTTCCTGAGCCCTGAGTACCAGGATGGGCCCTGTCAGCATCTGTCCAGAAGGGATGAGCCCAAGGGAAGAACGAGCACAATGCAGCTTTAGATATGGTTTTGTTTTGCTTTTAACCTGTAGATTTAGATGTCTTGTTTATTAGCTTCAATAAATTGCAGATGTGGTTTCCTTTAAAAAATGACAATGCTCTTTGAAATAAATAATGAAATTACTTGGCTTCAGATTGAGATGATTGGCTATTTCATATTCTCTTCCCCCATTTCTTTTCTTCTACTTCAAGTAAATCTTAGTGACCCACAAAAGGGTAACTTCTTTGCCCATTTGATGCAGATGGGTGGACGTATATTGTAGTGAAGTTATTAGGACACATATACAAGACATAGGAAGTTACTTAGTTTTATGAACTGTAGTGTTTAACTTGGAATGCTTTCATATATTTCTGTTTAAAAAAAAAAAGGATGGCTGTTCTATCTAAACCTGCAAAAGTGCTTTTCTAGAGCTGGATGTAATTAGCAACATGAGTTTGGTCTTCTTCCTTTGACTACTAGTAATGAATTCAATAAAGGCCTTGCTTATCTATGGTTTCAATGAATCAACCCAATGTTAAGGGGAGTCTTCAGTGTCCTACTTAACAATGAAAGGGACTCAGAAAACGCACAAAGAAAACACAAAGGTGCTAGGGGCCAAGCCCAGTCTAAAGGTAAGCTTTCCTGAATTCAACATACATATTCTATCTCTTTGTTTATTTTACCACAGCTATTTGAATTGGGTCATAACACAGAGTATGATGGTTTGGTGTATTTCACAGAAGAGTTGAGGACAAAAGCAATAAGATTTGCATCTGATAGAATGAATTATGAAATCTATTAAGTTTCTTTAAGAAATTTTTTAATCAAGGTTTTGGGAACAAGAAAATAGCTTAGTGAGTAAAGATGCTTATATCCTTATACCCAAAGCCTTATGAGATTACATCAGTCCCCACACCTATAGGAGAAAGCTTTCTTTTGACAAGTTATCTTCTGTATTCTCTCTCTCTCTCTCTCTCTCTCTCTCTCTCTCTCTCTCTCTCTCACACACACACACACACACACACACACACACACACACACACACAAACACACACACACACACACACAGAGTAGATAGATAGATAGACAGACAGACACAGAATACATACATACATACATACATACATACATACATACATACATACATAGAATTTTAAAAGTATAGAAATCGAGTTATAATCTACACCTTCTAAAAATGTTGAAAATACATGTGTGTGCATATGTATGTGAGGACAGAAAAGTTACACTTTCTTTGAAAGAACATGCAAATCTATCAGAAGAGGCAAAACTGTAAACATCACAAACCACAAAACAGAAAATTGTTCCTGTGACAGTGTGTTTTGTAGGAGTTGCATATTTAGAAACCCTTAGGAAAAGGGGATTGTGGGAAAGTATACAGAAATGCAGTAAGACTTGACCACTAAAATGGTCATCTTCAGATACAGAGAGACCAAACAGACCTAGGACCTGTGAAGAATTCTGTCTTCTTCTTTCTCAGGGGCTTTCTAACAAATCAATGCTCCAAAGACATTCCATGTTCAAATGTTCATTCATAGAACCGTGGACAGAGTTCTTGGTTTGGCCTGAACTTATGAAAGAATTTGTTCAATATTTAGAACAACAAGGAAAATAATGAAACCACGAAGACCTTGAGCTCACAAAGATGTTTATGGTTCCTCCACGGCTAATTGAGTCAGTTGCAAATCCCTACCCTATTAAACAGCACTTTGCAGACACAGCTGCCACACCTCCTCTTCTAAGAGCCTGTATAAATTTTTAGGGACTTCCTACTTCCTTGCTTTTTAACTCTCAGGTTGCTTCTAAGCAAAGGAAACTCTTTACAACCCAGGGGATTGAAAATGATCTCCCAGTGTACTTGACGGTGGCAAATGAGGATCTTTATGGAGTTCATTTTCTGGTCTGAGAGACTTGTTTTCACAGGTTGTTCACAGAACTATGGCAACTGGTGGCATGCATAATCTGACTTCAGGAGGAGTAGAGGTCTTTCTTTCAGAAAGCATAATTACTGTTACAAGCCCAATGTTAGGAGAAGGTAGCAAATATGACATTTGCACTATAAGAACCTTACATTTGTCTTATCAGGAAACAAAGTCAAACGAAGAAATTCGTGTATTTTTGGATCATAGTCAGGAAATAATTTGGCAAAAATTGTAAGAATTTGTTTGGTTCTAAAATGATAGAACATTTCGTATATTAACATGACATCTTGAGCCTTTGAGACTTCTTAAAATCTAGTGGCATTTAGCGAAGAATAAAAAAATGTGCTTGCAGATCTTTAATGCTCAGATTTCTTAACTTAAAGGATGTAAGAAGGAAAGAAGGGCGTGGGAATGCTTCAGTGCAACTCAACCCCCATACCGAGAGTACCATGTTGCTTATAACTTCAATAAACTTGCTTCTGTAAAAGAATTTGTTCTGCAGGCAGCAAATAAAGTTTTATTTTTCCCTAACATAAAATGAATGCCAGACAGACCACCAGCCTGTAGTTATAAACTCCTTTTCCAAACTCAGAACCCCAGGGTTTATTTGACGTTACAGGTCAGAATTTTAAAAGTCACATGTGGTAATAAGATTATAAGGGCATCAACTCACATTTGTGAAAGAAACTTCAGAAAAGGAAGACCAGGAAGTCTCATTCTTGCATTTTTTGTAAAGCTCTGAAGAAATAAGCTGGAATTTATAAAGAAACCCATGAAGGTATCGGGCATTTGACAAAACCTTTCAAAAGAACCAATGATTAGATTGCCTTAAAATACAAGAAACGACTTAAAGGGAGAAAAACGAACTGTCATTGAATGGAATTTGCATCAATTTCTCTTTTTTTTCATGACCAAATTACTTGCTATCGACAATGCTTCACAAGGTTCAATTCATCAGTTGAGAAGTATGATAGAGCTACTTCATTCATATCCTGGCAGCCAAGAAGCACTCATGGAGACAGTACATAGCCAGAGATGGTTCACGTTTAGTGGTCTATCCCTAGTGACATTCTTCTTTTCAGTTACATCTTTCCTTCCAAAGTTTTCATAGTATTCCCAAAGAGTGTTTCCACGTAAAGACATGGTATGTAAAACATGAGAATTAGTACATGTTTCATTTTCAATCTATAGATTATACAACAAAATCTAATACAAGCTGTAGATTATTTGGAAGAGAAAAGACTTCAGCCCATTCACCAACCAGTGAGTAGTTACAGGATACCTTTTAGTTTTTTAGAAAAAGCACTAATGTCAGCTAAAAGGGGTATTTATTTTGCCTCATGCCACATTAAAGTGCTTCATGTGGATTGCTATTTATTTCTCTGTAACTGATGTAAGGACCATATTTAAAGCACACAGCAGTTCAAAATTTGTTTATTATGACACAGTGTAGAAGAATGGAATTGAAAATTGAACTCAGGACATATGAATCCAGGAATATACTTAAGCTAAGGTATGTGTCTTGGACTGACCCTGCAACCCAAAGATTTAATCCATAGATATCTAAACAAGAAAATAAAAATATGAATGTGAACGACTGCATCATTACATCTAACATCTACAAAAAATCAAATGTTCATTAACTGGAGAATGGTCAAGTAATGTATATAATAAGATACTATTTATCAATAATAAGAAATTAACTATAATATAAAATAGCCTCAAAGATAAGCTAAGTGAAAGAAGTCAAATGCAGTATGTCACTATGGAAAAATGAATTATAACATGATCCTTCAGATTACTTGCCCTGATGTGCAAACCCTGGGTAATCTTTACCCTTGAGATTGGGAAAGAGTGGTAAAAACAGAAGACATCCACTTCTGTGAATTTGTTAGACTATATGGAAAGGATAAGAAGATCATGCGAGTGTAATTATATTAGTCATTGGATTAAAAATTTGGGACTGTTGTCATGAGTGGACCTGGCCTAATCATCAAACACCTTTAAAAGGGAATTCAGATCTTTCTTGAAAAGCCACAGTGAACACAAGAGAGTCATTTACTGCTTTGAAGTGATATGGTATGTTCAGAACTACTAATGGAAAGGGGATCTCCTGCAAAGACCTGAGGATCTGAGGGTCTCAGAGGACTCCTAATCACTAGCTACTAAGAAGTCTGATGAGTCAGTTCTACAGACACAGAGAACAATCTGCTGAAACTCTGAATCTGGAAGTGGATTGTTTTTTAGTCAAGCTGCTAGTAAGATCCTAGTGTGGTTGACCCCACTACTGATGTTTGATTGTATATCAATCCTAACTAATCTGGACTCGAGTCCTATAGAAATTATGAAGTCAAAGTAAGTATTGTTTTCATCACCAATTTCCTAATACCTTGTTAAACAGTAATAAAAATTAACTTAACACATATTGAACAATTGTGGCTACTTAAAATATCTCAAAGATGTTCTTAATACCCTGAGAAAAATGGCTGTCACTCTAAATATGTGTGGCATGGGAGATACTGTGTGTGAATTGGCAAGACGCAGCCTGCCACCAAACTGTGCTTGTATGGAACAGAACTAAAGATCCCAGCAACACTGTTGGGACGTGAATTATAATAAAATCCCAAATCTTTGACCCATTTCTGAATGGCTGCAAGCACAGTAGATCCAGACATCTTGCAGTGTAGTGTTCAAATTGATCTGTTTCAAGAACCACCTGTAAATCATGAAACAAAACTCCTCATGTTGATTACTTACAAACATAAAAATAAAAGGAATAAGTGATCCCCATGACCTAGACTGTTAAGAGTACAATCCAAACTAACTCATCATGAGTGAGAGGGTGGTAACTCAGAGGGCACAGAGAGGAAGCCAATAGGAACCAAGAGCCATTTGCCATATCTCAGTGGTATCAGATAGTCTGTACCGTTTCCTACAGCCCTCTGAGGTAGTATGCCTGAGTTGAGGAGAGTAGAATTCAGCAGAGATTATTTAAAAAAAAAAAACACTAAAAATTATGAAGTGGAGGATGCCACCCCTCATGAGATTTTTGTGAACTAGCTTTACTAGTCTGGATGAAGAGAACATGAAGAAGGAAAAAGAAATGTAGAATGGACCCTCCATCTCCTGAAAGGTTTCTCTGAGCTAGTTTTTATGATTCACAGTCAGGCTGATGAAGAGCACATGAGGGAAGGAATAAGAAGTGTTGGTTGAAAGTCTCAGCACTAACAGAGGGCAGGAGCCATTTACTGTGGGGCCCAAGGAACTACCTCTTCAAAGGTGGGAAGTAGTGCTCCTATTGCAACCAATTTCAATGTGAAACGGCTAAGATGCGTGTCTTTCAGAGATGTCTAGAAGAGAGTTAAATACAGTGTCTTCAGCTAAGGGGAGATTTTCTTGGAAAATGACTTAAATTGGAATCGTTCCGACAAAGCTGTGTTTAAATTTAAGATGACAATGTCAAGGGAAGGTAGAGAATGTCCTGTGGAAAAGGCTGAGAGGTCTTCTAAAGGAAAAGGATAAATAAAGGATAAATAAAGGCTTCTTTGATGAGAAGCCTTTGTGTGTGAAGAACTTAAGATATTTAAGGTATTTATTACCATCAGGTGACATCACAGAGATTCTATTCATATAGGCATCCATTGGACTGAGAAATAGGTGATTTAGGCAATATTTCTGGCATAGTGTGTCCCCTGGTAGGCTGACCATGCTCCAATGAATGGTCCCATGTCTGCGAGTATGTGAACAATCCAGTCTCACTCAGCAGGTTATTAAAAACAAAATGAATCAAAACTGGAAGAGGTCATGACATTGGAAGAGCATGGATAAAAATGGGTATGCAAGGCTTAGAGAGGCCAGTGGAAGGCAGATCTAATAAAACTATGTTGTTCACATGTTGGAAATCCTCAAAGAGTTAATAAAATATTATGTTTTAAAAAGGAAATTGCAGAGAAAAACACAAAAGCAAAAAAAAAAAGCACAATATTGAAACAGGAACAGAAGAAATAAGTGAGAGAGTTATGTGCATACAGACTGTTTATTTCCATCAGAACTGGAGCCTTGGACTAAGAATGAACATTGGAATCCGCTGTCTCTCACATCCCTGTGAAAGTAGGGCTTCCTACTTTTTTTGTAGTTTTGTGGTTTTGTAGTCTGTATATTAGTAAGTCTTAGAGGTATAAAAGGTGAAATTTCTATGGATGATAGCTACTAAATATAATTGTATGTATGATGTTTGTTGGACCTGGAATAAGCAGGGGACTCTGTGGATTTCATGAGAGGATACCCACCTCACCAGGCCAGAATAGCGAGAAGAATCTTAGTGGCATAAATAAAGATAGATCATTTGCCCAGACCCACAGCTTCTCTTTGGAGTTTGTAGGATTGGGTTGTTTTTTGTTTGTTTGGTGGTTGCTTGGTTTTCGTGTTTTGTTTTTTTGCTCAGAGTTTCACAGATGGATGGTTTTAAAGCCACTGAACATAGCACAGCTGTAAATATGATATGTAATAGAACAGGAGAACAGGATCTTATGTAGAAATGGAAGGGATTGCAGAAATAGTGCATTCAAAAGCTGTTTGCATGTGGCTCACCCCACAGAGCACAAACTCATCATATAGGTTAGATGCTCCTGCAGTCACTTTTCAGCTATAGCAATATTCTTGGAATTGCATGTTTTCTTTCTTTTCTTTCTTAATGTAGTTTTTTTTTACCAGATGCAAGAAATAATGATAATATTGACCTCCACTACATGTAGCTTTTTTCCTCTGAACCCAGGCCCTACTTAGCATACTGTGTTTTGAGAACAAACTCCTAATATTCCAGTTGATGGCAACAGTCTCTAAGACATGATTTTTCTCGTGATCCACTGATTTTTAAAATGATGGAATTTTACAGTCATTCATAAGGAGACCCCAGGAGCCTGAAACAATATTGAAATTAAGCTTAGTGTGTGAAAACATTATGTGCTTTCTCACCCAGCTCTCTGCCTTTATGTCTGTTCTCTGACTGATAACACAACCATAAAAGCTCACAACTACACTGGAGTGTGTCACTCTGCCTACACCTAGGGTTGGGAAGCCTCTGTAAATCTTGGCTCTGCCTCTGCTCGGAGATGATTAAAGCACTCTGGCTTGCTCTGGTGCTTAGTGACTTCCTACATTTCCAGTCTCCTTGCCAAGTACCAGCAGTCACCGACAGGGCTCCCTGGTTGGCTTCTGCCAAGTGAAATGTTTTGAAATTAAAAATCTGAAGGAATTGGTGCAATGAGTGCTTGATCAGGTGGTGTCACCTCAGGAAGCAGCTTAATGGGAGGCCAAAGGGACTCAGCAACCCCCTCCCAGTGGTGGCTATGATACAGAACTTGAATTTAAAGAAACAGGCTTCCCTTTCTAAGTTAGACAAATATATTCAAGGCCTTAAAAGGAAGACCTTTGTTTCTTGAGGTATTAATTTTCAAGGGCAGATCAAATTTCTAACTGTAGTATTTGATACTCAAGGAAAATCTGGACAAACTCATAAAAGGGAAAAAGTCAAAAAAAATTCAGGGCTCATTAAAATGCAGATAATATATAGGTATGAATATAAGTCTATATAAAATAATATAGAGAATAATAGACACATTCTTGTATATTTCAATGTGTTTAGAATATTTTATAAGATTATTTAAAAAGTTAGTAACATTATGTTCAAGTCTACTATGTAGAACTATTATTGGTACTTAGATACTTATACTTAAGAGAATTTCATGATTGGCTTTTCTTTCCTTCCTTCCTTCCTTCCTTCCTTCCTTCCTTCCTTCCTTCCTTCCTTCCTTCCTTCCTTCCTTCTTTCTTTTCTTTCTTTCCATGTGTAGGTATGTGAATGAGTGTGTCTGTGTGCCTACATTCAAACTCAGGGTTTCACACATGCTGTAAGCTCTCTACCATTAAGCTACAGACTAAGCCATACAGTGGACAATTTTTCACATAATTCTTTGTCCACATATGTGATAATTTTCTTATATTTATTCTCTAAAAATTTAACTACCAAGCCCAAACATAAAATATTTATTTATGTATTTATTTATGTATTTATGTATGTATGTATGTATGTATGTATGTATGTATGTATGTATTTATTTATTTATTTATTTATCTGTTTACTGTTGAGACATTGTCTTTCTTGTTATGTAGACTGGACTGGCTTTCCACTAATAGCAATCTTCTTGCTTTTGATTTTCAAATGCTAGAATGACAAGCATAAGCCACCAACCACATCCCAACTTACACAAGCCTCTTAAAGGCTCCACGAGAGCATGACACTTTAGAAATGCTGGGTCTGGCGTTGTCACTGTGGAACAAGGAGCTCACATTTGGCCTCTTCATTTCCTACACTGAGGACCCTTTCAGAAAAGAATTTGTTGGTTATAGATAGGCCTTTGTTATATTTAGACAGTTGGGCATGGATGGATGAGAAATTCAGATGGTCTCCCTCCTCACTGCTGAACTATTACCTTGAGATGGATTTAGGGAAGGGGGTCATTGCCTTCTGTTATGCCCCTACTTGTGACTCCTACCTAATCTTATTTATTGCCATACACATGGGCCTAGTTATATCCAATTGGTCCTAAAAAAAGAAGAAAAAAACCCAAAGCCACACGCTTGGGAAAGGTACAAGTAGGAAAGGTGGGTGTTAGTAGGAGTTGGAGGGAGATCAAAGTGAGTGGGGAGAGGTTAAAAAGGATGCACTATAAACATTCATAAAGTTATTATTAAAAACATAACATAATTATAAAACTCAAGAAAAGTGTACATTAAAATATAAAAAAAGCAAATAATAGCTTGGTGTAAAATGTACTTTAAGATTTACTTATATTTTTAATTATGTGTACGCACATATCTGAGGTTATGTGCATGCATATGAGTGCAGGATCTTTTCAAAGCCACAAGCATAGAAACTCAGGGAACTGGAGTTACAGGTGGCTGTGAGCCTCCCTATGTGGCTGCTGAAATGGAACTGAGGTCCTCTGCAAGAGCAAGCAATACGTCCTCATAACTGATGAGCCATCTCTCTAAGGCACTGCCACTCAAGTCTTCATTCAGGGCTCTGAAGAGCCAGGTTTGATTACTCAGTTGCACTAGATAAAGAAAATGTTATTTAAAAAGTTAAATGAAAATGACCCCCCCCCCTTGGGAACACACACTTTGCAGTGATCATTAAACACACACACACACACACACACACACACACACACGCGCACACACACACATTCATATTTCCCAAGTCCAGGAAATGCTCACTATCCACAAGATAAAGAAAGCCAAGAGAAGTATTGTTGAGGAAATCCAGGCTCAGGTATCCCAGAGCTAACTGTGTCTGAGCAATGACCATCCTCATTGATAAGTGGATAGAAATTCAGATGTGATCTTTGGCAGTCAGTGAAGTTTCTACTGCTCTCTCTTTTCCCTATGTCAAGGCAACTAATATGGCTTCTTCAAGGTTGTATTGATCACACAGTTGATCTTGCTGGAAGCTGTGTTTTGAATGTGCAATTTTGACTCATTAATGAAGAAGCTTCTGTATGATGTGTGAAGGGGGCATTAAAACTACAATACCACTAATAAGACATCATAGAACCATGAGTGTAGGGGGATTATGTTGTCCCATTGTAAATAATTGTCCCACCCACTGGTTTAATAAAAAGCGCTGGTTGGCCAAAGCAGACAGGAAGTATGGGCAGGGCTGCCAGACTAAGAAAACTCTGGGAATAGGAAAAACAGAGCAGAAACACCACAGAGACTCCAGAGGTGCCAGAGAGAAGCCAGAAGAAGCAGAGGACAACTATGCTGCTCTGAGAAAAGGTACTGAGCTGCATGGCTGAACAGGGTAAGAATCATGGGTTAGTTTAAGGGTAAAGAGTTAGCAAGTTATATGCCTGGGCCTTAGACCGATCAGCCTAAAATTATTGTAAGCATCTGTGTGTCTCTGCGGGTCTGCGGGTCTAAACCTTGAGGCTAGGCCCAAAAGTCTGGGACAGAAACCTCTTACTACACATGAGTCTGCTTGACTCTTGAAAAATCATTGGAAATACCAAATCTCCTTGACAGTGAACCTGGCTAATGGAAACAGTGTCTGTCTGCCTCTGCAGTAAATACCTTGGAGGATATAAAGACATATAAAGTATGCAGTAAAGGAGCTTACTAGCCAGGAGTTAAGTCAAAAATTAAACACATAAAACAATCACAGGGCAAAGAATAACAGTTATAATTAACTGCAATTGTTTCCTATGGTTCAAAAGTATAGATATAATACTCAAGAAAATATGTACACCCATTTGAAATGGGACATTTATACATATTAAAAAGTTCAGAGGTGACCATACTTTTCAAGACTTTTTTATATCAGAGAATGTATTTCCTTCCAAATGAATCAGTTTTATTGTTACCCTAGGAACTGTTGGAAGCAAACGGTCCTTAGAATTGAGCCCGATACAGAGTGCACTGATAAATTTTTCTGGCCCTTTGGCACAGTCACTGCTGGTATCATATGTGATCAATGGGTCTCATAAGACTATACTCAGAATTAGTTTCCTCTGTACTGGAATACATACATCCTGGACATGATGGGATGTCTGTTTTCCATAGCACCAGGCATCTAGTCTTCATGACAACATCTTTTTCTTTGTGTCTGTGTCTCTCTGTTTTTTTCTTTCTCCATCTTGGAAAACAAACCCAACATTCTACTACCAATGTACAGTTTAAGAATTTTGTTTTGAGACAAGGTCTTACTCATGCTGACCTTGAATTGACTGTGGATAGGCAGGCTGAACTCTAGATGATTCTACCTCAGACTCTGAGTAGCAGGGATTATAGATTGTGCTATTGGGCCTTAATATAAATTTTTGTGAATCTGTTCTTTCTCATACAATATATGTGTCAAATATGCCTGGAATATAATAAATACCAATTAATTTAGACAATGATATAAAATAACATCTAGTTATTTCCAGTATTGCTTTCAGATGGAGGGATATCTTAATGTAATAGAAACAAACATAGCCTTAAAACAGAGCAACTTGGGCTATAGGAAGATAATACAGAATGGAAAGTTGGCAATGAAGAAATATTAACATTTTGAGCTTAAAAGTTGTAGAATCCCAAACTTTAAGTCAAAATGGCAAGCAAACCTATAGTAGCTTATCATTTAATTACTAAACCCCCAAGAGATGTACCTGCACTTCTTACCGGTTAGGGTTATGGGCTGTACAGGAAAAAAATCAACAGAGCTTAAGAAGCCTTGGTAACTGGGAATCAATTTGAAAGTTGGTTGGAAAGTGTAGACTCGGGTCTTATTTGCCTGCCTTCCTGGCAGGAATGTGGTGTGTAGAGCTGGTGCTGAGTGAGTCCAACTACAAATCTACCCCACATCTTCAGAAAATACAGCCCACTGGGTAAGTTTAAGTTTATTAAAAGCTTGACTTCTAGAAAACATTTATGATTTATAACCATTTTTTATTTGGGGAGAGTTGTCAAACACATCCAGTAGCAAAAAATGAATGTATGATTCTTGCTCTGTTAAGTATTCATCAGGATAGGAAATGCCAGAAAACAGGTGACTTTGATGAAACATAGAAATCTGATCCAGTTTTTGCTTTAAGGTAATTGCCTACAAGAGGGGATCAGTTTTGTTTATTAGCTTCAGTGACTCTGTAGTGGGTGAATGTAAATGAATCACCATCTACTAACTGTGCATTTACTTTGGTGCATAGAAAATTTTCTTCTCATTGAACATATATAATTTGGGGTATGAAAACTAGATGGGGCTATTTCAGAAGGGAGAACAAAGACTGTTTGCCTGGAAACTGTTGTCAGGGTATGACTCAGAGAACCCTTAGAACAGTGACATATCTAGTCCGTGCACAGCTTATGTCTGGTCGACTGACTTAGTGTTTACAGGGTTATTCATTGTTATTCCTTGCTTGCATGTTAAAAGGCAGATAAAAATTAAGTCTATCAAGTGTGAAAGTCAAGTGACTCCTATTCTGGACGCTAAAATAAACTACAAATGAATTGACCTTCAAGCAATCAGATTTAGGGTCACTGGGCAATATACATTAGATCCTGGAATGTATTGAAGGCCAGGTGGGCCATTCTGGGTGGCAGGGCATGGTGCAATGAAACCCCAAGCAAGGGGCTCTGCAACACAGAGTGCTGAACTGTCAGGGATTTTATTATTATTATTATTTTGTATTCTGTGGCTCAGGCACCAGCGAAGCTGGAGATTTGCGGTGAATAGCACCCATATTGATTTTTCCATAATGGAGTGTAAAAGAAAAATGGCTAGATTTTGTTGCAGGTATTTTCATGGGGTGCTAAATTGGAGGATTAGTTGCAAACAGCAGTACTGATAAAGTCTGCTGTCCATCTTGAGGTTGGGTCTTTCTATTAAAATGACACATAAATAACCTATTAGATCCCCCACCCATGGTAATTCAAATGCACCTGTCAACTTGATAAAGTACTTGCCTGGAGGGAAGCGCTGTTTACATTTTCGCTCCATTCTTCAGAAAAAGTGAGATTCTAATTATTTCTCCCACTGTAAATTAACGCTGACTATGATGGTTAGCATATCTCCATATTGTTCCATCTTTGGGAAAGTTAAATAATAGAACTGATTCATCATCTATTATGCAACGTGTGTTTTATGACAGCCTTCCCAGAACTCTTTGCATCTCCTCTCGCTCAAAATGTTCATTTATTCCCTGGCCTGTGAGCTTTCTGCAACCGTCTGGTTTTTAATCCTTGAGAAGTCCTTCTGGATGATCAACTGGTCCCTCAACTTTGAACCACTTCTCAGCCCCACCTTGTTTCTTTCTTTATTTTCAAGACATGTGTGCATGGTTCAGCTGGCTATTACCTTCTCTCAATGGCCACACTTTCCTTTGTAATTATTAGTGGTGTCCTCCTTAGATATTTTGCTTTTTACATATACCATGTCTGAAGGTATATAATTTGGTTCTATTTAGAATTTCAATCTTTTAAGACACTAGTTAAATTTCTTCTTTATAGTAATTCACCTTTTACTTTTTATTTTCATAGGTAGCTATGAAAATAACTCTTAGTTAATATTCTGTTTTCTCGGTTACTATGTGGCAAGAATTACATTAAATCGTGTTCTTATATAGACACTTAGGACTTAGTACATGCATTTCTCCTTCAAGCTCCTTTAAGATCATTCCCCACACACCCTAATCAACACCAAGGGAGCAAGGGGAGAGTTCTTTTTTGATGTGTGTGGGGGAACACTTGTAGGGACACACAGTCCATATGTTTCTTGTAAAAAATTGATAAGTTACCTTAAATAAATTAATCCTAATTTGTAAACTGGAATCCAGAATCTTCTATTATTTCCTATACACAAACACTCACAGATTTCTCAGTTGAAACTAGATGATCTTGGAGCCAAAAGGTAAGTGGAGTGGAAGACAAAAATTAAAAAAAAAAAAAAAAGGAGAAGTCCAGCTGTCAGGGTGACAGACATTTTGAGACAGCTGTACATTGCCGAATATCCATTTGTGGTTCTAATTTTTGATTAGATAATTAATTTTTGTTTATTCATATTCATTCTTTCTTTCTCCAAATATCTATAATTTGTTTTTCACTCCAATGAAATTGCCTTTCTGTTACTGTAATTTTTATTTATAGGTCTTCTGCCTGGATATCTTTATAGTATTTGTTTTCTGATAACATTTTTTATCTTTCTTCACATTAGGGACATATATACTTCGGTGTACTTCTTTAAACTTAAAGATAATAAGTATGGGAAAATCTTTTAAAATAGAATTTTATTTCAGCACACTGGGAAATTTATTCTTTTTAAATTTTATATCTATTTATTTCGTATTAATCAGTTAATTAGTTAATGTGTGTGTATGTGATGGTGCTGAATGGAAGTTGTCATTCTTACAGAATGTAAAGGTTAGAGAACAATGCCATAAAGTGGATCTTACTCTTCCACTTGTAAAGAGATTTAAGGCAAAATTCAGGTCACCGGGCTTATATTTTGTGTGATTTTAGGCCTTGAGACACCTTGCAAGCCACTATAGAACTTCTGTTCTATGGCTTTAGTGCATGCATCATCTACTGATTCTTATAAATTTATTTTTTTTTTTTGATGCCACATTCTCCTGTTTTAGTTTTTAATAATTTTTTCATGCATTATACTTTCTTCTTGTTTTGTGTAGTAAAATCATGAGAGGTAAATTATCACTATACATGAAACAGAGTTAAATATTGAAAATTCTAAAGACTCGACCAAAATTATTACAACTAGTAAATTATTCTGGAACATGGTGGGATAAAATATCAACATGCAAAAACCAAGAGTAGTTTTATTTATAAAATAACCTGGAAAGAAATCACAAAAGCAAACTCATTTGCTCTAGTATCTATAAAAATACTTAAGAATAAATTTAACCAAGGAAGTGAAAAATATGTTGGTTAAAACTACTAAAAAATGATGAAATAGAAAATAGAAGAAAATAAAAATAATAGTTTGGAAGATACTAAAGTATACGAACTACTCAAAGCAATCTACAGATTCAATGCAATCTCCACTAAAATTTCAATGAGACTTTACACAAAAAGGGAAAAGATGAAATTTATATGAATCTTCAAATGCCCCCAACAGCCAAACACCAAAGCAAAAGAACAAAATTGTAAGCATCACTTTGCCTGATTTCAAACTATACAGCAAAGTTATAGCAATCAATACTAGCGTATTAACAGGTACACAAAGCAATGAACAAAGAGAGATGATAGACATAGGTGGGCACATTTGTAGCCTTCAATAAAACAGGAAGAACATATATCACGGAGAGATGAGTTTCTTCAATAACTAGTGTTGAAAATTGGAAACTCACATTTAGAGAAGTAAAATTAGACTTTGACCTGATAGAATACTCAAAAATAAACCCAAACAAGGAATTAAACATCTAAACGTTCTATGATGCAGGTTGATTGTAACCATTTTGCACTGAATATATGCACATTATATGTTATACATCGTGCACACATACACAATTTTAATCTGCAAATTATGTTTTAGTAAAGCTAAATAAACTTCCTTAAAAATGAAAATTTAAAACTACAAATAAAGAAAAAGAATATTAAAACAATAGAGGTGTAAAAGATTATGCTCTGTAGAGGGATTTTCTTCCATTTTTCTGAAGTTTCTTTATAGTCAAAGCATTGCTCTTGAGAAAAATTCTGAATCCTTTTTAGTTCTGGAACATAGTGTAGACAGATCAGCTGTTAGTGGCAGCTGTTAACTGGACTGAATTGGTAGCAAAAGAGAAATTTCCAAGGAACTCAATTGATGTCATCTTGTTTATATATATATATATATATATATATATATATATATATATATATATATAAATATATATTTATATATATATATATATGTGTGTGTATATATATGTGTGTGTGTATGTGCATGTGTGTATTGATATATGTATATGTATGTGATATATATGTATTTACTATGCCTATTGTAGTCATAAGTTTCTGACTCAAATCTCAAATACTCTTCCCAAATAATAGAGGACTAAGAAACTTCTGACTACACTTATTTATATTTAAAAACACACTAACACATCTTTTAGAGCCAAAAGATGTCATAGAAACTATTAACTGAAGTGCATAATTTTAGTGTCAATGAAACAGACCCAGAATTTACTAGTGAAAGATACAGGTATCATATAGACATTGTCTTTCCCAGGACATTATTCTTGCTAATAGCACACAGTCAAAAGTTCATTCTTTACAGTCATGCTGCCCCAAATATTTCCTCTCTGTGGCCCATCCTTGTCAACACAGGAGAAAGACTTAAAAATAAGTAAGCAAGTCCTTCTTTTCTGTTTAGAGGATTCCACGAGTATTTTCCTATTCCACAGTTTATTTCTAAATTGTATTTTAAAAAGAGAGTCAAAAACATTTAGGATCAGAGTCTGGTGGTTACATTTTTGGCTTCACTGTTAGTCAGCTTTCTATACCTCCAGTTCCAGATGATCCAACACCCTTTTCTGGCCTCTGTGGATAACAGGCTTGCACATGGCACATGTACGTGCATACAGGAAAGCCACTCATACAGTAAGGTATAAAATAAGTTAAAATCAGGAAGTTGTTGGGTTGTAGGGCTCTTTAATGACACAGTCAATTGTCTCAGAAATCACAGAGGCTTTAAAACTTTTATGTGCGTGTGAAGGGCTGTTATTCCAGGAGAGTTATGTCACAGCAGTCTTGGACTTGTGGGTGGTGTGGGTGGGGTGAGCTGATGAAAGAGTGGCTGAGAAGAACTGCCTGAATTAGGAAACAAGGAGTTCAGACTTGAATGTAGGATGTCGGTAAAGAGTTCACTTCACCAGCACTGTTGGGGAAATGGAAACTGCTGAAGATACATACATACATATATATATGGTATATATATATATATATATATATATATATATATATATATATATATATATATATATATATATATATATATATATATATATATATATATATGTACCAATTTGTAGTTGTCCAAAAGTAAAAAGGATTTCAGATGCATCCAAGACAGGCATGATAAAAATCAGATAATACAAAACAAAATCCAAGTGTCCCTTCAGTACTGAATCCTTTTGCTAAATTTGCTTATTTACTCCTTTAAGAAATGCTTACTTCATGCCTCTCACGAGCCAGGTCCCATGGCTTTGCCCTGTGAAGCTTGCATTTGTGTGCGGAAGGACAAAAAAAGAACAAGCCCCCCACCCCCCAAAAACCCGCTTAAGGTGTTTGGGGCTGATATGTCTAGATAGGTGTAAGTAAGAGTACTGTGGTTGACAGTTCTCCCTAGATATGTAATGAATTTTCACCAGTTGACTTGGATTTGAAATAAGGTAAGGCATAGTATAAATAGTCTCTTCTTCAATCACATGCTTTTGTTCATTTCAGATGATTCTGAAACAAATTGGGGCGTGCTTTATCTTGAAAGTAGAATAAAACACACATGCATAGACTTACAGTCTCTTTATGTTATTTTGACATTGCTCCACCATTACAGATAAATCAGTTCAAAGAATGTACTGAGAATTCAGTATCAATTGTGAGCATGGACAAGAGGCCACCTTTGTAGATAATAGTTTCCCACATAGGAGGGATTTCCTGCTATAATGTCATGCGCATTGAAACAGCAGAAAAGGTTTCAGGAAAGATGTCAGTCTTGTTCTCTTTCTGAATCAAGGGCTCATCTCATGTTGCCAGGCTTCCAACTCCTGGACTCAGGGGGACTTTCTGCCTCAGTTTCCAAATACCTGAGATCATAGATTTGCATTATCACTCCTGCCTGAGCTATATTTTCAACTTTAAAGGGCCAGTGTTCTTCATATCAGCTGAGAGCATGAACTCTTGCTGCCAATGATGTAGGGATATAGTTATGAATTTGAGTCAACTTTAGCCAGGTCCAAGGAACTACTTTTAAAGTTTCACATCAAAAAGAAAAATTAAAAAGTTGGTCAAGTTTGTTTTCTTTAGATCACTAGATTCTCACAATTGGGAGTCTAAATTAAACTAATTCAATTACTGTTCCTTGGCTCTGTCACATCCAAAAGTAAAAGATTAGAACTAATGGACTCAACCTTCAACCATCTTTTTCTTTTATTTCCAGAGGAGTAAGGCAGACTCTATAAACTTGAGGGCCTGGGCATTTTATCTCAGTTTCAAAAACAATAATGTTTTTGGCTCTCTGAAGTTCATTCACTTTCTTGTAACTCTAGAGAGTAGAGTGTAGGTGTGGGAAAGGGCTGGCAGTCCACATTGTTAGGACTAATTTTCATTTAAACAATGCATTCACCATCTGTAGAACTTATCTACAATCATAGTGTGGGGCTGGAACAAATATGTGTTTTGTTTTGTTTTGTTTTACCTTTTAAAAAATTTTTCTGTGTATCTTTAGTCCCACATCCATGGATCCTCAATCTTCTCCTGCCCTTGGATTCCAGGACCCATGCTACCTCTCTTTTAAGCACTGTTCAGTTAGAAGCTGGTATGAACAAAAAACTGGCAGAAGGGAGGGAGGGTTTTAAGCTGACATTTGCTTAGAGATTAATTTCTAAGATGTTTAAATATGGCCACAGTACTACCATTATGAACATTTGCATGCATATCCAGAGGCAAAAGCCATGGGATTACTGCCAAGGCCTATGATTTTTATTTTTCAGAAAACAGCGCCCCCCCCCCAACGTTTGCTCTTTTGTTTATTTCTGCTTATCAGAGTTTTAAATAAATGCTATAACCAGAAGTTAAATTCTTAGCGATTTCCTTGTACAGCAGTATGTGAAATGGTTTCCACTAACAGACACAAGATGTGAAATTGGTGGTTACAAAAATTGAAGTCCAATAGCAAACCATAAGATACAGTGTGTTCACAGAAGCACAAGGAGGTGTGTCAGCTTTCTTCCAATATCATAACTAATCTTTATTTCAGTTGAGGAGAGGTAATTCTGTATATAAAAAATATGCCTTGCTGGCCACTCCACAACTTATTACTTTCTCTACATTGGTTCCAGTGCCTCTTCTCTACCCCAATGACAATGGTAAAGAAGAAAATCTCAAAGGAACAATGTTATCTTTCTAACCATTTTGGGATAATTTTCTATTAATGTTTTGGTCTCTCATTCTAAAGAAATGCATAAAATATACTGAAAATGTTTTCAAAATCCTGATGAACACAGACTGCACAGAAGTCAGAATAGCAAATAAAAAGTGAAATCATCAAATATGAATGTTCTTCCAAGGTGCTGTATGGATTCCAGGTTTTAAGTGTTTAAGTCAGGCCATGGGTTATGTTCTCATATGAGCCAACTCTGATTTTCAATTCTAAAGTAGAAATTTTGGATGAATCAAGAAAGGACATCCAATATTACCTTGTGAAAAAACTACACACTGTCACATCTTTTGCTTTCTACGAACTGAAGCTGACATTTTATACAAGACACAATCTTTGAATTTTTGAGATTTTCATCTGTATTAGAAAATTCATTTTGTGGATGGCATATACAACCTTTATTATACATTTATATTCTTTTAATTCTAAAAAGAATGCTGTGACTTGTGTGCTCCCCTACCAAAAAAATATATTTATGTGCTGGCAACTTAATCACCTTTGCCCAATAGTGCATGGGTCAAGAAAGGTTTTGCACTCTCAAATGGGTGTCATTGCTGCAGGAATGAGCTAATTATTGTAGTTACTGCATTGGTTATAAAACTCAGCCCTTCTGTTATTCTTGTGCCTTTCGCTATTGGCTGCTGTATCACAAGAGCCCTCCCTTTCTCCATCTTCCCAGCTGCTAAAACTGTGAATCGAATGAATTTCTAGTCAATATAATTTACCCCTCCCTGGTATTCTGTTATAGCAGGAGTAAACAGAGGAAGGGGTTGCTTTTGAAGACAAAACAAAGCAAGAATTTCTGTAAAAGGTAAACCTTTTACTGAGACCCATTTTTTTTAAAAACCAAATAGTCTAATCCTAAACAAACGGTGAATAAAATCACCATCATCAGGCACAACTCATTTGGAGCTCTAACATCAAATCCACAGGAGACCCACTGGATCATCCAGGGTGACCTAATTTCCTGACCCTGGCTTATCTGGTTGGTTTGCTGTACTTAGAAACTGAGTGTAAATAAGAGCAAGAAAAGAGAAAGAAATCAATCCAAAGGCTATTAGAAAAATACATCTATGCCATAAATCTATGTACCGCTGGCTAATTATAATAACATAAACAACTCCACTATAAGGACGTTCACATCAGACCTAATTTCATGCCGAACTATTATAATGCAATTAACAGCCTCCTAGTCCTGTGGTAATTAAGCTCTGTTGTGAAATATGCAGTATTTGAACCTGTTCCAGCCTGTTTCATCTACTATTGAATCACAGCCCTTAACTTGCTCTCCTGCTGAAGGATGAATTGCATGTAAGAATCACCGTATGTGGGGATTGGTGTTTTGTGGTTTCTCTTTACATTCTTATGCTTCCAGATTAAGGCCAGCTTCACTCCTCAGACACGTCCTATATGTGGAACCTCTCGATCCACTTGTCTCAATAGATTTGTTAACTCACTCTGGGCTTCCCTAGCAGTGCTAGACATGTTAGATTGTTTTGATGAAGGGATTTTAGAGACTTATGCAGCCAACCTCAGATTATGTAGGAAACTAAAATCCCCTAGCTATATTCACACCAAGCATTTACAGATGATGTAGAGGGGACTCCAGGTTTTCATGGGAGTTTCTTATCTCGCCAAGTAGCTAAGCCCTTAGTACAGAATGAAGAGCAAAGGCATTTGTTTGAAAATGTAGTATAGAGAGCATCGAAAATGCAGTGTGCACCACGCCCTGCCTCCTTCTTCCCAGCTTTTTTCTCTCTAACTTACTCTAGGTATCACTGTCTAGGTGGTGTGGCATTTGCTTTAGCAGACTACCTGTCCTCTGTTTTGATTGCCTCTGTGGCCTGAAATAAAATTTAATGGGAAATATTAAATAGGGGCTTTTGGTTTGGAGAGCAAAATATCACACGGGTCACTTTGCCACACAGTTTGTTCTCAGCAGCTAGATCCAAAGGCACAGGTTTCAAAGGGAAGAGAACAGAGGTACAGGGAAATGGTGTTCATGTACACAGATTGCTTGGAAGGGACTGCGTGATCTAGGGACCAAAACGATTTCTTCTCTCCCTTCTCCTCTCTATCCACCTCTGATCAGCTGCTCTTCCGGTTCTGTCTCTGTTATAAAACATATTTTTCTTCCCTTGCCCTACTTTTCTAACCCTGGGGAGATTTTACAGTCTTAAAGGCAAGCATCCTTCATTGCTGGAGGCTGTTCTTTGGTTGGAAGTTACAAGGTGCAGCAATTACCTGCAGGGGAAGGTGTTTTCACAGCTCTTGTGAAAAAAGCTTAATACCTCAGCAAGTAGCTGAAAACACTCTTTTTGGTGGGGAAAGTCAGTCTTGGGTTTCTTTAACTATTTTTAAAAGATGTATTGGATTTCCCCCCCCCCCCCAACTTGGCCCGTGTCTCCCTTTCAGAAGGTGAGGCAACTCCATCTCTCAATTTTTTCTTCGTTCCTCTAGTATCTCAAGACTTGACAACTGGAAATGCTGGGGAAGAGCATGGCTGCTTTGGGAAACCTCTGTGGCCCAAACACTGAGAGAAATGTCATCCAGTGTCTTTCCTAGTTAATCTTCAAAGAACCTTGAGCATCCTGATGGGATGTTAGCGAAAGGGTGGACAGTGGACATTTGGATATTACATTTACTTTTGGTTGTTTCCACCAAAACCCAGGATGGAAAACTCAGAATGTTTCATATAAATACTGATCTGAAAGGAAAATCCAGTCTCTGGAATCTTGTCCCAATAAGTCCCCATCCTATGGCTGCATATTAAGGAAAAAACACAACAGTATGTTCATGGATGTGTTCAAACACTGAATCACAGTGTATTTTTAAGTTCGTTTGTCAGACATACCTGGACTCAAATATCAGTTGGAATGCTTATGATTGGAGTCTCAGGGGGCTTGTATGTTATATCTCTTATCAACCATTTGAGAAAGTTAAAATGCAGTCATAGGAAGTAGCACAAATGGGATAAAAGTGTCTGCCTTGTCACAGAGAACTACATGGAAAATGGGTACTATATTATCACTAGTGAAAAGGAGGCCTGCTGTGGACATCAGGTGCACAGGTTATAGGGGTGCTCTTGCTAACCTAGATAGGGAGATGCAGAGGAGACAGGGTGCTAGGGACAGCCTCACTCCAAATCATAAGAGAGAATGAGCAAAGGACACTCTTCTGTTTCCCAAGTAATAATCATGCCACATGAGAAAAAGAAACACATTTTTGCCACTTTTCACCATGCCAGAAATTATTGAATAATAATAAATCCAGTGACAGTAGTAGTAGAAACAATGGTTGTCATATAATTCCATATACCTGATAAATTGGCCAAGGTGAGTGCAAGTTCTTTTGTTCCAATAGTTATTACTAATGCTAACTCCATGTTATCCAGCACACAGTAAACATATGTATATATCTATATGCATCTATAGGGTTTACAGAAAATATACAAGTTGAAGAGGCTGCAGCAGAGTTCAGAAAAATGCAGAAATGGGCTAGCAGTCTGTATTGATGAGATAAGGAATCAGGATGGTGCTGGGGTGGAGTCCTTAGAGTCAGGATTTGAGTCTGAAACTGTAGAGTCCAGGTATGAGGTGAAATGCTGAACTGGGATTTGAGAACAGAAATTGTGGGTTCAAGGAGAGATCTAGGTATGTAAACCATTGGACAGGAGACTGTTGAGTAGGCTGTATAGACAGTAGAGAATAGAGATGAGCTTAAGTTGAGAAATCCTCTGCTCCTTGAAACACACACACACACACACACACACACACACACACACACACACACACACACACACAAAGTATCAGATGAGAGGCTGGTGTAGGGTCATACTTTATGTGGTCTAGGTGAGGGAGTTATATCCATTCCTCAGTTGGTATGTTCTGTCTGATAAATTCTTGGACCTGGTTTTCCTCATGTGATTTGAGTACACCTATGTGCCCTTACAGTCTCAATTGGGTGACTCCTCCTCTTCACCCAGGAACAATCACTTATCAGTCTGCACTAGGTGGGTGGTGCCAGACAGACGGGGTTGTTTCTGGATGGCAGACATCCATCTCCCTCAAAGTAAAGCCAAACGCTTCTTATCAAATGGAATCTCCTAGGGCAAAACATGGCCTCCAAAAGCTGGTTTATGCAATACCGGGCAGCTTAGAGTAGGAAAGAGGCTCATCTTGACACCCAGTCAGATTCACCAGAGAAAGAGTAAACAAAAGCTTGAAGACTGAGACTGGAAGCCTGAGGAGCTGCATGAAGGAGGGCAATACCCCAGTAACACCATCATGACTGTGCCTCTGAGCAAATCCCTTAAGTTCCTTAGGTGCTTTGTCTATCACACTATCAACTATATGGCCTTGTGTGTGTGTGTGTATGCATGTGCGCATGTGCGTGTGTGTGTGCGCGCGCGTGTGCGTGTGTGCGTGTGTGTGTGTGTGTGTGTGTGTGTGTGTGTGTTTATAATTTCCACAGTAAACTGTGTAGATACCTTATGGTTTAGAAGAAATCAGCTTCTCAAATAAGAGTAACAGTCACACTTATTCCCAACTTCTTGGAATAAGCGCTGCTATCCAAGGGAGCAGCATAGTTTGCCTAATGCTTAATGTTGCATGTCCAAAGCACAAAGGCTCCATTTTCAAAGTCATAAATGCTGGCCAATAACTTTTCTCATCAATATTTTGTGGTAGGTATGGCAATTCTATTGTTCTCCAGAACATGGCCAACCTATTTTTATTGTTTCCTTGTTTCCAGAATGGATTAGAATTAAATGTTTTACATCCAGTTCTGGGAAACATCAGAAATGGGCTAATTCTAAAGGGAAGGAGAGACCAATGGAAAGCTTGGCCTACAGTTGAGTGCACATCTCACCACGCTAGTAGCAGTTTCAGAATTAATTGTATATTATGGGGCTTACTACCATAAAACTGGTCACAGTTCTGATGTAGTTTAGCAAACTTTTCCTTTAGATACAAGCAGTGCTGATTTGATATTGTCCTTCCCTATACCTGCCTGCTTTTTAGAAACCTCATTCCAATGTCCAGTTAGCATCCCATCTCTTACAACTCTCAGAAATTGTAAATGGCACTATTTCTATCCAGACTGTCTGGTCCCAAATAAACAATTCAGAGACAGAATATAAATTTTAAATGCTCAGCCCATAGCTCAGGCTTGTTACTAGTTCACTCTTACATTTTAAGTTAGTCCATATGCCTTATTTACATTCTGCCACATGTCGGTACTTTTATTAGCATGACACATTCATCTCTGGCTCTCTCTGCATCTGGTGGGGACTTCTCACTCCTCCTTTTTCCTTTCCATCATCCCTCATTTGGTCCCCCCACCCATATTTCTTGCCTGGCTACTGGCCAATCACTGCTTTATTAAACCAATTTGAGTGACAAATCTTTACAGTGTACAAGAAGACTGTTCCACAGCAAGAAATAGATAGCTGTATCTAGTTATCCAATCTGTCTCTCCCAATGCTGTGCCACAAGCCCACTTCTGGTGAAATGGGTGGAGACCTCTCTTCTAGTTGGCCTTATGTGCTGCCTGCTCATTTGTGATTCTAAAAGTTATGTATTTAGTTAGTTTTTTTTTTTTTGGCTACTTCACCTTTATTATTCATAACTTTTGGTATGATCAGGTAAGGTGGGCATCCTAATGATCAATCCCTGTAGTGAGATACAACTTATAGCTCTGGTTGCATATGCCCGGATATATACATTTCTGTTCGACATATCAGCTTATGAAATGTGTGACCCATGACCTTGAGCTAGGCATTCCCATAAATTTATCTACCATCTTTCCTTCTTAACTGATGTCCTTAATCTGAGAATACTCATGCATTTAATTTTCTATATGAATATGTATGTATATATGCTTGCATGCATGAATGTATGTATGTAGGCATGTGCTTTCCAGATAAAATTTTCCCACTTCTTTTGTTGGAGAAGGATAATAATCTTACCTGTTGTGGGTGATAAGACTTTCTCCTCTTTTATCTCTTGGCTAAGGGTGGTTTTCAGTACATCCTCCAAGGTATGAGCCCCTTGCACAAGGCTTCACTTTTTCTGCTTGTACCCTGTTTAAACTACCTAAATTTAGGATCTGGAGTCTACACACCAAATCACCGTCTAGCCTCATATCTTCTTATAACTATGTCACAGACCTTTAGTTATGTACTTTGCCTCTCAGTGTCTTTATCAAGACCTGGCTTGTACCAGAAGCAACTGCACAGGGTTCATGCTGGTAACAATACCACCAAGACTATTTTGTGTCATCTGTAATAGAAGCATATTGACAGCACATGTTGAGGAGGGATAGGATTTTTCAAAATATCTAGATATTATAGTTGTCCAGTCAAGGTACACAGCTGATCAGTCATCTCACATGCTTATCATTTCTTTATAGTTTGAGATATTCATCATGTAAATTTGAACTATTTTCACCCTATTATGTGTTAGGTGTCACTAGCCCTTATTCTGGGCATCTTTGCCTCTTGACTCCGTATTAGTGCATCTGGCAACCAGGAGCCTTCACTCTATAACTGTGATTTCAGCCTCCATTAGATGCCCTGGATGAGTGGGCAAAGAATGTAATATTTCCTTCCCTTCTCTTTGCTGGCTCCTTTAAAGCCCACCACAGTCAGTGTTAATGAAAAAATGATAGCTTTATGGTCTTTTATGATGTCTCTGCACATTTTCTTTATTCTATCAATAGACCGATTGCAAAAAGGAACAAAAACCCACAAAATTTGAATTTTTTTGAATCTGAAAAAAAATCCATTGTATTTGTTATAATCTATCTTATTTAAAGTTAGCATAACTCTATGTTCCTGTAAATCTGCATCCAGTGGCTTTCTTAAGCATACTTACACTGAATCAAAACCTCTGTTTTTAATTGTATTAGATTCCTGGGAGTTTTTTTGGTCTTTCAGATAGTTTCAAGAAATGTATGATTTTTTTTTTCTTCTGTCCATCCTGATTTTAATTACACCTTTTCTTCTTTTCAAGGAAAACCATTTTCACGAGCTAAAATTTTAAGTTTATTGTCAATTTTAGACTTGTATTAATTAGTCATTGGGCAGGATTTTCTTTTTATATTATTAAATCTTTTCAAAGTCTTGAAGATTTGCAATATTTGTAAGCTAATGTTTAAGAGGCATTAAAATTTGGTTTGTTTGAAGTGGGATTTTTAGATCACTATAGAAACATTTTCAGTCTCAGTAAATAAAGCTGGTAAAAAGAGAATACATTGAAAGCTTGGCCAAGTTCTAAAAATACGAACTTCTTGAAATAAATGGGGAATTGTAAAGAACATCAGTAAAGCTCAAGAATTGTAAAAGAAGACAAAAGAAAATAAAATGGAAACCAGAAGTGTTTTTAGCCACACACATTTCAAGGCGGTGTAGTCAAATTTTCACTGGCAATATTTTAAACAAGCTGTGCAGGTGTCTCCTTTCAATTGCATTATAATTCAATTAATATAATTTAATGCTAATATAATACACAAGGTGCATCACATTATACACTGAAATTGTCACCTGAGAAGCCTTACTAAAAATAAGGCTTCTTATTTCAATAAGGACCAAGTTCAGGATTGCCAGGAGGAAACTTACTGATCAGTGCATACAGTGTACAAAATCCTGTCCTGTGTACTGCAGGAAATGTCCAGGCATGTATCTGCCCCATTGGTTTAGGGACATGAGAAGCCTGGTGAGTGGAGAAAGAAAACCTTTCTTTTGGATGAGAAAGCAAGCACATCCATTCATAAACATGTTTGTTTTTCAGTCAACACTGTCATTGTCACAAGCTGCTTGATCTTCCTGCTTTGAGTCAATATGGAAGTCAATTACAGCTTTATCTGTATAGAATTAACTTTGTGGAGCACACACCGGGGATTTGTCTGTCTTCACTGTTTAGATAGATGCCATAAAAATACCCATGGAGCGGGTACAAGCACTGCAGATGGCAGAGTTTCAGATTTATTGTAAAACTGTTTAAAATTGTGTATTATTACTAAATGTTAATTATGGGATTTTTCTGTTTTATTTTATTTTTTTCTGTGTATGGGGGACTTGGGGGTTCTCTGCATCTCACTAGGTGGCAGTGCATGATTACATGTGCAAAAGCCCTGACACCAACTCCGGTGCCTCCAGCTGTGACCCCCATCATCAGGATGAAATTTCTGCATCCACAGTTGATCCAGGAGAGGTTACTTCCCACATATCCATATACACTGCTTATCCCAGTGGGTTTCGAGAGTTGTATCGCCATTTTCTCAGGCTTCCAGATGGCGCCATTGTTGAGGTATGTATGTACAGAAATGTTTGGAGGTAAATGTTCTGTATGTTATAGTTCATTGCTGTTATATGTATGCATGCTTAAATGTTTATAATTTACACTCAGTGTCAAAACACATCAGCATCACCGTGAATATAGATAATCACCAGTATTTGTAATACTTTTGTAGGTTTGGAGGGGCTTATTTTAGCTTTTGCCTACTCAAGGACAAGACATAAAGGAAATGAAACATTCAGTTTGTAACTATATTGCAGGCGAATGACCAGAAAAAAAATTAAACAGAATAATTCAGAATTCTACCTGAAACTGTTTTAGTTACTTACAAACATCAGTAGGTCGATGGAAGAATACTGTGAGTCCAAACTTCAGAAACGCACAAGTCCTTCAGGCAAAAAGGTGCTGATGTTAACTTCTCTCTGAGTAAAATCATAAAAAATCCAGAAAAACACCTCCTCTCTAAATCTTTAAGAATATTTTAAAAATATCATCTGGGGAAAGATCTCAAAGTCATATTTTCTTCCGCAAGTGTATTAATTTTTCAGAAGGCTGATTTTGAATTTTAAAACTCACATTGTATCAGATTCGTAGAAACCAAGTATACAGTGAGTTGAATTCTGTGCATTCAGATTGGCATTGCTTCATGAGGACTCTGAGGGGATGTCAGGATGGACATGAAGGCAAGAAGGAAAAGCTAGCCACTACCCCACCTGCATGTCTCTGAACCATGTCCAGGAGCAGCTGGCTAATAATCAAGAACCTGCTTGTCCCATCACCTTTGAATCTGGTCAACACTGTTTTTGTTACGAAACCAATGGGGGAAAAAAAATCAAGCAAACAAACAAAAAATGAAAGCCTTTCACTTTGTCTTGGAAGAAATTTCAAGTTGTTCAGGGCCCAGTCTTGCAGCTAGGATCCAGTATAATTGCAACCTGAGGAATCCCACAGACACGTTCCTGAGAGGAACAGAGCAAAGCTTTCCAAGCATTCCTCTTCCCTCACCATGACTTAAGAAAAGGGAATGGGTGCATTTCAGTAAAAGAGGTAGCAGGTGAGCTGGTACCCACTGTCTCCAAGGTGATTTTGAAGAGTCTAGCCGTAACTGTTCTTGGCACTTATCCTGTACAATGCTTCTTGGCTTCTGAAACATTTACCATAGATGCCTTCTCTCTCTCTTTCTCTCTCAGCAGAATAAGCTGATGTGACTTCACTTTTTAAATTTGCAGAAGTGTGTGTAAATCTGCGTGTGCTACATGCATTGAAATAGCATAGACTGTGAGGATGCCTAGATAGACTTTCTGCTCTAACATGGTACGTTTCTTCCGGCGCCTGGTGGAAAGTCAGGAGGGAGGTGCCCAGGCCTCCTGAGCACAGCCACCTCCAGAGTTCTTCTGTTTCCTCTCTCATCTTTCGCTTCATAACCTTGGTTTAGTCATTTCTCACTCTGCCTATTTCCTGATCTGGAAAACTGGGTTACACATACTTATGCTACCTGGCTCATGGGGATTTGGGGTAGATTAATGAGATAACATCTGTAAAGTACTTTTAGCTCTTTTCCAAGAGGTACAATAAGGATCACAAAGCATTATGGATCTTGTACAGTTAAATACATTCAACCTGTAAACATTCTTACAACTCTCGATAACCTTACATTAAAAAATAAACTGAGCAAGCATCCGGAAGGACTGGGTGTTTGGGAGGTAGGCACTAGAGCCATTGGCCTCTTCCTTTTGATTTTCATGGCCTGCCTATTATGAGGAGAGTGGCAGATACTGGTAATTGCTAGTTCTTCAGCACAAATGAAGTTTCAGAAACCCCTCCCCCTACATTGTTTATTCAGGTTGCAGAATATGCACTGGGTCTTGCCTTTTCTTAGGTGTGGATTTGGTCTACGCTTTGCTTCTTCTGTGTCCTAAGACATTCATTCCACAAAGAAACATCCTTCTTGTATTTTTTTTTTCTAGTGCTTACAGTGAGTATTAGATTTTGTTCTTTATCATTTCCATACTTACTCCTGGAATGAGTTTGGGTCTCCTAGGTAATAGAATCATGGAGCTAAGTGAGGAGCAAGAAAACTTACCTGCAGCACCCTGCCCTGGTATTCCCAACCTTCCCACCCCTTTACCTCTCTTCTGACTTCCTGGGTCCTCTTCCCTCCTCCCCTGCCTCCTCCACTGTGCTTTCTCTCTCTTTCTATCCTTCTCTGTCTCCATTTCTGCCCAGTCGTCTTGCTCATCATCAATTCCCTCTATGCCTTCCAGGCTGGCAATCAAATTCTGCTAGAAGTATACTCGCCTACAGCTCCAGCCCTGATAGGTTTGCTATTGATCTTTCGGGCTCTAAATCCTGAATTTGAAAAGGATTTGAACTCGATCTTTTGAAGTCTTAATGAGAAACCAAATTCATGTTTTTCTGGATATAAAAAAAATTCCAAACATCAACAAATAGGTAGATTACACTTCAGGCTCTTGAGCCTTTTTGTGGGCTTTTCAAAAATTAATTTGTTTGTATTTTATGTGTATTAGTTTGCCATGGGTGTTGGGTCCCCTGGAACTGGAATTAAAGACAATCAATCATGAGCTGCCATATGGGCACTGGAGAATGAACCCGAGTTCTCTAAAAGAGGAGTCAGTGCTCCTAACCACTGAGCCAGTTCTCTAGCCCATCCCGGAAGCTTTATAACTGGTAGTTCCTAAATAGCCAGTGACATGTCCTGGCTTGGATTCTCTCTGTTAGATATTGAATTGATATCCTAGGAAATCTGTGAAGTTTTACTGAATTGCTGGATTCCAAACTTGGTAGCAACGGGTATTTCATACCATGAGGTTCTTATCCTTATAATTTTAGGGGAGCCTGAGCCTAGGTAGGATGGATATAGACCTACTTAGAGATGTGGAGAGACTCAGGCCACGCTTATACTCAGATAAAAGGAAAGAGTCAACAGAGGCTGAGAATAATTCATTTACAAAATAGATATGACATTTAATTCAAAGTGAAAATAGATAAAATTTAGGTCCAACCCTGCAATTTGAAGTCCCCCCTTCAGGCTTTTATGGTGGCCATGTGGCCGACAGATTAATAGAAATGGGTTGATTTAAGATATAAGAGCTAGCTAGCAATGTGCCTGAGCCATAGGCCAAACAGCATGGACTTAATATAAGCATTTGAGTTATTTTTGGGGGCCTGGGCGGCTGGGCAGCTGAGGGGTCTGGCACGGCAGGTCTGTGGGTCTCTGGACCTCTGGCCGCCTGGGACTGAGAACCCCACTACTACAGGTCTCTAGTTACCCAGGTCCCAAGTAGTGACACAGCTATGATTTATGCACTAGTGTGATTTCTAAGTCTCCCTAAATATGATAAGATGTACAGACTAGATATTAATCTTTTCCCATTAAAAATAATATCCCAATCAAAGCTCATTCCTTTAGCATGGAAACGCTTATCTTCAAGTCTCTATTTATGTGGCAAGATATGCTTTTTGAAGTGAGCAATTTTTTTGCATAAAAGAGCTAAGAATTCATGAGTATAAAATGGACGTTCTATTGAAACCATGTTTGTAGAGGATTTTTTTTTTTTCCACTCAGAGTTGTGCCATTGGATGATCCAGTTCTTTGACATTCTGTGTGTTTTGCTTTGTGCATCCCCCAAACCGTAGCACTGACCAGGTCCCTCCATGAGGCACCCTTCTCTCCACGTGGTTTTTACCAGCCTCTCTGGATTGGTGTACTCTACCGGGTTTCTACTGAGAAACGATTTATCTCTTTGTTCTGTAGGTAGCAGCGCGTGATCTTCAGATACTGTTCGTACAAAGTTACTCTAAAGTTTTTTTAGTGCCGCAAAACCTAGAAACCCAGGCAAGCCTGGTGGAGATTCATCAAGTTACAAATAAGCTTCCTGCTCCCAGGGTAGCAGTCGCAATTAAGAAAGTCCTTGGAGCATTCGTTGGGGTGGAATGGGAAAATGGATTTTTGTCATTAGAGGCGGTGTCGCCTGGTGGTCTGAGAGGAGAACTGGGAGCCAGGAACTCGGCGATCTAAGGAGGCCCAGCTCAGCCCTCCTGGAGGCTTCTAGCAGGCAGTGTGGGTCTCAGGAGACCAACCTCACCTACTTTGAATCTCCCATCTGAAGAGCTTCTTACCCAGGGCCAGGGGATACACAGCAGGAAGCCCGATTTCTTGCCTGCAAAATGAGAATATTAATACTTGCCTAAATAACAGATTAACCAATTAGTATGAGCGTTCTGCTGATAGAAAACAGCAGGAAAAGGAAGGGGTAGAGGAAAAACTCAAACCAGTTTTATGATGAGATGGGTTTTACTCGGCCGTAGGTGTTTTGACAGGCAGGAAGCCCAGGGTCCAGAGTGCAAAGAGCCACGAACAGAGAGGGCCCTAGCAGAGTCGGAGGCTGCCTGTACGGAAGGTCTGCCTGGTGCTTGGAGTAGTGGACTTCAGTCTCCTGGAATACAGTGAATTGCAGAATGAAGCTTCATCCAAATCAGTGGGAGTTTTTTCAGTCTAAAGTGTACGATTTAAATTTCTTCCAGATACGATAATCCAGAGTATTTGGTAGTTCTCATGTCTATAGTCTACAAAACAAGTATCAATTCCCCCCTTCTCCACGACCCCCCCCCTCTGCGTGTGTGTGTGTGCGCGTGTGTGAGTGAGAGAGAGAGAGAGAGAGAGAGAGAGAGAGAGAGAGAGAGGTGTTGAGAGAGAGAGAGAGAGAGAGAGAGAGAGAGAGAGAGAGAGAGAGAGAGAGAGAGAAAGAGAAAGAGAGAAAGAGAGGTGTTGGTATTTTGAATTTCCAGGAAGAAAATTACCCCATTAGCTTTTCCTATTGTTGAAAGACATTGCAAGGGGAAGAGAAAACGAACAGAGAAAAAAAGGCCACTCCTGGTACTCTTGTATTTCCTATTCAATAAGCTCACACTAAAGAAGAGAAAGAAAGCATTTTCAATTTCTCAAATTTAGAGCCTTTGTGCAACACCTGTACAGGAAGACAGAGCCTATCCTTGGAGTACACACTCGTGCGACAATCCCCACAATCCATGCTAAAAAAAAAAAAAAAAAAAAAAAAACTGGTCTGGAGATGGTAGTGGCTTCACATGAAATGTTGCTTCAAATGTCACCTATACTAATATTTTGTATTTCAGACTTTCTGGTTCAAACTTAGTCATTGCAATTTTTGTTGATTTTTTTGAAAGCCCTGAAAGTCTTCTGCTTTTTATTTCATTAAGACAAATTATCTACTTTAAATAAGCCGTGAAGCGTTATCATTTTGTTCTGTCTAAAACTTAAACGCCATTGTAAGCAATATATTAAGAAATAGATTATAAAAACAAAGTAGAATACAACTGTCAGGTGGCATTAGAATATGCTCCTCACAAGATGTCCTGGCAGACCAGAATGAAAAGACTTAGCAGATGTATTTACTAATTGGTTAGATAGATGTGAATTGAACTCCCCTCAAATAGTACCTCAGAAACATAATACCTGCATATACCTGTCAAAATAGTGTTTTTCTTTTTCCTCAATAATGAGGTCAGCATGATGTGCTGTGAAATGGTTAGTTTTTCATGGGACCAGTCCAGACAATTCTCACCTGTGCTCTGTTTAGCCATCTGTGTGTATTATTATTTTTCTTATGTGTGTTGGTAACACTGGATAAACGCTGCGTATTTACTTTGTGCATGTTTGAAAGGAATTCATTAGCTTCTACCTTTTAGGGAATGCAGTCATTTGTTTTAAAAAGCTACTGCACTGATAATGTAAAAAATACGTCTATGGGCCAGGCTATCTTAACCACATTTATACTCTCCTCAAAAAAGGCTTGAGAATTATTTTGATTCCATTTGCTGTGTATGGACTTGTGATGGCTAGAATGATTTTTTTTTAAATCTTACAGATTTTTCATAAATAGCTAGTTTTATGAAAATATTAGAACACAGCTCAGTCCTATATTCAGTGTCCCTGCTTTGGTGGTACTCAAATTTTGGGGGCATTTAGTCAACAGTAATTACTATAATATGTAAACTCATAATTTATGAATATGAGAAAAATAGATGAAACTTTCTAAAAAAAGTTTTCAATAAGCACAATATTAGATTTCTTTTTGAGTTTCCAACTCCTCAGAACTTATAAAGCATATAGACAATAATTATTCTATTGTTATATTCATGTGTACCAAAATTGAGATATGCTTATTTTATTTGTTAAGAAAACTTCTTTGGATTCTAAATCATAAGAATTGTCTTAAGAGGAAAATAAAAACTTTTTTAATAGTCCAAATATTATCATTATTATATGAATTAAAATAATTGGTTAGATGTTTAATATAAACATTGTACAAGTGGAGAGTTAAATCTGTTGTACACAATCAAAAAATATTAAATGTTTAACTTGATTAATGTACATTATTTTTAAATTCTATATATTTTTCCAATATAGAACTGGATCTCAAAAGTGATATTCAGGATAACAAAAGAAAAATGTATATTTCTTTTAATTTATTATAGTATTGGAGAAATCTTTGTGATTCAATATTGTGAGTAAATTTGAAATCCACAAATATAATTGCATCTTCTTATATTTGCATGCAGATATAATATTCAACTAGCTACATACATATCATTTTTCTTTAAAGATTATTAAATATTAATTTCTTGAACATCACTGACTTCCATAATTGTCTGAAATAATTAATGACAATATTAAACAACATCAAAAGCCTTCTTTAAAAATAAAATCCAGTTGCCCTGCCTCAGTTCGCTTTATGAACATATCCTCTGAATTATATTTAGTATTACTTATGGGTCCCAAACAGTGATATAAAATCATATAAGTTTATTTTATGTGCAAAATCACATACAGTATGCCAAGTGACACTTAAAGGAATGAAATAGTAACGGTAGCTGATTTTCTGAAGCAATCTTGACACTAATGCTGAATTACAACATGGAAACATCTAGCAGTTTTACCTTTATGAGAAAAGGCTTTTTACATATTTAACATAATCACAAGGAAAATAAATTAGAATTATGTATAAAGATACGTACATTGTAACCAAGGGGCATTTATATTCCCCTGTAGAATACTTACAGTGATTTTATTGCCATTTTGTGTCATTTTCTAAAGGATTTAAATACAGCCAGTAAACAAACTAGACTGTAGATTTAAAGCGACAGCTGCTCCTTCAGAAGCAATATTCAGATATTTACTCTTAAGAACTCTGAATATTTTCTAACCAAGTAGATTGTACTTTTACAAAAATGAAAGGACTTCATACCTTGGCTTCTAATTTCTACAGCTGTGCTGGTTGGCAGAGCCAATGTCCCCGCTGTCCACAGCTAACCCCAGAACATGAACGGCAAGCATGGGTCCTTTGCGCAGTCACTTGAGGAAATGTCACGAGTGATTAACTTTGCCAGAATGCAAACATTCTTTTTCTAAAATGATACTGATCCTACCTGTAACTTAGAGAGTATTGTATTATTTCTAGTTCTGTTTTTGCGACTGATGATTTCACCTAATTTGAATATACTCCTTGCCCTCTCTGTGAACTACAGTGTTACAAATAGCTGCTGAATTCCATCTTGCCGAACCATCATTAATTTATATGGGCCTCTATACATTACTATTTTCTTACACACAGTGAATTGGGTTTGTAAATACATGAGTTCTGTTTTCAGTGGGAAAATGAAATGGTAACGTGTGTTTGGAATACCTTTTTTTATCTAAGTCTTTCTTTTAGCCTATGACTATAATGGCCTTTGAAGCTTTACTCGAATCATATATTTTGAGCAGTTGGAAGTGGCCCATTCTAAGTACTCTGTCATTAATAATGTCAACTTAGGTTTTCCAATTCATACTTGAGGAAAAATCTTCCTATTATTAGCAAGCAGTTTGCTAACTCTCTCCAAAGGTCTACACTGAGAACTTAACTACATTAAGAATGCCTTAAGATACACAGACACTTCTTTCTACTAAGAAGGCTGTGAGAATGTTTTTCTATATGCTGGAAATATTAATCTTTAAATAAAAGAACTGTTTTGGCCTATGATAAGCACCATTGAAAAAATAGGCAAAAATATCAAAATAAATTTTAAAAAAGACAAAGTCAAGAACAAATCAACTCAGCTGCCAAACAAAAACAAAAACATATAAAAAAACACAAATGAGCCACAGGCCACATAACAAAGTAAATTAATAAAAATAAATTAAATTAAGATAAAAACCAAACCACATAAAAGTAATATAAACATCTAAATCATTTTTAAAAACCTAAACAACAGTGGGCAGCTAAGCGGTCTAACACAAGTCTTTAAGTCTAGACCTCTGGTTGCCCAAAACCAAAAACACCCTATTACAACACATGGCAAAAGGAAGCTTAGGTAGAATGGACTTTCATGCTGTCCCAAAGGGCTCTGCCTCTCCCTCAGACACTGTCTGGTAGTCATAAGAAAGCAGGTATTGCTAATTAGATTTGATTAGTTTACAATCATAAAAATTAACTCTAGACTGCAGAACCCCAAGTCAGGGTCCTCGAAGCCTTACCCTCAGTTCCATCATAGATCGGAATGGGGTTGCCTCTAAAAAGTTGGTTCTGACAGACTATGCAATTATTTTTTTTAAATGTTATCTTTATGGATGAGTACAATTTAAGGTTCAACTTTCTGTTATTATCACTAGTGACTCATACTACTTAAATAAGATAGATCCTGAAAGTAGATTTACTGTGTCAAAGAATATGAAAATGAAATGCATAAATGTGTATGTGTGTGATGTGTATACACACACACACACACACACACACACACACACACACATACACACACACACATATATGTGCCTACCCACCAGAAATATGAGCACTCAAATAACCACAGATGCAGTGAAGGAAATGGCCACCCAGAATTTTGGTCTTTGTTTTTTTTCATAACCGCAGAAACTATACTATCTGTAACTCAATCAGATTGCACTGTTTGAAATATAAAACATCATGGTACCACAGTCCACAGCCCACCCCCCTTTGACTTTGAAAGAGGTTACTTGATTTGATGCAGCTTCCTTTTCCTCCTAATTTTTGAAAGCATTATTTATAATGTGTTTTCTAGAGAAATTTCTTACTACTTGTCTACAGAATTCATTAAAAACCGCATGTCACTATAGCATGCATAGCTTATTTTTGCCTGGACAGTCATTGAAATAAATAAATGTAGAGACTGATACAAATTAAAAATAGCCTAAGCTCTCTTTGTGATCATATTGCAGCTAATGGAAGCACATCTTTAGGCTGCCTTAGTTCTGAAATGATGACGTCACATTCGCTTAGGTAGTAACATCTTTGTTCTCTCTTCCTTAAACATGCAAGCTTAAAATAAGTGTTAATTTGATGTATTTCACATGTGCATCTACAGCACTTTAAATTAAAGTGGATTCTGATACTTTATCTGGCAACTGTAACAAGGGTAGTCAGAGTGTTTGCAACTATAGGAGCCAATTAAAAGGACTTGAGTAACTCAAAAGTTCACAGTTGCCAGTCCATGACCTGAAGTAGAAATTGTCATGATAGAAGTTAGGCTTCTTAAACCTCAAACAAACAATACCTCCACCCCATTCATGTCCTTCTAACCCAATCACCTTTGTCTCTTTAAAGAATCATACACACTTAGTAAGGTACCATCTCAACTGTTTCTTTCCTAGAACATAAAGCCGTGGTTGATGTCATCTCGCTGGGAATCTCAAAAGTAAAGAGTGATTACAAATGACAGGAGGCTTAGGAGGAAGTGGCCCTGTCACTTAGGAGCTCATAACTCTGGTGAGGCCCAAGTGCCATTCACTTCCATGTTTGAAACGCATGCTTCAGAATTTCCCAGCAGAACTGGCAAATGACTCCTTTAGGAATAGCTTGAGGCACATGAGAAAAGCTCCAGAAATAGAACCGTTGTTTGGATTTTCAGACAGGACAAATGAAAGAAAAGAGAAGCTATCTCCATAGCTACTATGCTGTCCATAATGCTTCCATGCACACTTCAGTGTTGAAATATCATGTGCAAAGATGTAGGGATATGTAAAAGACAATAAATACCAGAGATTGGCAACCAAAATTTCTAGAAGATGATTCCCCATATTTCCACTAAAATTTCTACAAGGCTGATAAACTAACTCAAGCTCCAGGCTTGTGGAGGATTATAACATTGGAGATAGAGGCCAACTCCTCTTGGGGTAGCCTCAGCCCTCTGAATAGCTAGCACAAATGGTCTTTCTCTGTGTTTGCCCTAGTATCCTTTTGACTATAAGAAAAACTTTGAAATTTATGTGCATGGAGTCTCTAGTTTGCTGTAGCTTGCCTGTTTGACCCTACCACCAATGTGTTTGGAAAAAGCCTTGATATTTCTCTCTCTCTCTCTCTCTCTCTCTCTCTCTCTCTCTCTCTCTCTCCTATAGAAACTTCACAAAAACTTGTTTTTCTGTCAGGACATGGTATTTTGGTCTATGCCTATGTTACTGGGACATTCTCACTCATTTAATTTAAGAATAAGTGATCTTCACTTGAGAGAATAGAGCGGTGAGTGAAGCAGAAAGAACAGAGTTTGGGTCCTCAACACCCACATAAATAGCAGTCGGCCTGTAATCCAGCACTTGGGAGACAAAGGCAGGGCTCCCTGGAGAAAGCTGAGAAAGCTGGCAAGATGGACTAGCCAAACTGGCAAGCTCTGGGTTTAAGTGAGAGGCCCTGATTCTTGATATATAAAGAGAATTCAGAAGAGACATCTGACATCAACTCTAGCCTCCGTGCCTATGTGCCCACATACATGCACACCATGCACATATACACATGTAACTTAAAGAAAATTATTCTTTACTCTCCTTGGGGTGAGAGCTGTATTTTATACCACAAGATAAGAAAATCGATAGATAGAAAGTAAAAGCAAAGTGTTTAATTTCAGGTGGCTTTCTGGTAGCTCTAGGACACTTAGACTCTGAGTAGGTGGGCCAAAAGAAATTACTTGGAATAGAAAAATTATAGAGAGGGCCAAATATCCAATCTATACCACCTTAATCATGATGGTATTTATTAACTCAAATAAAAGTAGAGCTGTCACAGACATTTGATAGAATGTCTGAATTTGAATGCCGAATCAAATCCCTTCTCATTTTAATCTGTCCTGGATGAAAATGTCTTCTCCATGTGGCAGGCCATCCCATTCTTTTACATTCCTAATGCTCGCTGTCTGAGAAGTAAGATGTCCTTTTCTGGTATGTCAACCTACCCTTCCCATTTGCCTATCCCAGAAAGAAGCATTAGGACTGGATAGCTGTATGATTTATGATCTTATTAGAGGATGGGAGAATTATCCTAGAGAAAGAAAATGGTTGCTGCTACCAAAGAAGAACTCTGATAAGCAGATGTCCTATTTGTTATCCAGAGAAATTAATTTATTTTCCAATTTTATCTGAAGCAATGAATCCCTTCCTTGCTGCTATGAGTGGCTTTTCATCAAGAGGTCAAGTTTGGAAGAATATAAACCTTCAGCATAATGCTTGGAAGTTCAAGATACATTCAAAGTATGGGATATGAATGAACTCAGAGACATTGGTGACTGTGATGGACACTTTGGGAATACACCCAAATTGCATAAATGGGAGTTATTCTGCAGGATCAGTTATTCTCATATCTATGGAAACTTCTCCAGGGACAACAACTTCCTTTTAACAGGAATATTAACTTCTGTTCCCTAGACAGATTTTGTCTTTTCTACATTGCACCAAGCAAATTATTATTTAAAAAAAAAGTTCCTTGATTTAGGTTTTCGATGCATGGTCTCACTGTGTAGTCCAGGCCGTCCTTCAGCTCCCATTATCCTGGTCCTGAGTGCTGGACTAGAGGCATATGACATAAGACTCATCCTTGGAAAAAGGTATTAAATGCAAAAGATGAAAACACTTAACCTTGGCTCTGAGTGTGTGTGTGTGTGTGTGTGTGTGTGTGTGTGTATGTGTGTGTGTGTGTGTATGTGTGTGTGTGTGTGTATGTGTGTGTGTGTGTGTATGTGTGTGTGTGTGTGTGTGTGTGTGTGTGTGTGTGTGTGTGTTTACCATGTGCATGCAGTACCCATGGGTGTGGAAGAATTTCAGATTTCCTGGAACTGTAGTCACAGGTGTAAGCCACCCTGCCATCATAAGTGGGTGTTAGAAACTGAATCTGGGTCCTCTGCAAGACCAGGTGCTCTTTAACTATTGACCTAACTCTCCAGAGCTCAGGAATTTTTTATGTATGTAGTTTTTGGTGTCGTATTAGAAAATTCACTAAATGCACTTGACTTGTTTTGTGTTTATTTTCTAGGGTTGTAATAAAATTGCTGTAAAAGTTAAAAATACACAGGGCCATGAAAATTAACTCATACATTTCTGGTTAGGAAATTAGTGTCCAAACAGGGTTTTCTGAGCAACAGTTTCCCTTTTTTTTTTTAGGAGACAATGGAAGAAAAAGATGACAACTTTTGATCAATTTATTGAAATATTTGCTCACCTTCTTACCACTCTACAGGTGTTTGGTGACATCAGTGCCTTGAAATTTGTCCCTAGCAAAGTGATCACAGCTATTGAGGAGCACATAAGGGAAATGGACACTGTACAGAGAGAAAACTTTGCTACTGTCCAAGAGAAAGCAGATGGCTCAATGGAAATATAATGTCTTTTTCTCTGCTGATTGAGCATTGGCTCATCACTATCTGTGAGTACACCCTTGTACAATCTCTTCTCTTTTTACTGCATCCCTTTCTGGCCTTCTATTTCAAATGAAGGTTTGGACTAGGGTTTGTAATCTTGCCAACTAATATACATTCATACCTCTTTCAATATATCTTAACTATATAGAAACTGGTAGTTCTTCTTAATACTTCATGGAAGATAATGAATGCACATTTAAAAGTATTTTAAAAGATTGTATCTGCTCTTTATAAGTAAGTGGATTCCTTTTGTAGATACACAAATGTTCCTGCTACTGACTTCCCCACTCTCCTTTGCTTATGCTGCTATACCCACTGACTGCCCTGACTACCAGATGTCCCTGTCCACTGTTACCTGACAGCCGTGTACACAGATACAAACTTTTGATTTTGCCCTTAGCACATGACCTACCTCAGACAGAGAACTTTTTCAAATGTATTCTTCTATTTGGAGATACTAAAACAGTGTGGAGGGTGAAATGCAGACACTCAGTAGAGAATGGCTCCTTAAGAGTGCTGTAAGGAAGATTGTGTGTGATGTTGGAGCCTGGTCTTTATTGTGTATATAGAAAGTGAGAGATAACCCTAAATGGTCTAGGCATATTTAAAAATGAGGTGATAAATGTGCATTGAACAAAATAATAATAAGAGGAAAGCATGTGCTTGCATGTAGATGTATATTTGCATCTCCACCTGTATTTCATTTTAATCATCAGGTCAAGGTGATGAGTCCAACTCAGCTGAAAAGATGCCATGACATCTTTACACTGAGTACCCACTGACTTAACTAAGTTCAAATTCTGTTGGCTTGACATTTCTGTTTACCATGGTCTCACTGAAACTTAAACCCAGAGAAGGCTGGAACCATTCTCTGCTTTATTAGTTTTTACATGTTGTTATTAACAGTGCATCCTGTTTAATAAAAAAGCAAACTTATGTATCAAACTTCACTTAAATTTATTCTTTATGATCTATAAAAGATAGTGGTCTGAACGAATAGACAATGTCAGACAGTTAGTTGATCATTTTTTTTTCTGTTTCTTGTTTCTTTTAGGAGATCATTGGCCCAAATTGAAGAATGAGCATAATTAAGAACCATACTTTCAGTCTCCTGAAGGGAACCCGGGACACACTATTTCTTAATTTATAGCATCTCCTATAGCATGGCTTTTGTTATTTTTCAAGTGGCTGTCAGTAGGGTGTTTTGCTTCTTTTGTTTCTTTATATTTGCTTTCCTTGACTTAACATGAATGTTAACAAACATTCACTGTTAAAGAATAGGTTCAGCATCGTGTTTGTCTAAAGCTTTGATGATGCTGTGTTTATATAGGTGTGTGGTAGGTAAACATTCATGAAAATGCTTCTCTTGAGTTTTCTTGTTAAAAAGAACAATTGTGATGTTCATGTGCAGTGTGTCATCCAATGCAGTAATAAAGAATCTGATACTGCCTATATCAGTGCTAAGTACTGTATTTACATGGGTTTTAAAAGAATCTATGTAATAGTTACTTTCCAGAGATGTTGATGCTTGGTCAGGTTCTCCAGGTAAGGTAAACAGGAAGTGCAGGGAAGATAGAAGCATTGTCTCCAAATGCTTCTATCTTTTGTGATCCCTTATACTTTATTCTCTGTGGCTACAGAGAGAAGAGAGTTGTATTTTCAGATGTGCTTCAGAGCAGAGCTCTAATGTGGCAGGCAGAGTGCCCTTAGGAAAGAGTACATATTTATATACAGTTCAAAGGACTATTTCAAAATTAAAGATAGGTTTCTAGGGGACTATATATCTGTAAATTGAGTTGTCAGGGTTTTTTTCTTTAGTCTACTGAGGATAATTTATGATGCTAATAATTAATTTTTCAAGACTGTATTAGTAAAAAAACTATCTATATGTTATGCATATAATTTTTGTGATTTCATGAGAATTTCTCTTTCTCAGAGCCACGCACTAATTGACATGTTTTTTTAGTTTGATCTTTTTGTCACACTCCTAATGTAAAATAATTAGAAACTAGAAATAAGAAAATTCTTCTATTGGCTCATGTTTACTAGCCTTGGTATACTCATACTATTTCAGCAAATTATGTGGAACTAAGTTCTGAAAAGGAATAGAAATATAAATTAGAAGGATTTAAAATTTTTAATGCTTGCTGTAAATTTAAAAGTGAAAATTATTGTATGCTCTTTGAATTCAGGTCAGTAACAACAGATAGATTATACACTGTGTTTGTTAAGGAAGAGGATGAAAAATGAGGGTTTTTCTTCCTTCAGTTAAATGCAGTGCTAAGTGGTACACACAGCCTTAAAATCAAATCACGTCCCACTTCAGTGATCACAGCGTGAGCACTTGCTATTCGAGGCTGTGATTCTTCTCTTCCGTGGCCCTCAGTTTTATTAAATAAATCAACTGATGGTGCTTGGATAAAAAGAAGGAAGAGCCTTTCCATTTCATGAGTGTCTGTTCAAGATGTTGTCCAAGTATCATCTTCTGTATACTTCAGTCACTAATAAGAGTACTCCTACTGGGACGGTCTCTGCTGTAGATAATTTTGTGAAGCATGGCCCTGCAGTACAAGGTTTCTGGCCCAGACTTTCGGGCCTACCCTCAAGGTTTGGATCCACAGACCCACAGTTCTACAGAGACATACAGATGCTTACATTAATTTCAGACAAATCAGCCTAACCCATGATTCTTATCCAGTTCAGCCACATGGCTCGGTACCTTTTATCAGAGCAGCATAGTTGTCCTCTGCTTCTTCTGGCTTCTCTCTGCCATTCTGCTCTGTTCTTCCTGTTCCCAGAGTTTTCTTAGTCTGGTAACCCTGCCCACACTTCCTGTCTGTCTTTGACCAATCAGCGCTTTGTATTAAATTCATAGGCAGGACAATTATTTACAATGGAATAACATAAATCCACTACAGGGCCCATCTTACTTAACTTTAAATATTTCTCGAGGTAAGAAAAGTTCCAATGGAAACTTTTACAAAATTCCATTCAGAGGTGTAAAATGTCTTTGACTGTGGCTTTCTGAGAACTGCTGACGTCATAGTGAAGATCTGTGGCAATGGAGATCCTTACTCAGTAGCCACTGACTAAGGGACATGAAGCAGACTTGTTTTTTGTTTTGCTTAATAAATTCTTTACTTTTGACATAGCAAAATTCACACAGATTTTCTGTTTTGTGATAAGCGTGGAGTTGACATGGTGAGGGCAGGTACACACAGTGTTAAAGAAGGTAACATTGACTACTGACATACAGTGAGCAAAATACTTAATTAAAAAGGTAAAAAATATCTTGCTACATATGCCCTTGATCCTACATTATAACAAAAATGTCAGTTTGCCTAATGGTCTTTATTTTTTAAGCTTTATAATAATACATCTTTGTTCATTGACCAGCAAAAACTTTGATCATATTCTATATTACCAAATTAGATTAAGGTAATTGCTGAATTTTAATATAGGCTTGTGGAACTTTTCTATATTATTGTGACATAATGTCTTAAATTGCTAATAATTTTCCTGATATTTTCAAATTCTACTTTTATTATGTAACAAACTCATTTAGACGATCTCTTTATCTCTAGAAGACAGTGTGTTTCTTTGATAGTTTGGGTTTTGCTCGTGCTTGTGCCAGATGCCTTCTGTTCATGCAGTTCACTCATAAATCATTGGTATCTGGTCACTAATGAATGTCACTAAGGAAGACTTGATGGCAACAGGGGGAAAGGGTGCAAACAGAATTGATCACATCAGGGGCATAAATGTTGGAACCTAGTAACATATGTCTGAAGGATCATCAATACCCATTTCCCCCTACTTTTTAGTGTCTTTATAAGTTTAGTAGCACTCTGAAGTATTTAAGTAATTATTCTTTATCAAAACAAAATTGAGAGTCAGATATCAGGGTAAGAACCTGAATGAACAGAGAAGCAGCAGAGAAACCACTGGCAAAAAATATCTCAGCCCTTTGACTCCAAGAAACCTTTATTGTTAAAATATGATGAAAATATCACACAACCCCAGTCAATTAAGTACTCACTGGAAAGGACATATGGAGCAAGAAAAATATAATATTAGGTAGTCATTAAAGTCATATGTTCAGTTAATAAGTGGTAATGTGAGGAAATATTGGAACTGGAGTGTGAAAAGAACATGTGGAACATGTGTACTATGACTTCTGTTATTAAAAATTATTTTCCATTAAAAAATCAAAATATTACCCATAAACATTTAGATTGGATACTTGATACTGACATATGTTGTTTTTAATTTTGTTTTCTTCCAAATATTATACCATATTCTCTAAAGTCTTCAGGATTAGTTCATGATGCTTTTTAAAAAAAAAAACAAAAAAAACAAAAAAAAACACTTTAAAATTTATTATTTGTGTCTTTCCCATCATGCATCTCAATCTCATTTATTTCTCATCCCTATGTATCCATCCTCTGCTTTTGGAATACCCCACTCCCAACAAAATTTAAGAGAAAAAAGAAAGGAAAAAAGGGGGGGAGATTTCATCATGGAAGCTGTATGGCACAGTGAATCATACGACAAACCCCTTTGTCCCTATATCTTTCCTTGCAAGTGCTTGCTGCAAAGAGTTATTGGTCTGTTTCAAGGCTTCCTGTTTCATGTTGTGTCCTCACTGGACTTCCCTTGGTTATCCGGCTGTTGCCCTTTGTTGAAGAAATCCTGACTGGTCCCTTCCTGTGCTTCAGCAGATCACAGATGGGGTGGATGTTGGGGTGGGCCAACCTATAACCCTGGTGGCCTGGACAATTGCAGGATTGGTCAGCCCACCAGTTCTTCCCTATCCTCACCACCAGGGTGAGCTTTCCTGCATTGTTTTGGCAAGTTCATCCATTGGAAGGGGTGGGGCCAGTTCTGCTTTCAAGCCTTTAGGGTTTAATCTCCCCCCATCTACACCTTCAGGGCCTGTGGGGATATTTTCAAACATTATAAAAACAGCTGGAGATGTCAGAGGGATCTACCCACAGTCCCTCTAGGAGGATCACCCTTAACCTAATCAGAGTTAGAGGTCATTTTAGTTTACAGAAGGAGTTCCAGGCTCCTAGGCAGGCAGTGGTGGTGCCACACTTTAACTGAGCAGAGAAAGTATTTAAGGCAGGCATAGAAAGACAGAGGAGGCAGAAGAAGCCAGGAGGAGTGAGGTTGAGGAAGCTGGAAGACAGCTGGGTGAGATCTGACTGTGGTGTTTCCTCTCTCTAATATCTCTGCTTTTCCCAGAGATCTGGCCCTGAGTTTCCTTTATTCGTGCAACAAGGGCCAGCTCTATTGTGTTGCCCAGGCATGGCACAGGGGCCACTCACCAGATGGCTTCAGCAAATAAGGGATAACACTAACTCTTCTTCTTTTAAGACTTCAAGGCCAACTTTCCTGCCTGTTCAGACATTGATTAGGGGATGAATGTGGGGGCACCTATCTCTGCATATACTGCCACATGACAGGTAAGTAATGGAGACAACTCTTCCATATGCATCGTATCTGGGCTCACCTATACCTCTGCCAATGGAGTTGGCTCTTCTGTACTGCCCAGGTGAGGTACAGGGCCTGCTTTCCTTAGTAATGCAGAGCCCTGCAGGCAGGGCAGCTTTCCTACCCTTTTGACCTCAGGCACAGCTCACCCACTTGCCTCAGGCATGGATGGGTGGAGATGGGGACATGATGCTTCCATAATAAGCACTGAAATTAATGTTTCCTGCATTAAAGCCACTGAAGAAATGAGGAGGGTCTCATGTGCTACCGCATGTAAAAATCAAAAGCTGTGTTGTGCTTTTGAACACTCTCTGCCCGAGAGGAATGCTCAAAGTATTACTCCAGACCATTTTAGAGAAAAATATTCCAGGAACTGGAAGTAGGAACAGATACACCCCGCAAATGTGTAGCAGGATGATGAACCGAAAAGGAAGTCAGAGGGAGAAATGATTCCCCCAAATGGAAAACACGGTCGTAAAGTCGCCTGAGACCTTCAAGGCTTTAGAGGGAAGAATCGATTCTGCAAAAGATCACTATAAATAATAATAAAAAAAAATTGAAATTGAATCATGTCGTCTCTACGTGTTCCTTTTATCATCTTCGAGCATTTCCTCCTCGGTCCAGCCTCCACGCTCCATAGATCTGTTTCCTTCCCTCATCTTAGCTTTTGTATATTTTTCTCTTCACTCGGGTTAATTTCTGTGGTGGCCGCTGCCTCCCCTCCTGTCACATGGCTCCCGTTTCTCTCACCACTCATTTCCTCTTATCACTTGGAGAAACCACAGCCCTGCCTGAGCCACCTGGACCTAATTTGTGCCCACTCCCATGCAATTAAAAGCAGCTGTAGAAAAATGGACGTTGGTAGAAATTTGACTTTAAAATCCCAACTGTAGCTCCCAAGGGACCTTGGAGGCTTCCAGGTGGTCACATTATTTCGTTCAACCTGCACGGACACTGTGATTGTATCATGTTTTATCATCTCTTCCCAAGCCTGCGATACTTTTCCACAGCTTTACACATCACTAATGAATGGGCTTTCGACTTCCCCAGGAAAGTTAGAGCAATTGCTGTGACGAATGCCTGTTGCCTGTCTGTTTATTTTTTACACCTGCAACCAGGCATGCTGCTGTGCAGAGAGAGGCATGTTTAATGAATGATGCACCAGGGTGGGGCAGAGGGCTCAAGGCAGGTGACCCTTGGATCCCGTTGTTAGGATGAAGCAAGAAGATACTTACCAGCTACCAGTGACTAATCTAAACTTCAGAACAGTGAGAAATAAAATTTTCTGTTCCTAACCAATTATCTAGTGTAGGGTTACCTGTGACAGTAGCAAAAGACATGTATAAAGCATATGACTTCATGCTTCCAGCCCTAACACTGATTGAAAATTTTAGATACCTATCAAATTGTCAAATGCCTATTGGACATCTCCACTTGAATAAACATCTCAAATAAAACATGGTGTTATCCCCCCCCCCCATTTTACTCCTGTTTGGGTGCCTCGCTATGAGGGTTTATGCTGAGTCATGTTGTATTATGTTATGCTGTGTTTGGTTGATATCTTTGGGATGCCTGCTCTTTTCTGAAGGGAAGCAAAGGAGCAGTGGATCTAAAGGAGAGGAGAGGTGAGGAGGGAGGGCAGGAGGAATGGAAGGAAGGAAGGCTGTGGTTGGCATGTAATGTATTGAGAGAAGAATACATAAAAGGGAGAAAAATGAAACTTGGTAAATCTGTCACGCCATTTTCCTATCTAAACTTCTTTCTTCACATTCTATGCAAATCATTTGATAGGTGATCAGTTTTCCACTCACTAGAGTCAAAAGTCTTGCCATTATCCTATATCAGCCTGGATTGGTTAGATGACAGTGTAGGAACAAGCACCACCCACACCAGTGCCTTGCAGTAGCAAAGGTTCTACCATGGTGCCCCTTCACCAAGCAGGAATCTATGATCAATGGCATACTCAACCTTCCTGGACCCAGGCTGAAGGATACTGGAGCATAAAACTGACTCTTAAACTTCTATTTGCATATTATACAAGTCATTAGCATATAATAATTGTAAGTTGCAATGTGTTTCATTATGACAATTTGTTACATGTATATAATGCGATGCATATTGTTCCATTACCTTCTTTTCTCCCAGATTTATTCATCTATTGTCTGTCCAAGCAGGTTTTCTGACTCCAACTGCCTGGGTCAGTTTGACTAGGCCACCCTATAACATTAAAACTAAAGTAGCCATGAAATTCTAATGACTATAAGAGTTGGCCACTGTGCCTGTCAGCTTTGTGTTACTCTAACAAATATCTGAGCTAGCCAACTTATAAGGAAAAAAGGGCTGTGTTGGCTTAGAATTATCAATGTTTCTGTCCATAGGCTGTGCGCCTTATTGTTTGGGGCCCATGAGCAAGCAGCACATAATGGTGTAGAAAGTTCAGTGAATCACAGTTATTCACTTCAGGGACAAACAGAATAGGGCTAGTTTTTAAATATCTCTTTAGAACCTATCTGTAATAACAAAAACAATCTACTATATTTCAATTCTTTTTTATTATTTATTTAAAAATTAATCAGCCTATTGTAGCTTTTTTGAACAATTTGGTTTATTCTTCATCTTTTTCTACTTATTCTGAACAATTTTGTACTGGCTCAGCCCACACCATCAGCCCACCCAGCCTCCTTCTGCCCATCCCAGCCTTCATCACAGCCTACCCAGCTTCCTTCTGCCCACCCCAGTCTTCATCAGCCTACCCAGTTTCCTTCTGCCCACCCCATCCTCCATCATCCCACCCATCCTCCATCAGCTTACCTAGCCTTCTGTCCACCCAGCCTCCATCAGCCCACCCATCCTCCATCAGCCCACCCAACCTCCATCAGCTCACCCCACCCCCCATCAGCCCACTCCCAGCCTTTTTCAGACCCCCAGCCTTCTTACTCTATCCTCCATCAGCCTGTACCCTAGACTCCTTCTTGCTTTGCCTCTTTTTCCCCAGCACCTCCTTTTCTGGTCTGTTGATCTCAGCACATATTTCATATCCTATATGCACAGTCACCTTTACTCAGACATAATGAGTGGGGATACACACATGAGAAGAGAACATGCCAGTTCTTTTTCTTTCTGAGTCTGAATTGCCTCATATATAATAACACTTGTCACATCCTTCAGTTTTCCTCAAAATTTAATGATTCCATTCTTCTTTAAAGTTGGATGATGTTCTATTGTGTATACATATCACACTTTCATTGTTTTTCTCTTGGTGTTAAAGAGTGTGGATAATTCAGTTTTCTAGCTGTTGTAACACTGATCGGGAAGTATCTCTGTGATAGGACACACAGATTTTTTTTGGGGGGGGGTTAACCCAGAAGTGCATCATATGAAAGATGTATTATTAAAGTTTCTACCATTGCATCCCAGTAGTGCCAAGCTAAGGACAAAGTCTTTAACACACGACCTTTTGTGTGTATTATGTGCTTATGTTCCTGGGGGTATGTGAGCAAATCTTTACTTGCCTAAGGTGAGAAATTAAAGACAGTCTAAAGTAAGGACACCATGAAAGTTCAATTTGGTAGATTAATGAGTTTTATTGAGGGTACTTTGAGAAATATGGGGGAGGGGATACCTGCAGAAGCATAAATGATGCAAAGACAGCTGTATCACTAAAGCCCACTCCAGCATGGGTGACAGTTTAGAAAAGCTGGACGCCTAGAGAGCAGTGTACAACTTGCAGACGAATCAGCATATTGGGATATCTCGGAGGCTCAGGTGGTCTGAGCATCTGCCAGGCAGCTCTGCTTGCTGTGCGTCTTCTAGCCATGTCAGCTGATTTCCATTGCTTTCATGTAGTTTGGATAGATAGTTCAAGAATGTTTGCCAGCCTTTCTAACTGCTTAGGGCTCTACCTAGTGTATCTGGTAAGTTTCAGGGACTTCCCAAAGTCTCTGAGGTGTTTACTTCCTGACTTTAAGGAGAGCCTCCCTACAGGATTGAACCTGGCTTTAGAGAGTGGTTCTCAACCTTCCTAATGCTGTGACCCCTTTTTAAAATATAGTTCTTCATGCTGTGGTGACCACAACTATAAAATTATTTTTGTTGTTATTTCATAACTCTTATTTTGCTACTGTTATGAATCATAGCACAAATACTCAAAGTGCAGGATATCTGATATTTGACCCTGTGAAAGGGTTGTTTAAGCCTAAAGGGGTCATGATCCACAAGTTGAGAACTACTATATTAGACCATCCTGTGTCTTAAGGAATTTCCTTCTAAGATCAAGCTTATCTCAGAGGAAATTGCTACACAAAAGAGTGATATTTAAGATCCAAACAAAGTCTACTCATCTTTATTTTTTTCAAAACACTGTTACCTCCTCTTAGAGACATGCCACTTAGTATCTGGAACTTTTTTTCAGTGTGGAATGCTCTAGAATCAGGAGGTACGATTCCAGATCACCTCCATAGTATTAGTGAAACAACTCCACCAAATCAGAAATGAAGAAATGTTATCATCCCTTGTTATCATCTACTGGATGGTAGAAAGAGATAAAGATAAGACAGTAGTTAGGATCTGGAGCTCAGGGGTAGTGCATGTGCTTTGCAAGTAGGAAGCCCTGGCTTCATTTCTTTAATAAAACAGAAAAAAAAAAAAAAACAAAGAATAGTAACCCCCACTAGAAACCGTCACCAGAAGTGAAGTAAGCCTGTCACTGCTCATCCCTTTCAACCCACTTGTCTTGTGGATCGCAATACAAGATCTCTATGAAATATAGTTGGTTTGGGGTCTCAGTTCACATGAATGGACAAAAGCCCCCAGTCAATGCTCATGGCTCCATGGCTGGGGCTCTCACATTTGCCATTTCTTGTTTAACTGTTCCTGAAATCAGTGTCACAGAGCATGTGCTCTGGGATAGCTAGTTTTTGTCACTTCGACAAACAAGAGTTTCCTGGAAAAATAGACCCTCAACTGAAGAATTGCCTCCGTCAGATTGTCCTATGGGCATGCCTATGGGTATTTTCTTAATTAATTATGGATGTGAGAGGCCCCAGACCACTGTGTCTGTTGCTACCCTTGAGCAGATGGTCTTTTAATTATATAAGAAAGGTAGCTGGGTGAACCAAGGGGAACCAGTCACAGTCTGTTGCTTCAGTTCCTGCCTTGAGCTCCAGCCTAGGCTTGCTCAATGATAGGCTGTAACCTGTAAACTAGCATTAGCCCTTTCCTGCTAGAGGTACGTTTGGTCAGTGTGTTATCACAGCAATAAAAAGCAAAATAGAATCCCTTCCTTAAAGCCTAAGAAACCCCATCAGCCTGCTCCCCCGCCTCTGTTGCCTCACCTCAATTATCTCTGCCCTCGCTCTCTTAATGTAGGTTGGTAGCTCTCTTTGGTGCTGCAATTGCGATAATCAGAATGTTTTTTTCTACAGCCCTCCCCTGGTTTTCCTTTTCCCTCAACCTCTTCTTTGGTTTTGTTTACCAGACTGGCCTGCAGTTCATTATACAGCCCCAACTGACCTCAAACTAATAATTCTGCCTCTGTCTCCAAATGCAAAGTTGGCAAGTGGTATACCTCTTTCCCTGATTAATTCATTTATTCTTAATATATTATCAAGCTGATACATTAGTATCTGAAATATGTTAACTTTTTCATATTTTAGGTAACAGAATATGATTTTCTTAGATATACCATACACCTTTCACGCTATTGTGAATAGGAAAAGTTAGCTTAAAGTTTATCTTTTTCTTTCTATCTTCAATATGGCCATCACATGTCTCTCAGAATCCCGAACTGTCTGTCACTTATCACTGATGCCTATACTGAGTAACCATTCTCTGACGTTTTATCACACTTGTTTTAACACAGGCTTCTAGGTAGGAATGGAAACACCCCATCCAATGACCACAACACAGAAAGCTGCGTGCTAAAAAAAGATGGATGCCCAGGGAAGAGGGACTGGAACAGATGACAGCACCTCCTCTCTTCTGCCCTTGTGAGCCTTTCAGAAACTACATAGGTGTGCAGTGAAACTCGGAATCTGACCTCGTGTCAACTCGTTCTCTACTAAGCCTCAATCTGAACTGCGCATGCTCTCGGGCTCCTGCAGTGACCTTCCCTCCTGTTTAATTTCCCTTCACTCTCGGCACACCAACTAATGCTCCACTCTTAACATAAGGCAAGGACTTATGGGCGACTCTTGCTCCGGCTCCCACTTAGTGAACTAGACAATATAAAGGCCTCGGTGTTAAGTCCGTCGCTCAGCATGCACAGCATCCCTCTTCGCTTCACCGTCCCAGATCCTTCAGCACTATCACCTGGCTTCTTTCTGTTTCTCAAATGCCCTTCTTTTTGCTTAAAAGTCTGCAGTAGGCTTTTGTCTATCACTAACATTTGCAATGCTAGATTCCCCACAGGTCCACTTAGCTAACACCTCCATCTCATCTCACGTGTATTTGCTCAAATGGCCCCATCTCATGGGGTGCTAACATTCACTCCTGTATTTAGAAATTGCATCTCACTCCACCTGCCCTGTCCATAGAGAGCTCACTAAATCTGATTAGCTTTTCTTCTCAAAGTCCACGGCTCCTAAGGCTTGTATCACATCATAGGCAGATGGGTTTGACTCCCTTCACTCATGACTAATGTATACAGCCACTAAAGAGACGTAAAAAGAATGGGCTCTGACAGTCTCATCAGAAAATCTTCCTGGAAAGAGATCTCGTCATTAACCTTTATGAAATGACAAACAAGCAAACACACTATAAAAAGAAAACCCAAAAATCTCTTCTAAGAGTTTGGGGAGAGTCCTAGTAAGCCTTGGAACTGGCCCTTAGTTGTTTGAGTCAGGAAAGCATAAACGGTTTGGCAAAGCATTGGATGCACTTTTGAGAAACCTTTAGACATTCACTGTTAGTAAAATTACACCCCAACCAGAACACACCACACCAGAGCAATTTATGCAGAGGAGGTAATGTTTGGCAGAAGCTAGAAAAGTTCTTATTTTCTGATGTTGCTACTGCATTTATGAGTCTCCCATGCATCAAGGCTCCTGTTCAACGCAGAAAACTGAACCACAAAATCTGAACACAAGTTATACAGTACACATTAAGATAATACAATAAAGTTAGGACACAAGGACACAAGTTAATATAAAAACAAATATAAAGAACTTTTTAATTACATTGAGCCAAAGAGGAAACAAAAATTGCTGTCATAAGCTATTAATAAAGTACTAATTAGGAAGTAATTAAACCAGTGTTTCTGAAGCCCTATGAGATATAAAAAATTGAATTGAGATGGTCACACTATTATTATTTTTTAAATACACCAAAAATCTGGGCAATATAAAAAAAATAAACTATCAAAATCTTAAAGTTGTTCACAAAATAGTGAAATATGAGTTAAATAATTAGCATATTATTTAAATTAATGATATCATTTAAAGTACTGAAGTGAGGCATTAAATCTTTTTCTGGTAAGATTGATAAGAAGAACAAATAAATACACATTAGGGACTAGAAAGCCTGATGTAGTTACTTGAAAAGAAATTATAACATAAAATATATTATACATGGTCTTGTGGTGGGTAAAAAATTGTATTAAAAACAGATAATTTTCAAAAAAAGTAAATTTATGGGGGCTGTTTAAATATCTGAATAAATAATACTGAAATCTTCTTAAAGGTTAATAGACAGTACCTTTCAAAGATCATGAGAGAATACACTTAGGGTTGGTTTTTATAACCAGCAAAAAGCCAGATAAGTGCTGTATCATTTGAATAACTAAGATCACAAAATATTAATTGCTAGAAATTTAAATACATGCACTTGATATGTGTGTCTCTAGTTCTGATGGTGTAGTTAGCTATGTGTGTGTCTCTCTCTCACACACACATTGTTGAATATTTATCTATGCAAAGATGTGTTATGTTTGTTTACACTGCAGAATATTACTTTAACTCTGTGAAGGTGAGTTACTTTTCTTTATGCATTTATACGGCATTTGTTTAATTATGTAAAGTTGTATTACATTTGTCTCACCTTGCTTGCCTAAGGCACCTGGTTTAATAAATATCTGAACAGCCAATAGCTAGGCAGAAAAAGGGTAGGCAGGTAGGAAGAATATGTAAGAGGAGAAATCTAGGTGTGACAGAGAAGAACAAGAGAGTGAGAAGAGGGTTCTCCTGATGCCAGAAGCCAGGCAGCTGCCAGACAGACAGACATAGAGACAGAAGGAAAGTAAGACATACAGAAAGAAAAGAAGGTTAAAGCCCTGAGGCAAAGGGTTGATAAAGAGAAATGGATTAAAATAAGGTGTTAGATAAGTCTGAGCATTTGTAACTAGTATTAAGTGTCTGTGTTGTGATTTTGGAGCTGTTGTTGGCCCAAAAGAAAAAGACTGTACACACACACACACACACACACACACACACACACACACACACACACACATACACACACACACACACACACACACACACACACACACACCGCAAGAATTTTAGAAAAATATTAACAAAATTTGTATAGTCTGTGTAGCAATACATTCTGGAAAATATCCTGTTCACTCTCGAGGTTTCCTTAGTCACTGAGCACCATTACAAAGTCTATTAGTGCCCCATGTTATAGTAAAGGAAAGGGGAATAAGGTGGAAAGAATTACCACTCATTCAAAATTTTCAGTAAAAAAAGAATGATTAGATAAATACCAGTAAGACACTGGACAAGTCATTGTTTTAAGGAAAAGTTAAAAGAAAAATCTAAATAAATTACTACTGTTAAACAGAAATTAAAGCCATATAATCAAACACACTTTTCAAGGAATGACTTTTAACATATTATATATATATATAGTAATGAGAGAAGGCACTATCACCTTGACCTAGAGGGGCATGGCCAGAGGGCCAGTTTAAGAACAGGTGCATGTATACCTCTGCCCCTTCTTCCTGTTTCTTATGCTCTTGGATGGAGGGCCTGACCCTCTGAGCTTCAGCCACAAGGACCAGTCCAGCTTTTCAAGAAATGGACAACTGTTTAATCTCTGTATTCAGTGAGTGCTTCCCTATAAACCCCTTAATAAATATCAATATTAACCTTTTAAAATTGGTTGCTAGTGATTATTGATATTCACAGTAATATATATCATTGTGTTATTTATTGTCATATATTATAAACATAATATATGTTATTAAACACCAGAAGATAAGGGACATAAATTCTAACTTTCCTATCATGGGATTCTTCACAGTCTTGAAGGATGCAGATACATTCTAAGTATGACAATCTAAGGTAGAAGACTGTGTCTCACTCATTTGGAGCACTGTGCCTCATCTTGGTTTATTTTAAGTCATGTCCTGGTCTTGGCTAGTTTGATATCATTGGATTTCTGGTGAAGGTAATGAATCATAGTGGGGGAACACAATGGGCTGGAGCCCTTACAAGTTTACACACAACACACACACACACACACACACACACACACACACACACACACACACACACACAAGGGGGTGGGATACAGAGAGAGAGAGACAGAGAAAGTCAGACAGAAAGATTGAAAAAATCTAAACATAAAGATTAAAAATACAATGTCCAAAATATGAACATAAACAGTAATATACAGATTATGAATATATGTGATATTACATATATGAAAATGCCAAACATAACAATTGTTGAGTATTTAATGAGTACATTTAGATATTGCTTTTATATTGATTATTCAAATATTTTTTCTATGCTATATATCATTTAAAATTTTGAAGGTAGGGTATTTATATTTTGTTTAGAGACTTTTTATTATCTACAACGACAAGAATATGTTTTCTTATAGTTTCAACTTCTCTTTATACAAAACACTCAGCCACAGAATCATATTTTTTCTTCATTTTCCTATCTTTTTATATTTTAATTTAATACTTTAATTCCTAGAGAATTTACCTTATAGAAGACTCAGCCTTGTTTACTTTTCTGGTGCCCAATTCTTCCCAGACCATTAGTTACTTAATATATTCTTTACCAAAGTGAAAAGAAAGGAAATTTAGTCTTGCCCCTAACTACCAGACCAACTGCCAGGCTGCCCTCTATGGGTTTATGTCAATAGCAACTCTAACACTTAGGTCAGATAATCAGATGTATGATAATTAACCCCATGAGTAATGACTGTGCTATGCAAATAAACAATACAGAAGAATTATTTCATTAGATAAACACCATGGGGTCATTAGGTTTTGATCTCTGTCCTCATCTTTTGGGGAAAAAAAAAGACTTTCTGTGAACTACTCTTCTGAACTGGCAATAAAGCATCAGCTACAGGTTCACATTAAGCCGGGTAATGCAGAGAGCTTGATTTGTATTGAGTATGTGTCTCTTGGTTGGGACCCACTGTAATGAAGTAACTGCAAATCACAGCTTAATGGGACTCTGCTTTTACATATTGCTTAATTAAAAGTTGTAAGCTTATCAACATGTGTCTTTGGCACTGAGATTTGGGCAAGTAATCTGTGTGAAAGTAAGACTAGGCTGTAAAAGTTTTGTAGATTTTGACTACAAAATCTATGATATACAGACCATACCATAGTAACCCATCAATTCCCCGAAGATTTTGTTCATGTTTTATCCTCTTCTGTCAGAGTGACCTTAGCTTTTTCCCTTATGTACAACATAAGGCTTACAGCATCAAACAGAAAAAGAATGTTGTATCTTAAATATTTTATCTGTACATGCTTTTATCACTTAATGTTATTAACAAAGCTATTTGAAGGAAGGCACATCACCCTTTTCATTAGACGAACTCTAGGTGGTGTGAATCTATTAGGTATTAGTTTCCAGAATTTCCATTATAAATCTCTCTATTTTCAGGGATTTATAATTCAGCTATAAAAATTTTGCCCTAGGCTTCAACCTGGAATGCAAAGTCTCAGCCAGAGAGAGTACATTGTTAAGAGGTGACGAAAAAAAGAAAAATATGTTGTTATTTCATTTTATCAAAGTGAAAAGTAATGAGGAGTAAGTGCTTTTGAAAGCTTCTGATATGTGCAGTAGGAAGGTACGCAGAGGAATGTTTGCTTGCTTGCTTTGACATGACACTTGACGGTTGCTTGTTAATTTTGACACAGGCATCATGGATGGCTTTTTTCAAATGACCAAAGGAAAGGTAGCTTTTCCTGTGGTTGTTGGACTGGGCAATTCTCATCTTCTTTGGTGGAACTTTCAATGCAAAGCATCTCTGAACTCCTCACATAAATATCAGCTTGATAACCGCCACCGCCAGTGTGGTGTGGGGAGAATAGAAAAGTTTGTCCTGAGGAACTGGGGTGGAGTATTACTGCTTTAAACGATCAGTGATCAGTGTTTAAGTTCAAAGTTAAGATTGACATCCTAGAACAACAAAATACCAGATGCCACCAACAAACAAGCAAAGCAAAATACAGCCATGAGGATCTCAACCCAAACTCTGAGAATTATTTGAATAACCTTAACGTCTTTCAATATCCAATAAATTTTGAAGACAAAATCATCTGCGGTTTTCTTTCAAAATTTGAAAGTAATTCTTTTCTTTCTTTTTTCTTCACCTTTTCTTTTTCTTCTATTCCTTTCCTTTCTTTTCCAGTTTCTTTCTTTCTTGTATGTGGAGGAAGAAGGAGGATAGAAGGTATGTGTGCATGTATGTACCAGAGGTTGACCTCAGATTTCCTCTTTAATCCCTTCTCTACTTTATTTTGAGTCAAGGTCTCTCATTGAACCAGTTACTTACTGTTTCCCCTAGAATGGCTGCCGAGCAAACTCTCAGGTTTCTCTTGTCTCTCCCAGCATTGAGGTTAAAGACGCACATCACTTGCTTTCTCTACAAATGGTGGGAAATCTCATGCTTGTATGCACTGACTCGTCTTACTGGTCCTCAGAAATCTTTTGATAGCTGTTCGTTACATAAACCTACGAATTCATCACTGATTTCCGGTTAGTAAATCTAGTAAGTATGTTTTATCTCCTTATACTTAATTCCTTTAGAACATTCTAAACATAAGACCGCATGCGATATTTCGACATTTCTAAATGACTTAATCTCCAAGTATTTGTGCTTCATTCCTCCCTACTCTATACCTCCTGCTGTGTTCTTTGCTCTCTCAATTGGACCTTAAATACTGAACTTCAGGAAACTCCATTTGATGGACTCTTTCATCTAATTATTCGAAGTCCTCAATGGATGTCATCTTAATATGATCTGTTTCATCTGTACTTCTCTGAACCATCAAGGATTAGTACATTTTTCAAAGGTCCTGATGATGTGTTTCCTCATGCCACTTCCTTATTTCAATCCACTAATAATTTCTTAGGTAGCTACTAAACCGGGCTTTTCTTCGGCTTCTGTCTTCCCCCTACCCTATTCACTGAAGCTTCCAACTTAACTTCCAGGGTGATGACACATTAAATGAATGAATAGCATCATCGTATTGGCACCAGGCCTTTAGTTGACCAGCATTCAGTAGTTGTACCTTCATTTACGCTATGAATTTACTTACTTCCTCCTAAAAGACATCTAGGCAGCCACAATCCTGCCCTTTAGTCTCTGAACTATCATTTTCAGCTACGCTCTTCATTCTTGGTCCTCTGAGTTCCTCCTGTTTCCTTGGGGGCATCTGTAACTTTCTTCCTTGGACTCTAGTACACTATGCCTTTCAACTGGAGGAACCTTATGTCTGTAGTTTGTGGAGTAGAGGAAATGGAGACCATGGTTGTACCTTAATGGATGCCTTTCTCATGGCTCTAATCTTGCTCAGTGTTCTTTTCGTCTTTCAGAATTTCTTCTCAACTCCATCAGATACCTGGAGTATGCTAGTAAGGAATGAAAATAGACTCTCTGGTAGACTATAGAAGCTGAAATCCAGCAAAAGCCAAAAAAATGAGATCAAAATAGTGTCTTCTCTATGGCCCTGGAAGTTGCACATCTCCCTTCCTATCACCAACAACGATTAATGCCACAACAGTTGAAGAACTTTAAGAATAATTAGACAAGTTATAGAATTCCTGATATCATCATGTCCTTGATTTATGATGACCAGAAGCCAATGTTAATAATCAGCTCTTAGGATACCATGGAGATCAGGCTAGCCCCCTGAGGGCACAAAGATCCCCTCCACTGGCATTAATCTTTATGTAAGCCCTTTGCCTGAATGTAGGAAACTAATTAATACAAAAGTATTTAGCAGAAGCATAATTCTATTAATTTTGCACATACTTGAGGACCTAACTCTGGAGCCCAGTCTTGTCTCAAACTCATGACACTCTTCTTACCTTAGACTCTTAAGAATTCGGTGTGAGCATGAGACATGATGTGTGTCTTAGCAAACATGTGTTATTTTAATGAAAATTCAAATAAAATTGTCATCAAATCCTTTCATTATCAATTATTGACTGTTGGTGTATTATATGCAATCTCTATATCACAGAAGAAAGGTGTTCTTGAATAGAAGGTTTGTTTCAAACCTACTCTTACTGAAAATTGATTAGAGATATTGAAAAAGTTTAATTTATATATTAATATACAGATTGATTTATGTAATATACAAATTTAGTTTGTATATTATATAAATTTCACAAAACATTTCTTGTCTGAGTTTTTAGGACTATTTAAGAGGCACAATCACCTTGGCTGTGGTGATTTTTGTCAGTCATCTAAATTTATAAAAGACCCAAACACTGTGCTGTAGGATTACATGCTTGTGTCAGATAGAATTTAGAAAGCTAGGGAGAGGGGATATCTTAGGTATTTTACCTGCTGTTGTAATACAACACCCCAGGAAAGAAAATTAAGAAAATGTTTGTTTCATTGTAGTTGTTATTATTTTATTCTTTTCTCTTTTGGGGGGGCTGTGGCCACCCAGCTCCCAAATAATTACATGGAGACTTATTCTTACTTACGATTATCTAGCCTTAGCTTGGCTTGTTTCTAGCAAGCTTTTCTTAAACTATTCTGTCTACGTTTTGTCTCTGAGCTTTTACCTTTCTATATTTCTATACATCTTTTTTTTTCTTGCAAGTCTGGCTATATACCTGACTGACTGGCCCCTCAAGTTCTCCTCTCTTTGGTCTTTTCTCATTTCTTACTCTTTTCCCTGCAGATTTCTCTTTCTCTTTATTCTCTCTGCCCGATAGTCTGCTTATTTTTTCTCCTGCTTAGCTTTTTGCTCTTCAGATTTTTATTAGACCAATCAGGTGTTTGAGACAGGCAAAGTAACCCAGCTTCACAGACCTAAACAAATACAACATGAAAAAATACAACACATCTTTGCATCACTAACGAAATATTTCACAGCATAAATGAATGTAACACATCTTAAAATAATATTCTGCATCTCACAGTTCAAGGGTCCGGTTCATTATGATGTAGGAGTCCAGGCAGCAAGAGCCTGAAGCAGATGGTCACATGCATCGACTTGAGATGAAAAAGAAAGAGGATAATGAATACTTGTCCTCATCTCATGTTCTCCTTTTTATATAGCCTAGGATGCCATCCAGGCAACGATGCCCCCCACAATGGCATTCTCTTTCTTCTCACCCCATTAATGCCACAGGTATTCCTAAGGTTACACAGATCTCATCAACTTGGAAATTGAGATTAACCTCTATGCAAATTAGAGGAGGAAAAAAAAGTATAAATAAGAGGTGAGGAAGGAGAACTGAACATAAGTAATATGAATTCCAAGGGGTGAGTGCTGGGGCCAGCCATCTATAAACTGGGCAAGAGTCAGGAGATAGAGCAGGAGTGAGTGTGGAGGCAAATCAACAAAGTGCTTCAACAAAACCTGTTACTCTGCATGCTAATAAATATAAATTTTAATTTCTAACAATGTTTCTCCTTTTTAGTAATTATGACTGTCATAAGAAACTAACTGCTCAAAATATATAATACACATAGCTTTTTATAAATTATAGAAGCTAACTTCTAATGGCTACCATTTGATTGGAGAAGCACAGATGAGAACATTTTGTATGGGTTGATATAAAATAAACTTTGCAGTGTGGTTACCCAGTGTATTTAATATTAGTAAAAGAATCAAGATCTTCCAAATAGTAGTAACTTTCCTTCTTTTCTTTCCTCTTAGCATCATCACATGACCAAGTTCAGACCAGTTTTAAGTAGACTCGTTTTAACTCAGTCATTTTTCCAGTGTTGGTTATTGGTTAGCCATGGCTTCGACTCGGCAGATTTCTACTAAAACAGCTGTTATCATTTTAGTATCTTGAGAGTTATGCTGCTACCATGTAAAGTGCAGGAGAGATGAATCCTACACCTTTGGATAGAATAAGGTAGAGAGCATGGTGTGGTGTTGGGCAGAGGACCACTGCAGAACCATGAGCACTGTGGCTAAAACTCTTGGCTTAGAGATGTAGGCAGGGATGAAGCACAAATCTGTTGGATTGTTGGCCTCTCATGGGCAGAAGGGGACCTCTCTGAATGTATAATGGAAATTAGTTCTGAAATGTATCTGAAAATTTCCTTCAAGATTCACCCTGCAAAAATGATGGGGGTGAAGCACATGTGCCATAATTGTCCAGAAAGTTAATTAGGCAGGCATTTCTGCATCCTATTGAGGCGTTCTGGGAAGCATGCACTCTAGTTACAACTACTTTGGACCACATTTTTTTTCTTGGTCTTTTCTTTTACCTTTGTACATTTCATGTTTATTAGCTAAAAATTATTTTTAAAATAGTATGATGGACTAGATAGATTATTAAATAGATAAAGTGCTTGCCATTTAAACTAAGAACTCATGTTCATCTCTGACACTCAGATATAAGTTGTGAGTTTGTGGCAGTCTATCTATTATCACCATGCTTAAGGAACGAGACACGGGGCCAGCTGGCTATCTAGTTCATAGTCAAAAATAGATCTGGGTTCAGTGAGAGATGTTGTGTCAGTAAATGTAGTAGAGAACTATCAGGAATGCTGTGCACAGCCACATGTGTATACCTGCACAATATACACATGGCAAAATATATTACGGAATATATCAATGTTTTACCCAACTTAGAATGTACACATCTACCTATAGAATAGTATAATGAAGAGGTGTAGCTAAGAGTGGTAAATGACATACATTCACAGAATGAACTTGCTGACCTTAGGTTTGCCCACTGGGTTGCTGGCTGATGTGTAACACGGATGTTAATTAAGCTCATTTTTAAATATACAAGGTGCCATGTGCTTTTTAATCTAATCAGAGACCTCGTACTAATACAATTTTTGATTAGTTGATATTCACATAAAATTAATCTATTTTAATTGAGTTTATAGTTGTTCTTCAGGGAGAAATCAGCATTTTGTGTGAAATTAGGTGTACATTGCTTAATCAAGGCTTTTTCAATTTAATTTACTCACAATAAGTATTCATATGGGTTCATTTTCCAGAGAGCCTTTGTTTTCTTTTATTCTTGCTAATAATTTTTGATTCAGCAATAGCTAATTATCAAAGAAAAACTAATGAGGCTTCCCATCGAAGTTAGGCTGACCTGACTTCTGTTATTTTAAATGTAGTCTTCTTGCTATATTTTTTCCAAAAAATTCATGAAATAGTTAGCATATTTTAAAATCATTAAAAAGTATCAATGTCTTTGACAAAGTGAGTTCTAAGCTCTATTTGACCTCATTTTTTGATTATTACTATGTAGTAAGAAGTTACTGGCCTTGTCTAGCCCCAAGGTTTGGATATGCAGTTTCCTAATTACTTAGCCCCAAATAATCACACAAAGACATATTAATTACAAACTGTTTGGTGTATGGCTCAGGCTCATTAACAGCTAGCTCTTACTATTTAACTCAACTCATTTCTACTAATCTATGTTTTGCCACATGGCTTGTGACTTATCTGTGATTCTTTACATCTTGTTTCCTTGGCTGGTAACTCTCTCTGTGTGACTCCACCTTCCTTCCCCTTTATCTATGCTTAGATTTCCCACCTGCCTATAAGCTGCTTTGCCATAGGCCAAAACAATTTCTTTATTATTCAGTGGTAATTCACAGCATACAGAAAGATATCCCATGTCATTACTGTGATCTATCTGCAAAATATACATAGGTACAAATTTATGAGTATACAAAATTTACAAGCATATGGAAATAAATTTATAGACAAGATTATTATATACAACCACTGATAATTACCAAAATATATCTGGTTAACCATAATATGTATGTGTAACATTTAAATCCTTCTATATTACTATGACATGGTATGAATCATGTGATATATCCAATGGGGAACCTAAAACTCTGATTAAGAAAATTTCTCATGTTCACAGAAATTGATTGAAACAGTATAAAAACTGAAGTATGTCAAAATAACATCATTATATTGATGTGCTCATCTGAAAGCTCGTATTGAAGTTATGACTTTAGAACGGCATTTCCTTTCAAAAATCACTGAAGGTGCCATTAGTTAAAATAGATTGTGCTGATTCGTAGTGTGTCCCTAGTCTAAAAGGACTGGGTATCAGAAATGTGGAATACACATATGGTGGGGGGGCATCTTAATGTGGAGCTGAAGACAGACAGGGCAAAGGCTGCCAAACATCACTAGAAATCTGACAGGAGCTGAAGGTGAGGTGGAACAGATGCTTTCCAATGGCCTTTAGGGGGAACCAATGTTCCTAACACCTTGGTTTTTGCCTTCTGACTCCAAACCTGTGGTACATTTTCTGCTTTTTTTAAGGGCTCTGTGACCTTTAGCTATGCCAATGTTGAGTAACAAGCACAGATAACTGTGACTGGACCACTTCTTTGACACTGACTGAACCTTTTATTTTCTCTCAGCTGCTGTCCGCATCATCCTAAGTCACCCCTCATAACTCCTATCCCACTTTGTTCCACAGGGGTTTACCTTAGTGAGTGAAAGGCCTCTGCTGGATCCATAGTGGGATCCTTCCAGGGGACTTATAGAGAGTTTTATGCATATCAGGAGCCAAAATAAAATTTCTTTTTATTTTCTTACGTTTTATTATATAGGACCTCACTAATATAACCTGTGCTAGCCTTGAACTTACTATGTAGCCAGTAAGTTCATATCTATAATCCTTCTGCTTAATCTTCAGCTGGAATCAGAGGGACAAACCACTATGCCATATGAAATGCAATATTTAGTTCTAGTTTTGATTTAGATGGCATAATATTAAATAAAACCTTATTTTTTAAATTTTATGTTAAACATTTTTATCTCTTTCAATATAAAATTATACCCTAAGTAAGAAAATAATGAATATTTTTCCTGGATTACTAGATAAGATCAATAGAGTACAAAATAAAATGTTTTATACTTAAGTAGTAATCTGCCACATAGGGTTAAATACTGTGAGTCAAATAGTTTCTGGTCACTATGGAGTACAGTGCCCCAAATAAGTACCTTAAATCAGAGTGTGCTGCCTAACCGTTTTGGAAGGTTTTTCTACTTTGTTCTGGCAGAGAAGACATGCTGGAGCACAGTCCCAGTGTGTGGGGAAGGCTGTCCCCATCATAACAGACCATGAAACAGAGAATACAAGAGGAGCCAGGGCTGGGGATGAACTTCAAAAGTCCCCTAGTGTTATACCTCTGACAGACCTAGGCCCTCTCTCCTAGAGTCTATGTTTCCCCAGAATTTCCCCACCAGTTTTTGGAAAAAGCATGTAAATCATGAGCCTGTGGAGAACATTAAAGTTTCTAACTATAGTACAGGAGCAGCTACCTTCCATCTCCAAATTTATATATATAATGCTAACTTGATGTGCCCCAAATGGAAAAGAATCATATTTTATTGAAATATAAAGCATATTACAAATTCTTCACATATCTCAAACTCCCCAAATTTTTAACCTCAGCTATTAGAAATGTTAATGGTAGAGACTTGTGTCATAATTTTTCATGGTCTGACTTTAGTAAGGAAGTATTTGGAATTGGGTTTCAAGTGATGGTGATGACTAATTTTCTCAGATTTATAGCAACCTCACCAGTCATTCAACCGTGACACACAGCAGTGACTGACTGGCAATAGGATCTTAATAATTCTTCCTCAACTAAGTCACCTGATTAAACATTTCAAATGTTTTACTCCAGATCCACTTGGAGCCTGCTGTGAGTCTTGCCAAATGTTGGTCTCAAGCAATTGTTGAATGTAATTCCTTCTGTGTGGACAAAAAGGCCAGAATATCCCTCTCACAGCACTGTAAGAATTTTTTAAATATTTTTGAGATTAATTTATGTGATGACTGTTAATGGTCACATGCTGATGACCTTGCAATTGATGTAGTTCACATTAGTTTAATGATTGTATTATTAGTAACTAAAATCCCCTACATTCATTATAGAGAACACTTCCGAAAACAAGTGAAGTCCCTGACATTTTAATGGCCATACTGTTGACTTTGGGCTCCACAGAAGAAACGTGCACTGATTTAGGCCACATGGGTTCAGCAGAGATATTTGCCTCAGTGATAAGCAGTAGTGTTTTGGGTGTTTTTGTGGTCTTCTTCCTCAGGGTGAACAGAAAATTACTTTTTCTGTGTTTGTTTATTTTAAAGAAAGCAAAACAAAGTACAATAACCTCAACTAGTTAAAACCTTGTTTGTGTCTCTCTTCCTTTATAGTTGTCTGCTAACTGCTTCAATCTACTTTATGTGAATTATTTGGTGTAGGCTGTCTTTGAGTTGCTCATCAAAGTTGAATTCAGGTATTTGCCATCATTCTCAAGCTCTCTATGAGTAATGATTAGATCTTAAAGCACTGGAAAGGTCTGCTCAGCACAACCACTTGAGTAGGTAATAGTGCCTGCTGTCAACAGGAAAGAGATTCGGTGTAATATGGTGGGGTGTGAGGCAGGAAAAGCCAGAACTCCCTACCAAAACATGGCTCCCAGGATCCAGGTTATAAGAAGATCAGGCCCATGTTGGGTTTTTCTCTTTACCTCTTAGAGTATTCAACACTATAGTCATATAGTCAAAGAAAATGGGGACTTCACAGTAACACTTCGCAGGGAGAGCCATTACAGTACAATGACCTGGAAAGTATTACTACTGCCTCATATAAAAGAAGCACAACAGTCATCATGCAAATATCATTGATTCTGTACTCGTGCTGCATGACTCTAAATGTCATGCTACATGTGCCAATGACCAAGTGACTCCTGATGCTTTCAACATGTGATGGAATTTGTAGCTAAGTCACCATCAACTCCATAGCAATATTGATGTAGTATACTTTAGGCTTCCACTGGTAGGGACCCTGTATTCCTTTGGTAGAAGCAATTTGGTCTTTTGGGACCCCATTATAGGTAAAACAGGTCTTCCTGCGAATGGGTGTGACTTTGAGAACGAGCCCCAACCATGTGACAAGACACTGCATTTCTCATGAAGAGGACTTTATCTAAGGAATGAGAAGAAATGGCTTCTGAGAAGTAAGTCCATTTCAGGAATAGATTTGAAAAATAAGAAGAAAATAGAATTAGTGCTATTATTTAAGATAAGCAGGCCAGGTGTGGTGGGAATATTAACACTGGAGGCTGAGGTGGAAGAATTGAAAATTTGGGTGTGCAGGCAACACAGTGAGTTCAAGGACAGCCTAGATGTATCAGAGAATTATGTCTCAAAACAACATTTTTAAAAAATTCCTACGTAGCCATAAGATTAGACAACTTTAAAAGTAAGCATCAAATCCTGTTTAAATGGTGTTAAAAGCTGGAGGAAGTCACTTAAAATTATTTTGAAGCAATAAAATGAAGAGGAAAGGGGCAAGGATTGTATCTGGAAAATAACAAAATGAAAAATAAATCCGAGGAGTCAGATATTAAATAGTCATTCATTAGGCACCCAGACTTGCTGTATGGTGGCACATCTTTGCAACCTCAATGCTTTTGAGAAAGAGGCAGGAAGTCTGTGAGTTTGAGGTCCTATAGGGACACATAGTGTGAACTTACAGATAAACAACTAATCTGACAGGAAAGAGAGAGTTAGCAAAGCACCATCCACTTCATTTTCTCTCAAAGGTCTTATGTGCTTCTTCTAGAGAACTCAAACAATGCTGCTGGGCATGACACTGTGCTCATGACCACACAGCATGTGCAGTTGCCTGCACAAAACCTGCACAGGATAAAGCCAGCCAGCATTCCCACATGAGAAGGGGTTTCTAAGCCCCTACCCTTAGCTAAATCACTACTGACATTAATAGCTGATATGAGAGGGAAAGTCAGTTTTCTTTAATGGCATAACCTCTAACAGGGTGTGGATGTCCCCAAAGCCACACAAAATAGAAGGGGATGGGATAGGGGAGGGTGGAATCTGGGAGAAATTAGGAGGAGGAGCAGGGGGAGGCAAGAAATTCTCAAGGAATTAATTAAAGTATACTAAAATCCCTGATTGTATTTGTGAAATGCAAGACTTCAAAAATTTAAATGCATTTATGAAATATCATTCATTTTTAAGGATTCTTTCCTTGGGGAAAGCACAGTATTTTATTTAACTCTTAGAATTAAACAGAATTGGTAGAGTTAATGAGAGTGGGTTAACCTTAGGATATTGGTAGCATGTGTGTAGGCGTATAGCAAACACACATGTATATACTAATATGACTTCCTATTCCCTAAGTCACAGTGAGTATGGTTTCGATGTAGGAGGCTGCAAGAGGCAATTTACTGGGGGCAGACAGAGAGAGAGCCATGGGATTTCCAAGCCCAGACGAAGGGGTGTGGGAAAAGGTGTCAGGCTTCTCTGAACCATCCAGGAAGTCTTTGTGAGGCAGACAACTTAAGGGATATTAAAATGTCTACAGATGTGTAAACCTACTCATTTCAAGCATGTATTTATCCTCAAAATTGAACCCATGTGTGTCGAGTCCCTGACTATTGATTTCAAAGGGAAACAGGACTGAACAATTCTGTTCCATTCAGGTCTCTTTGTAGCAACCGCTGCTCTGCGTTAAAGATAAGGACTTCTTTATCCAGGCAGATGCCGCAGTCATCAGAAGCTAATTTGCTGGGATATTCACATATGCAAATCATGTCACAATGCTGAACCGCAACCATGTAATGACTGGAAAATGTTACACTCATAAATCATAGTACGGGCGATCATCAAAATTTCCACTCAGTCAGGACAAATTCAACAGCATTTATGTCTTTCCAGCTTTTAGGCCATAAAAACTCAAGTGTTTTTGGAGAATGTGTTATATTGGTGATCTTGAAACTCCCAAGTCTGGTATAATGGGTCCTCAAGTGCGTTATAACTTACCAGTAATTACATTTCAACGTATCTGCTTTCCGCAGTTAGTGTTTTATTCATAAACATTTAAACACCGAATTAGGCATAAAATAAGAATGTTGGCAACAACCCGCCCTAATTTCATTAACTATTAGGTAAACTTAGTATTTCTTCTTCAAATAATCCTTGGTTTTGAATGCTAAAGATGTAATGAACTTCATGGTTCATAGCATCTGACATTGCTTAATTAATGGGTGCATTTATAGTACATAGGCCTTGGTAATTGATTTATATGCATGATTTGCACATACAGCTGTTAGTTCCTGTAGGAAAGTCATAATTCAAATGTGTGCACACTTTGCAGATATAGAAGAAAGAAAAAAAATTTGAACTTGACAAGTTCCCTCAAAACATGATAGCAAATTAATAGCTTAGAAACAGACCTTCAGGGTGAAGCATTAAAGTTATATAGTTTTGAATTTTAACACATGCATTTCAAAAAGTATTAAGAAAATACTTTTCTCTTAAAATTTTTACCTGCATAAGAAACAATCTGTTTATACTTTTGCATACTCCATATGCTGGGAGAAAACAATGGTTAAGTTATCTATTGACAGAGTTGTTTCATTCACATTCAGCAAAATCTCAACAGAATTACCTTACCTAAAAGATTCTTCCCTCCATGTAGGTCAGATGATTATAGAAGCACTTATAGGTGCTATTTCCTTTATTTGAAAGACTTAGTCATTTATAACATTACATATTTAAGTAACACCCACAAAAATATGATAGATTGTCCTTTGCATTTTTCTAGCTAATTCCCTGAATGATCAATACTGCTAATTTATAAGTAAGCTGTTCTCAAATGAGAGGGTAGCTTAAAAGGCTAATAAAAAGAGAGAGAAATTCATAAATCCTTGAGTGGAAGCGGCCACTCATTCTGTAGGAACAGTGTGTGGAGACTCCATGATCACAGGCAGCATCTTTGTTTATTTCCTGGCATACAGGAAGCAACACCGGTTCTCTATTTGGGGCCTCAGGGTAAGTATTCTACATGTAAGATACATCTTTGAGGTGTAGTAAGAGGTTTCTGGCCCGGACTTTCCAGGCTAGCCTCGTACATGGACATTTCAGCCTAACCTCAAGGTTTGGATCCACAGACCCACAGACCTACAGTCTCAGAGAGACACACAGACACTTGTGTTAATTTTATGCCAATCAGCCAAGGGCTCTGGCATATTGCTAGCTAGTTCTTGCTCTTAAACTAACCCATGATTCTTATCCTGTTCAGCCATGTGGCTCGGTACCTTTTCTCAGAGCAGCATAGTTGTCCTCTGCCTCTTCTGCCTTCTCTGTGGTTGTTCTTCCTGTTCCCTGAGTTTTCTTAGTCTGGTAGCCCCTCCCACACTTCCTGTCTGCCTTTGGCGAATCAGAGCTTTTTATTAAACCAGTGGGCAGGACAATTATTTACAATGTAACATCATAAATCCACAACTTGGAGTGGCTGGCATGAGAATTCTGTTTCTCTATCTTGAACAACAGATTAACTGTGAAATCTGCTAGTGCAAAGGAAGATATCAGGATTAAGAAGCAACAGCTCAGGAAGTACAGGACGCCTACAGCATTAGGAGAGGAAGGCGAGAGTTTCAGGCTGGGGATTTCCTGCATATTCTGGGTTGTGGCCCTACACTGCACCTGATGCTTCTCTGTCACACTCACTGTGCTGTTTGCTGAAGTCATTTAACACCTTTCCAATGCCATTGATGACGACTGACCCCTCTCTTCCTGTTAGCTGCTAGAGGTGTTCAGTGAAGCTCTCAGGGAAAACACTGGCAAACATCATTACTCTATTTTTTTTTTTTTTTTTTTTTTTTTTAAGGAAGCTATCAAAGTGCTGAATGACAGAGTCATTCATTCATAAGCCAGGCACCCAGGCACCTTGATGGCTCTCCCCCTGCTGGCTGTGTTTTCTCGAGTTGCAAGGCAGTCTTTAGCTTTTCACTTGGAGCCCTGTGGGTCTCCATCTGCTGTTCTAATATCTCCATTCATTAGAGAGGATGTAAAGATGTAAATTTTTCCAGTGCCTCATCCATACATGATTGTTTGTGTGTGTGTCTGTGTGTTGCATGCATGTGTATGTATCAATATGCTTGCCTATTGTACACACTTCTGGAGGCCACAGGTCAATTACTAAATTTCTCTAAGTTGAGCTTTACACTGTTCATTACCCAGCCTGTTTCTTAAGAAGTGTTAAGTATGAAGTGAACCCGTTGCAGGATTTGGGCATGCAGCACAAACTGCCCAAGCCAGCCATGAAGACTCTGTAAACTAAAGATTTTATTTTTCATTTTAGAAAACTTTCAAATGCATTGAATGAGAACCCTACAAATTAAATAAAGTTTATGCTGTCACAGCATTTAAAGATAAGAAAGAAAGTGCTAACATGTCTTGAGCCCCTGCTGTGTTCTTGGACATGCTATGGGTACTTTGGTGTGAAATGACTTCAGTACCACAATGCCCTATAACTTTCCTCTTCAAAGCCTCACACTGCTGATTGTGAGGGAATGTTCTACTTTTCTCTCTGTATTTGCTCCAATTTCTCTGTTCCCATGTGTACTCCTCTGTCCCCCTTGCTCCCTCCATCCTTCCATCCTTTTTTCTTCCCTATTACTCCATCTTTCAACAAGTATTTACACCAGACATTGTGTAGAAGATGCTATCTATCCATCATATGGGCACATCCTAGAGGGAAATAACATTTCATGTATTATATTTTCATTTGAGATATACTTGATTGGATTAATAGGAGCCTGTTAAGCTGCTGAGGATGCTCTGATAAAAATAAAGCAGGATGAGGGCATGGGGTTTGACTGCTTCTTCTCGGCTCTTCTGTCTAGAAATAAGGACTGCCTCTCCTTCATTTCCTGGCACTCTAACTGTATCTCTACATGCCACACCAGCCTCCTCAACATCTGGGGTCCATATGCTTGTCTTTTTATTTTTCAAACTCATCTTTGGCACCTATTATTAGCACCTGGGTATTTAGAACAGCTTTAATAATTCTCCAGTTCTTTTGTTCAACCAGAGCTTCCTTCATTTAGCTTGATTCAAATGAGAACAGTGACCATGAGGGGTTTTTTCTTTTTTTTTTTTTTTTTGCATTCTTATTTCTTAGTACCTTGCTCAGAAGCGAAAGCAGATTGATTGCTCAATTAGCATTCATAAAAGGATGCACTTATACATTTTATAGAAACATGAAAAATTTATAGAAAAATATAGGTAACGTAAGATTCAACAAAACCCCAGTATAGTCAAAGTTATGTGCTGTAGCAAGTGTTTTTTGTTTTTTGTTTTTTTTTTCCATTGTAAGACTGGAACACCCCACTAATTTAAATTCCTATATAACCTGGAAGAACTTTGCTGACTCATTTTAAGTCATGGATTTTGATAGAAATCTGGTGTAGCCCAAGGGTCTATACTTTATATCTTCTTATACCTTCAGAATAACCTGTTTGTATAAGATACAAAATAAGATACAGAGAAGTACTCAGGAAATTGGTTGTAATAAAGTTGTCAAAGTGTAAGTAGTTGTTAAGTTATTAAATAGCAAAGTCACATGGTGGATATTACAGGTATTTTTATATTGCCTGGGTCTGATGACTCAGGTATGTGATCTTAGCTATTTAAGAGGCTGAGACAGGAGGGTCACAAGTTCAAGGCCTACTAGGCTATAGAGAGATTCAATACCAACTTGGACAAATTCCTGTGTCTTTGTCTCAAGAGCAAATATAACAAAAGGGCTGGCAATACAGCTCTACTATAGGGCATTTGCTTAATCAACTCAGCATTTAGTCCAACACATAAAACTGCCAAAATAATCAAATAAATGAATATGATAGCATTTGTTGAGGAAGTGTTGGACAGAAAGCATTTCCCAGGAAACCTGAATTGCTATGGTATAAAAATACTTATCATTACTACTGTTCACAAATTTGTAAGTATTATTCATCTTGGTGTATTACAAAATAAATGCTAAAGTTGTGCCATATAAAAATAAAAATAACTGAGTAATTTTTTCCAGTCATGTTCACTTTTTCTTAAACTGTTTCGAGAGCATCTAAATGTGTCCATGTGCTAGACTGAGAGTCTTGTGTAAAGAATCCGGTTGGAAATTGGAATGTCTCTAGAATACAAATTGAAGAACAACTAAGTTGTTGAGACTTGTAGGTCTCCTTTAATTCACAATACAATATGCAAAACAAAAATGACTAAGAACAGTTTGATGTGCTAGAGAAAAACAGAATTAATCATAGAAATGTATACTGAAATTAGGCACAGCAGGTAGATGCAGACCCTGTGTGGATTTCAGATGATAACACCCATCAGGGCGCTCACACACATGCCGTCTTTCTATTTCTGCTGGAAAGAGGTCTTATTGGAAACAATTAAATATGCAAATAAGAAATGGAAGGCTGAGCTGAGGATTTACAGATGATGTAGTCACTTGTCATTTTATAAACTGTCTGAGGTTTGACTTTCTAATCTCAAAACCAACCATGATTTGATTCCTAGATGTCAGTAGAAAAAGACCACAGTGATTTAATTTGATCAAATGTCTTTATTCAGAAAAAACAGAAGTTATTCGTTTTTGAGATTTCTCTAGTTCTTCTTTGAGGCATAGACCCACTTGAATATGGTCAAAGGGATGCCTTACTGTCTTAATGGAAGCCTGGGCTCAAATGGAACTTTGTGATCGTGCTGAAGAAGGGAGAAACAGAATGACCCAAAGTAAAATGTTTTGTAACTTTACTTGTGAAGCAAAGTCCTTGCCTGAGAGACCTTGAAAACAACACTTCACTACATTTAATCCCACAACACTTGATTCTCGTTGTACAATGGCAGTGGAATAGGAAGCGCCTCTTGGTGAGAAAAAGAGCTTCTGTTCCTACATTTGGTTTGGTAACCGTACATATATATATATATATTATATATAAATATATATAATATATACATATCTCTTTAATGCAGATTGCCTAGAAATAATAAGGAATGGCTACCATATTAGTTTTTCGTCACTGAGGCAAACCAAGACTAATCAATTTACAGAGAGGAATGGACTGTTTCAGCTTGCTGATTTGGAGTTTTTAGTTGTTGGTCCCTCTGTTTAGTTAGCCTTAGCTCTATGGTTAGAAAGCTCACCTGGATATGCCATGTTTTGAGCATATCCATGGGAGGCCTTTTTTTTCTGAATAGAAACTGAGGAGGGTCTGGTGGAGGCAGAGAGGAGGTGGGGAGGAGGGACCAGAAAGAAAGGGGAAAGAATGGTCTGAATGTAAAATAAATAAATAGATAGATAGATAGATAGATAGATAGATAGATAGATAGATAGATAGATAAAAGCATATGAGGGTGGAGTCATGGTGGAGGCAGTACATTCAGTTCATAAAATACAGAAAGAAGAGAATAGGGCAGCAAAGAAACTCTCGTCCCAATATCCCATCCACGGTCATCCAGTAGCTTCCATTAAGCTCCACCTCTTCAAAGCTTCACTTCTCCTAATAGCATCAAAACTGGAAAACAACCTTTCCACAAGTGTGCCTTATCAGGGTATTCAAGATCCAAACTCCAGGGCTCCTGGTAACAGTATAGTTGTGTCCCAGACACCCTGCAGCTTTGAGTGGGCCCAGAAAGAGGAGGCATTTACAACACCAAGATATTTTTTGACACAGGAACCTGGGCCAGGTAGATAAATGTCCAAACAAATAAACCTAAGATAAGGGGTTAATTTGCTTTTTAAAAATCACTATATCAATTAACTAAATGAATTGTGTAACCAGTAAAAGGATATCATAAGAAGTATTTTATGACAATTTGCATAATTTAAAATTATGTTTTTAATAAAAGGTTGTCACAGTTGAATCAATATCATCATATATTTGCATGAAAGAGTAAAAAAAGTTATTTCTCAAATGTGTCACCTGTTTTCTCTAATGGAAAGAAATGTTGAAAAGGTTTAAATTCTGTTGAGTGTTTTGTTAATGTGTGTCTTTTGTCTTTTAATTGGTAAATCTGTGGCAAGGCTACTCTTCTAAATAAAAAGGTCACATTCTCTTATCCAGACATAAGGAATAGGTCTTAAGACTAATTTGGTTTCTGAAAGTAGATGGAATTGACTTTCCCGATGATTCAATATTAGATTTTTTTCATTATGACTAACTTATTTTTTGCCTCTCTGAACCTTAACTTTCTTATTTTTAAAGCTATTCTATAAATGGGTGTTGACAAAATTCAATGTGCCAGTATGTGTAAAGTGTGGTGTCTACATTTAGTAAGTCCTTAAAAAAAATGCAGCTCATTTGAGAAATTGTCTAAAGGAAGCACTTTAGAAAAACGTGTTTAGTTAAACTGGACAAAACCCACATCTATTAGTATGTAGAACATACAGTTCAAACAGGGAGTTTCTATATTCAGCATAATCAGGAGTCCTTTGAAATTTATCTGAAACAATTAAATTGCTATAAAAATTTCTACAGTTTAATTTACAAATGGACCCAAAGTGAAGAGTATTAGATGCAGTAGTCTACTGCCATGAAACACAAACATGGCTGACCCTGTTTAAATAGCTAAGTAGCCTCCACATCTATGAAGGCATCCAGGATCCTTACAAATTTCTGATGGCTGAGTTTAACTAAAGTCCAGGGAACCTGACCCATTAATGGACAGAATGACGTCTACACTCTGTGGCTTCATGTCCTGTCCCTCTTCCTGCCTCTCTCTTCTAGATACTTACTGGAAATACTCCTCAGTGCTAAACAAGCTCTCCTTTGTCATGTCTTTGGACATTTCTGCACAGTCTTGACTCCATTTGAGGAGACACTTCAGCACTGTGGTTTTATATTTGTTTTTTACAAAACTCTTGTTGAAATCATTTTTGCTGAGACAGACTGAGATATGATGGGTGTTTATGAGGTAATTAGGTAAATCATGGTGCGGTGGGTTCCTTCCACCATGTCTCTGTGTGTAGAAGTTTACCTTCTTATGCTTTCTATTTGTTTTATTTTGTTGTTGTTGTTAGTTAGTTTTGTTTTCAATCATTAACTGCAGTAGAATTAGACTATGATCAAAAATTGAGCCCATAACAGAACCTTGCTCTTGAACTCTCTAGCCTCTTAAAACATAAGCCAAAATATACCATTGCTCTTTATAAAAAAACACTCAGTTCCGGGTAACAGGAATTCAACTAAGATTCCTAAGGCTTCTTAAAGAACAAAACTGAGAAAACAGCAAAAAGATACTGGCCCAATAAAACAGGACTTTAGATGCTAGTGGGACAGAAGCTCTATTTTTCATATTTCATTAGGTCTTTTGCTTTTTTTCTCTTATCTCTGCATCTTCCCAAACACAGTGTACTAGTTTGAATAAGAATGACCTCCATAGCTTTATATAGATGAGTTTTTAGTCACTAGGAAGTGGAACTGTTTGAAAAGATTAGAAGGATTCGAGGTGTGGTCCTGCTGAAGTTGGTTTGGCCATTACTGAGGGGATGCTTTGAGGTTTCAAAGCTCAGGTTAGGCCTAGTGTCTCCCTCTCTCCCTTTCTTTCTGCTCCTTTCCTGGAGATCAGGATGTAAGGCCCTCAAGCCCGTGCATGCCACCAAGCTCCTGCAGTGAAGAACTAAGTCTCTGAAACTGTAACTGACGTCCCAGTTAAATGCTTAAAAAAAAAAAAAAAGAATTATCATTGGTCATGGTGTCTCTCCACAGCAATAGAACAGTGACTAAGACACACAGTAAAAATAAGACATTGCAATATTCCTTTTTCCTGTCCTCACAGAGCTCTTAAATTCAACAGACGATTAGCAATTAAGATTAGTGACTGCCAAGGTTTTTAATAATGTGTGTATAAAATAATCTAGACTCTGGAGAGGAGCTGCTTAGAACTGTATTCCCCATACTTGGTCCATTTTCATCTGGTGGGATGAAAGATGGAGAGAGGGCATATTTGTTTATGGTATGGTTGTATGGAGCGAGCAGCACTTGCTCATCTATAGATGTCAAACGCCTCATTTTCTATCCCTAAAAAAATTTATCATCATTTCATTCAAAATGATAATCAGTTGAAGTCTGTGATTAAAAATACGTTTAAAGTTAACAGGTTTGTGGGAGGTGGGGTGAAGAGTCTCATGGCCATGAAGAGGGATTATAGTTAATTCTAAACATGGTGCTCTTTAAAACTGTTATGAGAGTAATTTTTGCATTTCTACAGATGATTAAAAAGCCATTTTCTAAAATATTCTCACTGGAGGTTTTTTTTTTTTCTTTTAAAAGAAAACATTTAATTGCTCCAATCAAGCATAACTACTTTGCGCTTGTGGTATAATTTGTATAGTATGATCACACGGTATGTGGTGATTTGTCATAATACTCTAAGTGTATATTCCCCACTGCAGTGATTGGCTATCATTAATTGAGAATAATCCCCCCACTCTGAAAGCAGTGTAAAAAGGGGAGAATGAGTCCCAGCAAACAAGAGGAGGTGGGGAAGCTGAGTTCAGAGTCCTCATCACAAAGGCACACTGCTTCAATAGACTTAATAGCTATGTATGGCCAGGAGTCATTTGAAAATGATATACATCATTGACAAAAGGAAGCTTTGCATGGTTCCGGGTTTGGGGTGGGGGAAGCGGGTGGGGATGACAGCCTGTCTGCTGCATTCTTGATTGTGTTGGCAATAGCTTTAATGCAACACAACAAGCTTTGCCTTGAAGTACCCAAACCTGCTGCAACCCATCACAGCATGGGTTAAACCATACTGACAGGAAACAAGAAACTGAATACAGGTTGTCCCAAAGGGGCCATTTCAAACCACAGTAATCCAATTACCTAGTTAAGAAACATCAAATGCCTATACTGTGCAGAAGGCCCAGAAGATGTAAGACCTGCGAAGAACATCTATCCAAGCAGCTGAGTTAGCTATTCAGTGCAAATTCTGTGATGGTTATGAGAACTATAATATGCAGATTTTATAGGAGAGCATAATCCAAGACCGTGAGAAGCCAGGCCACTAATCATAAACATCTGTTGTCACTAGTCTGTGATATCGTGTTTTCTTGGTTTAATAGTAATATATGGAATTTCAATTGTACAAGGTTGTGCAACTGTACAGTCTATTCCCCACACTCTTCATTCCTTAGGTGAGATCTCTGGCCCTTTCCCCTTCTTGGCCCACAGTGCTGCTCTGTACAGGATAACACACCCGTTCTAAAAACTCTCCTACCTATTATTCAGACAGTTCTGAATTCCCAGTGCTTTCTCCAGCAAGTCTTTAGGACATCAGCCCAGCTGAGCTCACCACACACTTTCAGCTGTCCTTCCTGAAGAGGTCATTTGGACATCATTATTAATTTTAATGGCACTTTCTGGATTTGTGGCAGAAAAAGAATCACAACCGAGGTCCCATAAATTATGCTAACTAGTCTGATATAGTTTATCATGTTCAGGAATTATAGTTCCTTCCATGTCAACATTTGTGTGTGTGTGTGTATCTGTGTGTCTGTGTGTGGGGGGGGTGTACTTGCACATGCAAACATACCCATGCACATGCATGTTCATTGATCTATTATGCTCTTCATATCTTCTGTATAAGCAGTTTCTCAAAATAAACTGTGAGGCAGAAACTATAGGCCGTCAGTTCTCTCGACTCTCTCCTTCAGTCTGACCCCTGCGTGCTACCATTTTCTTGTTGTTATAGTTACTTGATTTGGAGCCTCTTTATTGTTTTCATATGCCCTGTTTGCAGTGGACAAACATGATTTATCGCTCTGAATTTAACTTGGTTTATCCTTGAGTAGAGCTGATAGATGTGGTCTGGTTCATTTTCTCTCTGTTCCTGCTGTTTATTGCAAGCCTTGTTCTCCGTTCTTGACACTCACAGGAGATAACTCCACTTCTGCATATAATATATATATTATGTAAACTCTTTAGAATTCCCCGAGCTGGAGTTCTAAGGGCAAGAAAAAGAACTGTTTGCGTCTCCACTTTCGATTTATTGAAGAATCAACAAGAAGAATGTAACATCTATTCCAAAGAGTTTATGGTCCAATTGAAAATATAAATTTGTAAATATGCTTTATTAAGTAGTATGATAATTCTACAACAAAAGGGTATGTAAACTGTAAAGCTGTTCAGGAGAAGATGGTGTTTCAACCAAAAACATTTAGAATATAATTAAACTAAAAACAATATTTCCCCAAGTTGAAGTTACATTATAACAGCAAAAAATATTATTATTATTATTATTATTATTATTATTATTATTATTATTACATTATATTATGCTATGAAGATTTTGCTTATCAATTAATTTGGAAAATATATTTACTTAGACCTGACTAGGATGGTATTATATTCCAGCAACAAGTTCCAAATGTAGAGTCAGTTTAGTCTATAAGTTGATGATAGTTTCAGGGTAAATGAAGCTTCCTAAATGCAAAGCATTTGTTAAACATTCACCTCTCCCAGAGTCTGGAGTCGTTCTCTGTAGGTATCTATGTTTTCTTCTCAGGGAAACTGAGATTCACATGTATACATGAAATAACAAGTATTCAAGCATGCTGAAGTCTCAGCTGCGCAGAAGGCTGAGGCAGAAAGTTTGACTTGCAGATTGAGGTCAAAGATAGCCAGCCTGCACAGGTTCATGAAATTTCACCTAAAAATATAAAAGGAAAGGGGTAAGAATTAATCTAGGAGAAACATAGAGGCAGGGAGCAGGTGAATATGATCAAAACACCTTGCATGCATGTATGAAACTATCGAAAAAATTAAATGTTACATTTAAAAGTATGTGTAGTGTGTGTGTTAGAAAGAGAAAAACTGTTATTAAGAGAAATATGAGTGTGCATAGCGGCAGAGTTCTTGCTTAGCTGTACAAGGCCCTGGGTTCTATTTCCATTAAGATTTTTTTTTAAGTGTGTATCATTATGTAGGATTATTTCATTTATATAAATGACTAGAAATATTTACAACTATTTAAGAAAAAATTCTATTGAGCTACTTGAAATATTTAAAACTATTTAAGAAAAAATTCTATTGAAATACTAAATTCTTTTTTTCAAAGATTTTTTATAAGTTGAATTAGTTTTACAGCAAAAAAAAAAGTAGAAAAAAAAATCACAGGACATTTTGATACAGACAGAATCAATACAACATTCTAAGGATAAGACCTGGAAGGACATTGTCAAAACAAAATATGCTGGAGTTCTTAGATTTGTAGTAAGTTTGAGTGGACATGTGCTTTAATGCATTCTCGTTTACTTTCCTGTTGCTACGAAAAACACCTTGGACTAAGGCAATCTTGAAAGAAAAGGACCTTTTCTCTTATACTTCCATGTCACAGTCACTCATTAAGCAAAAATAGGGCAAAGCTCATGTCAGTAACCTGAAGGCAGGAACCTAGAAAACGTGAAAGAATACTGCTTACAGGCTTGCTTCCTGAAGATGGCTCTGCTACTTTCCTTTTACAAATTGTCTGCCCAGGGATAGCTCTGCATACAGTGAGCTGGAACCCCTACATGTCAATCATTGATCAAGAAAAGCCCCACATGCTTGCTTAAGGGCAATCTGATGAAAGCAGTTCCTTAATTGACAAAGCTAAGCAACACATGACAGAGACTATTTCTAAGTTGAAAGCTATTATGAATTCCTGAATAATTTGCATAATTTAAAATGTTAGTTAAAAAGCACATTACAAAATTATTTTCTGAATTCTCAAATTTATTGCAATTCCAAGAAGAAGAGACAAAGACAATAGATTAAGTAGTTACACCAAGTTCAAGTAACTCTTCTAAATAATGCTAAATTGAGCTCCTAAGCTTAGGTATTTGAACGCTGTTAAGAGAGGAAATAGGGTGAAAGAAACCTGCCTTGTCTATATTACATGAAGAATATTAAATCAAAAGCTACAGATATAGAACTATGCTAATTATAATGAAAATAGGCTGTCTAAAAGTAGCCTCTGTTCTTTAGGTTATGGCTAGAGCCTTTATCCAAAGATGAATGTCAATGGATGAGTTGTCTGAAAATCAAAGATTTATTCTAATCTTCACAGTGATTCTTGTTCTGGACCTTGAAGTTTGTGGAATTTCTATGTTGTTGCTCGTTTTGGACAAATCTATCAAATAAATGGTTGGAGGTCCAATGCTATTCTGTCTTTAGAGTGAGATAATCTCAGTGAAATGTTAGGAAATTTACCAGCTGCAGTGGGACTCTCTGCTACCTTTTCTTAATCTTGTCATTGTACATGAACCACTAGTTTTTAGTGATCAATTTTTGGAGCACCTACTGTTGAAGCTTCAATTTCTTCCAGGTAAGAGACCAAGGTCAGGGTTTAGTACTGTAGACAGCAAGATCAATAAATGTTAGACAAAATAAAAAGATAACCAAATAACCAAAACAGTAACAACAATGAAACAGATATCATGTTAAGAATATTTTTAATGTTTTATTTTTTAGAAGTTACTATTTTAAAGACAGATTTTTTCCCCTGTGGTAGATTGAATGAAAATGGCCCCCATAGACTCATGTATTTGAATATTTATTTTCTAGTTGGTGAACAGTTCATGAGTGATTAGAAGGTGTGGCCTTGTAGGAGGAGATGTGTCACTGAAATGGATGCTGAGATTTAAAAAGCCCACACCTGGCCCAATGTATCTCCCCCTCCCTCTCCCCCTCCCCCTCCCCCTCCTCTCCCCTCCCCCTCCCCCTCCCCCTCCCCCTCTTCTTGCCTCTCCCCCTCCCCTTGCCCTCCCCTCCCCTTCCCCTCCCCTCCTCTCCTCTCCACCTCCCCCTCCCTCTCCCCCTCCTCCTCCTCTCCCCTCCCCTCCCCCTCACCTCCCCCCTCCCCCTCCCTCTCCCCCTCCCCCTCCCCTTGCCCTCCCCTCCTCCTCCCCTCCCCTCCCCTCCTCTCCACCTCCCCCTCCCTCTTCCCCCTCCCTCTCCCCCTCCCTCTCCCCCTCCTCCTCCTCTCCCCTCCCCTCCCCCTCGCCTTCCCCCTCCCTCTCCCCCTCCCCCTCCCTCTCCCCCTCCTCCCCTTGCCCTCCCCTCCCCTCCCCCTCCCCTCCCCTCCCTCTCCCTCCCCCTTCCCCTCCCTCTTCCCCCTCTCTCTTTCTCTCCTCCTTTACTCATATAATCTTTCCTCTTTCTCTTAGACTGGACTGAGAGCTTGACCCAGTGTTTAGCTGTGGATCTCTGTATCTGCTGCCATCAGTTGCTGGATGGAAGGCTCTATGATGGCCATTAGGGTGACCATCAATTTGATTTTAGGGAAAGGCCAGTTTAGACACCCTCTCCACTATTGATTAGCAACTTAACGAGGTCATGTTTGTGGATTCTTGGATATTTCCCTAGCACCAGATTTCTCACCAATCTCACAAAGGCTCTCTCTATCAAGATATCTGTTTGGTTGCATGCTCTCTCTCTCTTTTTCTCTCTCGCTCTCATTTCAACCATCACATTCCCTCATGTTCTCTCCTAGCCTCCTCTTATCTCCCTCCCATGGTGCTAATTAGCTTATTAATTAAATATACTCAATAGACATTATCTATTTCCCCTTCTCAGGGGAGATCAATAGATATCTCTCTTAGGTTCTTCCTTGTTTCCTACCTGCTCATTGGTTGTGGAATGATGTAGCCTGGTTATCCTTTGTTTTACATTTAAAATCCAATTACGAATGAGTGCATACTATGTTTGCCTTTCAGGGTTTATGTTACCCTACTTAGCAAGATCTTTTTTTTCTAGTTCTATGCATTTGCCTACACATTTCAGAATGTGATTTTTTTTTCTGCTGAGTATTACTTCTTCATTGTCTAAATGTACCACATTTTAAAAATCGATTCTTCAGTTGTGTAGCATCTAGATTGTTTCTAGGTTATAACTATTACAAATAATGCTATTATGCTGCTATGAACATAATTGAACAAGTGGCCTTGTGGTAAGAATGTGCATTCTTTGGATGTATGCCCAAGAGTGGTATTGCTGGATCTTTTGGTAGATTGATTCACGATTTTCTGAAAAACCACATACTGATTTCCAAAGTGGCTGTACAAGTTTACAGTTCCATCAGCAATAGAGGAGTGTTTCCCTTGATCCACATCCCCTCCAGCATATGCTGTTGTCAGTGTTTTTGATCTTAGCCATTCTGAGAGGTATAAGATGGTATCTTAGAATTGTTTTAATTTGCATTTCCCTGATGGCTAAGGATGTTGAACAATTCTTTAAGTGTCTTTAGGCCATTTGATAGTCTTCTGTTAAGATTTTTTTATTTACATCTGTTCCCCATTTTTTAATTAGATTATTTGGTACTTTGATCTCTAGTTTCTTGAATTCTTTATATATTTTAGAAATCAGTTCTTGATCTAATGAGGGATTAGTGAAGATCTTTTCCCATTCTGTAGGCTGTCATTTTATCTTACTGACTGTGTCCTTGGCCTTACAGAAGCTTTTCAGTTTCAAGAGGTCCCATTTATTGTTTGCTGCTCTTAGCGTCTGTGCTACTGGTATTATATTCATAAAATGTTCTCCTGTGACAATGCATTCAAGGATATTTCACACTTTTTTTCTATCGTGTTCAGTGTCATTGGGTTTATATTGAGGTCTTTGATCCACATGGACTTGAATTTTGTGCAGATTGATAGATACAGATCTATTTGAATCTTCTACATGCCGCCATCTAGTTATACCATCACCATTTGTTGAAGATGCTTTCTTTTTTCCATTGTATATTTTTGGCTCCCCCCCCCCCAATCAGGTATTTATAGGTATGTGAATTGCTGTCAGGATCTTCAATTTGATTTCACTGATTTGAATGTCTTTTTTTTTAAAGCCAATGCCACGCTGTAGCTTTATAGTGAGCTTGAATTCAGGGATGGTGATGCCTCCAGAAGTTCTTCTATTAAATAGGATTTTTCTAGAAATCCTGGTTTTTTTTTTTGTTTGTTTTTCCATATGAAGTTGAGTGTTGTTATTTCAAGGTCTATGAAGAATTGTATTAGAATCTTGACAGGGATTGCATTGAATCTATAGATTGCTTTTGATAAAACTGCCATTTTTGTTATGTTGATCATACCTTTCCAAGAACATGGGATTCTTTTTATTTTCTGTTATCTTTTTCAATTTCTTTCTTTAATGACTTAAAATTCTTGTCATACAGGCATTTCTCTTCTTTGGTTAGCGTTACCCCAAAATATTTGATATTATCTGCAGCTATTGTAAAATGTAATATTTCCCTGATTATTTTTCTACTCCTTTATCATTTGTATATAAGAGGGTTATTGCTCTCTTTGCATTAATCTTGTATCCTGACACATGACTGAAATTTGGGGATCACATATGTGCACTATCATACCATCTGCAAGTAGGAAAGGTTTGAATTCCTCCTTGTTAATTTGTATCTTCTTGATCACCTTTTCTTATCTTATTGATATTGCTAAAACTTCAAGTACTATATTGAATACACACGGAGAGAGTGGACAGCCTTGTCTTGTTCCTGATTTTAGTGAGATTGCTCTGAGTTTCTCCCCATTTAGTTCAATGTTTGCTGTTGGCTTGCTGTATATTGCCTTTACCATGTTTAACTATGTCCCTTATATCCCTGATATCTCCAAGACCTTTATCATGAAGGGATGTTGCATTTTGTCAATGGCTTTTTAAGCATCTAGTCATGTGGTTCTATTCTTTCTTTCAGGTTGTTTAAGTGGTGGGTGACACTGACAGATTTTCTTGTGTCGAACCATCCCTGCATCTCTAAGATGAAGACTACTTGATCATGGTGGATGGTTTTTTTGATATGTTATTAGATTTGAATTGCCAGAATTTTATTGAGTATTTTTCAACAATGTTCATGAGGGAGATTAGTCCGTAATTCTCTTTCTTTGTTGCAATATTGTGTGGTTGTATCAGAGTGACTGTAGCCTCATAAATAGAGTTTGGCAATGTTCTTTCTTTTTATATTGTATACAGCAATTTGAGGAGTATTAGTATTAGCTCTTCTTAAAAATTCTGGTAAAATTCTTCACTGAAGCCACCTGGCCCTGGGATCCACCTGGGATTTTTTTGGCTGGGAGACTTTTAATAACTACTTCTATTTCCTTAAGTGTTATAGGTCTATTTAAGTTACTTATGACCTCTTAATTTAATTTTGGCAAGTTGTACCTATCCAGAAAGCTGTCTATTTCTTTTAAATTTTCCAATTTAGTGGAGTACAGTTTTTTGAAGTATGACCTAATGATTCTCAGAATTTCCTCTGTCTCTATTGTTAGGTCTACCTTTTCATTTCTGATTTTTTTAATTTAAATATTCTTTCTCTGAATTTTGGTTAGTTTGGGTAAGGGTTTGATGATTTTGCTGATTTTCTCAAAGAACCAACTGTTTTATTCTTCATATTGTTCTTTTTGTTTCAATTTTATTGATTTGGGGCCATCATTTGATGATTTTCTGCCCTCAACTACTTCTGGGTGAGTTTACTCCTTTTTGATTTAAAGTTTTCAGATGTAAGGTTAAGTTGTTTGTGTGAGATTTCTACAAATTCTTTATGTAGGCATTTAGTGCTATGAACTTTCCTCTTAGCACTGCTTTTATTGTGTCCCATACATTTAGTTATGCTGTGGATTCATTTTCATTGAATTATAGGAAGTCTTTCATTTCTTTCCTTATTTCTTCCTTGACTCAGAGTTGAGTGTTGTTCAGTTTCCATGAGTTTGTAGGCTTTTTGCAATTTGTGTTGTTGTTGAATTCTAACTTTAGGCCATGGTGATTTACTAGGATACAAGAGGTATTCCAAATTTTTGTTATCTATTCATATTTGATTTATGACTGAGCATGTGGTTAATTTTAGAGAAGATTCCATGAGGTGCTGAGAAGAAGGTCCTTTATGTTTGGGTAGAAAGTTCTGTACCTATCTATTAAATCTATTTGAGTCATAACATCTGTCAGATCCCTTATTTCTCAGTTAAATTTTGTCTGGTAGACCTGTCATTGGTTAGAGTGGGGTGTTAAGGTATCCCACTGTTAGTGTGTGAGGATTGTTGTACAGTTTATGCTTTGGTAATGCTTGTTTTACATATGTGGGTGATCTTACATTTGAGACATAAATGTTCAGGATTGAGAGTTCATCTTGATGGATTTTTCCTGAGATGAAATGTAATGACCTTCCAGATCTCTTTTGATAGATTTTAATTTGAAGTCTATTTTGTTAGATATTCGGGTAGCTATGCCAGCTTGCTTCTTAAGTCCTTTTGACTGGAAAATCTTTTCCCAACCCTTTACTTTGAGGTGATGTCTGTCTTTGAAGTTGAGCTGTGTTTCTTATATGCAGTAGGGGGATGGAGCCTGATTTTGTATCCATTCTGTTATCCTGTGTCTTTTTATAGAGGAATTGAAACCATTGATATTGAGGGATATCAGTGATTATTAATTTCTGGGGTTTTTTTTTGTTTTTTGTTTTTTTTGTTTTTTTGTTTTTTTGTTTTTTTGTTTGTTTTTTTTTGTTTTGTTTTTGTTTTCTTTTTTTTTTTTGGTGTGTGTGTGTTTCCCTTCTTTGGAATTTGCTGGAGTGGGTTTACCTAGCTTGTGTTTTTGTAGGTCCATCTAACTTTCTTAGATTGGAATTTTCCCTTCTTATCTATGTTTAGCCATATGGCTTGGTACCTTTACTCAGTAAGGCATTTTCATCCTGCTTCCTCTCTCTGACTGTGAACTCCAACTCCACCCTGTCTCTTCTCAACATTCTTAGTTTGATCACCCTGCCTATATTTCCTGCCTGACTACTGGTCAATCTGCTTTTTATTAAACTGAATTTGAGTAGCAAATCTTTACAGTGTACAAGAGGATTATTCCACAGGAAGTTTTGACTCATATCTTCATATTTATCACTATTGTCAAAACTCTGAATTGATTTTTAAAATTATTTTTCTATCAGAAGACCCCATACAATGAGGTTAAAGAATTTATATTCTTTCTTAAAACTGTGTAGTAGTCAGCTAGTAGGTCTGTCTCTATATTTATTCTTAGTTCCCTAAAATTTGCATTTCTTGATCTCACAAAATAACTGCTGGTGGTGGTAACATTGAGTCTCTCTTCATCCTGCCAATAGCTTGTGGGTACATTGATATAGCAAGCTAGCTTTTCAGAATGCCATGGTGATCCTCTGTGACTGCTATGATTGGCTCCATGCCATTGTAGGGTGTAAGATTTAGCAGTTTAACCATTCATAGGAACTCTCACAGGGTGTATAGCTAGCCTGTCCTCCTTTTAACATGTTCTTCCCACCTTGACACATGGCTCTGATATTTCCCTTCACCCATGTTCACTTGGCTTGTTCTTGGCCATGCTGTTAACACCTAACTCTGAAGGATTTCCACACCACGAACATTACTTCCATTCTCTGTCTCTAGCTCTGTGTACTTCTTTGCAAGCGCCAGATGGACCTTTCCATGCTGTATATGCATGTGAGCCCAAGCAGGCACATGCTGCATCTTCTTCAATGTATCTTAGAAACTGCACTTTTTCTTGATACTAAGACCCAAAGTTACATTAAGAAAAAAAGTTGTGCCACACGTGCCATAGATGTTTTCTTATAAATGACCAAAGTAAAATTTTGATGGATAAACAATGAAAAGGTCAAAGGAGAGGCTTTCTCCAGAAAGAGAATTACATCAAATAATATTGTTACAAAGCTGAAGGGATCTAAATGACTATGTAGCTCCAACAGTGAGAGATTTGAGATATCAATAAACAAGACAAAACAAAAATCTAACTCACCAATTATTTGCTTATTTTTACTTTTAAGTTAATATTTTTGTTATAATTCAAAGTAATGGCTTTCATCCTCTCTTTTTTCACACACAGACATACGTGCATATATTATACTTATTTCTTATTCGACTTCATGTACTCTGCTCTAACCACTTACCATAACAAAAATTTCTATTGCGTTTGTGAGCAAAAAGAGGAAAAAAAAACAGAATTATGCATTATCACAGAATTATAGGTAAATGTTATCTTCTTAGCATTGTTTTGTTTTTTATATATTGTATATAGTGTAAACCAAAACCCCTTAAACCTATTAGTGCACTAAATATATGCTAACAAATATTAGATTATTCTAGAAACAACCCTGCTAATGCCTAAAATTATATGAATTATATGTCTAGATCCACTATCACATGGAGGGTAAATATCATATCTACAATTTAATTTCATGATTTTTATTCTAGCATATGAAACATTCCAGAATTTTAAACATAAGAGAAAGACAGTGTGGTAATTTAGAATCTCTGTTTATGAGATGGCCTCATTTCGCTCTTCTGGAGTAGCCCAGGTATTCAAGCATACTTTTAAATAGCATTTCTTGTACTTGAGAAGTTATTGAGTAATCAAGCTGTGACCTTTAGTGCTCCGCCAAGAAATGCAATTCAGTTTTGTATGGTATCCAAACTAATCAATATCCCATTATGATCACAGATGGGAATTTTACAAGAAAGACAAAGCAGTGAGGCTATCATAAGACCCTTTGGGTTTCTTGTTTGTTTGTTTTCTGGAGAAATTAGATAGCTTCACATAGAAAACAGTTAAAATAAGAGTATCTGATTACTTGTCTCTGAATATGAAATGAAGCTTACCTTCTAATTTTATCATCACACTAGGAGTATAAAATCAATAACTTGTGCAGACACATGATTACACAGAGGAAACAGATGAATCAACCATCATCTTGTGTGTACATTACAAATGGAGCTGTACAGACAATATAGTTCAACCCCTACAATGCTTAGAGATACATTCAATATACTCATATACTGCTGGTTTTATCATTAGGCTGCACCATCTAATTACCTAACAGGCTATGAGCCTATGTGTTAGTTAATACTGATTAAAGCAGTCCTGTATTTCCATTCAAATAGATTGAACATTCTTACAATGTGTTTGAGTGCCTGGCCATTTTAAAAGTAGAATCCCAGCAGAGGGGTTGGCTGTTGATCTCAATTTAGTGGGTTTCCACAGGACAGTGGCATCTATCAGAGGAGATGGTGAAGGCTAGCAGCCGATTCACCAGTAAATCCCCACTGCTAGTCAGAGGACCAGTTCAAATGAGGATGTTCAAATACATGTGTAATCAAATGTTTGTCACTAAGATAGAAATCTCACTAATATGCTACCATATATGGTAAGCCACTGGGCACATATCTTTATAGACTTTTTATTTATTAAACTGTGATTTGCAGGTGTCCATAACCAAAGATTTTAATGTTTTTCTGTAGTGTTTTTTGGGTGATGACGTTTTGACAATTCAAAGTTAGAATGTGCATTTTAGAATGTTACTAATGTGGCTCTTTTGAAATATTGTAGATAAATTTTTATTATCAATCTCAAAAAATTAAACATCAATATGAGAAGAAAGCAGATCTAGTACTATTCCTACCAATTTGGGGAAATTCTCATGTTCCTAGGTAAGTTGAGAAGCAATTACTTCTACAAAGACATGGTCGCCAATGCGAGAAACAATGTTGAATTCCAAATTATGATGAAAATTTTAGGGGACAAAATTTCTGTCGCTGAAGAAAAATGAGAAAAATCAAAAGGAGAGGTTTAATCAGTCTCCTAAGTGCTGAGGTCTCAGTCCAGGATTGGATCCCCCCCCCCCAATTGCTATGACGTATGCAATAGAAGAACGTCAAAAAGTAAAGAGTCTACGAAGGAACAATGCTGCTCACCTCATGGTGATAGGGATGAGAAGACCTGACAGGAAGAAATATAGATTCCAATATCTCCTTCAAGGTCACATTTATAATGACTAATGTTCCATGAACTTGTGTGGTGCTGCATGTTACTGTAAGACTTTAGCTTCTAGACCTCCATATCCAAAGAAGAAAATATCTTTCTGTATACTGTAGGTCTGTATGTCTCTTCTCTATTTGGGTGTGGTGAGCTATGGTATGGTGCGTGTATATCTCTGTGTATGTGTGTCTTTCTGTGTGTTTGTGTCTGTAGGTCTCTCTCTGTGGGTGGTGGTGGTGGTGGTGGTGTGTGTGTATGCTATGATTCTGTGGCTTTTCACAGCAATCACCTCTAGATGTTTGGAGTAAGAGAATCCTTTCTCAAGAATGACCAAGGAAGCCAAAATACAAAGTTACATCACAGACTTAGGAAGGAATATACTTTCTACTCTGACGTCTATGCCACAATGACATTGGCTTCTTTGAAAGTATGCTGAGTCAACCTCCATCCTTAAGAGGGAGTTGCATATTTCTCAGAGTTCATTAAAGCCTTGTTTATTTGAGTCATTGGGATTATGAAAGAGATCCTCGGGGCAGGAATGCAGAAGCTGTCTTTGGAATTGTGTAGTGAAAATGAAGAACAATAAAAACAGTTACCAATATTCCTTACAAACCTACTGTAGGCCTTCTTTATTCTAACTTCTTTCCACGGGTAGAAAGTACTTTAATCTCACTACCACGAAGACCCTCCATAATACTACTGTACCCATATTTTGGATACGGAAATAGAGGTCAGACACTTTAAGTGATTCTATAAGACATTTCTAGGAAGAGCAAGATTCCTATTTGTAGTAGATGAGATAGGTTCTCAAGCCGCCAGAGTGCTTAGCTTTCCTTCTGTCTGGGGAAACCTAGCAAGAACCTACTTGCCTGCTTCTAGCAGTAATTGGCTCCATCCCACAGGTCTTGATTTTCACCCTGGTGACTGAAGGAAAGATTTTTTAATAGCATCAAGTAGGCCTTAGTTTTGATGCTCGTTCATCAGCCAGAGTGTGATCTAGTGCCCCCTGGAGGGGAAACGAAGAGCCAGGGAACACTACCAAATGTTTGAAGCCAGTAAACACAGAGATTGCATCCAGAAAACAACACAAGTGTTGGCAAAGTCTGCATTTAGGGCTACATTTCTCTGTGACTTTTCAAGACGTTTTTGGTTTAGTGTTAGTAGGAAAGGGTAAATTTCTGATGCTTTGCCAATGAATGGTAGACAGGGCTGTCTTTCAAATATGGAGCATTACTTAGCACAGAGTAGAGTATAACAGCAACGAAGATAATTGATGAATCACAGTATCCTCAGGTGGACATTTTGATTAAGTAAACAATTCTTTAAATATCTACTCCAAAGACAGAAAAATGATAAATAGAAAAAAAGATTCCCACTGTACTTTTGCAGGGAGCCTTGGTATTACCAAAAAATTAATAATTAGGCCACCTGCATCTTGCATAAATATACACCTAAGCAGCTGGCAACCAACCTGATTTATAAGCATTCTAATCTCTCTAAAAACCAGTGATTTGCAGATGATAAAAGTAAAGACCCCTCCTTTTCTATCTTTTCCTGCTAAGGCAGAAGAAAATATACCACTAATATTTTAGATAATTGGTACTCATTAACTGCTTGATAAATTAGTGAATAAATTCTGGTTCTAGTTACACTAGAAAGGTCAAATACTCTCCAGTTCTTTTTTATGTATTGTCTAACTTCTTGCCCATCTTTGTTGTATTAATGAAATGGCGATATCTATCATGGTATAACTGAGCTGGGGCTCTAAATTACCTTCGCCTGGCACCATTCCAATATACTATAAATGAGGTAATTGTCCTTGACTATAAAATTTGCATTTTCAAGACTTAATTGCTATCATTACATCTTTTTGTAATTCTATTAATTTAACTGAATGGAGCGTTTGGTTTTATGGTTAAAAATTTGCATTAAAACATTGTACATCTAAATAGAATTTTAATATTTTTATCAAAAGCTTTATAAGGTGATCCCAAAGGAGACAAATAATTTCTCAAGAAAAAGTTGGGAGCTGTCACCGCAGAGGCTTTACCCTCAGTGATCATTAATAGACCTTTAAGTCACCCAGATGATGCCTCATTCCAGGACATGAAAAATCACAGAGGACGTGTACTCTGTGGATTCTTCCTACTTAATCATTAACAGGAAGTTGGTTAGCTGGAGCCATGACATGGATGACTGCCCTTTGCTATGCTCCTCTGGGTATCTGAGATGCTTCCTTTGTATCCTCAGTATGGCTGTAAGATTAGGTAAGAGTTAGGGGACAAGTTGGTCCATGCTGTGTGTGTAATTGTTCAATTTGGTTAGAAACTTTATGTCCCACATTTGCTCTATCCTGAGCAAGTCAGCTCTACCTTTATGATCCTGACTTTCCAGTCCTATTTCATTGCATAGACTAATAAGTGAAACATAAAATCTTCCTCTTATGGATGATTCATTTGAAATTACTTTCCACCTCTGCCCTTGACATCCTTGACATTGCTATACAAACATGCCACCATTTTATTTGTTTTACAAGCAAATGTAGAAGCTTTCTGGCCCAATAAGAAAGACTGCTAAGTAGAATGACATAGAATCCTGGTTAAAGAAACAGACCATTTTTTACTAATTAGTTTTCCAACATTTTGACTTTTGAAAGCCACAACAATCTTAGTTGCCAACACATGTTGGCAGAGTTGTAAAAAACTTGGAAGAAGTTTTGTTTTCAGAAATTTTAGAGTAAAGGATGGCTTCTCATGGATCTTTTGGTGTTGTTTACATACGAAAAGGTGAAAAATATTTTCCGAAAGTAGACCAGAAAATGTCATTAGGAATATCAAAGGCCAAGTCACATTTCATTTCCAGCTCATTTTAAAGACAGGTAACAGACACACAGTCAAAAAATTACACATAAATTCATGGTGCAGGTAGGTGGAAAGCCAACAGCCTGATTCCAGGCTGTTATCTCAATGGCTACATGAAACTTTCTTTCTGGTACTGAAAGATCTGCAGAGGATCACTGCAGACTACATGGGAGGCAGTGGGAAGAAACTGGTAACACCCTGGATGCCAGGCTCAGCTCTTCATGGACTGTATCATGTTTCATGAGCTTCCTCCCAGACCCATTTCTGAAAGCTCAATAAAGAAAAGGGTGTGTTCTAGTCAACCAAGAGGCCATTGTGTGCCATCTAGATTTCTCTGTTCACCAAACATACACACCCACGGATTCTGTGCATTAGATCACTTGAAGTTCATTCAGGAGCATCATATTAAAAGTAACAACTCCTACGTCAAAATACATTGGGAGCATAATCACCAGAAATGAGGAACAATACCACATTATCACATGACAGAGCATGCTGTAATGTATCTACTTAGTGATGGTATTAGCTGTCAGCAACAGATGAAAAGAGAAAACACTGTAGATTCATTAACATATCAAAACATTACATTTGTGCTCATCAAAGGACACAATATAGGACTTTTTGATTAAAAATCCATCATTTCAATTGTAGATATATTTACCAACACTAAAGAACCAGCCAAGAGCTTCAGAACAATATTTAGGGATTAATTCTTGTTGAAATAGAAACTGAATTTGTGTCTCCATGTTCTCTCCCCTCTTGCTGTTGCAGGATACAGTTAACTCAACCTTAGAAGGAACCTTTGTATCCTTCTTGTGTATGTCACTTCAACTCAGCTCACTGAGAGAAAAGTCAGATTATCACAAACTCATTGCCACCATGGGCCAAAACAAAAATATTCACATGAATGCGACTCTACCTTAACCACTCATCTGTCTACCCATTATTTCCACTCAAAAAAAAAAAAAGTTCAATGTAACACATACTGATTTCTCATATGTATTGGAAACTCAGAAGTTAATAAAACACACACTGGCTTAAGTAACGTGTTTTCTTTCATATAAAGCTTAGATTGTTATCCCAGGCCTGCCTTTTGCATGCTCCTTGAAAAAAAAATCACAAAAGTTCTTGCTAAAATTGAGTTAACTATATCATGCATCTTGTGTGTGTGTGTGTGTGTGTGTGTGTGTGTGTGTGTGTGTGTGTGTGAATATATATTTTGAAGCTTGGAAGCTGTGCTAGGGGGACTGCATAGATGGCTCTATTAATAAAGTACCTATCATACAGGCTTGAGAACCTGAGTACTAATAACATCACACATACAAAGGCATTTTGTCAAGTATCTGCAATCCCAGTGCTGAGCAGGAAGAGGCAAATTAAGTCCCAGACTCAGTAAGAGAACCTGCCTCAAAAACTTGGGTGAAAAATAGTAGAGGAAAGTATCTGACATACACCTCTGGTCTTCATCTTCACATACACTCTTATGAATGCACACACATATACCTATTTATACACAAAATTCATATATAGAGATACACATTAAGGGAGAAACCTGTGCTTGGTTGTGCTTGATCTTTGTTCTATCTCAGAGCACAGAGTTAGGAATCAGTGCCTCACTCACTCCAGGCTTTGGTATCATGAGGAGCAACATGGACAAAGTGGCAGTAATTTCACAGAGTTGCTACCAGACCAAAGGGTTTCATGTGCTAGAAAGTTGTCTACAGGAAATAAAGCAGTAGCTGATCTTTTTAATGCATACCTGTGACTGTGGTGTCAGGAGGGTATGTTTGACATGCATCCTAACTTGGAACTTTTTTTTCCAATGTCTTACCAAATTCAAGTGAATAATAACAGGAGTAATAATCATGGCTATTATTTGTTGTGTCTTTATGATACAGTATGCATTACCTTAGGTTATATAGAGGCATCATAATTAAACTTTATCATTTCTTAACTCATATATGAAGACTCTAAGATTGAAAGCATTGAATGACTTGTAAAGAGCACAAGTAAGTGAGCATATATACACTATTTTCTTTTCCTAGCTGCATTTTGCCGAGTGGAAATCACCAGCATACTTTCAATGAAATAAGTACATACTTCAATATGCATTCACATGTACACATCCACAACACACATTCACACACCCACACATTCACATGAAAATGCACACACACACACACACACACACACACACACACACACACACACACACACACACACACACACACTCATACATTGGAGCAAACGAAATGGAGCATGTGTGCCCACTTCATGGAGAACGTGTTTATCTAAAACACTTTAAAATTTATGTTCTTGAAAACTTTTAAAGTAAAACTCTTTTGAGGGGAAGTGGTTTTTTATCATATTTACAACATATTATATATAAAATATAACAAAATCATATAATTTAATAGTTTCTATGAAACTACTTAAATTATTTAATCAAATATATTATAAATAACTTTATTATTAATTAGCTTAAGTATTTTTGTTAAGCTGTAACTAACTGTCAGTCTAAAAGTCAGCATGAACCATAAATTAAATATAGTGGGAACTATTATTGGATGTCTCTGACATTCCATTAAGCTCACAGTTTACATTATGTTATTAAAAATATTTAATTTTAAAAATAATCTCTCTTTATGCACAATATCATTTTTGAGGTATCAGCAATAGACCTTCTCCACATTATGTATTTCAGTTACTTTTTTTAAAATGTGGAGCTGCAAGTGTTTTGTGAAAAATTATAGAGAAATCATAATAATAATTTAAAACTTGGTCTGCATGGAGTGATTTTTTTCTCCAATCTTGTAAGATTACAAATTGTCAATAATACATTACAGAACATTTGATTTTATACAGATTTGAAGACCATTTTAGCTTTTAATACAGGAATGTCTGCCTTAGTTCTTCATCTATAACTCTGCAGGTACCTGGGTATGGGGACAAACTTGGCCAAAGATTCCTGAGTGTGTCCTGATGAGGTCTTTCTTACCCAGAGTCTGTAACTAGGACAGGTCTCAGAGAAGTGATGGCTGTCCATCAAAACATAATGTTGGTCAAATAGATTACTATTATAAGAATCCTTCACAAATGGGAAAAAAAGAATCCATCACCACAACAACATTGGGTGATGAGTTTCTATATTCTAGAGAGTTTATACTTTATTATAAGATTTAAAAATTAAGAAGAATAAATAACTAAGCCCTGGAGAAATGGCTCCATGGTTAAGAAAGAGGTCCTTGCCCTTGCAAAGGACCCAGGCTGGAGATTAACACCAGCCTTTAACTTCTGCTCCAGAGGATCTGATACCCTCTTCTGACCTTATTGGCCACTGCACTCATATGCACAATGCAATCAGTGACCAACCCCAAACACATATACTCATAATTTTAAATTAAAATTAAATCTATCTAAATGCAAAAGTATTGTGGCTATCTGTGTCTTAAGAGTGTGCTAGTTCAGTTGAAGACACACATAGAACAAATCAGTAAATAGCCTTTGTAAAACATCAACATGGGGAAAACATGAGATTCTGAACTCTGTATAAAGGAGAAGCATCTGATCTAGTCTTCTTTGGAAACTGTTGCAGATTAAAAGGGAAGCTGTTGGCAGTAATTTATCTTTTAGGCTTTACATTGCTATTTTCCTTTAAAGGTGGGTTGATCAGAGTCTGATAACACCTTTGGAGCTGAAGGCATTCTTAGAAAGAACACCAGCTCTGTTCTTACCTTTGAAAACTATGCGAGAAAGATGAAGCCATGATGCAGCAAAGGGTCCTTGAAAAATCCTTCATCATTCCTTGCAGGATCAGAAATGAGAAAGGGGTCCCTGGAGAGGATGACAGACCTACCAAGAGTGAGTTCTAGAATGGACATTTGGCACTATGCTAGGAACCCATGTTCTCCCAAGGATAAGTTTTTACCATACAGACAATGTTTTAATCTGCTGCCCACTCATTTCTTTAAATACCCAGCTCTACCCTCCTGCTCCCATTCTGAAACTTTATTCCTTAGCTGTTTTTGAGTTCCTAAGTTGATTTGCTTTACATTGAAGTCCAACAGTGGTAACAAGAAGCAGAAGACTCTATGCTGCTAAACTCTAACTGTGAAAACATCCACTTTTGAAGATGGTTATGCACTGCTGTGCTGTGCTAACAGTCTGCTATATACAGAGGTACAATTAGACAAGATTTCAGAAGAGTGTTCAAATGTCTTACGGCATGAGAGTGTGCGTATAGCTAACAACTTACTTTATAAAGACCTGGAATCCAAGTTGCACAATGTAATATCCCCATGCTACTAGAAATGTTAATTGTCCTGGCTTGATTGCAACACACCATATTCTCTTGTCAAGTTACCAAATTGTGCACCATAAAGATGTACAATTTTTATATGGCAATAAATACCATATCATTCATACTTTTTCTGACATGAAATACCATTGATGCTTAGAAGACACATAATCTCTAGTACTTAAAAACTGCTTCCTCTGAAGCTGGGTGCCTCAAGTTTTAATCTTAGGTCTATCACTTGTCAGCTCTGACCTTTGCCACTGTTTTCTCACCTGGAAAATAGGTTAACAACATTTACCTCATGGAGTTCTTGGAGGGAATAAATGATAATTCATATTACATTGTCAGAACAATGTGTGGCACATAATATATGTTCAATAAATGCTAGCTGTTATTATACCCAGCACTGAGGTTACACTGTGTAGCCTTGTTGACATTCAATGAAACTTGTGATTGAATGGAATGATTGACACAAATTAGCAGCCAATACTGGCATAACACTTCATATAAGCTTGTTTTAATAAGATTACCCCAGAAGTCCATACATGCAAGCAAGCTTAGGTATAAGCAGAAATGAAGTAGACATGTATTAAAATTTCCATACTAAACCATAAACGTCATTTAACTGTTGAAACTAGAGTGGAGTATCTTCTGTCTGAGGACTCTTGCAACAACAGTGTGGCTGGACCTTGCCTGTTCCAGGGAGAACTGTCACAAAGGGAAAACTTCAAGCATTTTTAGGATTGAGTCATGAGAGCCATTCTGCAAGAACAATACCCTCTCCTGTTTTCCACTCTGCACTCAGAATATCAAAAGAAAACAGTGATGATGAAATGTATTATTTTAATCAAACTTCCACATTCAAATGCCGCCTCTCATCATTCTGACCAAATGTCACAGCAGGAGTGATTTTGATCCTTTGCCACCATGCATGTTGAAAGAGTCTGGTGTAAAACTCCTCCCTGGCAAACAAAGGTCTGTATATTTGGAAACAACTGACGGGCATGCTGACTCACTGGCTTCCATGGTGTTATCTGATGCACATCTATCTGTCTGACTGGCATATTCAGCACCTCTGCCAGCCCTGCAGGGTGTGTGCCCTGCCAGGGCCAGGTGCTAAAGAAAGAGGCAGAGCAGGGAGAGCCTGAAACTGATTCCAGAAGACCCAAGAAAGCAACATTTCTGTTTTGAAACTATTGCTCTTGTTCTGGGCAGCATTATTCTTGTAGTATGAACTGTCAGTTCACTGGAACATTTTACCAGAAGTACACAGGACTCCCGTTTCTCACTCATTCTTGATTTATTTAACTATGAAATTTCTATGACTAGAGTGAAGACAAAAGCTTTCTTCTTTAAATCCCTGGAGAGTACCTTTATGGTTTGTAAAATTGGTGTTGTCACGTGTTTGTGATCCTTCACTTTCTCCTTCCTAGGAATTGCCTGTGTATATGCTTTCCATTTTTTTGGAGGATGGGAGGATGAGGGAAAGGTATGGCCTCACTATGAAACGTAGATTGACCTAGAACATGAGATATTCCTTTTGTTCCAGGCTTCCAAGTGCTGGGATTCCAAGTGTGGAACACACTTGGTTTCAAACTTTCTTCTAAAATAATTTTATTTATAAATACTTTCAAGCATAAGAATGTTTTAAGAATAAAAATAGAACCTAAACACTGATCGCTACAGAGTAGTTCTAGCGTGGGCTACAAAGTCTGATCCTGGCTTAAAACAACCTACTTAATTAAGAAATGGGTAGTACAGAAAACACATCTGCTCATTTGGCTGAGAATTATTTGTTAATATTTGTATGTACAATTATGTAAATATTTTCTGCATATGTATACATGATGTTTTGATATACAAAGAATTCTTAATCTAGTAATTTTTTCAACTTTCCTCCTCATGACCTTTGCATTGAGAACTTCAGAACTTATTCCTTAACCACTAAATCATTAAGATTTCCATTCCCAGTTTCTTCCAGGTATAGTCGTCTCTTTTACATGAAGTTGAAGATCTGCACATTTTGGGCTTAGGATGAGGTCAAAATCTACTTCTATTTTTCCCTAAAGATCAAAGCACTTCACTCTACTATTAAGTGAATCAGCCATTCTTCCACATTAGTCTATAATTAGATTTCTGTTGAGAGAGCATCAGAACCCACTTAGCGAGAGATGCGTTCTGAAAAATGCGTGTCTAGGTGATTCTGCTGATGGGAGAACAGCACAGAACAACCATACACACACCTGTGTGTTAGCCTGTCACACAGGTAGGGAACTGGTACAGCCAAGAGTGCAGTACCTCTCTTTACTGAATACCATAGGCCACTGCTGCGTAATACACATTTATGTGTATAAATGCTGTTAAATACAGAAAAGCACAATAGAAACAAGTATAGGGCACTTAACATGCTTGAAGAGTTCAGAACTGGAAGCCTCTCTGCCTGTCCTTGTGTGTGTGTGGTAAAGAGCAGAAGCATAGTACTCTACTCTAAACTTCACAGGAACAAGTACAGACATCTAAGCGACATTAAAGTTGCAATAATTTCTTCAAATAAATCCATTTTAGCTTAGTATAACTTGATGCTTTATGAAATTTAATCTTTTAAAATATTGTAACCAAGAATATTTAACTTAAAATACAAACACATTGAAGCAATTATTTTTTTTGACTCTGTTAAAGTCTTGAGTTCTGTACTGTATCTGTGGTCCTTTACACAATATGGTTCACACACCTGTGCATGTGTTTGTGCATGTATGTAAATATGCATGTACATCTATACGCATATATATGTGAGAATACAGACTTCTAGAACAGAGAAGAAACTCACAAATACACAGTTCTGTATAGATAAATGTTTACTCCACAGGTACAAAATATATTTTTAATTTTTATATTGAAAAATATGTTTTCAGGTATTTGTTATGCAAATGTGAACACTGACTTCATATACACATGAGCATGTGGGTGTAGTTATAGAGTATGTGTATATGCCATAGACATGCAGTTAACATGTTTATGGGTATACAAAATATATCTACTAGTGTCTGTGTGGTTTTATTCATTCCAGTGGTCTCTTTGTGTTGAACTTATGGACAGTACTAGTGTTTCAAACAGTGTCATGAAAAGTATATCATACATGTCTTCATATATTTCTCCATGTGGTGATTTATCAATGGAGTTCTGACTTTTGGCGATTTTCATCACCTGTCAAGATGCTTTCAAGTAACGATTGGTTTGAAAATTATAGATTTTTTTCTGATACTGTTTTACTATCTACTAGTGTTGTATGTTATTTGATTTATGAGACTAGTTTATTGTCTTTCAATGTTACTTTAAAACTGTCCCTATGGACATTTTCTCTGTGTCTTTATTGAATTCATTCTGGTGAGTTTTTGTTATTTTTGCTTCTTTCCTGTGAATGACGTGTATTTTCCAAGTATACTTCACAAGCAGTGTGTTTTTCAATAGTCTATTTTTAGTTTTTAACTGTGTCAGCCACTTAACTGTTTATTATCTTTTTAACATGTATTTGTGTATGAGTGTGTGTGTGTAAGGGTATGGGGAGGTAGGAGCCGGCAGGTCTAGCTTCTGCATGTCATATATGTTTATGGAAGGTAAAGGGTAACATTCTGGAGTCAGTTCTATCTTTCCACTGTTGGTTCTGGGAACTGAGCTCAGGTTCTTCAGGCTCTGGAACAAGCACATTCAATTGCTGCAATGTCTTCCCAGCCGTCTTACTAGTGTAAAATATCTGCATGAATATTCTTTTGGATTTATACAACAAAATATATTCATTTTAGCTAAATAATTTTACATCCCACTTTCTATCAATGAGTAGCTCCCAAACAAGGTGAAAAACTTCTTTCTCTTGGGTTTTTCCTGTAGATTTCATACTCATTTCCCTCCATTCTTGAAGACTGTAATAACCTCTTTCAGCCATCTAATATAAAAACTTAAAATATTCTATGTGATTAAAAGCCTAGGTTCTAATAATAAATTGAGTTATATAGGCACACAACACACACACACACACACACACACACACACACACATATTCAGGGTTTATAACACTAGGAATTTGTTGTTGCTTTGATGTAAAAGATATGTAATACTGCTGTAAAATTAAGCAACATATAGGTATCCGGTATATGGCACATGTAATGAGTGTTTGAGCTTTACTATGGCTCTATTTTAATCTCATGTACTTGCTGAAATTACAAAGAATCTTAAGTTTTATAAAAAGGTGCCAGAGTCAAGCACCAGGGATACCTTTTCAGTAAAACTTAGAACATATTACCAAACTGAAACTTCAGAATTTTAGAGTTGATTTTTATTAACTGATATTTTTATGACCAGAAAAGCATCATCAATTCAGAAAATTTGTTGGTTTATTAATATTTATACCTTAGACCTGCTTCAAGTTTTCTTCATTACTACAAAATATCCTTTAAAAATTCAGTTGATAATCATGAGCTCTATTGCTGTCATTTATTTTATGTCACTTCAACTGGCAATAGCTCCCATCTCTCCTGCTCAGTTGTATATTGTCATGGTTTTTATCTTATAGACCAGGCCATTTGGGTTTGTGTGGGTTTTCCTCTTGAACAGATTTGGAAATTGAATTTTTGACAGGAATAGTACAGGACAGACTTAGTTCTCAGGGCAACCCATCAGATGTATGTCATCTCAGTGTGTATTACCAGTGAGGTTCACGATGATCACTGTGTAAAAGTGACAGCTGCTGGGAACTCCATAGGAAGTGATTGCTTTTTTTCCCCTGTGACTGAGGTGACCTTGTGCTGTTCCATATTAGCTAACCTTTGAACTTTGGTTCCCTGTGAAATTTTGGGCTAATACTGGTCACAAGTGAACTTGAAGCAAGGTTGTTTTATAAGAATCAGTGTGATTTTAGAATGCTTCCTTATTCAATAAGTGTAGTAGGAGGTTTCTGGCCCAGACTTTTGGGCCTACCCTCAAGGTTTAGGTACGCAGGCCCACAGACCCACAGAGACACACAGATGCATAGGATAGTTTTAGGCTGACCGGCCTCAGGCCCAGGCATATCACTTGCTAACTCTGTACCCTTAATCTAACCCATGTCTCTTATCTTGTTCAGCCATGTGGCTGAGTACCTTTTCTTAGAGCAGCATAGTTGTCCTCTGATTTTTTTGCCTTCTTTCTGGCATTCTGCTCTGTGCTTCCTGTTCTCAGAGTTTTCTTAGTCTGGTAGCCCCACCCATACTTCCTGTCTACCTTTGGCCAATCAGCACTTTTTATTAAACCAGTGGGTGGGATAATTATTTACAATGAAACAACACAATCTCCCACATATCCCTTTTTCTCTTTTTAAAACAAAAAGAACTCCAAATCTAATATTCTTTTCCCCACTTATCTATAACAACTTATAAACAACACTGTAAATAAACACGAACATCCATAATCCATGTTTTGTGAATGTAGGCATCATTCTCTAGGCTACTTCCTGCTGAATGGGGACATTGGCAATCCCATGGAAATTCGAAGAAAAATTAAGGAGTATGTACAAATCTTTAGTGGAGTAGTCTGTAGGGCTGGGTAATCTCAGCTAGTCTCCTTGAAATGGTTCTGGATACAGAGCTCAGGAAACTTCAACAGAGGTGCTCTGAAATGCTGAATCATCTGGTCCATCCATTTCCATTGGAGATTTTTCAGGGGGTCTTCCTCTATCAAACTTTATGTTCTTTATCCAGGAATAAATCTACAGCCTCTCATTTTCTGTAAAAATGTGCTACTTCTTCAAAGTAGCATATCTTTTGATTTCAGTTATAACGTAGACTTATTTACAAAATATATAGGTTGAATTAATCCAATAGCATTTGTAACCAACTGTCTTTTAGCAGCTTTTACTAAGTAATTTTCAGTCAAGAAGCTTAAAGATAAGACAATAATATACAGTATCCAGACATTCTTTGTTTTTCCATCTTTACAAAGCTTATTTATTTATTTATTTATTTATTTATTTATTTATTTATTTTACTCTATTTCTTTTAAAGGGCTTTCTCTACCTTTTCTTTTCTTTTTCTAAGCCTGTGTATCTATATTTTCAACAGGCTCTAAACCACTTAGACTTTTTTTTAAAAACTGTCTTTACTGTAAATCATTTCTTAACCTTTTCTGTCTCTGACCACACCCTTGATTGCCTAGGGCGATTGACTCCACCCAGATTCTTCTTTTTCTTTCTGTTTCTGAACACACCTTTAATCTGTCAGGATTCAAGGTTGGTAGGATGGGTGGATGGCTCCACTCAGCTCCTAGTCTAATGTGTTAGAATTTATCTTTTTAGCCTAGGTACTCTGGAGAATTTTAGGGTCCATATAATTACTAAGTAAAGCTTTGCCATCTGCTGCTCATTAACTCCATTTAATTATTAGGCAGCAGGGCCTCTTAAAAAACTCACAAGTGTTTTGCCTCTAAGGCTGAATCAGGAAGCTTCTCTTGAAAAAGCCAAGCCTCAGTTTGCCTCTGGCAAACAGCTGATCCATGAAAACATCAACAGGACACTAAGAAGCCATCCTTGATTCTGTTCCCTTTTTGTCCTTATTAATAGAAACCTTAAATATCATTTACAACCTTTTGCTTATATTGAGGGTCCTGTGAGACTTGAGGAACAAGCCATTTTACACCTTAATCTGCACTCCAAAAGCCCACCATTGTAGCTCAAGCCCATGTGCCTCACCAGGTAGGAGACACAATTCAGAGGCTGCTTTGGGCTCTAGACCATTTTTAACCTTTCTATGACTTTATGCGGGTACATTTGCCCCATGTTGGGCTGCCATTTGCAGTAGGAGGTTTTTGTTCAGGACTTTCAGGCCTAGCCTCAAGGTTTAGGCCCACAGACCCACAGACCCGCAGAGACATACAGACACTTTCAATAGTTTTAGGCTGATCGGCCTAAGGCCCAGGCATATAAATTGCTAACTCTTTACCCTTAATCTAACCCATGACTCTTATCCTATTCAGCCATGGGGCTCGGTACCTTTTCTTAGAGCAGCATAGTTGTCCTTTGCTTCTTCAGGCTTCTCTCTGGCATTCTGCTCTGTGCTTCCTGTTCTCAGAGTTTTCTTAGTCTGGTAGCCCCACCCACACTTCCTGCCTACCTTTGGCCAATCAGCTCTTTTTATTAAACCAGTGGGTGGGACAATTATTTACAATGGAACAACACAATCTTTTTTCCCCTATGACTGAGATGGCCTTGTGCTGTTCCATATTAGCTAACCTTTGAACTTTGGTTCCCTGTGAAATTCTGGGCTAATACTGGTCACAAGTGAACTTGAAGCAAGGTTGTTGTGCAAGAATCAGTGTGATTTTAGAATGCTCCCTTATTCAATAAGTGTTCTCACAAATCTGCTTTCTCAGCTCATTGACACAAGCAAGATCCAGATGGTGAGTTCAAATCCCATCATTTCCTTCCAGGCCTGGACTTGGTGCATGCTTGGCCTTTTGATCGAAGGTTTGTTTTCTAGAGATCCTCACATGAACATGGGACATAATGAAACATGGCTAGCAATTGGACTCATGGGTTCCAATTTGCCCTATTCTCCTTTCTTAGCCATTCTTTCCTCACTGCTTATGGCTCGTGGCCAGCAACAAAGGCCATGGACACTAGCAAACATGAGACATTTGCTAAATATAAACACCGTATGTAAACTGCATAACAAAGACTATGACTGTACAGTCTCTTCATTTGGGTCCAAACGAAGTCTGTACTCTTGCTTTTCTGACCAAAGTCTGACTGATATCCATTGAGAAACATTTGTATCTGACAACTGATCTAAAAAATCGTGAACATGGCTTTTATCTCAAGGCTGAGCCCCAAGTCTCACCTTATATTCTCTTTTTATGCTTACTGTTCTCTGTTTGTGAGACATGGCTTTCAGTAGAATTAACAGGTTCATTTATGTGATAAATTCCACTGGAAACACCCAACTCCTACTAACCTCCCTGTTACTCTGTTCTACACATTTCTCCCTCAGCGTCCTGAGCAGACAGCCTAACCCCAGCTTACAGCATCTTCTGGGATCCCTGCTTTCTTGGCTTAATATCTGACACTTGCGCCTAGTGAGCCTTTACACCATACTGAGGTGTAAATCTTGGAATACTCCTATCCCACATCTATGGTACCTTTATCCATTCTGGCTACTGTTATTCCTTATTTGCTATAGAAACCTGGAGTGTAGGCTCATCTGTGGCTGTAGACCAAATATTTTCAAGAAAGAGAAAAGAAGAGTAAGAAAGTGGTATGTTTATGTGACTTTTATCAGATATTGGTAAACCACCTGGATTCTTTAGCTCTGAAGCTCAGTTTACAGACTTTGATAGTTTATAGGAAAATCAACTATTTCTCACATGCAAATAGCGTTTTCTTTTATTTGCTTTTGTATTAAAATTAAACTGATAGAGTTAGAACAGATTAAAATTTCCCAAATGAGTCTTTCATGAATAAAATGGTTTCTTAACTTGTTCTGAATTTGAGGACTCATATGTAGAGACCTTATAAATTCATAAATTTAACATATTTTATATTTTGAATTCCCAAGAAGTATGTTTGTACTTGATTTGTCAAATGTTGGAACATTTTAGCAACTATTATGAGCCCCCCAAAATAAACATAAATACAGAGAACTATGTTAATTTAAACATTGCAATATTGTTTCTAAGGCTGTAAAATTCCCTTACACTGAAGACTTAGCCACCTCTAGAACTGACATTGTAGATTTTCTTATATGCTATAAACATGCTAAAGAATAAGCAGACACATTATCTTAAAGTAGATATCACTTTAGGATAAATAGAAATCAGGAGAATTTCCAGTTCTTGGTGTGCTTATACATAATTCTAAAGGTTCCTGGAGTAATTAATGAATTGGCTAATTACAACTCATGTATTTAAATTAAATATACCTGAATCATGATCCCAACAATTATCAACATTCCCATGTTCACTTCAGCAACATTCACAATCACAATGATGTGGAAACATCTTGAAGGTACAATGAAAGATGAATTGATAGAAATGCTAGCAATTGAAATAAGCCAGCTGCAGACAGAGAAATGTCATACAATTTACTTATAGGAGTGACCTAATAATGTTATATTCAGAGACAAAAAGAGCAGTATTATGATGTGGGAATGCTTTTATGTATGCTGTGAATCTCAATCTTTAAATAAAGGAGCTGTTTTGGGCCATGGCGGGCACCATAGAATAAGTAGGAGGATAAATCAGAGCTTAGGTAGGAGAAGCAGGGTGGAGTCATGCAGATCCAGCCAGCCGCCCAAGGAGCAACATGTAAGGAGGCACGGGTGAGCCACGGGCCACGTGGCCAACAGATTAATAGAAATGGGTTGATTTAAGATGTAAGAGCTAGCTAGCAATGTGCCTGAGCCATAGGCCAAACAGCATAAAGTTAATATAAGTATCTGAGTTATTTCTGGGGGCCTGGGCGGCGGTGGGCGGCTAAGCGGTCCCGGGCGGCAGGTCTGTGGGTCTCCGGATCTCTGGCTGCCCGGGACCCGAAACCTACTACAACAGATGGTGCCCAACGTGGGGCGATTTTCCACTTAGAGCCTGAGAAAGATTAGAAAGGGTTCTAGATCACAGAAACTGAGCCAAGGCAGCTTTCAAATTGTGTATACATAGTGGGCCATTGTACAAAGAAAGCATGGTCTGGGTCACATTCAAAATGGCGCCGGCGGACTGGCGGCAGGCAGTGTAAGCTGCAATCAGACGGGTTCCTGAATCTCACAGAAGACTCAGCAGCATATGATTGATTTTAGATTTCTGTTTATTTTGAACAAAAAAGAAACAAATTTTCTTCGTAGCAGCATTTTCTTGGGTGTGCTCTGTTTATGGTCCGTTTAAGACAACTTAGTGATTCAGCCTAATTTGCAAAAACTGTGCTTCTTTTTAGAGAATGTATTTTAAAAGCTCTTAAGGTTAGAAGATGATTAAAGATTCACAATAAAACAGATTCAGATAAAAAGAAAAACCTGTAAATGGGTTACAATGTTTGTAAAAGGTACATAGGCTTTCAGAGAGAAAAGAAAGAGGTTAGAAAAAGTTTTTAAAGCGAGAAATAGAATAATAAAAATATAATAAGCCACATAAAGATGAAAAATAGACACAAAATCTGGATTTTGGTTGTTATTGTGTTTTCTTTTAATTTTTTAACTGTTAATGAGCTAACTGCAGAAAGACAATGGATTACAAAGGCTACTAAGTTAAACAAGAATGTATATTTTAAAGGTATTTTGATTTCAAAATTTATGTCTAAGGATTTATTGCTTCGGAAAAGTTCTGCTTTTGTTTCCACAAAAGATGAGAACCTGTGGATTGCTTCCAGGCAAATATGGTTTCATCAACCAAGAACCCCTGAAAAAACCTGATGGAAAGAGATGGCCGTATCAGATTCAGAGCTGCAGACTGATTCAGCCTCAACAACCGTGAGACTTTCAACGCCCCTTAATCAGCAGGAAGTAGTAATAGAAAAACAACGCCCAAATTCTCCAAATATTGTTTCTAGATGTTTGTTTTCATTATAAATGGTTAATGTCATAGTTAATCTCTTTCTAAGAAGAAAAAGGGGATATGGTATATAAATGATTTTTTAAAAATTAGATTATTGAATTTACTTAGATCAGGAAATCAGCTGTTAATCTCAAAATGCTTTATATTGGTATAGATTTTGGTTTATTGATACAAATTTAAGGTCAATTTTGTTATGCTGTATGTGTTTTTCTATTCTTGTTTAAGGTATGATGTTCATGTAACTGTTTTAAAATTGTAGTGTATAATTAAGAAATGAAGGTTAATAGTCACTTTTGATAATCAAACTTATAGTTAGGTTAGTTAGGATTTTTAGGTATACAAAGATATATTTCAATTAGGTAGGTAATCTTCAAATACTTCTAAGACCTACAGAATATGGCATTTAAAATGTTTTAAGAGCTTAGACTTTTCTGGACAGTGAGACAGGTCTGTTCCTGGCAGCACTAATTTACTTCAACAGGAAAATGGGCATCGAAGAAACTCCATATGGAGTCTACTCTCTTTGTGGCAATGGTTAGCCACTGGATAAGGACCTGTTCTTATATTGACTGCTTGACAGTATGCTGTTTAAACTGGACATGCATGTTCCATAAGAAGATGACCTCTGAACTTTGGCACAAGCCTAGATGGTCATTCAGGTTCCTGCTTTGCAGAAAAAACTGTCAGACATTCTTCAGGACTCAAGGAGAAGCAACGGATGAACTGTGTCAGAATGAGAAGAGCAGATTTCCTGTTTCACTGAAATGAAGAGAGACTTTGGGCCTGTAGGCTGAAGATGGATGTCCCAACTTTATAAAGGAACTTTGGGTGACTGTCCAGGCAGATAGGTGTCATCTCTGTCCTTTCTAGATTTTAGAAGTCGCTTGCACTTCTGGCTTACTTGGGTAAATATATCCTTCTGTGGTCTTTGATATAGTTGAAGATTAGATAGTTATAGGTATAGCTTTTCTTAGTCATTTAAAAGATATATTAGATATAAAACTTTAGATTCATAAAGATAAGGTAGATGATAGAATATTTTCTTTAATTTTGCTAAATACAAATAGACTAGATATTGCAACTATAATTCTTGCTTGATAGCTATTTTGTTATATGTAATTTTGCTATGTTAAAATTGAAACCTTCCTTTTTGATTAGAGAGAAAGGGGGAAGTGATGTGGGAATGCTTTTATGTATGCTGTGAATCTCAATCTTTAAATAAAGGAGCTTTGGGCCATGGCGGGCACCATAGAATAAGTAGGAGGATAAATCAGAGCTTAGGTAGGAGAAGCAGGGTGGAGTCAGGGAGATCCAGCCAGCCGCCCAAGGAGCAACATGTAAGGAGGCACGGGTGAGCCACGGGCCACGTGGCCAACAGATTAATAGAAATGGGTTGATTTAAGATGTAAGAGCTAGCTAGCAATGTGCCTGAGCCATAGGCCAAACAGCATAAAGTTAATATAAGTATCTGAGTTGTTTCTGGGGGCCTGGGCGGCGGTGGGCGGCTAAGCGGTCCCAGGCGGCAGGTCTGTGGGTCTCCGGATCTCTGGCTGCCCGGGACCCGAAACCTACTACAACAGTATTATGATTGCCAGGGGCTAGGATGAAAGAAAAGCTAATGATGAGCTGGGGTTGATTTTCATTAAGCTGGGCGAATAAGTCTCCAGATGAGCACCTCAGCATTGCACCTATGGTCAACACTTCAGGTATACAACTAAAGTTTTATGTATAAGTTACCACTTATTAAGTCTTCTTGCCATAGAAAACATTTTATTTGATAAGATTATGTTATTTTTTATCTTATAAATAATGGTGGAAAATATTCGGATGATAACTAATAATGCTATGGGGAAAAAGTTTTACAATTACTCTAATAACTCTAGGTTTAAGTAAAGTAGCCAACATTCATAAAGTACCCGACAACAGCCAGTGGAAAACATGTTTAAATCCCGATCAGGAAACACACATATAAATTGAACACAAAGATGTTGACCCATGAACCTATAGTCCTCATGGTCATGAGCTTTTTATCACTTACCATCTAGGTAGAATTCCACTGTATTCTGACAGTCTTCCAGTCCTTAGGATCAGCCTGTAAATTCTGGCCTCTAAATAAATGCATTGAGATATCAAGTGTTTCAATCTACCAATCTGAATCTGTCTTTTTTTAAAAACAAACAAGAGTATAATTTTATTTGTTAGTTTAACTTTAAAAGAGATTATGTTTTATAGTTTAATTCATGGTTTCTCTAGTTTCTGATAAGAAAGACAATGTCAATTCCCATTGTCTTCCATAGTATAGAATAGAATATCTTTTTCTCCTTGGTTGATTTAGACTATTAATTTATTTTTTTGTATCATGTATTTGACTATTTAACTACAGCATCACATTCATATAGGGATGTTCAGTCTTTGATAAACATTTGCACTAAAGGCATTATGTACTTATTATATACTGAAAATGTGACCAGAAATAGAAAACTTCTCAATAAGCTTGCAAAGTGAACTCAATGGCACATCAAAACGATCATATGCTATGACAAAATTGGATTCTTTTCAGGAATGCAAAGATTGTTCAGAAAACATAAAGTAATAGAAAGAATATATTATATAAATAGAATCAAGGAGTAGATGATCATAAAATTGATGCAGTAAAGCCTTGGGCAAAATTCAACATTCTTTCATGGTAAAGCCATGAAAAAAATAACTAGTAATGTCAGAATAATCATGTCTCATCTAAAGTCTATACACAGGAAACTGTAATCTTCCTTATTCTGAATGTGGTGAATTGGGAAGCATTTCTTCTGAAATCAGGAATTATACAAAGTTGTCCAATATCACTACTCTTATTCACTATAGTGTTTGAAATCTCAGCTAAAACAGTAGGTGTGATGAGATTTAGGTGTCAGTTGATAAGGTCGGAAGACACTTATTTTGGGTCTTGGGCTCTTGAAGGGGTTGTGGCCAGCCTCGTTTAAGAGGGATGCTGGGGTCTTGAGCATCTTGTTTGTTTTTCTTTTTTGGAGAGACAAGGTCAATGTTTATCACTTAGACTATCTGATCATTTAAGTTGTTTTCCAATAAATATTAATCTTATGTTAATATACTTTAAGTAAAATTTACTACCATAAGTAGGGGAAAGGATACAGACAGGAAAAAGAAGACCCAAGTTTGTCTGTGGGTGACACAATCATATATATAAAGGACCCTAAATGGTTAATTAAAATTTAGCAATGTGACAAATACTTCTAGCAGAGCTGTTGGGTATAAGATCAGTACACAAATATTAATTACATAAACCAGCAAGTTTGATTAAAAAGAAAGCAGAAAAACAAAAACTAATCCATTCACAATAATGCCCCATCCTAATAAACTAACCTAGGAATAAACCCAACAAATATATGAATGACTTTCAATATTAGTCAGGGACATATGGAGAAACAGAAGAGATGGGATGACATGTTGGTTATCACAATTGGGCTGTGTAGTCAACTATCTTCACCGTAGAGAGTCAAGAACCTGGAAGCTGCACGGTTCATAGGGCAAAAGGTCTTGGCAGTGCAGTCTGCTGATGAAGGCCCATGCAGCCACTGATCTTCAGGCCACATTGAAAGGGCAAAGTATATGGGTTCTAATGTCAGCAAGGAATGTTGGGAGCAAAGCAAGATCAACCACAGCCAGGCTCAAGATGACACAGAGAAGATGAACTTACCAGCACAACAAAAACACAAACAGGCAAAAGCAATAAAAAACTACACACACACACACACACTCACACACGCACACACACATATACATATACACACACCTACACACAGACACACACACTCACATGCACACATACACACACACACACACACACACACACACACAATACCCGTATTTCTTGAATTTCTTTTATTATTTTGTCATTTTTAAATTATTTGAGCAATTTATTCATGCATATAATGTGTTTTCAACAGATCTACTTTCAGTTCCTCTCTTATCCCGCCCCCCACTGTGTTCCTTACAAAACTTAGTGTTGCACGAATTTTGGTTGTATTAAAGAAAACTCAGACCAGATATCAGGGAAACGATGAAATATCAAAGAGAGGAAACACCACAGTCAAATCTTACCCAGCTATTTTCCAGCTTCCTCAACCTCACTCCTCATGGTTCTATGGCCTCATCTGTCTTTCTATGCCTGCTTTAAATACCCTCTTCACCCAGATGTTTCATATCAATGTTAAGATTAAAGGCGTGGGCTAAAATTCAGTAGTTAGCCTTGAACTCACAGAAACACAGAAAGATCTCCTCTATCTCTGGAGTTATGGGATTAAAGGCTTGGCACCACCACTGCCTACCTGGGAGCCTGGAACTCCTTCTATAAACCAAGCTGGCCTCAAACTCAGATCTGCTGGGATTAATGGTGTAGGTCACCACTTCAGATCTTTCCCTGTTCTGGGATTAAAGGAGTGAGTTTATACTCTCAGATCATCCTAAATTGGCTGTGGGTGGATCTCTTCTCTGATATTCCAGACTGGCTTTAGTAAACATATAACATATCACCACAGATTTTTGTTTTGTTTTGTTTTTAAATTCACTGAGTCCATTTAGTACTGTGAGTGTGTGCATGGGTGTGGGACCATCTACAGGAACATGCTGTTCTCTCAGGTCCTCTGACTTCTGCCTGTGTACAGTGGCACACAGGTGTGTGTATGGGTGCACACATTCATGCACACACACACACACAATAAATGCAAAAGTATAAAAAAATTGAAGGATGAAATCTTATAATTTGTACAATCATGGGAAGAGCTAGAGATTACTATATTGAGCGAAATAAACCATAGTCAGACACATAAATATATTTTCTCTTATATTATGAACCAACAGATAAAAGTTGGGAAAAAGAGGGATCAATTAAAGAATAATAAAAAGGAGAAGTGGAGAGAGCATGGATGATGAGAATGAGTTATAGGAATTAAAACAATCATGCTGTATAATATATATTTTGTGTAATTAATCTGTAGTAGCATAAACTATTCATATTCCATTTGTGACTTTCAAATATTAAACATTCTATCATGTTGTATAGTTTCCCCCCTAATCAACAAGCTACTTTCACTTGATACCTACTGGCAAGGGAAAATTTGTTTTCCCCAGTAGAGCATATCTTTAACAATCCAGGACAGGCCCTATGCCTGGAAATAGTTGGCCAACACAAAATGAAATCCATATTTTGTGTTTTGTGGGGGTGGGAGTGGAGGTGGGAGGGTGGTTTCTGTTTTGTTTTAGGAGGCTGTTTATTTTTAATTTCATTTTTAATATAATATATTCTAGTATCTCTCAAAGGATCTTTTATTTTATCTTCATTTCTATTATTTTTATTTTTATTTCTTTGCTAATGTGACCAGTGTGTTATCTTTGTTCATGTTGCCTCTTCCTACCCCTGATTTTCCTATTTTGTCTTTTCAGGTCAGCACTATTCTGTAGTTAAAAGATGATTGCCTCTCTATGTAATGGCTAATGTCAATCTCATTTACTTTCTGAAAGTTTTTTTTTCAATATTCTATGCTATTCAGAGCCTGATTAATCCTCATGTTGTTTGATTTGGCGTTGGATATTTCACCGCTGTATTTATTGTTTACATTTAAAATTACAATGATATAAAATTTCTTGAGTTATAAGAAATTAATACATGCAAATATATTACAATAACAGTTTATATAACGTGTAATCTTCTGTTAGCAATTGTCATCACTTTATTGTTTAACACTTGTATATGTCATTATTATATCTACTTGTTCTTAAATTGTTGTTAATATATTTTTATCTTAGATATTAATATTGTTCTAAGATTCAGCTACAAAATTAATTTAGTCTATATTTTTATTGCAATAATACATTATTACAGTAATTCATCTTTCTTTTTCCCTGTCTTTAGATTATTCATAGCTCTTTGGTTTCTTTGCTAGTGTGGCCAGTATGTGTTGTCTTTATTCATGTTGCCCCTTCCTACCCAGTGGTTTTCCTATTTACTTACCTTTCTGATCTGGAACCAGGACAAGTTACAGAATAGGATTCTCTTAGTCACAGTGACACCCAGGATATCACATACCAAGTTACCCAGCTAAGAGGGCAGCTTTTCTTAGACGTAGGCAGAAAAACTGACTTCAGGGCTGAAGAGGTGTTTCAATAGTTAAAAGTACTGGCTGCTCTTGTAGAGTACCTAGATTCAGCTCTTAGCACCCATCTGGCAGCTCACAACATTCTAAAGCTCCATTTCTAAGTAATCTGGTGTTCTCTTCTGACTTGCAAGGACACAGGAATGCATGCGATACATAAACATACATGCAGGCATGCTGTGGAATAATCTTCGTGTACACTGTAAAGTTTGTCACTTGAATTGGTTTAATAAAATGTAATTGGACAGTAGCCAGGCAGAAAGCATGGGTAAGCCAACTGATTAGAGAATAAAGGGCAAGAGAAATGTGGAGTCAGGAGTCACCAGCCAGATGCAGACGAAGCATGATTTGAATACACCATGTTAATAAAGAAACTGCCATGTGTCAGAGCATAAATAAGAAATATAGATTAACCTAAAATACAGGAGCTAGTTATTAATAAGCCTGAGATGTTTTCTGGGCATTTATAACTCATATAATCCTGTGTATTTATTTGGGACTAGACAGTCAGGACAGGCAATGTCTGTTTATATATGACATTCCAACTTGTGTACAAAATTTCCACATAAACCTGACAAAACTTAAAGATTCTATACCCACAATGATGGAGTCAAGCATAGCTTGGTAGATACCATTTCTCCATTGGGATCTGTTCCTTGGAAGTGAGCAGAGGCACAGTTCTTTTAAGAAATGGCTTTCTGACTTGGTACTAGTATCAAAAATAGGTGCCGCTTTTAAGAGGTCCTGCTGCCAAACACTTAAATGATGTTTGTGAGGCATGCTACTCAGTGGCAGCATAGACCCAGAAACTCCCCAAATTTGGAACATTAAACATGGTTCCCAGAACCAGTGGTAAATATACCTCCAGGATAAGACTTAGACTCTCAGGAAACCCAGAGGGAGGAGCCAGAACCAGCACTCCATGATTTAAGTTACAGGATAGTTTTTGTTTGTTGGTTTGTTTGTTTTTCTCACACAGACAAAAAAAGTTACAGGTATGCAGTAAGGATAGATTCTGTCAAAAAAAAAAATCCAAAAAAGAAAATAAAAACTTAAAAAATGTCTTTTTAAAATGAATAGAGTAATAAAAATAATATACTAGTTACATAAAGATGGAAATGAAACAGAGAGTCTGGATTATGTATATGATTCTGTTATCCTTAAAATTTTTGGCTCCTAAGAGACTTTTGATTATGAAAACTGCTACATTAGTCTAATCTACATATATTTTTAAATTTTCTTGACTTCAAAATTTAAGTGAAAAGATACTTTGATAAAGAGGTTTTGCTTTTGTTTCCACAGGAAAATAAAGACTCTGGATTCATTCTGTGTTAAGAAAAATCAGATTTAGTTTTTTCCCCTGAAACAATCTCGTATTGGGAATAGATGGCTGAGATGATCCAATATCTTACAGTGCCTCTGTTGCAGTTTCCTTGGAGTTCTGCATTTAGAAAAGCTTCAAGGTTAATGGCTGAGATGATCCAGCTTCGTAGAATACTCTATTCAGGAATGGACCATAATCCTAAATTCTATCAGAGTCCCCCAAAGATTACCACAGCCCCCAACAAACAGGAAATATCCTAGAAAACAAGACCCATATCCCTCCCCCCACAAGGATTAAGGATTATTGGTGTTTGTGTTTGTTTGGGGAGAGGGTTGTTTATAAATTGTTATTGGCCATAGTAAAAAGAAAAGCTAAACAAAAAAGTTCAAAGATCTCTTTCTAAAGAAAAAAGGTAATTGGACAATAGGATAGATTGCTCAATCTACTTTAATCCAAAAAAACAGCCATTAATCTCAGGATATCTTACATTGGTAAAGATTTTAGATTATCTATATAAATTTAGTTTTGTTACGCTGTATGTTTAGGGCATTATGTTTATGTAGAACATTTTGAAATGCATTAATAATACAGATTAATAGTCATCTATAATAGCAAATTTGCAGCCATTTTAGTTAGGTTTTCAAGGTATATTTTGAATAAATAGACAATATTTAAATACATCAAAGACCTGAAGAACATAGCATTTAAAAAATTTTTAAGAACTTAGACTTTTCTTGAAACTGAGGCAAGACTATTCCCGGCAGAAACAATTAGTTCAAAGAGAATGATGAACATTAAAGAAACTCTGTATAAAATTTGGTTTTCTTTATGGAAAAAAAGCTAATCTTGTGGGCAAAGAAACATCCCATGCCTTACTTGCTGACATACTGTTCAAAGGGGATAAGAAGAATGCAAGAAAGGTGACTGCTGAGCTTTTTAAAGACAGGGTAAGATAGTCCTTAAAAATTTCATGCTTCACAGGAAACTTTGTCAGATATGCTATACCTGTAGGTCAGAGTTAGATGCTCCAAGGTTATAGAGGATATTTGGGTGACTGTTGAGATAGCTTGAGATCCCTGTCATTCAACTTACTGGGGTCTTTTATTTAAGATTAGATGGTTATATTTATAGATTTTTAAATTTATGACAAAAATAAATTATGTACAAAACTGTGGACTCAGAAAGATAAGTTAGATAATAGAGTATTTTCTCTAATTTTGCCAAATTAGAGAAAATTGTTACTGTAATTCTTACTTGATAACTATTTTGCTGTATGTAATCTTACTATGTTAAAATTAAAACCTTTTTTATTAAACAAAAAAGGGAAATGCTGTGGGATAATCCTCTTGTACACTGTAAAGATTTGTTTCTAGAACAGTTTTAATAAAATGCAGATTGGCCAGTAGCCAGGCAAGAAGTATAGGTGGGGTGATCAAAGAAAGAGTGATGGGAAGAAGGGTGAAGTCAGGAGTTACCAGCCAGTTGCAGAGAAATCAAGTGACAAACATGCCATGCTAATAAAGGTACTGCCACAAGGCAGAGAATAAATAAGGAATATGTGCTAACTTTACATGTAAGAACTAGTTAGTAATAAGCTTGAGCTACTTGTTAAATATTTTATCATTAACATAAGCCTTTGTGTGATTATTTGGGACTATGTGGTTGGAACAGGAAACAACCATTTATATAAACAAACATCTATACACATTAAATGATAATAGATAGTAATAGCCACATTGTTTTAAAAAAAGGAAACTGTACATGACTTGGGATTTTCTGAAAGTCGCAGGCACAGATTGATGCTCATCTAGTTTTTCAGCCTAGATTTTTGGTTTTAAATTATGAAGTTCTTTTCATCTGTACACAGAGTATTTTTTCTTTCTTCTTTTTCCCCTTCTTCTTCATCCTCATCCTTCTTCTTATTTATAATTTTCTACATATTTTTTGCTGGACAATTGTGTCACCACACATAAGTGCATCTTAAAAGACCATTTGAAGACATCTATTCTGGACTTCAGTCTCAGGTCATCAGGCTTGGCAAGTATCTATATGTACTAAGACTTAGTGACTAAACCATTTTGCAATATTAGTTTTCAGTTTTCATCTTCATTCAAGGAACAACCTCTCAGGTGTCACTGTCACCATTATACAGTTCTTCATGTGTACCCCCTTTCTCTTTATCTACCATTAGCTGTACTTGAAGGCAAGAAGGCATCTGACATTTGATCTTCCCAACGTAATTAGGTTTTATTCTTTTGTTTGCAGTCAGCATTCTGTATCAGTTTTTTTTAGATTAAAACCAAATGTGGGTTTGTTATTGAACATATGCTAATTTTACTGTTATTATTCCCTAAACAATAGAGTATAATGACCTTATTAATTTACTGCCTATTACTATTTAACAACTATTGACACAGTCTCCACTGTACCAATTATTCTATGGAATATAGTTAAGACATCAAGTATAAAATACATGCTGGTAGGTGTTACATAAACACTGAGATAATTTATATGAGGCACATAATTTCATTACCATTATAGACTTCTTGATGCAGAAAGTATCCTGGAATTCACTTCTTTGGAATTATAGGAAACATCAGTAATTTCATTATTTTTCCCATTTCAAAATTATCACACATGACCAGTATTTCTGTTCCTTTTTTAAATGTAACAAAGAGGTGTGTGTACCAAGATTCCCATATGCATACATTGTATGTGCACACAGCTCTGAACACTGAACATACTTCCAGTCTCAGACTAGCAAATATTTCATGAGGTGTAATGCAACATTAACTAAGCAGGCTTATATTGCCACATAGGGTTAGGAACCTAGTAGTGCTGGTCTACTTATAGAAGTGAATGTAAACTTTTATTTAAAAAAACTATTTGCAAAGACAGTTTACATATGTGATGACAGTTAACTCACAGGTGGGACCCTTATATTAAGGGAAATGAAAAAAGCTAATGTTTATCTTAAGCCCCAAAGCCTACAGCTCTTCATTTTATGAGTCCTAGCTCTTACAGTTTTTGACACTAATTTGTTATTGGCATGAACTAGTTTGCTTTCAACATTTAAAGATAAACATGCTACACTATTATTTTTAAGAAGAAAAATAACAGTGGCCAAACAGTGATGTTTTCAAATGAGTAAATTGTATTTGAAAACCACAATTCTCATTGTCAGACAAAAGCTAGAAAATGTACTGTGACTTATAAAACAATTTAACCTTTAGTAACTTTTTCATGATGTTTAAACAATAATAGAATGCTGAAAGAGAACAATGGTATTGGAGATTCTAGTCAAAAAGAATGTATACAAAGCAAATATTATGAAGAAAACCAGCTTTGCATGATTTTTTGATTATATATTTCTGTCATAGAAAAGAGGATAGGATTTTTTTTTTATTGCATCTTGGGTCCCTTGAGTATTGATTCTTCTCTCAAACATGGTTATTGGCATACGATATCTAGTGTGGAGTTATCTTAGATCTCATTGGAGAGAGGTCTCTTGAAGGAATGAGACAGTAGACTAAACAAGCCTGAAGTTGATATTTCTGTGGAATATATGGGAACAAAGAAGAATTCTCTGATTTAAGCTTTTAGGGAAACTGTGGGTTTTCTTGGTGAGTATAGCATTTCAAGGTCAGTCTTGAAGGAAAAAGAAACAATAGGGTCTATGTCAAGAAGAAAGGTCCTGTGTATAGTGTTGCACAAATGAAAGAAACCAGAGCCAGACCTCAGGGAAAGGCGGAGATATCAGAGAGTAAACACCACAGTCAGATCTCACCCAGCTGTCTTCCAGCTTCCTCAGCCTTGCTCTTCTTGACTTTTCCTGCCTGCTCTGTCTCTCTATGCCTGCCTTAAATACCATCTTCACTGAGATGTTTCACATGTAGGTTAAGATTAAAGGCGTGGCACCACCATTGTCTGCTTGGCAGCCTGGAACTCCTGTAAACTAAACTGGCTTCAAACTCAGATTGCTGGGATTAAGGGTGTAGGTCATCACTCCCGGATTTTCCCTGTGCTGGGATTAAAGGTGTGAGTTACCACTGTCTGATCCTCCTAGATTGACAGTGGGTAAATCCCTCTGATATCTTAGACTGGTTTTATTAAATTTGAAACATATCCTCACATACTCCCTTTTGTGCTAAAAAAGATTATAACTAACATAAGAAAAACCATATACAATAGGTACAATAATTATATACAATATATACAAACAACAAATGAATAATTTAAAGTTCATTAACAATTGACAATTCAAAGAAAATATTCCACTAATTATCCTATTTTGGTGAGTCCACAGGATTATACCTAATTCACTTTATTTCTAACTTGTATTACTAACTAAAACTATTATTTTGATGTCTCTTAAACTTATACACTTTAGCTTTGAAGTTTCTTTTCTAAAACTATCACTATAAAACTAAAACCATCTCATCTTCAACTACCTCAGAGACCCAAGAAGGAAATAATATCAACTAACTAGCATGGGCAAGCAAGCAACTTCCAAAAAATGTAAAAAAATGAAACAGTTGGCTGCCTGGACAGTCACCCAAGGTTATTCTGTATCATTGAAGCATCCATCTTTGGCCTACAGGCCTAACATGTCTGACAAACTTTTCTGTGAAGCAGGATATTCTCAAAGACCTTGCTACTTTGTCTTGACAAGGTTTGGCAATTCTCTTGTGGATGTGTCTCCTGTTTGTCCAATTTGAACATCATACTGACAGAAGTCAAGGCAAGAGTACTTTCTTGCTGAGTTGCTAACTTTTGTCACAAAGAAGATCAACTCCATATGGCGTTTCTTTGATGTCCATAAGCCTCTCTGAAATGGATTGGTGCTGCCAGCAGCAATTGTCCCATTGTTATAAAAATAATAGGAACCTATGTAATTAAATACCATATTCTATAGATCTCTGAAGTGTTTGGAGAAGACCTGTTCATCTAAATACATATCTGTTTGATCTTGAAAATATATCTAATATGATTATGTTTGAATGTAATGTCTAACTACTAACTTGTATTACTTTATATCCTAATCAATTGCTAATAAAAACTTCCATGAACTAGCAATTTTTATAACATTACTAGATTAATTAAATAAATATAATGGCTTGAATAAGCATAGATATATATGTACAGTAACAAAATTAATCTCAATATACACAATTTGTATACAATATATAAAAATCCAATTCAATGTAAAATATTTGAAGATATTAAATCCTTTTAAAAGAAGATTGAATAATCTATCCACATATCCTATTATACTAGTATCCCCTTTTCTTTTTTTCTTTTTTTTCAAGCAAAAATCTTAAATCTAATTGTTCTTGTTTAATTTTTTCTAATCATAACCAATAACAATTTTTAACCAATTAACCTATACAATGACAATCATCCATAACCTATTGAAAGACCAAAAGCCACTCCCCTCATCTCTTGGGAATGTGAGCACGGTGTTCTTAAATTTACTTCCTGATGTCTGGGGGCAATGGAATCTTTAGGGGATCCTGAATAAAAAAGTTTTGTTAATTGTCAAGTCCTGAAACAACTAGCAGTATTATTTGTTGTCCAATCTCTGCATAACAGAAAAGTGCATGGTTTGTCTCAAGTCCTGGCTATAGTAGTCTGTGAAGCTCATTCATCTTAGTAAACTGCCTCAAAATTGTCCTGAGTAGTTTGTAGTTCAAATCTGATCTTTGGTTAGCATTTGTCAGCCTAGTGGATTTGTCAGAGTCCATGTGACATCATTGTTGTGGGGCCTCATCTTCCTTTTAGATACTTCTAGTTCGCAATTAGGCCTTGTTGTGGATCACTGTAGAAAACTGATATGAGACTAAAACCCAAGACAATGTACAGGAAGCTAAATATATAAGTATTTTTCAGCATAGGATTAATAACAATAGAATAGTCCCCTATTTTTTGTTATTCTTCTGTTCCATTTTAGGTGGCTCTTCTGATATGATACAGAGATTTTGTATTTTCCTTTAACAAGAATGCTTGAGTTTAGAGAAGGAGAGTAAACATTCCAACTCTAAGCTTTAAATTATAATTAAACTGGAACTTTAATGTAAAAAATGATATATAGAGGTTAATCAATGAGATTATACCCTATGAAGTATACTGGTACCAATAGTTCCAATATTTGTTTGCTTGTAAATTTTCCTGGATAGCCTTCCTTCTGCTTTAGACGTCTAAATGTCCAAGGTCTTTTAACTTCTTGAAGATGAGTATTTCCAGTTTTCTGTAAAGACAAAAACAAAAACCTGTCCCAACCCTTTGTTTGTTTCTTAAAATTTAAAATATTGTAATATGGTTGGATGAACCATCAATTCTCATTTTCATGAAGTTTCTCTGGTTCAAATCTAGTCTTCATTAATTTTTATGGTATCCAAAACTTTTTCACCTGTGGAAGCAAAAGCAATGTAGCACATATCCTGGCTTCCATTCAGATGTTAGTACATCTTTGAAGTAGACAGGCTGATTTAATTCAGTTGTTTTTTCTATAGTCCAATGCCTTTCAGCAGCTGTTGTTCCTTTCTCATTAGCATTGAGAAAATTAAAAGTTAATAAAGCATTTTGTATTCTGTCTCTAGGGGACTTTGTTATTCCTTTCTGTTTATTTAGCATATCCTTTATGGATTGATTTGATCTCTCTACGACTGCTTGCCCTATAGGATTGTGTGGTATTCCTGTAATATGCTTTATATTATAATAAGTAAAAAAAATGATTTTATTTTACTAGAAACATATGCTGGTGCATTGTCAGTCCTAATTTGTACAGGTATATACATGATAGCCATAACTTCTAGCAAATGTACTATTACAGAATCAGCCTTTCCTAAACCCAAAGCAGTTGCCCATTGAAGTCCTGAAAACATATATATTGTATGACGTGCATATCTTATTTTCCAAATTCTGTAAAATGAAATACATCCATCTGCCAGATTTTATTTCTGTGTATATCTTTAGAATTACTTCCTGCTGGCAATGGAGTTTGGTTATAGAAGAAACAGGTGGAGCACATTTTTACAATTTCTTTGGCTTGTTGCGAAGAGATAGAGAAATCTTTTTTTTTTTTAAATCTTTGTTATTGACATGTTCCTTTAAATGAAACTGTGAAGCCTCTAGTATATTTTCTATTAAAAATTTATCAAATTCATCATTACCTCATGCTAAAAGACCTAGCAGACCCATATGAGATTGAATGTGTGTTATATAGAAGGGATGATTTCTAGTACTGATTATTTCTTGTAACAGAATAATGAAGTTAATTTTGACTCATCATTAATAAAAATCAGCCATTTCAATGTGTAAAACTACTTTCTGCATGCTGAGAGTCAGTGACTATGTTAAGAAGGTCAGTAAAATCCATTAATACCATTGTGATAGCATATAATTCTGACATTTGAGCAGAATTATAAGGGCTTTGAGCCACTTTACTTATATGTTCTTATTTGTAACCTGACTTTCATGATTTGTTTGCTTTGGTATAAATTTAGGGGCACGAGAAATTGGTTTATCTCATACAATATGAGGAAGAATCCAATTAGTTTTCTTTAGAAATTTAATTCATTGGCTTAGAGTATATTTGTTGTTAATATCTCCCCAGAATTACTGTAGGCTCTTTTCCAATGTTCACTTTCTACCCATAACTGGTCAATTTCTTCATTAGTTAAAGGTACAACAATTTCTGCTGGGTCCATTCCTGTCAATAGACAAAGTCTTAATTTTTCTATAAATATAAGTTTAGAAATTTTTTACATATATGTCTTTAATTTCTTACTCAGTTTATGTGGAAGAAATATCCATTCCAAAATAACATTTTTCCTTTTCATTAAGATTCCTTAGGAGAATGCTTAGAGGGCAAGATTACTAGAATGCAATTAAGGTCTGGATCCACATGAGCCACTTTTGGATCTGTAATATTTATTCTACCAAAGACAATTCTTCTCAGCTTCAGGTGACAATTCTCTCAGACTATTTAAGTTTTTGAATAAATTGTCCAGTCCATCATTTTTAATTCCAATAGTGGGTTGTAAATTGGTAATGTTTCCAATCGTCTTTGAAGATCATTAAGTGTTTTTAATCTGTCTCTCCTGATTTATATCTTTTGGGGTCTGATTTTTTGTTGGCATATTTTGTAGCCTAAATAATTAATGAAATCCACTCTTTATAATTTTTTCTGGAGCAATTTGTAATCTGTCACGCGCAACCTCGCCAGCAAGGACAAGGCATCACCAGGCTCTTCTTTCAGCAGTTTATTCAGGAACCTTGAACAGAGCTTCTGCCCCAGGGGAAAACCCGCTCATAGCTAAATACCCTCTGTGCATCCAATCTCAGAAAGCCACATGGGCACCACCAATAGGTCCAGGTATGCGGAAGCAAGCCACAGTCTTAGCCTTATCCATATAAGGAGTTATTTATCATCGAGAGCACTCACCATTGGGAAAGTGGAAGGTGGAAGCCAGCACCATCTTTTGGGTGCGGCAGTAATCCCCACGCAGGCACATTTTTTTTAACTTCTTCAAAATTTTTTTCTAAGGTATCAATATTTGAATCAGCAAACAAGATGTCATCCATGTAATTATAAATTATAGATTGTGGGAATTTGTTACGTACTTTTTTTTACTGGCTTTTGTACAAAATACTGGCACAGAGTGGGGCTATTCAGCATTCCTTGAGGGAGTACCCTTCACTGATATCTCTTTAAAGGCTGAGAATTATTATAAGGGGGTATTGTCAAGGTGAATTTTTTTTTGTCTTGTTCTTGTAAAGGTATTGTAAAGGAACAGTCTTTTAAATAAATATAACAGGACATTCTTTAGATAACAGAGAAGGCAAAGGAATCCCAGATTTTAGGGAGCCCATTGGCTGAATCACCTTGTTTATAGCCTTTATGTTTGTTACCATTCTCTACTTGCCAGCTTTCTTTTTAATAAAAAATACAGGAGAATTCCAATGGCTCATTGATTCTTTTACATGCTGAGCATTTACCTGCTCCTGTACCAGCTACTCTGAGGCCTGCAATTTCTCTTTTGTCAGAGGCCACTAATGAACTCATATAGGCTACTCTGTTAGCCATTTTAGAGGTAGTCCTGTGGTTGTCTTTAAAAGATCAGCAGCTGTTTTGCCTTGTTTCTATATAACCTGAATTATCTGACTGCTTCTCATAATATTTTCTTATTTTTTTTCAGAAACATGTGCTAGTTTATGGTTTATTTCTGTGTTTAGAGGGATATTAATCTGTGTGTTCCATTGTTGTAGTAAATCTCTTCCCCATAAATTTATAACAATGTTAGCCACATATGGCTTTAATATTCCTCTCTGTACTTCTGGTCCTATATACTCAAGCCATCTTCCACTCTGTTTTACCTGAGATATTGACCCAAATCCCCAAAACATAACATTTACCTCCTGAACAGGCCAAATTGGATGCCATGACTCTGGTGAAATTGTTGATACATCTTCCCCTACGTCTAATAAGCCTTTAATAATAACATCATTTATTTGTACTTTTAATTTTGGCCTTTGTTCATTGATAGAAGCTTTCCAAAATATTCACTTTATAATTTTTTCTGAGTTTTTTCTTTTTTCTATAGATTTTCTATCATTCAGTGTAGTATGTCTTTTTAAAATAGGTTTTAATTTTTTAAAAAAATGTTTTTGGGAAGGTGTTTCCTCCACAATGGCAGGGTAAGATATCATTGGATTGATGTGTGGGCTTTTGAAAGCCCCCTTAGGGCATTTACCAAGGGCAGAAAGTTACCATGTCTGTCCCTTATTGATCTGTACCCATTTATTCAATGTCTTCCTTTTCTACACCTTTTGCATACTTCAGAAGGGAGGAGAATTCACTTAGGATTATGCCTAACAAAGTCACTGTTTATGGGATTGCCTTGTCTATAATCTCTTTTTATGTGACCTTGCCTTCTACAATTCTAACATTTAACATTTGACTTTTTCTTATACCTCTAGAAATAAGATCTTCTACCCAGTTATCATCACTGTCATAAGACTCTAGATTAATTGCCTCATGAATCCAATCCTCCAAAGCTGCTGACCCTCCTTTTAATGGTCTAAGTATTTTTCTACATTGTGCATTAACATTCCAAAAGCCAGTGATTCAATTATTATTCACATGGCTTCTGAATCTGGTACCATTCTGTTTACCACTGCAGTTAATCTGTGTAAGAAGTCTGTAAAAATTTCTTTTGGGCTTTGAATTACTTTTGTGAATGATTCAGTTTTCTTTCCTATTTCTTCTATCTGGTCCCAGGTATTTTAAGTTGCCATGTGGCATAAATCCAGAGTATGTTCGTTGTATAAAGACTGACACCAATATCAGCATAAGAAGTTGGTCTTGGCAGACTTCTATGCATCTGGCCTTGCTTCTTTGTTCTATTGCTTTAGCCTCCTCCTTTCACTTATTTCCACTGTAAAACTGGCCAAGTCTCTAAATCAGCAGTAACCATATCTAACCAATCTTTTGGGGTGATCCAGTTACAGCATGAACAGCTATTTAATACTTGTTTTACAAAGGGTGAGTACATCCCATATGTCACAATTGCTTCCTTTACTCTCCTTTATTCTAGCATTTGTACTGGAACCCAACTAATTTCTCTATCATCTTTATCATTGTTCATTATTTAAAAGATTACAGGATATATTAATGTTTCCTGTTTTGTGTAATTTTAGATGATCTTGCTAAAATTGATTCTTTATATTCTTCTGTTTGAATTTGAACATCTTATTCCCTCTCTTGGAAGGCTTTTCTAAGACTTTTTTCTTGGAATTTGTATTAATTGACTTTTTAAATGATAAAACAGAAATAAACCATAAAACGTTTATACTAAACAGTATAATAAACATGATAGTCCCGTCTACTTTATATATCTTTTACTTCACTCGTTGTAATACCAAATCATCTAGAGAAAGATCACAGAAACACCGAATACCCTCCATTGCCTTAAACAAATTCCCACTTTAAAAAAAAAAAATCTATTCACTCTCGAATGTAGTTGTCTGTGATGATTCAAATGACTGTGGACTGGGACAGCTACCTAGTGTGATAGCGGCTCATGGAGGGGTCCAAACTGAGCAAAAAAAATAAAAAAAGACCACCACCAACAAAAACAACAAAAAAACCGAAAGGAAAACAATGACAACAACAACAAACCACAACCCACCAGGAGGAAGAGGCCACTGTCTGAAAAACTTACCCAGATGAAAGTAAGATGGAAACACTTGTGGTCGGTTTGTCTAAGACTGAAGGCTAACTCAGAACAGAAAGCCTAGCCAGTCGGTTATTACTCCTCCAGCCAAGTGTTGCTCTGGCCGCCAAGTGCTTTTTGGGTAGAGGAGGGAGGAATTCATGCCCCAAAGTTGGACACCAAGTGTTGCATGAATGAAAGAAACTCAGGGCCAGATCTCTGGGAAAGGCTGAGATATCAGAGAGAGGAAACACCACAGTCAGATCTCACCCAGCTGTCTTCCAGCTCCCTCAGCCTTGCTCCTCGTGGCTTCTACTGCCTCGTCTGTCTTTCTATGCCTGCCTTAAATACCCTCTTCACTCAGTTGTTTCACATCCAGGTTAAGATTAAAGGCGTGGGCGCCACCACTGCCTGCCTGGGAGCCTGGAACTCCTTCTGTAAACTAAGATGACCTCAAACTCAGATTGGCTGGAATTAATGGCATAGGTCACCACTCCTGGATTTTCCCTGTGTTGGGATTAAAGGTGTTAGCTACCACTCTCTGGTCCTGCTAGACTGACTGTGGGTAGATCCCTCTGATATCTTAGACTGTTTTTTATTAAATTTGAAGCATATTCCCACAGTGTGGTTTCTCTGTGCTGGAGAAGAAGACGCACAATTTCCTCATAAAGACATCTGGGAAGGTAGAATCCTCACTAATGTGGAGGGAAAGTCACTCAGAGAGACCTATGAAATAGATGCCAGGTTGCACAATGACCAACACAATCTGAGTTTTGATCTCACCAGTACGATCCTTCTACTCTTCTTTCTCTGTCTGTCTCTGTCTCTGTCTCTCTCTCTTCCACACACTTGGCACTACGGGGTGTGGGAAGACACATTGGACAAGAAGAAGGAGCTAACGGACATCTCACTACACAGGCCTAGGCTACAAAAGCAAAGAAAATTTAAATTATTACATCTGAGCTTCAATCGTTATAAAGAGGCTACCTGGTTAAACATTTAGCAGAGACTGATTTTATCAGTCACCTTCAATCAAAAGGAAACAAAACCAAAGCTAGAAACTTCATCCATGGATGGGGGATAAAAGCCCCCTGTGCAAGAATCATTCTGTAAGATCATAATCTGCATGTTCTATGGCCTTTGAAGCAGCATTGTGCAGTACAATGAGAATATTCACTTCCTAAGTGGCTGAAAAAAAGCTAGAGAGACTGTATGCATCAACACACCTGGCTTCATCAGAGCACTCACTGGTAAGTGTTACTGAAAGTACTCATTGTTAAATCACTTCAGTATTTTTTTTTCTGCTCTAACTTCTAACTCTTGTTTTGTTTGTTTTTGGTTTTTTTGCATGACTCAATTGGAGACATAAAGAGAAATGAGAAAATACAGAGATGATACAGGAATGTAAAATCTCAATGATCCACTCATCATTTCCATCATATCAAAAAAATAAATAAATAAAGCAGGTACAGATTATCATGACTATTGGGTGTTTTGTGACAGTGAGAAGTGATCCAGTTAGGTTTCCAGAATGACAACATGATCACAAAAGCCATCATTCTGAACTTGGGGGTCAGTTTGTCTCCACAGTCTTCTAATTATTTAGTATTTTTAATTTTAATTTTTCTCTCTACTTAAATTTCTATGTAAATATCAGAAGCAGTAGACACATAAGCCAGTTAGACAAAAAATTACTTTGCCAGTTAAAATAATTCTTCCTCAAAGTAACTTGCTTTCTGATAATTTTTTGGGGGATATGTGTTATCTAAGGATATGATTCATATTCTCAGAAATAATATGATTTTTCCCATATTAAGACAAAGGAATGTAGCATATGCAGAACAGTAATTGTCTGTGATTGCAAAAGTGATCTTGATATTACATCAGGACTTCAAGTTGCTTTCATTATGGCTCTGAGTTTGTTGGAGGCTAGACTTCATGTTAGAACTGAAAATGTTATGCCAATCACCATAATGCTCTGATCTGTTTGCTCCCCAGTATGCCATCATTTCATTTCCCATTTCAGCAATTTCTTTTACATTCATAGATATTCTAATTAGTTGAATTCTGTTTTGAACTGAGAAGATGCTCAGTTTCCAACTGGATATAAACAAGGCCTGCCATTTTCTTAAATTTAATTAGTCTAAATTAGTCTGGTTACCTAAAATGGTGTCATCCTCTTCAATATAAATGTGGATAGATGATTCCTTAAACAATAGTGATATTGGGTTTATTTGGGTATGACAATGCATCAGATCACGCTCTTCCCTGTTCTCCTGGGGAACAGTGAACTTATGAAAGTTCTGTATTCTTTACTATGTAGTAAATATCTACAAGTTAAACTCATGTTTATGTTCATTATTCCATATTATTTTCCAACCATCTGTTTTTATTGAGATTGATGGTGAGGACTATGGGATAGCAGGATGATGTTAGAATTCGTTGAGAAAAATACACCACAACATTTAGTCATGGTTTGAAATATGTATCCAAGTGGGTTTAGTCAATGTTTAGAGATACAATTCTTATGCAGGAGGAGCTAATAATGTTTGTAAGAATTTAGAGTGGGCGAGGTCAATATCCTGAGTGGGTTATATGTCTTCTGGAAGGAATAAGTAGAATCTTTATGCTTCTGGGTCAGTAAATGGCACAAACAATAAATAATAAAATTATTGGAAAATAAAATTTCAGTTTTTACCAGTTTCAGTCTATATACTTTTGTTTTGTGGTTTGGGGATCAGCAAGGAATTTTCAGATTAGTGTTTCCCATAAAATAGCTAACTATGGATACTAGGTATATTTATGCCCCATCTAAGAACTAACCACACCAAGAATACCCATTTAGAATACATTCAAACAATTGCTCTTATTTAAAAAGTAGGAAATACAACTGGCTGTTTTACTCAAATGTTTAAGCTTTGTTGAACAGGGAAATCATGTAATTAACCATGGACTAGAACATTATGATACATACATCTTCTTTTTAATTTAGATTTATAGACGTGATATCAAAATATTTACATTATAAAATGGACTATTTCTTTTATCATGGGACTGAATTATCTATTTGAAAACAGTGTCTGATGTCAAAAGAGACAGAAGTTTGTCACCTAAATATTTAGGTATTGATTAATACAGTGTGTGGTGTGTGTGTGTGTGTGTGTGTGTGTGTGTGTGTACGTGTGTGTACAGTTTTATGTGTTTGGTAAGACTGAATAAACTGATTTTGTTCCATGAACACACTATGTAGAGGAGTCTCTAATAGCAAACGGACTGCTTAACATTCCTATTTTCCAAATACTATCTTTCGTCTATTATTCTATCTCATTTTAAACTTAAGGCTTTTAGTTTTAATTGACACAAAATTATACATATTTATCATTTAAAATACTGTTTATTCATATCCTACTTTGTGTACATTCATTCATTGTGGAATAACAAAATCAAACATACTGACATTTAACATGCTCATACTTAACATTATTTTTGGAATGGAACACTTAATTTCTAACTTTTTTAAATGACTCTAAAAATTGTTATTTTTATTTGTTTGTAGGAGTCTATAGGTATATTGAACATGTGAGTGCAGGTACTTATGGAGGCCAGAGCTTGAGTTTCAGGCAGTTTTGAGCTACTCAAAGTCGGTACTAGGAACCATACTCAGATTCTTTGCACAGGCAGTATGCACTCAGAAACACCAATCCATCTCTACATCCACTATTATCCATTTTTTAATTTCGTTATTTGTTATAGTTACTGCATTGTATGACTATAAATCCCTATAGATCTTTGTGCATTTGATCATCTGTCCAATTTTCACACCCATAGCTCCTGGAAACCACTTTTCTCCTCTCTGTTTCCATGTGTCCCACTCTTCTTATTCACATGTGATTGAGAGCATCTTCATCTCCTTAATGGAGTCACAAGTTTTATTCTAGACAACAGCTTCCACCTGTAGTAGCTTGGCTAATGCTGAAGTAGAACCCTAGCATTTTTCTTTGTGGGGCTGTTCAAAGCAGTTGTCAGGAAACACCTCTGGTCTAGGGAAAATACTACTCACAGTCATTTCTACATGTGGTCACCTGCCAATATTCAGATGTAAGCACTCTGACAGTTCTGATAGTTTGAGCAGTTTCAGTGTGCCCCACTTTGGTCGAAACGGATCAACTTGAACATACCTCCAAAATGCGACTGCTAAATTTAATCCTTGTGATTCATCTTCTTTCTCCAGGGCACCTGTTTGTTGACAAGCTTCCTTTGAGCAAGTTGAGACACAAATGTCTAGACCATACATTTGAACACATCCAAGGTACAAAGCTTTTCTGTGGAGTCATGTTCCAGGGATGATATGCTTTATTTTACCACACTTACACAGAGAAAAGAGACTATAGGCAAACATGTTAGACAGATTGAAAAGCAAGAAGGATAATACAAACCTAGATAAGCTAGACAGATACATCCAAAGCTGAATTTCTGGACACCTAGATGCTGAGAGAGGTCATTACATTTTAGTCTTAGCGATTACATCCTGGCTTCATAGATCTAAGTTGTTCTAGAGACAGCAAAGCTTTTTATTCTCAACACTGGTTAATGACGGATCTAGGAAAACATATTTTTATTTCACCTTTGATTATAGTCAGAAAAGCAAGTCACAATGCAGGAAAGTTCTTTTGCACGTTTGTGTGTCTGGTAGTAAGGAATGAGTTTTAGGATTTCTATATGCTATACAAGCACCAGCTATCTAGCTATGTTCTCTGGCCCTTCCCCAATTTTCTTTTGAAGCAGAGTCTTTCAAAGCTGCCTGGGTTGTCTTTGAACTCATTCTGCAGTCCAGGGAACTCTCGATGCTGCCTCAACCTCCAAAGTAGATGGGCTTTCAGGCTGACATCATCAAGTCCAATAGGACTTACCTTCTGTCACCTATTTCCTCACATTTATTCCACACAGAAACTGAGGGTTCCTGACTTACAATTGTTAGATCTAGATTTTTTCCTTCCTTCCTTCTTTCCTTCCTTCATTATTTTTTTTTTACTTTATAGTTATGTTAAGCTTTAAAGCTTTACAATAAAACTTCTACCTCAACTCTGATTTTTTTTTTTTCCTAGGCTGCAGGTAGCTGGCGTATTCTGTCTGATGCTATCACACCAATAATGACAGATCTTAGGAAGTCACATAACCATGAGAGGTACAGGCAGCGTTGTGAATATCAAAGCAGAAACTTTGATATTTGCCACCTTAAAATTTAAATTTAAGCGTCAATAGATTGAGGGGAATTCATTTACTCATGTGGTACTTTATTTACTCATTCATTCTCTCACTTGTAGTACCTACTTTGATTCAGCACAGCGTTTAGAGCTAGATGACTTACGGGCAATGGTGGCTGGCAACAGGAAGGTCATTACAGACTGACTGGCATGAGAAAATGGAGAACGTCACAACAAACAAACACAAAACCATGTCAGGATTCTTCACCTAACTTCCCAGATTAAGGAAACGTTAGTTTGAGTTCTATTCTGGGGAAGGGGAAGTCTGGATGGCTGTGACGTTGAGAGATGAGGTTGCCACTTCCTCTGGGATGTCTTTGAAAACAAGTGTAGGATTCTGATTTGTAGGAGGGAAGGACACAGAGGGGAGGGAGAACGAGGGAGAGAGAATGGAGCCAAGACTTGTGAGTTTACACACCCAAATCCCTTGGCTTGGGAGCTGATCATAGCAGATTAGATTGCTAGGTGGAGTGGAGCCTGGTTCCTCTTTGGGTCCTGTTGCCTGGGCCCTCGAAAATGCTGACTTAAAGGAGAAAGAACAGAGGGAGGAGGTGATACTGCACACCATCCTGCAACCTCAACCCCCAAGGGCTGTTGGATGTTTGGCTCCTATGTGCCCACACGTGACCTGTGGTCCAACAGGAGCCTAATTGTTGCAAAAGCCCTGATTGGCAACAAGGAATGAAGCCATTCTCTCAATCCAATCTTGTTTATGTGGCCTTGATATAGAGATATTTTAAGCCACTATCTGTGCTTAACATCCCTGACGCTATAAGGCACACTTCTCTAAGTTTGAACAGAAAACTGCTTATAATGGCCACTTACAACTGAATGCTGCTTAATCAGGCAACATGGGAAGGACTGCAGGCATAGATCACATTGCCTTAAAGATTTGAGAATGTTAATAGTATAGCATATCATTTTAATTATTCTTGATTTCATATTGTATCTCAAAGAATCCCTAATGAAAAGCATGAGAAATGGCCCAAAGTGACCCAGGGATCAACCAGTATTAGGAAAGGAATAGTTCTCATGTTCAAGTGTAAGGAATTTCTCTGTTCAAATGTCAGTCTGCACCGAGTAGCCTGGCTTTTGGTTTTCCTGCAGTTTGAGCTACTGAAGGCTGAAGACCACAAGTCAAGCTCTCTGAGATATGAAAGCCAGTGGCCATCCATGTACTAACAGTGTTGAGTACCTATGAACAGCCTACGAGGGGCCTGGGCTACAAAGAGAAAAAAAATAGAGAATAGGGACTCCATAATTTTACTTAAATCCTGTAATAATATTTAAGATGTATCTCATTAAGTATAAGACACTGTTAAATCAGTTCTACCTGGATTTTTGTCTTTTATTTATTTATTTTTATACTATCGCTATCAGAAACTTCAAACTACACATTCAAGCTATGGTTCTGCTTCACATTTCATTTCTCACAAATAATGCCAGACTAGACTAGAAGCAAAGAGAAAATTCTTGCCAACAAAAAAGGCCATTGTAGATTTCTTTTATATTACCATTGTTTTTGTAACAAATGACAGTTATTCTCTTATATACAAGGTAGATATTCCAGTCACCTGTGAGGCTATAAATGTACATCTGAATAGTCACATATGTTTCAAATCCAAATACACTGGCTGAATATTCCTAATCCCAAAATATGAGAGATATCATGCTTCAAGTTCAGAAACAATATTTTTTGAGACAATATTTCTCTGAATAACACTTCTGGCTGTCTAGAAGCAGGCAGACCTCAAACGCAGAGAAATCTGTCTGCCTCTGCTTCCAGAGTGCTGGGATTAAAGGAGTGTACCTCCGCTACTCAGCTGGTGAAAAACTTCTTAAGCACTAAAATGATACTAACAGGAAAATTCCACCCCTGTGAAAGTTCAAACACAAGTTTTTTTTTAAAAGACAATGAAATCACCAAAAGGCTGTGTCTTTAAGATATGTGAAAATGAAGCATAAATAAATTCATGGTCACTACATTGGGGGTGTAAATCTGAATTTACACCCCCAAATATCCCATTAGGAATATACAATTATTTCAATATTTGGAAAACTAAAACACTAAACTTCTTTGAGTTTTAAGCCTTTCAGTTTAGGGGTGCTCTACCCATAAAACTAAATAAACAGCAACAATAATAGTAGTAATAATAATGAAACATCTGTTAAACAAAGAAGAGGTGATTTCATGGAAGAAAACAGACATATACCAAACAATCCTACCAACTTGGGTCTGGAGAACATGGCCCATTCCTCAACATGTAGCTTTATCCTAGGCACTGTGTTTACAGACGGTTTTCATGAACATGCAAATGCATCACCTTAATTGAAGGGCATGCAAATACACGATCAATGTCATCTTTTGAGACAGGAACCTGTGTTTTGTACCTTGAGATGTGCACTCTCCAATAGATAGCAAAGTGTTTGAGACTAATAAGCCACCCTAGTCCACCCCAGGCTGACCTAAAATGAACTTCCTTAAGTCAACAAAGTTTGAAGATAGACTTAAAATCTTCAGTGGGAAAAAATGCCCCTAGTTCATAAAATCAAAGGTAAGAGACAACTTAAAAAAAAATCACAAGGTCTTCTTATACATCTAAGTTTGGGGAAAGGAAGTTAGAGTGATAAAGGAGAAGCCCAAGGTCAGATAAATCCAGGGAACTGAAGCTCTAAGAAGCCTTTCCTCCTCCACATCCGTGCCTCTGCCACCATCAAGTTGCTACTTGTTGGAAAGGTTCTTTTGTGTCAATGGAGCCTCAGGACCAGTTGGGAAGGCTGCAGATAATCCACCTCAAAACGCATAGAGCACAAGCCTGGATTGTCCTCTGTGTTGTTGTGTTTATGATTTGCAATATAACGTGAAATTCAGCTGTGTCCCTCCTTCCTCTCTGGCCCATGTTTTTGTTAGCTGCCCCCATCTTTTGACTGTATCATTGGAGCCAAGAATTTGAAGAGAAAAAGATTTCCTTCTTCCTTTAAAGTTTCACTCTGGAGGTGATGACAAAGAGTTATACACCAGTCTAATTTTAACACAGTATTTAAAGATACATTGCACAAATCCTTGGCATTTGAAATTCCCTGTCAGCATTTCCAAGAAAAGCCTTTCATAGTCACAGTTTTAAACAGCCAGATTTCCTAATTTAGTCAATCTGGCCTATCCTCTAGGTGTGGCTCTGGGTGGAGAGACAGAAAACACACCCCTGTTGCTTCCACATTGAACATCTCCCAACTGCCTGTAACTCCAGCACAAGGAGATCCAATGCTCTTCTAGTTTCTATTACAACTATACACACACATACACACACTTAAAAATAAAATAAATCTGTAAGAAAAATTTTATTGTCTGTCTAATATGTATCAGGCACTGTACTAAGCATAATACATCTAATTTAACTCTTCTCATTAGATGCAGGGTTAAATCATTTTATGAATTAGGATTTGGGAGTTTAGATATGCTGCACTAGGTAGAGGCATGAATGAGTCCTGAAGCTGTCAGATTATGTTTGATTTCTGGTGCTTCACTTTCTTCTACGGACATTTAATTTGGGACTATGAGAGCCAGAAGTAACTTTATCCAAACTCCTAGAGGAGAAAAACCTAATGCCAGTTGCCAACTTTTTGAGCATGCTTTGAGTGATCTTTCTTTGTTCTGATTAGTGGCGGTGGGGGCTGGCTTGTGAATCAGAGATACAGAAACAGTCAACTGAAGAGGAGAAGGGGTTGCTGATAGTTCATATGGATTGTGTACTGGCTGGTGAGGCTGAACGGATTAACACTGGGGTCTTCTGCACACCAAGCTACAGGCCATATGCAGTTGGTCCTTGGATGGGGCTTGCTTTAAGTGAGATGACCATAAAAAGAAAATAACAGACAAATATTGATGGTTAAGTGACTACTAGACCAACTCATTTACATTTTTATATAGAGCGTGTTTGAATGTGTGAACATGTGGGTTACATTAGATTAAACAGAACATTATTATAATTAATTGAGTCTCTTTCTTTCTGCTTAGGCTCCAGGAAATTTCGTGGTCCATCCATATTTTGTTTCTATTGGCCAGTGCTGGTAAAGACCATCTTGAAAGTCAGATGGCTATGGCAGAATGCAATGCCACCCTAATGTCTTTAAACTCACACGTGTTTATTTTTCTCCTCTGTGGCAAGCTCTCTGCAAAGCATGGGAACAGAAAGGTGGAAAAGGCATCAAAGGGCACAAGCCTTATGAGTCATGGGGGCGGAAGTGATGACACAGGAGCATGAAAGCAATGACTCGGAGGGCTTGGCAGCCCTCCCCATGCAAGTTGTTGCGTTGAAACATGCTAGTTAAAGTGACTATCAGAGCACTTCACTTTACCATGGCTGCCGGACACAGGGGGAAGTGAATGCGATTCCCAAACACTCCTGATTGTGATGTCTCTAGAACCAAAGTTTTGAGTGCATGAGAAAGCTGAAAACAGGTGCTTGCTTTAATAAGGAGCAGTATTTAGAGTGTTCTTCCCATTTTGAGGCTCATTAATCTCCTAGAACTTTCTATCATAGGTGACAAAGAATTTCACTACCAGGAAGAGAAATGGCTTTTGACCTTACACCTTCTTCCGGCTTCTTTTTTGAAAAGTAGAATAATGGAGCATGGGAGCAGTTTGGTATTTGACCGAATCCATCCCAATTATCATGCATGTGTATATAATAAAATTAATTCTGTGTCTCTGCATCAGAGCCTGCGGCAAGAACCGTACAATCAGTTTTGTATGTATAATACATCACAGAGTTGTTCATGAATAATACAAATGCATCGAGCTGATACTAGGGAGAGAGGATGTTTGTCTTTGCATGGAATCGAAGTGAACATGTAATATTGTGATAATATATATTTGATGAATTCAGGTCTGACTTGTCTTTGCCATACTCTGCTAATTCCCCGACAAGGCTTGCTACAATAATTGAGTTTCCAATAACATTATGATTATTTTCACATGATAATTTAATTGTGGGTATTTTTTAATATTGTAATATTGTAGATTTGTGATTATTATGCATTTGCATGCAGATTTTCATGGTGACTTGGAGCACATCCCTACATTTATAACTTAATTTTATATATTATTGCATATATATTTGGGGATGAACTCATTAATGCAAATAAAAAAATGGAGGTCTGTTTAGTCATTCAGCTTTTATTATAAATGGCTGAGAGCCTTGCTCATTTTTTATATAACAGTCTTAACAATACTGTGAATAAACCAAACAGAACCTTAATTCAAGAATGGATTCATTAAAAATAATGATAATAGCCATGATAATTACAAATTGTAGCATATTTGTTCTACCTAATTGCTATATAAGATACTATATATTATTCTTTACAGAATGCAAAAGTTCCATGTGTGGGTTATGTTGACTGTATCCAAGCTACTGATTGTGAAAGAGGTAGAGATGGTAACTCAGAAATGCATCCCTGGTAAGTAATTGGAATTTAAGGAAGATAAAAATCTTAGTGACATTAATCTTGTGTATCCTAAGAACCAAAATTGCACTTCCTGACCTTCCTGATAAAGAAATTTGAGTTCTTCCAAATGCTCAAAGTATAATTTAAAATACAAAATCAGAGATAATCTTTTAAAGATTTTAGGAATTTTATTAGAGAAGTGTACAGTGAAGAAACCCTTTGAGAAAGTAACTTAAAATGTTTCGAAAGGTACTCAAATTTGATTTTAAAAGAACATATCTAAAATCAATGAATATAAAATAATTTTGTGTGTTACCTTAAAGGGTTCAAAGTGGGATTCATTTAGAGCAGTTTTTTTTAAGTTGAGATGGAAGACAAGTCATTTTTAGAAGCCCAAGTAACATAGGAAAGGCACACTGACAACACACTCAAAGAATTATAGACAATATATTTGACTATTACATTAATTTTAAACATCAAGAGAAAGAGAGTACTTTTGGTGAAACTAATTTTGCTTTTATTTAATTTTACTTACGCATAAATTTAAATTGAGATGAGGGAATTGAAACTCACTGGCACACTGGCAGAACCACAATTGACCGAATAACCCTTGGTAGGCCCAGGAAAAATTATTTACATAATTTAGACTTTTTTTTATTGTAATATTAATTTTTATCTCAATTTATCAAAATCCAAATGGTGAATGACAACACTCTGCAAAGTTAAGACACTAATTTGTTTTCATCATTATTTGGTGTTCAAATTCTTGAAACATTTGAAAATTGATGCTAAGCAGTATCTTGATTCAGTCACTAAGCATAATCCAAGGTTTCTAAGAGATTACCTGTTACAATGTGGTAGCTTCTTGGTCCCCGGCAGCCAGAGGTCCAGACCAACAGACCTGCAACCCCAGACCCCTTAGCTGCCCATCCCAGCTGATCAGGCCCCCAGAAATGACTCAGACACTTATATTAACTTCATGCTGTTTGGCCTATGGCTCAGACACATTGCTAGCTTGCTCTTACATCTTAACTCAACCCATTTCCATTAATCTGTCTGCCACGTTGCCTGTGGCTCACCTGTGTTCCTTACATATTGCTCCTTTGGGCTTCAGGCCTGGTCTGTTTCTGACTCCGCCCTTCTCCTCCCTATGTTGCAATTTCTCCTCCTACTTTTTCTATGGTGCCTGTCATGGGCCAAAACATCTCCTTTATTTAAAGATTGCTATTCACAGCATACAGAAAGACATTCCCACATCACCACCCCCTTTCTGTCTAATAAAAAAGGAAGGCTTCAATTTTAACTAAGCAAAATTACATATAACAAAACAGCTATCAAGCAAGAATCACAGTTACAACATATAGTCCATTTGCATTTAGCAAACCTAAAGAAAATACTCTTATCATCTATCTACCTTATCTTTATGAATCTAAAGTTTAATATCCAATATACCTTTCAAATTACTAAGAAAAACTATACCTATAACTACCAAATCTTCAACTACATCAAAGACCACAGAAGGATATTTTTGCCCAAGTAAACTGGAAGTGAAAGCAACTTCCAAAATCTAGAAAGGACAGAGATGACACCTATCTGCCTGGAAAATCACCCAAAGTTCTTTTATAAAGTTGGGACATCCATCTTTAGCCTATATGCCCAGAGTCTCTTTTCATTTTAGTGAATCAGGAAATCTGCTCTGCCCATTCTGGTACAGTTCATCAGTTGCTTCTCCTCAAATCCTGAAGAATGTCTGACAGTTTTTTATGTAAAGCAGGAACCTGAATGACCATCTTGGCTTGTTCTGCCAAAGTTCAGAGGTCACCTTTCTACGGAACATGCATGTCCAGTTTAAACAGCATATTGTCAAGCAGTCAATATAAGAACAGGTTCATGTCCAGTGGCTAACTGATGCCACAAAGAAGCTAATCTCCATATGGAGTTTCTTCGATGCCCATTTTTCTCTTGAAGTAAATTGGTACTGCCAGGAGCAGACCTGTCTCACTGTCCAGTAAAGTATAAGTTCTTAAAACATTTTAAATGCTATATTCTGTAGGTCTTAGAAGTATTTGAAGATTACCTACCTAATTGAAATATATCTTTTTATACCTAAAAATCTAACTAACATCCATGTCTTAATTATACTTTACAATTTTAAATTAGTTACATAAACGTAATATCTTAAACAAGAGTAGAAAAATACATATAGCATAAGATAATTGACCTTAAATTTGTATCAATAAACCGAAGTCCATACCAATGCAAAACATTTTGAGATTAACAGCTGATTTCCTGTTCTAAGTTAAATTCAATAATATAAGTTTAAAAAAATTATTCATATACAATATCCCCCTTTTTCTTCTTACAAAGAGATTAATTATGACCATCAACTGTTTATAATGAAAACAAACATTTATAAACAATATTTTGGGAATTTGGGTGTAGTTTTCCATTACTACTTCCTGCTGATTAAGGGGCATTGAAAATCTCATGGGTTCTTAAGACTGGATCATAGTCTGCAGTCTTGAAGCTGATATGGCCATCTCTTCCCATCAGAGTTTTTTTCAGGGAGTCTTGGTTGATGAAATCATATTTGCCTGGAAGTCATCCACAGGTTCTCATCTTCTGTGGAAACAAAAGCAGAACTCTTCTAAAGCAATAAATCCTTAGACACAAATTTCAAAATCAAAATGCCTTTAAAATACATATTCTTGTTTAACTTAGTAGCCTTTACATTTGTAATTCATTGTCTTTCTGCAGTTAGTTCATTAACAGCTAAAAAATTAAAAGAAAACACAATAACAACCAAAATCCAGATTTTGTGTCTATTTTCCATCTTACATGGCTTATTATATTTTTATTACTCTATTTCTCTTTTTAAAGACTTTCTCTATCCTCTTTCTTTTTTCCTCTGAAGCCTATGTACCTTTTACACACATTGTAACCTGTTTACAGGTTTTTCCTCTCATCTGAATCTGTTTTATTGTGAATCCTTAATCATCTTCTAACCATAAGAGCTTTTAAAATACACTCTTTTAAAGAGCTGCACAGTGAATCAGTAAGTTCTCTTAAAGGGACCACGTCTGTTTGTGGCCAGCAAACAGAGCAGACCCAAGAAAATGCTGCTACTAAGTATCCGTCTTTGTTTCCTTTTTGGTCAAAATAAACAGAAACCTTAAACCAATAACATGCTACTGAGTCTTCTGTGAGACTTACGGAACTGGCTTGATTGCAGTTTACACTGCCTGCTGCCAGTCTGCCGGCACCATTTTGAATGTGACCAGATGCCGAGCTTTCTCTATACAATGACCTGCTTCAGATACACAGTTTGGAAGCTGCTCTGGCTCAGTCTCTGTGCTAAAACCCTTTTTAAACTTTCTCAGGCTTTAAGTGGATATTTGGCCCCACATCAGCCATCACGCAGTACCCCCTATCTAACTAGGCACAAAATAACTACCACACAGAATTATGTTAAAAATTAAAACTAAGAATTGTGAAGGCAAATGACTCAAGGCTTGGCAACTAAAAGACAGCTCAAGTGTGATCCGAAGTGTCTCATACTAACTAAATCCCTACAAAGATGCTCTGTACTCTATTTCTGGGTAGTCAGATCCCCGTCTTGTGTGGACAAATGAGAAAGCTTCAGTACATGATGGTGATTACAAGTGTTCAAGGTCATGGAGGGCTTAGGAGGTAGAGAGAGGGTTAAAGGCTCAGAGCTAGACACGTGCCTCTGAAGCTCTCTAAATAAAATAAATTATAGTATTAACTCGTTTGATAGAACTACCTCTCCTCTGCTCTCAGACAGATAGAATGTATACCTCTACATTCTATTATGTTGATCATAAGTTGATTTAGTGATAACCAAAGCTTTAACTTTCAAATAAATTTAGGGATAAGGCTGAAGTTTTCCTCAGTGTATAATTAGTTCTCCAGGGATGGAGTTTGGCCCATTGGCGCCACTAGTAAGGTTCTAGGTGTCCTCTCAGACCTTTTGACTTAGGAACTCTAAAGTCCAGGCTGAGCCACTAGGTTAACAAGTTTTCCTCATGATTGTAGATGGTCTCTCATTTGTTCAAGACTGTTCTGGGTAAAGAATAAATCCTCATGTCATAGCAAGATCTATATTTTAGGGTGGTAACTTGTTGCACATGCTGTGGTGAGATTCAGGTATTATTGAGGGAGACTTAGATGCATAGCTTTGGGATCTCAAGATCCTGGATGGGGTGTGGCCCATTGCCACTGAGGACCTGGTGGCACATTGCCAGCCCTTCTGGTTTGTTCTTGCGTTCTTGGGGAGAAGGTTGGTACTGTTACTGTGTGGGACAGTTCAACTCCAAAAATTGCTTTAAGGTTCAATTTTGTATCAATAAGTGTTTATATAAATCCTTAGTAAATATTAATCCTTTAAATAATCAATAAATGATTCCTACAGTATCTGGTGCCAATGTGATTTTCCAGACCAGGAAATGGTTTTACATGAGAAATCCTGGATAGATCCAGGGAACACTAGCAAATATGTCAGAGAAACAAGTATAAATGACACTGAGAATTAAGATGCTATTGTTAAACTGCTTGTACATTGTCCTTGTCCCAAATTTCTGTCTGGTGGAATTAGAAGCTGAAGCCTTTGGGAGGCAACTGGTACCCAAGGGTGAAGACCAAACTTTTGAACTGGACTGCTATCTTCAGAAGACCACTCACTCTTCTCTCAGGTGACTGCCCCGTAAAAGTTGCCATCTCTAGACCAGTAAATGTGCCTTCATAAAGCAGTAAAGTCTTCAAATCCCTTGTCTCCTCTGTAACAGGTTGTGTAACTACTGGTCGTTAATTTTAGTTCATAACCATCCTGCCAGTGGTATTTTGTTACAGTAGTCCAAGTGAGCTACACACACACACACACACACACACACACACACACACACACACACACACACACACACACACACCACATGAGAACAGAACAACAAAAATCATGGCAAACAGCTGAGGATAGGAACTGTCTTGGAGGCAACAGTGAAGAAGACATAAATACCATTTTCTTGGAAGTTAGATGAAGATGGATTCTCCGACAAATAGAAGGAGAAGAAGAAGAGGAAGAGGAGGAGGAGGAGAAGACGATGACCTGGCCAACCCTTTAGCTATAGGCAGAAGAGATGCTCTTTTATTCTCAGCTTGCATGTCTACATGTCTATTATGGGTTTGTTATTTTTGTCTCATACAACCTTTCTAATTGACATTTTAAAATTTTGTTCAAAAAGTGAAACGGTTCTTAACTTACTCAAGCATTTGTAATTCAATTTCCCCTTTCTTCTACAGTTGGAAGAGCATTTGTAGAAACCAGTGTCTTGCAAAGGTCTGAGAAGGAGCTGGGTTTAGTGAGATTCCAGGGAAAGAGCTCAGACAGCTTGTGGCTATCCAGACTCTTATTGGATTAGATACTGAAGGACAGATCTTTAAATTCTCCCCTTTTTCAGAATGAATACTTTAAATGATATAGTGTAATGTTAGAAAAGCTTAAGAACAAACCCAAGCTATTAATGTCACCTATTTTTAATGCTTGTTTCAATTATATTTTTCAAACCAATAACTGAAATATAGACAGCCTGCACAAGTAGCACATAATTGGTGTACCAGATCACTGGGTTTTGCCAAAAAGTACACTTACTTCTTTGCTACTCTCTCCCTGAAGCCATAAAAGCGTATCTGTTTTCTTCACCTGAATATGCTAATTTTTGACAATAAAAACCAATACCTTTTTGAAAGTGTTAGCTTTACAGGTTAGAGAGGTAGTACAGTGGTAAAGATTGCTTGCTGCTCTTGCAGAAGACCTGAGCTTAGTTCACAGTACCTACATAAGGCAGCTCAAACCTGCTTATAACTCTAGCTCAATGATGCCCTCTTCTGGACCCCATGGATACCTGCACACATATAGCACCTAAACATGCAGACACACACACACACACACACACACATACACATAAAATTAACATATAAACTCTTAGGGGAAAAGAGAGATGGCTCAGCAGTTAACACTTGTTACTCTTTCAGAAGTCTCAGACACTCCCCTCCCAAAACCTACTGAATGGCTCACAATAATATATAACTCCAGTCCAGAAGTTGAAATTATCTTCTGGTCTCTGAAGGCATTTGGCGCATACATGTTAATACAAACACAAATACACAAGTCACACAATCACACTTAAAAACATCTTAAAATGTTCATTCTAGGCACAGTGTCTAGAAAGTAGACAACGTGCTACCTCACCTCTCTTATTCACTACTCTTAGTCTCCATCATATTGTCCAAAATTGTGTCTGAATCCAAAATGAAAAAGCCCAATGACAGAAAGTGTATAGTGTTTAAGAAAAATCACAGATTACAAAATGAATTGCTTTATGCTATGTTATCTTAGACACTCCCAACACCCAAAATATTTATTCCAATAGTCTAAGAGGGAAAGAACACCAGTATGCATTCTTTAATCTGCAATAAACATATACAAAAATGTGTAAAACACAGACATACTTTCCCTAGTGTAAATGTTTCTAACTAGAAAGAGAAGTATCACAATTATCATTTAGGGATATCAGTCGTTAATCTAAATGTCCAATGACATTTCACCAAGGATGAAATCCCCTCATTAAAATTCTTACTTAGTTGGACTTGAAATAACATTGTTCTTTTGGTATACCTGTATTTTGATAAATCAAAAATTCAAGTGTATATATTCTAGATGATAGCTGATATCTACCAGTGATTAGATTGTCAAGAAAAACTGACATGACCCCTCTGTTTCCCTGGACATCATCTACCAACTAGTAAAGTAGAAGATTCTGTGTTTATGGTAGCTATAAACCCACTCTTCATAAAATTGTTGGAATTGTAATTACTTCTATACTCTGGATAATTAATTTTATACATATATCTCAGAAGTTAAATATGAACACACACACACACACACACACACACACACACACACACACACACACACACATACAGACACACCGCATAGGTTGCTAAGGTGCCTTCCATGTTTTGTTTTAATTTCCTTTTTGTTTTCTAATTCTGTGGTAAGACTTGTGTCTTTGTTCCAGGACCTTGAACGAGAAAGTGTTGGTTTATATTTGAGTCTGCTCATCAGTGACTGCCACGCCCCCCCCCCCCCCCCCCAAAACTATTCTGTTAGTAACAACTGGATAAACTTTGTTCGGATCAAAGTAGCTAGTGATTAATCCCAAGAAATTTCCCTAGTAACTTATAGTTGATTTTAAAAGCTGAGGAAAAACTTAAAGACTTTCATGCTTTGTTTATGGATGCCAAGGTTCCATTTGTTCTTATTAAGGGAACACTGATACCCTCCCATGGTGCTTCTTGCCACTCCAATTTCTTGTCTGCAGAACACGAACATGAGGAAGTGAGGAGAATTGCAGGGACCTCCCATGGGGGTTCAACAGGCAAAGGAATTTTCACATCTCTGTGGGTAGCAATGTCTGCACTGTCTAAAAAATGATTCCCTGTACCTAGGCCAATCAGATTTCCTGAATAATTGTTCAACATTCCATTTGCCTTACTACAGTATGTATCATTTTAATTTCCTCCAGGTAATTATATGATGGATCTCTCATGCACACCAGGCACTCATTTTCCCCTTCTCTGCAGCAGCTATAAACAAAGACTGTATTTCAAGAGAAAAAGCAAGCATGTGAGAATCAAAGCATATAAAACAAGTTTAACTCCTTCAAACATATTTCTTGTCCCTTGTTATCTCTGGTAGCTTCCTTTTGTGAAACGGTACATTCTGTTTGTGAAAATCACAAACAGGACCTAAAAAAGGAAGATGTCTTCACTGTGAGGTCACATTCCAGCTTAAATTCATCCATCGATTTCTTATGTGTGGCCTTTGGTAGAAGAAAGACCCGCTTTGTGTGCATTTATATTTTAAGGGCCATGTGATGGCACAGCCATTCCAAAGTTTTTTTCCCAAAGAGTTTGCTTATTACTCAAATTCTGTGAGGTCTGATAATCAGAGAGTCACGATGTCTGTAGAATGCAAGTTAGACTTTTAAATGCATAATTTTCCCATGAGTTTTTCTCATGAGCACAAAGGGATATGTTAAAGGATCTTTGTTTGATAATAGAGAGGATTTCTGCAATTTAGGAGAAATTAGCAGTAACTGCCTAAGCAAGAAAAAGTCAGGGAATCAAACAAGAACGGTCTGGATCCTGTGAGGCCATTTTTACGGTCAGCATAGCAAATAGTAACTGGCCTGATGGTCTTTTTTACCCATATCATAAGTACTCAGGTCAGGTTGGTTTCACCATTCTCTTTCAATTCTACTTTTTACCAATAGTTGATGAAATGATGTTTTTTCCATGTCTTCCTCATGAAGGACAAAGTCCCTCTGTCCTATTTTGCCTTTTAATAAACTACCAGTTAAAATAACTACCAGTTAAAGCTAGTTCCAGAATACTTATATGGTTTTTGCATAACATAAACTGTCATTTTAAAAACTGAGAAAATGTAATGAAAACACCATTAAAAAATAAGACACTGTTGAGAGATATTTGTACATAAGTCTAAAAATGTCTAACTTTTTTAGTACAGCTTTTGATTTGACAGTTTGACCCCTACCCTAGTTTTATTTCATTTTGTTCTGTAGCATAAATAATGACATTAATTAAAATCTTCTCTCTGGCCTGAGGAGTCAAATTACACCAATTTCTAAACCTTCCTCTGAGCTGTATGCCAGTTTGAAAGTATAAACAGAGAAGAGGGCCCAGTCGATGTTCAAAAGACCCCATTTTCTGTATGACTGTGGAAATATACACTGTCACCACTGTCTGCATTTTGCCTTTTCTTATGTATATGTGTTTTTTCATCATCAGCTACATATAATTTGGAATCTAAATGTTGTCAGTATTTCCTAAATGATAGTTTTGCTATATTTCTAAAATCTTTATAAGGATATTTTCAAAGTCCTAAAGCTTGAACGTGTTATGTTTTTTGGCTGCCAACTATAAGCTTATTAATCTTAGAGTTTGAAATGGCCTGCCTGCTTCCTTAGAGGTGAACATCAGGCAATTGTGAGTTGGTGGCTGGCTAACAAGCATCTTTATCAGTTTTGCAATTCATCACTGGATCACCTCTTTTTTTTCTGATTATCTTTGATGAAGTCAATTTCTAATTCACATACAGCTGATGATTGTTAAATTTAACAGTATCAGCATAGTCTAGAGAAATGGTACAACTTCATCCATATAATCCCCAACATCAAAAGCCAAATGGACAAATGGAGAGACTTCAAGCTAAAATGCGTCTATAATGGAAGTAATTAATGGACAGAATGAAGGCAGGGCCTATGTAAAGGGAGAGATGTGTTTACTCATTTTATAAAGAAAATGTGAACAGCAAACACATTTTTTTTAAAAAAGAATATACAAATAGCCAACAATGATAACAGAAAATGTCAGCATCACCAATAATCAAGAAAATTATCATCAAAACCATAACAAAAGATCATCACACTTTGGAGCAGTCATAAAAAGAAAAAAAAAAAAAAGAAAAAGAAAACCAGCAATACACATGCCAATTGTGTTGAAAGGGAAAGATTATCATGTACTGTTTCCGGGAGTAAAAGCAAATATAACCATGGTGAAAAGCTGTCGACTCCTCAAAATCTAGAGACAGAACTAAGATGCAAGTTAGGAAGCCAGTGTTCCTTATATATCTACAGACACTGAAGTCAGCGTGCTGATGAGGTCTACATCCTCTGCAGCACTATGCGTAGAAGCCAAGATATGGAGTCAACCTAAGCATCTGTCCAATGATGAGAAAGAATATGTGGCATATACAACAGGATAGTATCCAGCTATGAAAAAAAATGAAGATTCTGTGTTTTTCCATAACATGGATAAAACTGGAGCTCATTATGTTACATGAAATATGCCTGGTAGAGAAAAGCAAATTTTATGTGTTCTCACTAATATGTAGACCTTAAAATGTTATTTCACAAAATATAAAACAAAATAGTTACAGAGCCAGGGGCTTGCCGAAGAGAGTCCAGACGATCTTGAATGAGAGCTACAGTGTGTCTGTGTGTGTGAGGGGGAGGAGTCTATAGGTGTCTGCATGTGTCTGTGTGTGTGAGGGGGAGGAGTACATGTATATGCCCACATGTGTCTATGCATTAATGGCAGCCAGAGACTAACTAACCTCAAGTGCCATTCATTCCTCAGGAACTACCAATCTGTGATTTTTAGGACAGGGTCTATCATTGACCTAGAGCACACCAAGTAGTTGAGGCTGGCCAGCTTGTCCCAGGATCTTCCCATCTCTGCCTCTGGCACCATCACACCTAGATTTCTTATATAGGTTGTGGGAATGGAACGCTAGTTCTCACACTTGCAAAGCATCGCTTTACCCACCGAGCCCTCTCCCCTCGACTGCGATTCACTTTGCAGTGCAGAGTATCTAGCTAACTTAAGTCTCTTGTTAGTTCCATTTGTACAGTGGATAAGCATTTTTATAGTGACACACGTTTGTATTTTGCTAATGGTAAATAAGCCTGAAATAAACATTGGATCCTGTTTATCCAACAGGACAGACATATGCTCTCAGAGAGCAAGGGAGAGGGACCATGGAGACCTTCTGCCCCTTAGAAAGCTTAGGACCGTTTGTTGAGCAGTTAGTTATTGCGGAGGAGATGGAGAAGATGGAACCATGAAGGTGGCAGAAACGTGAAGAGGCAGATGCATCTGTCACTGCAGAATGTGGCCCTGTCTTCTCTTAACACCGTTTGTGAAAATTCATGCTGGTGAAACACTTTGTCTAAGCCCATATGCTAATGTCATTAGCATTTGATGAACAAAACTTTTAAAAATATTTTAATTTTTTTTTATAAATTTCACATGTAGATTCAATGTATAGATCACATCCACCCCTAACTCTCCCTACTTCCAACAAACCCTATTCCCAACATGGTTTTCTTCCTTCTTTACCTCCTTTTCCTATATCACCCATTGAGTCCAAATACCACTGTCTGATACTCATAGATATGAATCTGAGCACTGGTCATAGGCATTCTACCTTAAGACACACCTCTGAGGAAGTGACTACTCCAGGAGCTAGCAGTCTTTGGTTCTGTAGATAGAGGCAGGACCTTGAGAGCCCTATTGTCATTACTGTGTTTGCTTGGTTTTAAATTCTAATTTTTTTGTTTGTTTTAGGTACATAACGGTCACCTATACTGAGAAAACAGAGCACATTTTATGACCTGGAAAACGTCCAAGATTTGGTCAGAATTTAAAAGTCACACCTCCCTTTCTGGATTAGAACCTCATCACACAGTCAGGAGAAGAGCCCTGCAGTTCCACACTAGAGGGCAGAAGCATTCGGAAAGTTTTGCCTGCAAACATCTGATTTCTGTATTAAATTGTCTAGAATTGTGTCAGAGCATTCACAGAATAAAAAAAGCAAGTGATTGTATTATAAAGTATTTTCTATTCTATTTTTTAATTTTTTGAGTTTCATATTTTAAAAAGTAAATTATCAGATCTACCCTCCTGTTACTTCCCCACTTCTCTACCTTACTAGTTTACCTTCACATCTTCACGGGCTTTCTTTTTTTTAACCTGCCGAGCCCACTTAGTGCTGTCTGGATGTGCATCTGCTAGAGCATGGGCAGCCTCTCAGGGGTCCGTAACTATATATATATATAAATAATAAAATAAAAACTTCCCCTCTTCCCTTCCCCTCTCCTCATAGCCAAAAATTGCCAGTAACTTCTCAGCTAGATGTGAGATTTTGGGTTCCCACATCTCACTCAGGTTTGAACTTTGTCTGTTTTGATCTTACCCACAGCTTCCACAGGCTGTCACAGCTGCTGTGAGTTTGTGTGTGCAGCAGCCGTTTCATTCCCAGAAACAATTTTTCAAGCATTATCTAGTACCTCTGTTTTTGTAATCTTTCCCTCCCTTCTGCAATGATCCCACAACCTTTTGAGGAAGGAGTATGGTACAGATGTTATATACTAGGGATGAGTATTCCCCAGACTCTTGTTCTCTGCACAATAACTGGTTGTGTGACTGTGTATTAATAGCCATCTACTGCAAATAGAACACTATCTGATGAAAGTTGAGAGATGCACTAATCTATCAATATGAAGATAGGCATTTGCAGTTTCTATTACCCCATGTTTTTCTTTCAGGGTGGTAAAGGCAGAGAACATGTCTATTGTTAATAAAGTATTGAGTCAGAAGGAGCTGAGAACCACTGGTAGAATGATCTAGAACTTAGACTCAATGAGTAGCACTTCTGGGTGCTACTTCATTTTTGCCACTCTCTATGTATCTTATCAAAGACACTTAACACATAAAAGTTAGAATGACTATAACCTATATAACTTGGTGAAGAACCTGCCTTAAAGAGCTGAGAAGATTATAGGAAGTAATTCAAGAAAGGTCTCATATGCTACAAGGATTCAATAATCATTAACTACTCATATCCTTAGCATGAAAGTACTTGTTCATTGTGTACTGCTATGATGTGGGTTCTCCATATATAGAAAGACATGGTTTCTATCTTGGCAATACCAGACAGTGGAAACTTCAATAGGTGGAGCCTAGGAGGAAGAGGAGGAGGAGGAGGAGGAGGAGGAGGAGGAGGAGGAGGAGGAGGAGGAGGAGGTTATGCTACGAGTAGAATGCTGTTGAAGGTTCTTATATAAGGACCCTGGTTTCTTCTCTTTTTCTTCACTTTCTGGCCAGTTAATACAAGAAGGTGTACTTCCTACTCATAATGTGCTCCTGCTTTTCTTGCTATAAAAATTACTCATACCTATGTACTACTGGTTATCTTTGTTTTCGTAAGTGTCAGGATATCTCTAAATTATCATAGGGAATTAAGAGAGAAGTCACTATGAACTACAGAGATGGGGAGGTTTTTATCCCTAGAGGAGAGTATACTTACAATTTAGAGGATCCTGAAATGGGTTTCCAGCTTCACTAGCATGTGATCAAATATAATGTTTCATGTGAAACTGTTTGCTATAGTTGTCTGTGCTGGAGTATACACAATATATATTCTACGAGACCCAAGAGAGGGCATAGAAGGACAAGATTCTCAAAGGCATCTTTGCTCATCTAAGACAAAACAGAATAAAACAAAGCATGGGAGGCAGCCAAAAATTGCCTGTTCTGTTCTAACACATGTAAGATCTGGGCCTGGTGACAGAAGACTATAACCCTGTAACCCTAGCCACTCAGGAAGAGGCAGGAGAGTCCCAAGTTCTAGGCTCATAAGAGCTCCAGTGAATTTGAGGGCATCCTTAGAAACTTAATGAGGCCCATGTTAAAATAGAAACTAAATAAAGGGCTGGAACTTACATCAGTAGAAGAGACTAGTCATAGGGAGTGAGGGCCTGGGTTACCCTCATAGCACCCCCTACACAATACTTAATAGTTTATACCTTTATACCTGATCATTTAAGCAACAGGAGCCACCGAGGGCTTAGAATAATAATAATAAAAAAAAGCTACATCTGCCATTTTTAACAAGGAACTGTAGCCTGTGCTCAATAATATGGAAGAAAAATGAAGAGTAGTTGCTAGATGTCTACAGCAAAAAGTGGATGTCACACACAGACAGGAAAATTTAATGGCAGACTGAAATGGAAGGTAGGAGAATATGGAACCTAGAATAGCTCTGGACACAAATAATGATTTGCTGTGGGATATTGCTCTTGTACACTATAAAGATTTTTTGCTCATATTGGTTTAATAAAATGCTCATTGGCCAGAAGAAAATATATAGCAGACTGAGGAATTCTGGGAAGCAGAAGAGCAGAGCAGAGATGCCAGCAGACACAGAGGAAAGAAGACAAGACTGCTACTCTGAGGAAAACATTTCAAGCCACGTGGCTAATCATGGGTTAGTTTAAGAGTTAGAGTTAGCAAGTAATATGCCTGAGCCGTAGGCCAAACAGCTTGTACTGAATATAAGATTCTCTGTGACTCTTCGGTACTGAGACTGTGGGTCTGGACCTTGGGCCAGAAACTTCCAACTACAATGGTTTGTGAAGCCATCATGGCTCTCATCATGGGAGGGCGTGTTAGAGGTTGACTGTGGTGGATGGCACGGACATTTAAGTGTAGGCATGTCAAGGTTGGGAAGATGTTGAACCTCTTAGGAAAGGATTTTAAGTATACTAGTGGCTGAAAGGGTCTTGGGTTCAGGAGGAATATCTGACTTAGTCATGAGCAGTTGGGAATCTGCAGGTAGAAAGAGAAGTGTAAAAGGGAAAGTGATGACTGAGGTAACGAAGTTCTGGGAGTGACTGTTCAGGAGGTCACTCAGGGTGAATTCCAGTGTCACTGTGGGGCAGGCAGAGCCTCCGTACAGAGAACTGAGGGCAAAGAAGGCTATGCCTTCAGGGTTCTTATTGATTATCTCGGAGGATAATTATCAGTGTGCAAGTCTGATATTGTTCTGAGCAGCTGGGACTGTCTTCTCAAATTCTGGCTTTGAAGAATGACTTTTCCAATGACTATAGATACTGTGAGAATTGCAGGGTGTGAAATAAGGAACTGACACCTTGCTTTACTCCGCTGCCCACCTCCCTCAATACACAATATTTTAATAGCATGTTTACAGGGAAATGATTAACCTCAGTTTCAGAAGTGTGTCCCTTGAAGGTTCATTTATATATTTGTTTTCTCTTTGCTGTGCTGGTTGATTTTCTCCCTCCCTCCCTTCTTATCTCTATCCTTCTGTCCATCTTTCTGTCTTTCATCATGCTTTCCTTACACCAGCATGGACGTGTGCATCAGCTTGGTTTTGAAGAGTCAAGGGCAAAGCTCTCATGCCCCACTTATTGAAATGAGAAGCATTTCCGTCTTTGCTCTGATTGTGTGAGACAAATTCTAAAATTACCGTGTGTGTTTAAATTGTTCAGTATTATGTGCGAAATTGGTCTCCCAATTGGTAATTACGCTAGGTGGCTACAGTTTGTGCATTCCTTTTCTCTTTGGAGTTGTTCCTGGTTTTACGTACCTCCTTTGTAATTTTCTGGGTGGTGTCCAAGAGTCTGGATGTGAGCATCACTTAGCTTCAGCAAGGGCAGGCAAAGTTACTGTGGGGGCTTTTCATTGAGTTCAAGGGGAAACGTGAGTAGCAGGCACACTGGGAAGAGAGGATCATGCATCTTTAAAGAAAAACTGGAAGGGACCCTAACCTATCTTGATTTACATATGGTGACATTTTGCAGAAATACGGAAACATTAGCAGTGACATAATGAAATTCTGCCTATCAGCCATGGATGGAAAAATGTTACTGTTAAGGTAGCATATCCACAGTTTGTTATCAAGAAAATGTTCTTGCAAGCAAAATATATGTAGTGAAGCATGATATGGAGGGAGTGCCCCTCCCTTCTCCTCTCCTGGGCTATCCATCTTCCCCTTGGATTTACTGTACAATCACTCCCTTTACATGCTAATTACATGCAGGTCTGGTGAATTTGTTAGTGGTGACACTTCTGGGACCCAGTGGGACCACAACTCATTATGTGGCAATGTCCAGATATATCAGATATTATTAGCTGTCATTAATCTGCTGTGGAAACACTGAGTGGGAAATCAGGGGAGAGAAAGGTGGAGTGTACAAATGCAGTTTTGGTAACAGCCCAGACCCCAAAAGGTCAAAAGGAAAATCAGCCAAAGGGGAAGCCACAGCCAGCACCGGGCACTTTGGTTTTGCTTTTTACCTCAGCAGTTAACAAGAGGGAACCAGGGGGTATCACTTTGTTCTTTATTATCCTAATACTCCTCCCTCCCGGCCAGCTTATCAGCATTAACCTTTTACTGTAATTATGGCCATTTACACACATTACCTTTTATCTCTGCCTAGGCTCAGAGAAACACCAGTGATCAGAGGTAGATATTTGGTCATATTTCAGCTGCAATTCTGTACAGTATTCTTAAGATAAAATAATTTGTAAACACAGAGCTGCTGCCACTTATTTGTTAGTACATGGGCTCTCTCTGTGTATGCATAGCTGGCTTGGAAATCTCTAGGTAGATTAGGCTGACCTTGATGTGGCAGAAATTCTCCTGCTTCTTCCTGAGTGCAGAACTGTGTCAACATGTCCAGCCGCCTCTGCTCACTATTATTTCGTGTGTCATTGTCACTGAACTCTTACTGAGCTCTGCCCTTCACACTGAACTGTCAGTTTCCACTTATTCTCTGACTCCTCCCCTTCCTGTGTGCTCACCATTCTAACTGTAGTGTAAGACATGGCTTACTTAAATACTCTCTTTACAAAGAGTTAATGAAAATCCGGTAGGCTCTCATGAACTTCTGAAATACCATAAAACTTTCTTTAATGCTATGTAATTATACAACATATATTCTATGCCATACCCCTGTATTTCTATCTAAGTTTTTCTTCCTTTGCTGAGTTGAAATCCTGAGAAATACTCATTAAAAGACAGCAGGCTTATTATGGTAGGAGCTTAATAGAGCTGATCACAACACTTCCACAACCCAAAACCAGAGTGCCATGAGTGTGTGCTGCTGCTCAGTTAAATGGAAGCAAAACAGAGAGGTCTAGTGTCCCCAGAGCAGAGCACAGTGATGATGCTGGGTGGTTATTTCCCACTGACAGAATGACAGCAAGTTCTCTACTAGGGATGCTTAGCCCTTCGCCTGCACTAGGATACTGCAGCTAAAGTGCTTCATCACTCTTCTTGTGTGGGAAAAGAACGAAATGTCAATCAAACCACAGCTCCTAAGTAACATGACCTAAGGGATGAGAGAATGAGTGAAGGTATTGACAAAGGAATCCCAGAATGTGTTTGCATGGAATGCTTCATCGTAAGTTGCCATCTGCATCACTTCTAAAAGGCTCAGAGAAGAAAAGTACAAAAGGAGGTGAACAAAGAATGTAAGACATAGAAGAAGCTGGGGGTTTTGTGGAATGCTGACTTCTGGGTGAAATAGGGCCATTGCACACTTGACCTCATAGCATCTGTGAGTATCCATACAAGATCTATATAGGATCGGTCTTCAAAGATCTCCCCTCTACCTGAGAATTCATATGCATTTAATAATTAACAGAAAAGGAAGAAACATTTTCTTTTAAATATAACTGAATTGTATGTTTTACTTATTCACTATAGTAAGGGATGCACACGGGGAGGGGGGGGGCGGGCAGAGGGCAGGCAGTGTGAGTAAGGTCTCTTCTTCGGTTACGTGGGTTTCTGATGGAACTCAGAAGTTCAGGTTTATGACAAGTGCTTCTACCTCCTTCTGAACTGTCTTGGTGGCTCCAGAGAAACATGTTCTTTGGTGGTGTAGCTAGTTTTAAGCAGCACAAGGTCTTGGGCAACTCCTCATTCATACTCCTATAATCAACCCTAATGAAACTTTCTGAGTCATCAAAAACAAAGGCTGTGAAAAGTTGTAAGAAAAAAGGGAATCAGAGAAATTGGGAAAGTGAAGAAAGGTTAATTTAAGAAAGTATAAATATGATCAAAATATATTATATAGATGTTATCATGTCATATACATGTTATTATGTACAATTAAGACACACTGATATGATTCATAAATAGAATATGTCTGTGTAAAGGAATGTTTTACTACTATAACCTTTTAGCGATGGGATTTAGGATGCTGGCAAGATTTCCAAATCCATTTTCATTTACTACTGAAATGGTTGCTTAGAGCACTAGAGGTGATCTCAGCCTTTCTTAAATGATGCTCTCAACCCTCTGTAACCAGAGCAATTACTTAAGGTGATCAGTCATACTGAGAAAGGATTAGTTTTTAAGAATTTCCAGTCCGTGATCTGTTGGGTCTGATGCTTTAGGCTGGCAGGATACAAAGGTATAGGTACAGGAATAGCCAAGAAGCAAAGGCAGACAAGTAGGGGGCGTCTTCTTTGACCAGATCTAAAGCTTTCTCATGAGACCTCACCATGTAAAGTTTCCACCACCTCTCAATAGCATCTCCCAGAGGGGTTCAGGCCTTTAGCACATGCACATTTGGGATACAATAGAAGCTTAGGAATGGGGTAAACTGGATACACTTGAGTGTGGGGATATGTTTCAAATTTAATAAAAACAGTCTGAGATATCAGAGGACAGATCCACCTCCTCCAGTCTTGGTTTGTTTTTTGTGTGTTTGTTTGTTTTTTTCCAGACAGAGTTTTCTGTGTAACAGTCCTGGCCTATCTTGGAACTTGTTTTGAAGACCAGGCTGACTTTGAACTCACAGAGGTTCTCTTGCCTCCCAAGGGCTGGGACTAACAGTGTGAGCTATGGCTTCTGCTCTGGATTTATGCTGCGTGGCAGCTTTAAATGTCTGGGATCAGATTGAAGAAATAGGCAAGAAAAATGAATCATTCACGAAAGTAATTCAAAGCCCAAAAGAAATTTTTGCAGACTTTTTGCACAGATTAACTGCAGCAGTAAACAGAGTGGTACTGCAAGGCTCAGGAGAATAATAATTGAATCACTGGCTTTTGAGAATGCTAATGCACTGTGTAGAAAAATACTTAGACCTTTAAAAGCAAGGTCAGCACCCTTGGAGGATTGGATTCGTAAGACAATTAATCTAGAGTCTTATGATGGTGATGATAACTGGGTAGAAAAGCTTATTTCTAGAGGTATAAGAAAAAGTCAAAATGTTAAATGTTACAATTGTGGAAGGCAAAACATAGAGATTGTAAACAAGGAATTCCCAGAAACAGTGCTTTTGTTAGGAATAATCCCAAGAGAACACCCCTCCCTTCTGGAGTATGCAGAAGGTGAGGAAAGGAAAACATTGGACTAATGAGTGCAGATCAACAAGGGACAAACAAGGTAACTCTCTGCCCTTGGGAAATGTCCGAAGAGGCTTTCAAAAGCCCCCATATCAAATCCAATCCAATCTTACCCTGCCATTGTGGAGGAAAGATCTTCCCATAACAATTTTAAAAATTTAAGGCATAAGAAAAAACAAAGGGTGGGGACAAGTTTTTGCTTTTATCTTTACAGAAAACTAGAAATTCCCATCTTCAAGAAGTTAAAAGACCTTGGACTTCTAGACATCTAAAGCAGAAGGGAGGCTATCCAGAAACATTTACAAGCAAAAGAATATCCGACCTATTGGTACCAGTATACACTATAGGGTAAAAATCTCATTGCTTAATCGCTACATATTTTTTTTTGTAAGTCGAAGTCCCAATTTAATTATAATTTAAAGCTGGCTTTAGAGTCAGAGTGTGGCTCTCTCCTTCTCTAAACTCAAGCATACTTCTTAAAGGAAAATAAAAAATCTCTGTATCATATCAGAAGGGCCACCTGACATGGAACAGAGAATAACTAAAAGTAAGGGACTATTCTATTGTTACTAATCCTATGCTGGGTAGTTATATATTTAGTTTCCTGTACATTGTGCTGGGTTTTAGTCTCTTATCAGTTTTCTTCAGTGATTCAAGACAATGCCTAATTGCGAACTTGAAGTATTCAAAAGGAAGATGGGGCCCCACAAGGATGATTTCACATGGACTCTGACAAAGACACGAAACTGACAAACAACCAGCCAAAAATAAGATTTGGACTACAAACTGCTCAGGACAATTTCAAGACAGCTTGCTGAGAAGAACCAGCTTCACAGACTACTCTAGCCAGAACCAGAGACAAACCATGCACTTTCCTGTTAGGCAGAGATTAGACAACAGATGATACAGCTACTTATTTCAGGACTTGACAATTAACAAAATGTTTCTTTTCAGGATCCCTAAAGATGCCGTTGCCCCCAGACAGTAGGAAGTAAATTTAAGAACATGGCTCCCACATTTCCAAGATCGTGGGGTGGGTGGTTTTTGGTCATTCAGTGGGTTATGGATGATTGTCATTGTTTAGGTTAATTGGTTAAAAATTGTTAATGGTTATATTTAGAAAAAAGTTAAACAAGAACAATTAGATTCAAGATTTGTGTTAAAATATACAAAGAAAAAGTGAACACAGATATATAGGATATAAAGATAGATTATTGAATCTAAAAGATTCAATTTTTAAAAGAATTAAAAGGATTTTCTAGCTTTAAATATGTTTTCAAGATTAAACAAACATATTTTAGAGGAACAGGTCTTCAAAAACTTTAGAGATCCATAGAATATGGAATTTAAAATATTTTAAGAACTTAGACTTTCCTAGACAGTGAGACAGATCTGCTCCTGGCAGCACCAATCTACTTCAGGAGAAAAATGGGCATCAAAGAAACTCCATATGGAGTCTGCTTTCTTTGTGGCAATGGTTAGCCACTAGACAAGAACCTGTTCTTGTATTGACTGCTTAACAGTATTCTGTTTTAACTGGACATGCAGGTTCTATAGGAAAGTGACCTCTGAACTTTGACAGAACAAGCTGAGGTGGTCCTTCAGGTTCCTGCTTTTTAGAGAAATCTGTCAGATACTCTTCAGGACACAAGGAGAAGCAACTGATGAACTATACCAGAATGGGCAGAGCAGATTTTCTGCTTCACTGAAATGAAAAGAGACTCTGGGCCTGTAGGCTGAAGATGGATGCCCCAACTTTATAAAGGAACTTTGGGTTTCTGTCCAGGTAGATAAGTGTCATCTCTGTCATTTCTAGATTTTGGAAGTTGCTTGCACTTCCTGTTAACTTGGGTAAATATTTTTTCCTTCTTGGGTCTCTGAGGTAGTTGAAGATGAGAGAGTTATAGTTTTCTAGTGACAGTTTTAGAAAAGAAATTTTGAGGTTAAAGTGTATAAGTTTAAGAAATATCAAAATAATAGTTTTTAGTTAGTAATACAAGTTTGAAAGAAATTGAATTAAGTATAATCCTTTGGACTCAGCAAAATAGGATAATTAATGAAATATTTTCTTTGAATTGTCAATTGTTAATGGACTGGACACTACTCATTTATTATTTGTATATATTGTGTATAATTATTGTATCTATTGTATATGGTTTTTCTTATGTTTGCTATAACCTTCTTTTTAAGATTTTGACACAAAAGGGGATATGTGGGAATATGTTTTAAATTTAATACTTGAAAATAAGTAATCCAACTTACTCTAGACCCAAGGATGACGCCTATGGACACTCCCTTCATTGTGAGAGAATAGACACACTATCTAGTGCAATGGTTCTCAGTCTTCTGTGGGTCAAGACCCTTTTGGGAATTCAATGACCCATTCACAGGGATTGCCAAAAGCCATAAAAACACAGATGTTTATGGTATGATTAATAACAGTAGCAAAATTACAGTTATGAAGTAGCAAAAAATAATTTTATGGTTGGGTTCACTACAACATGAGAAACTGTATTAAAGGGTCGCAGCATTTGGAAGGTTAAGAACCACTTCTCTAGTGGGTTATATGTACTGTGACCTGAGAGGTGTCCTCCTCTACATACCTTAGTTGATATTGAAGGTGTTACTTCAGTTCTAAAATCTCATATTTTAATAAAAGGATAAGGGTATGAAGCATTGCTTTTCTAGAAAATGTTTTTTAATCAGTTTTAAAGTTATTGCATATATAATACATAATATAATAAATGTTATTATATACTACTTAGGATACATCACAATATCTACACATCTGTAATATCTCTTTCACATAATTATTTAGTATCTGCATAAGATTCTTTAAAATTCATCTAACCAACCTTATTATTCTACTTTTTAAACTTAAGTTGTAAGATTTTCTTACCATAAATATAATATAATGAATAATTTTATCACAGGGTGTTTCCATATTTTAAAAATAACTTTCTCCCAATAAATTCCAAACAATGGCACCATTTATTCAAATGATAAATTTCTAAGGACCTTAGAACATTTTATAAATTGTGTGACAAGCATCAGGACAAGTTCATACTAGAAAGCATAACAGGGGCAAGCTCTCAGTGTCATTGTAGAGTTGGAACATTAGCGGGGAGCCCAGGTTCCTGTACCTGGATATATTATCATTGCCTCTTCAGAGCATCAAGCTTCTTTGTTTCTTTCTAAACTACACTGCAAACCTTTATGACCCACTGATAACCTGTGTATGCTATTGACAGGAGAGCTGATTCTGCCTATGTAAGTGTGCTTTGGTGATCAATATCTGCTCTCTATTTTTTTTTCCTCCCCCAAATCCTGGTCAGCAGTAAAAATCACTGTCTATGTTTTGATCAACTCTTCTTTATGCACACTATTTGTCTTCCTGGATCTGTGTGACTTATTTTACATAAAGGATCTCCATTTCCAACCTCATCTGAGCAAATGACTAAGCATCATTTTGCATGGACGAATAACATTCTAAACATTCTATTGTATATACACTGTATTTCTACTATCCATAACCCCACCAATGTGCACCAATGGTAGGTTACTGTCAACAGTGTATTGGTAAACTTTAGCATAAGGTGACTTTTTGAACTGCTGATTTCATTTCTTTAGACATGAACGTACAATTGGGGTGTCAGGTCCATAATATGGGCATGATTATAGTTTTTGAGATCCCTCCATAGTGCTGATTTTAACTTCCCTACTCTGATGATAGTGAAAACCACAGGAAGGAGGTGCAAACAGATGTTGGATGTCAACCACTATATCCGTTGCAGGGATCTCTAATAAAACATGGCAATTCCTTTCTTTATCTACCTCCATTTTGTAACCAAGTGAGCTGCAACTGAAGTTGCCCTCATGTGAACCAAGTTCTGCTAGGAAGACAGCCCATCCTGCCCACTAGCACGTTTTTGCCACTCATTCACTGTTGCCTACTGACTCATAATACTTCGTGCAGGAATCAAGACAAAAGCCTCTCAGAATAGCTCCAGCATGATCAGCAATTGTGTCAGAAATCTCGAGCTTTCAGCCAGTGCCAAACATCCTTCTCCTTGGAGAACACACACTTAGTCTTCCTTTGTTAGCAACCAAGCAAGAAAAACAGATGCAAACTTAAAAGCTCCCCTTTTTCTCACACTACAGCTTCCCATTTAATTCCCAGGGTTCAGTGCACAGTCGAAGGGTGACTGAAAGTACAGTGAAGAGTATGGCACCGAGTATAGGGTCATTTTCTCAGCTTCGTATGCCAGTTTCCCTAGGTGCTGTAGAGAGGCTTCAAGCAAGTAGCTTGTCATTCAGTGCTCTTCAATGCAGTTGTTTTAACATTCAAGTGTGAGCTCTGCTGTTGACCTCCAAAAATTCCTCAATGAACTTACTTGCCTAGACAGGCTAGAGGGATCATTCACAAAGTACAAATATGTGAAGCTTGAGTATGTTTGAAATTCTTTATTTTAATCTTATTCTCTTTATAGTTCATGCATATCCCTTTCCTTACAAAAGCTGACACTTTGTATATGTGATTATGAGTCTTGTTTAAACATATTATGTGCAGTTCAGTTGAGAACAATAACAAAATTGCATGTGGATATGTGGGCAAAACACGAACAATAAAAACAGAAAGACTAAGAAGAGTATCCAGGGTGATGCTTGCTGTGTGTCATTAATAGGAATTAAGTATCTGTGGGCTGTAAGTACCAAAGACTCAGCCTAACAAAACACCGGGAGATGCTTAACTGCCACCAGGTGTTCTTTTCCTCACAACTTAGCACTGAGCCTGGAGCCCAAGATGAAAATCCATAAGCACCAACTGAGTAGACTGTAGGAGTGGTGTGGAGCAGATGAGGTGCTGAGGATTCACAAGGACTGGGAACTGGTGGGGACTGAGGTACTCTGGGTAGCTGTAGTTGTGACTGGGGCAGGGGAGGTCCCTGCCATTCAGGAAGACAAATCAACTATTTCCAGTATAAGAGAAGCCTTAAAATTTGGAATTCTGTGTAAAGTTCTTTATTTTTCATTTTTGCCATAGGCCAGTTACCAATGCTGAAGCATGATTCTAGCCTAGGAATATCAGAGTTTTGCTAAGTTTCACCGGATTATAGGGTACACTGTGTTGTTGGGATTTTTGTCTAGGAAAAAGAGTTCAGAAGTAGTATCTAGGCACACAGTAGAGATCACTGTTGGGATTTGGCGTTCAGGGTTTTTGTTGTACTAGAACATTGGCTATGTTTGTGTTTCTGTGACTAAAACCCTGGGCGGCATGACGTAAGGGAAGAAAGATTTACATTGGCTCATGTTGTTAGAGGGTTCAGTTCACATCTGAAGCCCAGATACTAGGGTACTGTTGGTAAGAGTGTATGAGGGAAGGCAGATCTTCTCTTGACTGCTTATCAAGAGAGAGAGAACAACTCAGGATATAGCCAGGGATATGATCCCCAACAAGTCCCCCCTCAGTCTTCATGTGCCTCCTAAATGCCACTGCCCACCATTCAAGTACTCTACAACCTTCCAAAAGAGCCCCATTGGAGCTGCTGAGAGACATTCAGGTACAAATCCCAAGTTGGAAATCTGTATTCAATCTTGAGATCCTGGCCAGGGGCAGCAAGCAGTAAATCCCAGCTTTCCATGTTATCACGGGGGAAAACACTGGATATCCTGAGTATGCCTGTCACAGAGACATGTTCAGTAAGTTAGGTGTTTTTGAAGGATTTTAAGTTGTGATTTGTTCATTAGAATATGAGCAATAATTTGGTGAAAAGCAATAAGCGCGCACACACACACACACATACACACCCACCCCCTCCACACACACACACATCCAAAGGACTTACCAAGTTTGTTTGGTTTGGATCTATAAAAATTATCCAACAATTCCATTGAGTACTGACATGGGAACATGAAGTTAATTATCTCTTTTGTCTTCACTAGCCAGTGTAGTTATAGATTTTGGTAATTTTTTCATTGGCTAATCAAATGCTTGATGTATTCCATCAGCCAAATGGTAATCAAGTGATTTGAAGACAACCCAGGGCCTTTCCTCTTCTTTGAATGTGTAACATGAAGCTGGCTTCATATATGTCCATACACTGCAGTGACACAGATCCTTCTTAGGGTCTGTTCCGAGGACGCACATGGCAATCATTACATTCAGTACTAGGAATCCTCTGTATGGCCATACTATTGTTACCACTAAGGCCTTTGGCTGACCTCACTTTGGAGTCCTGCATTTATTTTACAACACAGCTGACTGGCTGGGTTATATAACAGTTTACCCAGATTGCTTCTGAGAAAATAGTTTTGAAATCATTGCAACAGCTCCCTACATGTTTCCAAATCAAACTAATTGAAAACAAAAATGTCTGCGTCTTGGTCATTTCCCTCACGGTTTGGTTCTGAAGCACTAGATCAAGTTAAAACAAGCTGCTTCAGCTATTCTTTGGTGATTTTGCCCTTTGAGTGGAAAAGAAAAGAACTAATAGGCTATTGGCACTGTTGTGACTTTACAAAGCACATTCAATTAAATGATATGTGTTATGGTCCTATACCATGAGAGTAATGCTTAATGAAGAATAGCACAGACAGACATGGTGCAAATGGCCTGTATTGTCTAGGAAGTGATTTAACCAATGAAGCTGGGAAGGAACTGTATTTCTCTAGGCTTCTGGGTTCCAAAATGAATGGCTCAAGAGAAAAAATAAAGTTGCGGATGTTGTTCAGATAATGCCCTGGCTGCTGTGATATACCCTGCTGAATATTATATACTTAGAGTTTCAGTTTCTATCTACTAAAACAGAGCTGTGTTCCCACCTCCATGATGGATTTGCACCTTTTTCTAGGTAAGGGTAAATCCAGCATCCATTCTGCTATCACCACTGGGTATTAAGTGGGCGATGGCACCTCATGGTCATATTTGATAACTACTTATAAATATGGCTTATTTCCCCTTGTTTAAGAAAATCATATACATAAAAGTGTATGTACATATATGTAAAAAAATAATAAAGATTTCAAGTCTTAACACATTATCTGATAAGACAGTGCTACTCCTAAACTAAAGCTGGTAGCATCCAAAGTAATTATGAATATGCTAAATTAAGAAGATAGTTAATGTATTAGCACTTAACGGTTTCATTATTTGCTACCTAAAGTTGTGCACTGGGTCTTGAGACAATTGATCTGATTGTTTTTGTTATCCTCATCATGAATAAATAGTAAGGGCTGAGTGAGTAATTGTCTGGTCCTATTGTAGTTTAAGATTCCTTAAAAGTTCAATGTTTCATGTCTAAACAGTCCTTTCCCAAGAGTCTCATATAGCATTAAAAAAGCTAGCTAGAAAATGCATTACTAGTCATTATGAAAACAGTTGCATGATGTTTTGGGAATGACCTATCCAGCAACCAAAGCACACTTTTACCCATGTACTGTTGCCACTCAACATCCTCATCCTTTGGTTTAGAAATGAAATGACCCAAGTACCACAGGTGCTTATGTAGCTCATGTGGCCCAGTGGAGAAGCTAAGGGCACACAAAGGAAATTTGCACTCTGGTCAGCGTGATTCATGACAGAAGGAACTAAAGCGAGGAACCATCATTACGGTTGTCCGTTCTTTCCTAGTTCAGTCTCTTAGGGTACCAAGACAGCCCAATATAGGAGAATGAGACACTAGCAAGAGAAAGAGACGGACCACACTGATGTTCCACTCATACTTAGCTTCTGTAGCAGAGCATTGTTATCAATATTCCAGTTTTTCGGTTTGTATTGTTGTTAATCTCTTACAGGTTGAATGTCATCCTATGTGGTTACACATAGGAGAAAACTTATTTTACCCAGACCTGTATCCTACCTGTGGTTTCAGGTGCTCAGTGGGTATCCTGGACCACTCTATGAGGGGCTAAGGGGGCATGATGGTAGAAAGATGACCCACACTGACAAAATTTTAAAGCAAAATTATAATTTTCTAGGGAAAACAGGGCTTAGACAATTTGAGGCAAATAGAGAGATGATCCAGGGAAAACTAAAATGGTCTTCTAAAGGAAGTGCCCTTTTCAAATATGGTCTTACTGCAGCATTCATGTAGGACTGTGACTTGAGAGATGTTGATTCTGTGCTATCTCATATGGCCTATCTGATAGAAATCAAGTGGTATTAGGGATATGGGGATCTAGTTGTAGGAGGTGAAGATGTGGATGCAATGTCCTTTTGGTATTTCTGTTCAAATTCACTATAGTTTCAACTGAGCTGGCTAGCTCTTTATCTGAACACCATTCTACCATTTACTGTTCTTCATCGTTAAGCTTTTCTAAATAGTTTGCCATAGTGAATCCAAATTGTAAAGAGAGGCCCAGAAAGACCTTGCTTATGCACTAACCAAGAATCAAGTTGTCTATGAGCTTTGTTTTGTTTTCTGGAAGCTTTGTTACTTCAGAACAGGTCTTTGTGCACAGACTTCCGCCGGTTCCTGAATCCCAAATGTAAATTAGTCACTCATGGCAATACAAGGTGGTGTTTATGCTCTGGCCCCTTTGCTCTATCCTGTAAGATGACAGAATTCAAGGCAACCAAGAAACTGTCACACCACACTCCCTTTCCTTAATATCTGCACCCAATTTTCCTTGCTTGGCACTTCAAATTGTCTTCCAGGACCTCTCTATGTCAAGTCCAGTGCTTAGCTCAGGTCCCTAAGTTAAGGCATACTTTTCTCTCAAGCAGCCACTGGGGACTCTTGAAAGGAAAGGGGAAACAGAGAGGTCAGAGTATGTGGGGAAAGATAGTGGGGTTTCTTCTGTGATGTAAGTGTAGGGGAAGTGAAATAGAAGATGCTCACTGACAAAGCGATTAGAGTTAGAAGCCAGATAGTCAAGTGGTGATGTTGACTAGAAGTATAGCCAAGCACTAAAAAATCACATAGGTAAAGTTTCACTATTCATGGCACAAAGTACTGCTATTCATGGAGAGATATGTCTTCATTTTACTTGAATTATAACCAGGGTTGTCAATCAGCTGCCTCCTGATTTTTCATGCATTGCAATGGTAATTGGGTATTTACATAGCTCAAAGGTTCCTAACCATGCCAATCGTGAACATCTTATTGAGTGAACCATGAATACCCATCCATTAAAATGGTTTCTTGTCCTGTGAGACAACATCCCTGATCTAAGTGTAAAAACGCAGTTCCTGTGGCTACAGAAATGCGAAGGGGAGAGAGCTGAACACTCTATGCACATTGACATGCAGAAGATATGAAGAAAAGAAACACATCACCAGAAAAATAAATAAATAAATGATGAGATGTTAGGTCACTATGATTTCATGATTGTTGCAGGAAAATAAACAGAAATCCTTTTGCCATTTCCATTTCTGGCTTGCTTCAGCAATGTGTCATCTATTACCAGTTCTGTTTATAGAAAACATTGCCTTTGTAAAAACATGCTCACAATGAAAGAATAAAATCCACAGAAAAGATTTCATTACAAAATAAACTTGTAGATTCATGACCCTGGGAAGCATTCTTAGTAATAGCTTTATGTTAGACAAAACTATGGTGAATCTTCAATAGAAAAAAAAAAAAAAAAAAAAAAAAAAAAAAAAAAAAAAAAAAAAAAAAAACCTTTTTATGCCCTTTTTTTTTTTTTTTTTTTTTTAACACATCGCTTAATGTATTTATTTTCTAAGGAACATTAGGGAATGTGAGATAGATCATATTCTCTTAATACAGGATAATGGATGGCTGTGCTATGTGCTATCTCAGTCTCCCAATAAAATTAAAAGCATGTTTTCCTCTCAAAAGTGTACGTGTGTAATCAAGCTAACACAGAGTGATAGGCAGTCTGTATTCTAAAGTAAGTTACTGCAATTTACAATATAATGTATATAGCAAATACAGAGAACCATGTGATTATGGGGTGACAGCATAGGGCTTCGTATTAAAATGTACAATGCATCCATAAAGGCTTCTTTTCAGAAATGTAATTAGCTTTCTCATGGACTGGTAAATATAGTATGTAGAAAACCCAGGGGGTTTCTGTATAGACACATGCATTCCCACAGATCTCCGAGAATCATAAATGGTTGTCTTCCTCTGAAATGGATTAGGTGGAATTATATTACGACATGATTGTGAATCTAATTAAGTTGGAACAGTTGGGTTTTCTTGCCCCTTTGGGATGACCATGTGTTTATATAACAACTAGGCGACAAAAATGCCTCTGGCAAGATGATTCAAAGGCATGTTTCTGTATGCACATATAAAAGAATTTTTATGATAATTCAAAAATTGATCCATACCTTTAATTTCTGTCTCTAGCCCAGAAAAACCTGCGATATAATACAATGCATTACAGATACTAATTTGCAATTTTTTCAAAATCTTGTTAAAGAGGAATTTAGCTGCATAATTTTTTCTTGGAGAATAAGGTTCCATGGTGAACGATGTGATAAATAGTCATAATACATCCAAGCAATTAGATCTCTTTGTTCTACTTTGTAAATAAAGGTTCATCTATGAAGCAATGCATGAAGTGTCTAGCACAAAATGTTGACTGATGACAACTTGACATGGCTAAATCTCAGAATTGGCAGCAATGAGAAGTTTTGATAGAACACAGGTGGTAAGATGCTACCATAGCATTGGGAGATCATGAAGCTATAGTGCAGATAGAAAATGGAAACATGTCGGTAACATGGCGACTTATTAATAGCTAAGACATGTAAATCCATAGTCCTATAAAGAAAATATGGAGCTATAGTGTAAATATGAAGACACAAAGCTGCAGAGATAAGAAATATGTAAAATGGTAGAATCCAGAACTGTAGTGCAAAAAAGAAGATATGAAAGGAGTGGCTATGGACTTACTGTGACAATGAGAAATAATAAGATTTTTTGATAACAAAGAAATGTAGACCCACATAAACAACCTGGAACCCTGGAATTTAAAATAACTAAAACTTATATGAGCTTTTTGAAGTTATTTACTTTAAAATGATTTCATATGAAATGAGTGTATATGAGGATCGTGGGATCTCTCATCCTTTTTGTTTATATGTTTGTTTTGAGACAGGGTTTCTCTGTGTAGTTCTGGCTGTCTTGGAACTCCTTTGTAGACCAGACTGGCCTTGAACTCAGAGATCCAGCTGCTGCCTCTTCCTCCAGAGTACTGGGATTAAAGTCATGTGCCATTGCTGCCTCGTGGGATCTTTTAATCTTTGTGGTCTTATTATTTTAAATGTTGGCTGGTAGCCTTCCTTCTTGTATACATACTACTTTAATATGGAGAACTGTGTTGTGATGTGGGAATGTCTTTCTGTATGCTATTCATATCAATCTTTAAATAAAGGACTGTTTAGGTTATGGCAGGCACCATAGAAGAAGTAGGTGGGGAATCCGAATAGGTAGGAAAGGAAGAGCAGATTCAGGAACAGATTGAGCTAGCCCACAAAGAAGAAACATATAAGGAACACAGGTGAGCCACGGGCCACGTGGCAGACAGATTAAAGGAAATGGGTTGAGTTAAGATGAAGGAGCTAGCTAGCAATGTGCCTGAGCCATAGGCCAAACATCACGAAGTTAATATAAGCATCTGTGTCATTTTGGGGGGCCTAATCAGCGGCGGGTGGCTAAGGGGTCTGGGACCACAGGTCTGTGGGTCTGGACCCCAGCCACCTGGGACTAAGAAACCTATTTGTAACTGTGGTTTCTTGGTTTTTTTTTTTTTTTTTTTTTTTTCATTCCTTGAATATCCTAAAGGTTGACCAGAATCTTTAGGAATGGGATTTAACAGCTCCAAAGAGAAAAAAACACAGTTGGTGTCAGTATGCAGGCCATTAGTGAACCAGTACACTAATATCCCATGATTTAGTAACTCAGGATGTAACACTTGGATGAAGGCTTACCTGAGACCCACTTTATTTATCTAGCTCCAATTTGTTCATTCTGATTGGCTACTAACAATATACTATTGTTTACTCAATGTTTATTCATAAATATCTGACATGTATACACATTTCTTAGGCCAAGCAAGAGCTCCTGTTATGGAATGGACCTTAAATCCAGTCGTAAGGTGATTATTTACTCGCATAACATTCATGTTATTACTGTATCAGTGAGTGTATTTTCTCAGGTGAGCAATTGTTGTAGGTTCACAGCTGTATTCAGCTGATGACTATGGATGACTATTTATGTAAGAGTATGCTTTCATGAGTGTAGGTGTCAGAAGATAGGTAGAAGAAAGCATTGTACCTCCTGGAGTTGGAGTGACAGCTTATGTTCTCTAAACCGAACTCTAGTTCCCTGCAAGAGTAACAAACACTCTCAATCACTAAACCTAGAATATAATATATCACTCTAACCTAGAAAAAAATATATAAAATCTAGAATATATATATATATATATATTTCAGAGGGTTGACATAACCAAATCCTAGGTAGCCCAGAGATCTAGGATAGAATAAAATGTGACTGCCAAAAAAAATCAATGAAATAATTCTAATGATATTTTGCTATATTCATAAATCATAGATAGGTGCCTTGATCAGTCCTCATCAGAGAGATTTTCTCAGGCAGCAAATGTTAGTCAGTGCAAAAACCCACAGCCAGACATTATGTGGAGAGAAAGAAAGTCTAAATTGGAGGTCTCCACCAGCTCTTTCTCTCAGATATTGGGGAGCCCTATAGTACAGAGAGAGAGAAAGAGAGAGAGAGAGAGAGAGAGAGAGAGAGAGAGAGAGAGAGAGAGAGAGAGAGAGAGAGAGAGAGAGAGAGAGAGAGAGAGAGAGAGAAGATAGTGGGATTCAGAAGGGCTGGAAGACACCAGGACAACATGGCTCACTGAATCAACTAAGCAGGGCTCACATGGGCTCATGGAGACTGAAACAGCAAGTGTGGAGCCTGTGTGGCTTGGCACCAGTTCCTCTGTGTATGTGTTATGGCAGAAGCTTGATGATTTTGTGGAATTTCTGACAATGGAGTGGATGTTTCTCTGAATTTTTTGCCTTTTCTGTGATTCTTTTCATCCTGTAGAGTCACATTATCCATCCTCGACGTGAGGGCTTTTACCTTGTCTCATTGTATCATGTTTTGTCTGTTTGTCTACCTTCTCTTGGAGGCCTCTATCTCAGAGAGAAAGGAGGTGGGTGGAAGACTTGTAGGATTGGAGGGAAGGGAAACTGTGGTTTGGAATGTATTGTATGAGACAGGAATCTATATTTTTAAAGAATAAAAGATGTAATAAAAAAGAAAACCAATAGTATACATTAAGTAAATGTGTGTAGTTAAAAACTGTTTAAATTTTTTCAGATGTTTTCTCCTTTTTATCTTGGCCTATTGTATGTATAGTAAGATTATATATATGTGTGTACGTGTGTGTATGTGTGTGTTTATTATGTTCTATTTATTAATGACATAATTTACAATATACAATGATAGAATGTAAAATATAACTATAGTGAATATGGCATTCAAAGTTTGTTAAAATTGTTCATAAGATATGTATCAAGCTAACATATATTAATTATATCTTCTCACTGATTGGATATCTTTAAATTATGATTTATGTTTGATTTTTTTTTAATTTTTCTTGTAGTTTTTATGGTATATAGAATGCTCTTTGAACAATTGCCGTTGTTTCACCAGCCTATTCCACAACACTAGTGTTACGATTACTGATAACTGTAGCTATTATATTTACAATTTTAATTATGCAAATGTCAGAATTAATACCACATGATTTGTGTGTATTAGTGATTTTCAGTTTTAAAACATTTCTATTTTTAGATACCGTTATTTTGATCTTTTATATGAATAAAGTTCTGAAAAGCACAGCCAGGATGGAAAATCAAATCTGAAAATTATTAATAGAAATAGATTCCCTGAAACGACTACCTTTGGATATTCAGATAACTTAGTTCTAATAATGGTCAGTGTCAATACTGGAATTTAGTTTATAATTTTAGAATGTAAATGCTAATCCATCTGGTTAAGGTTTACCTGCCCCCTTCTAAGAATGGCTGTGTTAGGGAAAATAAGATTGATGTTTTTGCTTGTCTATTATATCTATATTCTCATAACAATCTCATGTTTTTATACTTAATTTTTGTTGATGCACAAAATAATGGATTTCACCATGACATTTTCATACATGTATGTGATTGTACTTTGCTCACCTTTTTCCCTCCAAGCCCCACCCTTAGCCCCCAAGCACAACTACCTTTCAGAAAGAAGTCACTCTGCAAAGCTTGAAGTGCATCTCTCCGCCCCTAGGGTGCACAAGTATTGAATCAATTCTTGTCAGAGAATTTGCTAGAAATTCCTGGGGAGCAGTGTTCATTTTCAACCGTGGCTGGGGAAGATACATCTGTCTATGTGAGGAAGCTTGAAAAAGTCAACATGAACATGGAAGGAGAAAAGTAAATTTCTTCCCATGCCCATTGTGCACAGACTTAGCCATGCCTGCATCTCCAGTAGAGTCTTGGCCTATTGATCTGATCTCCATCTTCAGTAAGCAAAAGACAGACAAGTTGGGTGGACATAGGGCTAGACTGCCCAAATCATCAGAGAGTGTGGGTAGCAGAGGACTTCTACATGATGGACATTCATAGTTTGCTAACTTTGAAGGGCACTTTATTCCAAAGTCCTGTTGCTTCCTATAACTTAACAGGATTACAGAGGGGACATTACAAACTGTATGCATGTGAGCCCCGTAGGGGCATCTGGCAGTTATCTAGCAGGTTGGCAGACATGATTATAGCTCCTTCATGGTTTAATTTCCCCTGTATTCTGCCCTTTTTTCTTCCTCTTAGCCTTACATATATTAATGGCCAGTAAGTATCTTACATCCTGAATTCTCACTTTCTGCTTTTGGAGAACCGATTGCATAATGAGCAGAAATCTATTAAATACAAAGTCTCAGCAACATAGAAATATATGTTATCCTAGTAGAGCTAAAACTCAACATTCAGAATTATATTTATGATTGAGATGATGATAGGGAGAAGAAAGTAAAACAGATAGAAATAAGCACAGCAAGCTGGGAAGCTACCTTCCGAGGTATTTTAATTGTTAGGCACTAAATAAAATTGCTTAAAAATGACATTCTGGGAACCAGTGAGATACTCAGTAGTTAAGAGCACTAAATTATCTTCCAGGAGACCTGAACTCAATTTGTAGCACACACAGTGCAACTCACAGACATCTACAACTCCAGTTTCAGGAAATTTGATGCTGCTTCTTACTTTTCTGGGTACCAGGCATACAGTAGTGCATAAACAACATGTAAGCAAAACAGCCAGGCATAAATAAGCAAATAAATAATAAAAGGTTTTCTGAAGAGTTTTATGCATTAAAAGAAGTAAGAACTGGTAAGGAGCATGCAGAATTTCGTTGCCTCTACTTCAAAAACTTACTTGAAGTTTTAATGTATAAAATATAGTTGAATATTTGCTTTATTATTATGATTTTATTTATTTTACATCTTGGCCACAATTTCCCCTCCTCCGATTTTTTTTCTAGTCCCTTCCCTCAACCCTCTCTGTTATCATTCCCATTCCACTCCTCCATAGTTTCTGTTTAGGAAAAGGTAGGTATTCATGGATATTAACAAAACATGGAATTTCAAGTTGCAGTAAGACTAAGCACCTCCTCATGTACTAACACTGGGTAAAGTGACCAGTATGAGGAGTAGGGTCCCAAAGGCCAGTAAAAGGGTCAGATACATCTCATTCTCCCACTATAAGGAGTCCCACAAAAAGGTCAATCTACACAACTGTAACATATACAAAGGGTGCCTAAATTAGTCCCATGCAGACTCCCTGGTTGTCAGTTCAGACTGAGTTTCCATGAGCCCAGGTTAGGTGACTCTGGAGGTTTTCTTCTGTTACCCTTGACTAGTCTCTTTCTCCTACAGTATCTTATCCTCCTATTTTTCAGGATTCCTGAGCCCAGCCTAATGTTTGGCTGTGGGTTTGTATCTGTCTCTATCAGTTGCTGGATGAAGCCTCTCTAATGACAATTGGGCTAGGCAACAATCTATGAATATATCAGAATATCATTAGGCATCATTTCACTAACATTTTTTCCCCTCCACTAGTGTTTGGTTCTATCCCGGCTCTCTGGGTGAGTCAGCCTGTGGATCTTGCTCCCAACAATGTCAGGAATAGACACTCCCTCAATCTCTAGTACACCTTTGCCCAGAACATACCATAGGCAGGACAGACTGTAGGTTGAAGGTTATGTGGCAGGATTGGTGTCCCACTTCCTTCATTTAAAGTCTTTCCTGGTAACAAGAGATGACCAGTTAAGGTTACTTATCCACTATTACTAGGAGTCTTAGCTGGGATCATTCTTGTAGATTTCTGGGAGATTCCCTTGCTCTAGGTTTCTACCTGACCCCAAAATATCCCCCTCTTTTCAATAATCTTTTTCTCTCCCTCCATAACCCACAAACTGACCTCTCATGTCTCCAATGCCCATCGACCTGCATTCTACCCATTAGATTTCTTCTATATTTCTCCTACCCAAGAAGATGTGGGCACCCCCTCCACAATGATTCCTCCTTCTTACCTAGTCTTTTAGGTCTGTGGATTAAAGCATAGCTGTTCTTTGCTTTGCAGCTAATATTCACTTATGAGTAAGTGCATAGCATGTTTGTCTTTCTGAGTCTGGGTTACATTCTTACAGGTGTAAGATAAATTCTCAGTCATTTTGATTTGAATTTTCCTAACTGCTAAAGATGTTAAACATTTCTTTGAGTATTTCTCAGACAGTAGAGATACTTCTCTATAGATATGTATTCCATTTTTAAAATTGGATTATTGGGTTTGTTGCTATGTAGTTTCTTGAGGTATGTTCTGTTCAGGAAGTTATCTCCTGTGTCAATGCATTTGAGGCTATTTGCTGCTTTTCTTCTATCACGTTCAGTGTACCTGGATTTGTGTTCCGGTCTTTGATATACTTTAACTTGAGTTTTGTGCACGTAATAGATATTGACCTATTTGCATTCTTCTACACGCTGACATCTATCTAGTTATACCAATGTCTTTTGTTGAAGATGCTTTTTTTTTGTTGTATACTTTTTGGTTTCTTTATCAAAATTCAGATGTTCATAGGTATGTGAATTTATGTCTGGGTCTCTCATTTGAATCTATTGACCCACCCGTCTTTTTATGGCAATACCATATAGTTTTTATTACTGCAGTGCTGTAGTAAAGCTTGAAATTAGGGATGCTGATACTTCCAAAAGTTCTTTTTCTATACAGGATTGTTTTAGCTATTATGGTTTTTTGTTTGTTTGATTGTTTGTTTGTTTGTTTTATTTTTCATGTAAAGTTGAGTATTGTTCTTTCATGGTCTGTAAAGCACTGTGTTGGGATTTCAATGGTAATTGCATTGAATTTGTAAATCTGGTAAAATGGACATTTTTACTATGTTAGTCCTACCAATTGATAAGCATGGGAGATCCTTACACTTCTGATATCTTCTTTAACTTTTTTCTGTGAAGACTTAAAGTTCTTGTGATAAAGGTCTTTCACTTGCCTTGTTAGAGATACACCAAGATATTTTATATTATTTGTTGTTATTGTAAAGGATACTGATTCCTTGATTTCTTTCTCAGTCTATCATTTGTAGAGAGGAAGGAGGGCAACTTATAGATATATATAGTTAATCTTGTATCTAGCCACTTAACTAAAGCTGTTTATCAGCTGTATGAGTTTCCTGGTATATGTTTTGGTGTAGCTTACATAGGCTGTCATATAATCTGAGAATAATGACATTTTGACTTTTTCCTTTCTGATTTGTATCCCTTTGACTTCCCTTAGTTGCCTTGTTGCTTTAGCCAGGACTTCAGTTACTATAATTTGCTTTATAAACAGGTCATTCATGTTTTTACATTTGATGCATTAGGTGGAAACATGTATGTGATACATTTAGTGATTACACAAAACAAGATTTTTGAAATTTTTTCAATGAATAAATAAAAACTAAATAAAAGAGTATTAATTGAACACATATAGGGTATTAGACAGAAAAAATAAATGTGTCTAGAAGAAAGTCAGCTTGAATTCTGGCTGGCCTCAGGGTTTATGTGGTATGTTCCTGAGCTCTGTCCCTTTAAAGAATAGTTTTACAGAGGGTGAGGCAGTATGCTCAGGGCCAACAAGAGTCTGTAACAGGTCCTATATGTATATATTATGGTTTTCACATTAGTATTTTTTGTAACTCCTGAGTGTGTGAATTAATGGGTCTCTGATTCTTGTGCCTTCTCTTGGGGATATTTCCTTTTGTTGATTTGCCTAGTCCACTTTCAATATAATTGTTTCTACTTTAGCTTATTATATTTTTCTTATGTTTTGTTGATTTTTCTTAAAAACTGTTCTTTTCTAGTGAGAGACAGAAAGAGAGAGTGTCCAGATGAGAGGCAGGTGGGGAAGATCTAAGAGGGGTAATGGGAGAAAAAGTTGTAATCGGCATATATTGTATTTAAAAAAATCTATTTTAATAAAAGGGGACTATAAAAGAATGGGTGTTACATGTGTTTGCATTATTTTCAGGAAAATAGGTAGCACTGATCAGCATATTTTATAGAATAATACAGATTCTAGAAGGCAAAATTTCAAGTTTTCTCTCTAATGTGAACCAAGGCATGATAATGGAAGAGGATTAATTGGGAAGAGAAATGTAAGAGGAGTAGGCAGAAAATGGGATGTGTATACGGTCAAACTCCATGATACACTTCAGTGAAAATGTCATCATTAAACCCATTGCACTGTGTTCTGAATGTGCACTAATAATTTTTAAATAAAGAGTAGAAATGAACAATTAATAACACTCTTTATAAAACTGTTAAACTATGTATACTTGTCCTTTGATATAAGTATGAGCAGACAGCATATTTAAGAAGGAAGTTTTAACTACTATATTTTATGTGATTATCCAATAATTCTGCTTGGCTATATTGACATGAAGATGTAGAGTTGTGTTGTTCTTTTAGTAAAAATCAGAGTTCTCAGGCTCACTATCTCTCTCGTCCTATTTCACAGATTTATTTTCTGGAGAGAAGTTACTTTTTCTCTCTTTAGAAAATGATATCTACATGAATGATACATGGCTTTCTAAAATGTATTTCTCTAAATTGATTAAATACTATTTTTTTCTGTGTCATATAGGGATGTTGGGCACAGTTGGCATTTCTTAAAGTTAGGGATTTATCAAAAGAATGGAACAAATAAGAATTTTACTGGGAGTGTTAACATAGTCCTATATTGTCAATACCTGGGAAGCTGAGAGAGAAAGATCACTGCGAGTTTAAGGCCAGCAGGGCTATAGAGTGAGCATCTTCTTTAAAACTAAATCAAAACTAAACCAATACCAAAATAAAAACAAACAAACAGAAATATTGCATGAGAAACATTAAGTGTTTAATGCAGAGAATGTATGTGTTAAAGTAGTGATTTAGTGGGGACTCTGAGTACATCGTTACTATGACCTACAGCATATAAAGATTAATCAATGAAGGAGAGTATAGAGTCATTTGAATCTTTAACAGTTTCAGCTATGAACCATTTTTAGTGGCTGAAGATGAATGCTAATGATTATGAGAAAGTTTATGTGAATTTTCCCCTGAACTAATAAAATAAGTGATTTTAGGCTTAGGGCAAAATTGATAAGGGATTAACAGTTATCTTTGTATCATTGTCAAAAAAAGTAAGCAAATAAACCAAAAACTTTGCCTTTGCCAATTTAAATTAAAATTCCCACATTTAAAAATTCTATTATCTCTAGACAATATTTCGTGTTATAGTTTTTCATCACTTAGTAATTTAATTCCAGTGTTTAATCTGCTTTAGAAAGAATAAGAACTCATTTATTTTTGTGATTTTCTTTTTAATTTTTTTATTCAAGTTTATTGTTAGTCATTTTGTGATTGATTTTCATAGGAAAATGGCACTATTTAGGCCCAAGTTGATCTTCCTGAGGTAACAGAACTTCATGCCAGTGAATCTTCTGGAGAAAAATGGCACGTACAGAAAATTCTAGCCAACTAGGAAGGTACAGTACCACACATCTAATCAACAGTCAGAATGTTGTGTCAGGCCTGTGCATCACAGGCCGACCTGGGCTGCATAGACTACATCCTGTTTAAAACAACAACAGAAAGAAAGAAAGAAAGAGAGAGAGAGAGAGAGAGAGAGAGAGAGAGAGAGAGAGAGAGAGAGAGAGAGAGAGAGAGAGAGAGAGAGAAAGGAAGGAAGGAAGGAAGGAAGGAAAGAAGGAAGGAAAGAAGGAAGGAAGGAAGGAAGAAAAAGAAAGAAAGAAGGAAGGAAGGAAGGAAACAAACAGTGAAATTTCATACCCCCTGGAGAAGAAGAGTTCAATGGTGAATATTCTTATTTTCTTCTTTTCATGAAATAGCAAAGGCTTAATGGGAAATAGCAGAGCACAGCGTTTTTGAATGTTGGATCTTCTTGGGACCATGGCCTCTTGAATCATTGAAAGGAAAGGAGTAAAGACTGATACCTGGAGAAAGGTACAACAGAGAAACAAAAAGCTGATGCTCTATTGCTGTGACTTAAAAGGCAGAACACAGGTAGACGCAGCTGATGCTTCATTTATGACTAGGAAGGTATAAAAAGCTACAGAAAACTGATATTCCATTGTTAAGACCGCTTCCTTTTTTGAAATGTCAACAACCTTCCAATAGGAAAGGAAGAAGTCAAATTATCTCAGTATACCGTGGACTTAATTTCATGCTTCAAAGATACTAAGGACTGAGGAACATTTTCTGCAGTGTAGCAGGATACAAACTCAGTATACAAAAGTCAATAGGTTTTTCCTAATATCAATTACAACTTTCTGAAAAAGAAATCCAAGGGGTAATACCATTCACAATAGCTTAAAATAAAAAAGAGAGTCTGGAAATAAATCTTGCCATTGAGGTAAAAGTATTCCTCACTGAACACTTTTAAGACGCAGGAAGAAGAAACTGGAGAAGACAGTAGGAAATGGAGGGCCTTCCACGCTCATGAACAAAATTAATGTTTAAAATGACTGTATTTCTAATAGCAGTATGTGTAGCCAGCATAATCCCATAAACATTCAAGTGGCATTCTTTATATAATTAGGAAAAGAATTCATAAAATTTATGTGGACGAAAAAAGACCAAATTAATTCAAGTCAATCCTAATTCATGCTATTGCAGTTTTCATCTCAAATTATACTATAGAAGCATAGTAACAAAAACTTCATGATCCTGGGACAAAAAACAAATGTATAGACCACTGAAATAGAATGGAGGGTCCACAACCTGGTCCTGAACAACTATACCCAAAGCTATCCACTGGAAAAAAAAGATAGCCTTTTTAGTTAAAATATCGGTGTTTGCAAAAATCACTATTTTTAGTTTAAAAATTCGATTATTTATCTTAGATTCTGAAGTTATATATGAATAAATCAGCATACATAAGTCACTATATAATATGTATTATTTTCATATACTTTAGTAGCAAATATCACTATGTTAAACAGTTTCCTAATGTTGCAGGGCTGTGACTTCATATCCAGTACATGTAATACTGAGAATCTGCTTGGGTAAGTTGGTTAAATATCACTAATTATACTGTAAGTACATACCCTAACCGACTTGACATTTCTGGGTGTTCAAATAAATGACATTTGAAAAAGTATATTTCTAACTTCCATGTCTCTATAATTTTATAAATAATGTTTACATTTTTCCAATCTAAAATGGGGAGAATAATCTCACTAGATTTAGTGAGCAGGTTGGATTTCAGCCTTACCTAATTGAGAACTTATGGAAGTTCATAAACATATATATATATATATATATATATATATATATATATATATATATACATATAAAACGCTGATGTGATGCTACATTTCAGAAAAATACTGTTAAGGCTGACCTACATGACACTCTCCATCAAATTGTGGAAATTATCTCTCTCCTTCTCTTCCTCTTCCTCCTCCTCCTTCATCCTTTCATCTCTACCTCCCTCTAACATCCAAATAATGGCTATTCATATGAACTTACTACTACTAATTTTTCAAAAAAGAACATACACACTCAGTAAGAAGGAGAAAATCCATTTCAAAATGTTATGCTTTCTTAAAGATCTCAGTAGATGTGTTGGAAAATCAAATTTGGCTATTAGACCTATACACAGGGACTGCTCCTTAGCATTCAGGAATCACTTCACTAGCTTCTGTGTTGCTGTGACACCAAGTATGTAATGACTCCGAGTCTCAATCCATTGGCCATAATGTGGAAAATATAGAAATAAATGGAGAGTGATTTCTCAAGCCATTTTGTCATGGCAGTTCCTTTGGTATGATTTAGGAAACTACAGTGGGTAGAAAAGCTTCCCTTTTAAATGTCAAATACAAGATTCATTTCTGTACTGCTTTAATCCAAATGTCAGAATTCTGAGTGGAGCCATCAATCTCTCCAGAAATTTCTGAGCTTTATGCATCAAAACTGCTGTACTTGAAGAGTGAGATCCTGGTTTCATGGAATACCTAATATTCAATTTGCATAATGTTCTAAGAGGCATCCGTGGCAGAAGAGAAATGGACACTATCTGTGTGGCTTTGGGAGAGCAGTATAAAGTCATAAGAATGGCCAACCTGAATTAAGAACACCACCTTCTAGAATGAAAGTAGGATCTGCTTCTAAAGTTTTCTTTCCTCTCTTTTAAAATTTCCTTATCTTAAAAAAAAAAAAAAAAAAAAAACCCATAGAATCCCATGTTGTGTTTCTGTCCAGAAATCCACTTACATTTGTCCAGATACAATGACCATCATTTGCTCTTTACATTTTAACCTCTCAATGATGTTCACTGTGGAAGCTAAAGCGCATGGGCGATTCGATTTCTCACAACCAGATTGACGCAATGAGCTCTACCTTCCACTACCATGGGCCGGAAATGGGGACAAAGAGAAGCAACAGACAAAGTAAACAATCAATCAAACAAAATCTGAATGATAGGCAATAATAGCCAAATCTTTCAAACATGCTCTGCAAATTCATGACATTGAAAGTGTGAAAGGATAAACACAGACCAGCTCCTTGGGTGTGAAGAGATCCATGAGGTAATATCTCACTAGTGTGAGGTATGATCACACTAGATCATACACCCCTTCTATGAAACACAGCTTAGATCTACTGTGCTTACCTACATGTAGTTAGCAACTGCAGGGTGTAAGGAAACATGGTCATGATGAAAAGTTTTCCACTTATCAAAGGATGAGGGGTCATATACAAAAGCACTGGCCACTAGAGACATGGATGTTTTTTCTTAGTGAGAAATTCTTAAAAGCATTTGTTTGCTAATTGGTTTTTTGCTGGTTTGCCATGTCCATAGTAAGATTTCTTTGATGTGTGTGCATAAAATTTGCACTGCATATCCTGTGTGTTGAAAATGTAAATGAATTGTGGCTATGTAAGAGAAAAGTCTAAGCATGGCATATGAAATAGTTGTTTAACATGAATTATTATATTTAGGGGTAAAGAAACATTCCACTTTAGGTTCACTGTATGAAATAATTAATTTAGAAGATTAGGATATGTTTATATTTCTTAACACAGTATACATTAAGGAAACTATTTAAACTGAATAGTTAGAAAAAAATAGATCTGTTTTCTTGAAGCTTCACATTACTCAGTAAAGGTGAATGGGTTGGTAACATAAGAATAGGGCTAATAAACCAACAGACCATCTGCCTCATTCTCCTTGTAGCCTTCAATATGGATCTTAGCTCTTTGGACACTGAAGAATTGTTATAGAACAGGGTGGAGAGCTGAGAGTTACTTTGTTCCACAGCTGCTAGGAGAATGTTTAATATCAAAATGGCTTTGGAAAGATGATGATGAAAGATTTTTAAAAGATGAGTTGCTTAAAGCCCTTAGGACTTCATGATCACCTTAGTTTGAGAGTAAAGATATTTTGACACATTATTAACACCACCTATTGGCTTTTATGAAGTGGATAGCCTCTTTTTACCTGTCATTCAGGCATTTCAGTCACATACAACAGTTGTTGAACATTTATTTGGTAAAGCTAGTAATGAAGTAATGGATCTTGGAACACACTTCTATAAATGTAATCATAAAAAAATGTTATTGTCTATTTCAGAGGTTTGGGGGAAGCCATTCTTAGTATTTAGTATAGGCTATACCAGATAGCTGAGTCAATGAGAATGAAATTATGTTAAAGTGACTCTAAGGAGTAAGAACTTTGATTCTTACTCCTTTGACTGTCAGAGATGTGCAAATACTCTTAAATAATAATAGCAGGAGCCCACTGGGGTTCCCATTATTAAAGACTAATTTCAGATAATAGTAGCTTAATAATGAAGCCTATGAATTCGTAGAAGGTACCTTAGGACTTTTGAATAAAACAAGCAAAGTTTATCAATCCACCACAGAAAATAATCCAGTAGAGTCAGCAGCAAGACACATGTACAAAACCAGGAAACAGTTACGGGTTATTCATGTGGTTTTGACCTCTTTAGGACTGGTACAAATTGGCTAGCATAGTTGAAACTGCTCAGTGTTAGGATATTTTTGCTGACACTTGAAGAAATTTAGTTAAAACATCATTTTTGAAGTGAACTAATAATGAAAGGTAGGCATCATCTTATCATAAGGAGTATTATGATGACTTCAGAAGCATCTGTGTTTAAAAACCACTTATATGTTTTGGTTTGAATATTGTGTTGCAGTTTGAGTGGGGCCTCTGTCCGTATTCTCATTTCTCTTTAACTCAGTGATTCCCTGTTCATGGATTCGTTGTGGTCAATGATTCAACCAAACTTCAATTTAAATTTTTTGAAAAATTATGCTTATGTTATAACTGTGCTAATCTTTTAGAACTGTCCACTAAACAATATAGTGTAATAGTTATTTATTAACAACTACAATGTGTTATGTATTATGGACATCTAGAGATACTTAAAATAGTAAATATTGTGTGGGTAATATGCAAATATACCACCACTTTTTATGTATGGAACATGGGTATCTATAGATTCTACTATCTAACTAGGTTCTAGAAACAACCTTCTTTGTATACCAAAAGCAGAAACACTTTCAAATAAATGCATGCATAAAAATTTCTCCCTTTTATGTCTCTTCATATTGTACTATGACCTTTAAATATCTTCTTACCATAATATGTTTGTAATAATAGCACTTCGGATATTCATTGTAGGATAAGTACACTTTTTAGCTTATTCAAAACTTAGAGGCATACAGCTGCATACCTAAGTTTCTAGTCCATTATTTCAGCAGGTTATAGGGAAGCCTACTGACCATCATTTTATAACCCTTATTATTTGGGGGAAACAGTTACTAAATTTAATATTTTCTCACCTCTATTAATGCATCAGACAAGACATACTGTTTATGGAAACTACAAATAAAGCTACTCAAAATTCTACATCAGATTCCATCATCATAGAATGAAAGGGCATATGAAGACATGGTGTAGCTCACTTTTTTGCTAGAGCAAAGACATCTAGACAGTAAGGAACTGAGGATAACCTATAGCTTAGATTATGAGCATTATTCTTAGGAGACTGACCAATCTCAAAGAGGCAATATATTTTATCTTCTTGTGAGTCTATAAAGTTCTGGGCACAGTTTTGAACTGAAATAGGTAGCAAATATTTGTTTTATGAGATTGAATGTTTTTAATGATAAACCAAGGGTCATACATGTTTGGAAAGATAAGCCCCATACCAATCTTCATTATATAGGGGCTTTTTATCAGTGTTCTCAAAGACTTGCATTTTCTATGTTGAGTTAGTTTCATGGCTCATTAGCACCTCCAACACACCAGAAGGACAAGAGTTGATAGCACAGGAATGGATCATATGCAAATGAGCCATGAAGGTTTGATGGCCTGGTAGATTGCAATTTTTGATTAACAGAAGGCTTTGGGACTTTTCTAGGCTTTTCACTGTGTTGTGCACCCAACCCACTAGTGACATAAAAAGTTAAGAATAAATATTAGGTTTGAGTGCCATTGGAGTAAAAGTCATTAACCACTAGAATTCCTTTCCCCTGAGCTGTGGTAGGGGCAGCACAAAAGACATGAGGAAAGAGATTCAGAGGGCAGGGCGGGACTGAACAGCTGGGTATAAAATTTACCACTTCATCAGAGAGCAGCTAACAGCAACAAGAGTTGAGACCTGTGTGTGTTCTATATGACATGGCAAGAGAAATCTAGCACCAGTATTTTGCACATTTGCAAATCTGTTAATTGTGCAATTAACAGTACAAAGGGTCAGAGAGAACATTCTAGAAAAGTTCCTTAACTTTGGGGGAGGGGGACAATGGTTACCAAATGACTTGTTTTGTATATCATACTGAGGGTAGAAGTACCATAGGAACAGGTTTATAGGAAAGTCATTGATTTCCCTGTCCTCTAGGAGATCAAATGGCAGATGAAGCCAACAGATCAGAATAACAGAACCCAACCACCAGAAGTTCTTAGGCACAAAGACCTAAGCTTGGCTTTGCAGAGTCCAGGTAAAATCTGGAGGCAGAAAAGTGTATATATCATTCCAGAGTCATGGAGGCAAAGGTAGACAGATTTCTGCTACTCACTGGCAAGCCACGGTTAGAAAATCCATGAACTCTGGATTCAGTGAGGCACATACTCAAAAATTAAAATGGAGAACAGCTGAGGAAAAATTTGATCTTGATCGTTGGGCATTACACACACACACACACACATACACACACACACACACACACACACACACACACACACACACACACACACACACACACACACACACACGAGTAAACATACCTGTTGAATGAATTCTGGTTGGATTAAATGAAACTCAGAGCCAGACATAAAGGAAAAGCAGGAATATCAGAGAGAGGAAACACCACAGTAAATCTCACCCAGCTATCTTTCAGCTTCCTCTGCCTCACTCCTCGTTGCCTCTACAGAATGAAACTGTCTTTGTACGCTTGCTTTAAATACCTTCTTTGCCCAGTTGTTTTACATCCATGTTAAGATTAAAGGTGTGAGCTACTACTATTTTCTAGTTAGCCTTGAACTCACAGAAATACAGAAAGATCTCTCTCTGTCTCTGGAGTTATGGGATTAAAGGCCTAGGTCACCACTCCCAGCTTTTTCCTGTGCTGGGATTAAAAGTGTGAGTTACCACTTTCTGACCCTCCTGGATTGACTATAGGTGAATCTGTTTTCTCATATTCCAAACTGGTTTTATTAAATATATAACATATCACCACATATCCCTTTTTTGTGTCAAAAATAAAAAAGTTTATAACTAACATAAGCAAAACCATATGCAAGAGGTACAGCAATTATATACAATATATACAGACAATAATTACATGAGTAATGTCTAGTCCATTAGCAATTGATAAATTCAAAGAAAATTTATTCATCCTATTTTGGTAAGCCCAAAGGATTATACCTAATTCACTTTCTATCAAACCTGTATTACTAACTAAAAACTATACACTTTAACTTTTAAGTGTGTTTCTTTTCTAAATCTGTTACTAGAAAATTATAACTATCTTATCTTCAACTCCCTCAGAGACCTAAGAAGGACATAATATTAACTAAGTAAACAGCATGGACAAGCAAGCAACTTGCAAAACATGTAAGAAATGAAACAGCTGGCTGCCTAGACAGTCACTCAGATTCTTCTTCATCCATCTTTGGCCTGCAGGCCTAACATGCCTGACAGACTTCTTTGTAAAGCAGGATATTCTCAAAGACCTTCCTACTTTGTCTTGGCAAAATTCAGCAATTGTTTTGTGTGACTGCCTTGTCCATTTTGAACATCATACTGTCAGCAGTCAAGGCAAAAGTACTTTCTTGCCCTGTGCCTAACTTTTGTCACAAAGAAGATCAACTCCATATGGAGTTTCTTTGGTGTCCCTAATCTCTGAAGCAGATTGGTGCTGCCAGGTGCAGTTCCATTGTCATAAAAAATAATAAGAAACTATGTTATTAAGATATCTTAAATGCCATATCCTATGGATATCTGAAGTGTTTAAAGAAGACCTATTCATCTAAATATATCTGATCTTGAAAAACATACCTAATATGACTATAAATTTGATTGTAATATCTAACTACTAACTTGCATTTCTTTATATCCTAATTATCTGGTAATAACTTTCAAAGACTTAGAAATTTGTATTACATTATTAGATGAACTGTATAAGTATAATACCTTGAAGCATAGGGATATATGTACAGTAACAAAATTAATCTCAATTTTATATCAATATACTCAATTTGTATACAATATACAAAATATCCAATCCAGTATAAAATATTTAAAGCTAGTAATTTCTTTTTAAAGTAGATTCAATAATCTACCATTATATCCTATCACAGATTTATCCTTTTTTTTTCTTTCTTTTTAAAACAAGAACCCTGAATCTAATCTCTCTTGTTTAGCTTTTTTCCAACTATACCCAATAGCAATTTTTAACCAGTTACCCTAAACAATGACAATCATCCATAACCCACTGAAAGTCCAAAAACCCCTCACTCCTCCTCTTGGAAATGTTCTTAAATTTACTTCCTGCTGTCTGGAGTTGATAGCAACTTTAGGGGATCCTGAAAAGATAAGAAAAATTTTGTTAATTGTCAAGTCCTGAAATAAGTAACTGAATTATTTGTTGTCCAGACTTTGCATAACAGGAAAGCACACAATTTGCCTCAAGTCCTGGCTATAGTAGCCGTGTAGCTGGTTCATCTCAGTGAGCCTCCTCGAAACTGTCCTGAGCAGTTTGTAGTCCAAATCTGATCTTTGGTTGGTGTTTATCAGCCTAGTGGCTTTGTCCAGAGTCCATGTGAAATTATCTTTGTGGGGCCTCATCTTCCTTTTGAATACTTCAAGTTCACAATTAGATGTTATCATGGATCATTGCAGAAAACTGATAAGAGAATAAAACTTTCACAATGCACAGGAAGCTAAATAAATCCCCTTTTCTACAATTAACTAGTATTCTATTTGAACATCAATATCACGATGAAATATTTAATATATATGCATAATCTCATAGATTTTAATATAAGTATTTATTCAGCATAGGATTAGTAGCAATAGAATAGTCTTTTATTTTAAGTTATTCTTCAGTCCCATATAAGGTGGCTCTTCTGATATGATACAGATTTTTTTTTTCTTTTAACAAGTATTCTGGAGCTTAGAGAAGGAGAGAGCCACACTTTAACTCTAAAGCCAACTTTAAATTATAACTAAACAGGGACTTCAGCACCTCTTACAAGTAAACATATACAGAGGTAAAGCAATGTGATTTTACCCTGTAGAGTAACTGGTACCAATAGGTCCAATATTCTTTTGCTTGAAAATTTTTATAGATAGCCTCCCTTCTTTTTTAGACGTCTGGATGTCCAAGGTCTTTTAACTTCTTGAAGATGGGTATTTCTAGTTTTCTGTGAAGACAAAAAACAAAAATCAATCCCAAACTTGTTTTTCTTACAACTTAAAGAACTGTAATATGGGTGGATGATCCATCAATTCTCATTTTCATGAAGTTTCTCTGGTTCAAGTCTAATCTTTATTAATTTTGATGGTATCCATAACTTTTCTTCCCATGATGGCCATATACTCTAGCAAATCTGTGATTACAGTATCAGACTTTTCTGAACTCAAAGAAGTTGGTCATTGAAATCCTGAAAATGAATCTATTGTATGATGTATATATCTTAATTTTGCAAATTCTATAAGATGAAATACATCCATCCATCTGCCAAATTTCATTTTTATGTATGCCTTTATAATTACTTCTTGCTGGCAATGGAGTTTGGTTATAAAAGGAACAGGTGGGACACCTTTTTACAATTCTTTGGTTTGTTGCCAAGTCATAGAGAAATGTTTTTTAATCCTTTGCTATGGATGCGATGTTTTGGTTTTTTTTTTTTTAATATAAAACTCTGAGGCCTCTAGCACCTTTCCTATTAATAGTTTATCAATTTCATCATTACCTTGTGCTAAAAAACCTGGCAGAACCATATGAGATCTATTGTGTGTTATATATGCGGGATGATTCCTAGTCCTAAATTTTTATTATAAGAGAATAAGCAATGAAGTTAAGTCTGACGCATCATTAATAAAATCAGCAGTTTCAATGTGTAAAATAACTCTTTCTTCATACTGAGAGTCAGTGACTATGTTAAGAGGTTCAGTGAAATCCATTAATACTATCAAGATAACACAAATCAATCTGACTTTATACAGAATTATAAGGGCTTTGAGCCACTTTGCTTATATATTCTGATGTGTAACCTGACTTTCCTGATTTGTTTCCATCATCTTGTACAACATGAGGAAGAATCCAGTCAGTTTTCTTTAGAAATTCAATTATTTTGCTTTGAGGATATTTGTTGTTAATATTTCCCCAAAAAAATTACTGCAGGATCTTTGCCAAGGTTCACTTTCTGCCCATAATTGGTCATTTCCTTCTTTACTTAAAGGTACAACAATTTCTCCTGGATCCATTCCTGTCAATTGACCAAATCTTAATTTTCCTTTAAAAATCAATTCAGAAATCTTTTCCGCATATGTTTTTAATTTCTTACTCAGTTTATGTGGTAGAAATATCCATCCAATATAACATTTTCCCTTTGCATTAAAGTTCCTGTAGGAGAATGCTTAGAAGGCAAGATAACTCGAATGCAATTAAAGTCTGGATTTACACGATCCACTTGTGTATCCTGTAATTTATTTTCCACCAAAGCTAATTCTCTGTCAGCTTCAGGTGACAATTCTCTCAGATTATTTAAGTCCTTGTCACCATTTAAGGTTTTGAGTAAATTATTCAGTTCATCATTTTTTTATTCCAACAGTGAGTCACAAATTGGCAAGGCATCCTAGTAATCTTTGAAAATCGTAAGTGTCTTCAGTATATCTTTCCTGATTTGAACCTTTTAGGGTCTAAATTTGATGGCTTATTTTGTAGCCTAAATAATTATTGGAATCTTATTTTTTGTATTTTTTTCAGGGGCAATTTGTAATCCCCAAGCAGGAACTTTTCTTTTTCACTTCTTCAGACATTCTTTCTAAGGTATTAATATTTGAATCATCCAACAAGATGTCATCCATGTAATGATAAATTATAGATTGTGAGAATTTGTTTTGTATTTGTTCTAATGGCTTTTGTACAAAATATTTGCACAAAGTGGGGCTATTCATCATTCTTTGAGGAAGGATCCACCATTGATATCTCTTTACAGGCTGAAAATTATTATAAGTGGGCACTGTAAAGGTGAATATTTTTGGCTTTTTTGTAGAAGTATGGTAAAGATACAGTCTTTTAAATCAATAACTATAATAGGCCACTCTTGTGGTAACAGGAATTCCAAACTGTAGAGAGCCCATTGCCTGGATGACCTTGTTCATTATCTTTAGATCTGTTACCATTCTCCATTTTTCAGATTTCTTTTTAATAACAAATACATAAAAATTCCAAGGCCTGATTGATTCTTCAATATGCTGAGCATTTACTTGCTCCTGTACCAGCTGCTCTAGGGCCTGCAATTTCTCTTTTGTTAGAGGTCACTGATAAACCCATGCAGGCTTATCTATTAGCCATTTTAAAGGTGATGCTGTGGGTGTCTTTGAAAGTTTGTGACTATATCTTGTAATATATTCTAATGTTTCTCCCGGGAACATGTGTTGTTTTATTGCTTGTTTGGAAGAATGTTAATCTGTGTATTCTATTGTTGTAGTAAATCTCATCCCCATAATTTTATAGCAATATGTGGCTTTAATTTTTCTCTCTGTCCTTCTGGTCCTATACAGCAAGTCATCTTGCACACTGTTTTACCTGGTATAACAACCCAATTCCCCAAAACTTAACATTTACTTCCAGAAAGGGCCAATTTTGATGCCAAGACTCTGGTGAAATTATTTTTACATTTGCCCCTGTGTCCAATACTCCTTCAATAGTAACATGATTTATTTGTACTTTTAACATTGGCCTTTATTCATTAATAGAAGCTTGCCAAAATATTCACTTTATTTTTTTTCTGAGTTTTTTCTTTTTCTATAGATTTTCTCTCATTCAGTGTAGTATATGTTTTTAAAAATAGGTTTTAATTTCTTTAATTTTCTGAGAAGGTGTTTCTTCCAGAATGGCAGAGTGAGATTGAACTAGATTTGATATGGGGGCTTTTGAAAGCCCTCTTGGAGTATGTCCTGAAAGCATAAAGTTACCTTGTCTGTCCCTTGTTGACCTGCATTCATTTGTACAATGTCTCCTCTAGAAGGAAGGAGTGTTCTCTTGGGATTATTCCTAACAAAAGCATTGTTTCTGGGAATGCCTTGTTTACAATCTCTTTTTATGTGACCTTGCCGTTCACAGTTGTAACATTTAGCATTTTGACTCTCCTAACCAGTTATCATCACAATCATAAGGCTCTAGATAAATTGTCTCATAAATCCAATCCTACAAGGTTGCTGACCTTGCTTTCAATGGTCTAGTTATTATTTTATATTGTGAATTAGCATTCTCAAAAGTCAGTGATTCAATTATTATTCACCTTGCTCCTGAACCTGGTACCATTCTGTTTACTACTGCAGTTAATCTGTGCACAAAGTTTTTAAAAGTTCCTTTTGTGCTTTGAATTACTTTTGTGAAGGATTCAGTTTTCTTTTCTATCTCTTCAGTCTGATCCCATTCATTTAATGCTGCCATGAGGCATAAATCCTGAGTATGCTCATTGTATAATGTTTGCCTTTGTACATCAGCATAAACCCCTTCCCCAAGAAGTTGGTCTTAGGGAACTTCTATGCTTACATATCGGCTTTCTTGTTTAGCCTCCTCCTTCCACCATGCTTCCCACTACAAATGTGGCTGTAAAACAGCAGTAACCATATCTAACCATTGCTTAGGGGTGATCCTGTTACATGATGCCCAGTTTTACAAATGGTGAGTACATACCATATATCACAATTGCTTCCTTGACTCTTCTTAATTGTAACCTTTGCACTTGAGGTCAACTAACTTCCGTACTATTTTTATCATTTTTCAATGTCTTTAAGGTTATTGGATATATTAATGTTGGCTGTTTGAAAACTTTATGCTGTTTTGTGTAATCTTAGAAGACATTGCTGAGATTGGTTCCTTATATTCCATTCTTCGGATTTGAATATCTTCATGTTCTCTCTTAACAGGCTTTTAAAAGACTTTCTTCTTAGCATTCACATTAATTGATTTTTTAAATGATAAAACCAAAATCCAACAAAAACATTCACAATAAACAATATGATAATAAACAATATTGACCAACATTATGATATTTCCATCTACTTTATTTATCTTTTCATTTACTGGTCCCGTTATCAAGCCTAGAGTAAGATCACAGAAAGACCAAACATACTCCATTGCCTTAAATGAATCCCCCTTTAAAAAAAATTAGTTTACTCACCAATCTATTTATCAGTGATGATTCAAATGACTGTAAAGTAGGGCAGCTACCTAGTGTGATAGCAGCCCAAGGAGGGGTCCAAATAGAGAAAAAACACTACAACCCACAAAGAGAAAAAAGTCACTGTCTGAAAAACCTAGGTGAAAGTGAGAAGGAAACATATGGGGCTGGTCTCTTTAAGGCTGGAGGCTAACTCCAGACAGAAATTTAGCCAGCTAGTAATACTCCTCCAGGATTCCTCTGGCTGGCAAGTGGCTTTTTTTGTGGATTTGTGTCCCAAAGTTGGACACCAAGTGTTGCATGAATTCTGGTTGTATTGAATGAAACTCAGAGCCAGATAGCAGGAGGAAAAAAGGGAGTATCAGAGAGGGAAAACAGACCACAGTCAACTCTCACCCAGCTTCCTCAGCCTCACTCCTTGTTACTTCTATAGAATTAATCTGTCTTGCTATATCTCCCTTAAATACCTTCTTGGCCCAGTTGTTTCACATCCAGGTTAAGATTAAAGGTGTGAGCTACTACGATTTTGTAGTTAGCCTTGAACTCACAGAAACACAGAAAGATCTCTGTCTTTGGAGTTGTAGGACTAAAGGCACAGTTCATCACTCCCAGTATTTCCCTCTGAAGGGGTAAGTTACTACCCTCTGACCCTCCTGGATTGAGTATGGTGTATCTGTTCTCTGTTGCTTCAGACTGGTTTTATTAAACATATAACATATTACCCACATACAACATACATACAAACACAAAAAGGTTTATATGCATATGTTTGTTGTACCTCTGTGTTTAACATGTATATGAGTCTATTCTTGTCTGTACAGACAATTCATGACTTGGGATGGCTTGAAATATATTAATCTGCCTTTATGAAGCTACAAAATAATATAAATATACAAATTAAGTAGAAATCTATTTGAGTTTTGAATTCTTATCTCTTTCCACAGGCGAAGCAAGTTCTGTTACCCTTCTGGGCTTACACTCAGTGCACAATAGCAAGGGGGAGTATCTAGTACTTTACAGTATACTATGGGACTAAAATAACTTATAGGTAAGTTCCACTAAAACATACTTTTATCTTTAAAACATACATTAATATATTTTAATTACAATGGGTTAGTTAGACTGGAACACATCACAAGTCAAAAAGCTACACAAATAATTGAGCTATGGATATCTCAGTTTCTACCAACACATAATTTATTTTGCATCTTACTCATGTAAGAAAATTACATTTAACAATTATAAAAGAAAATTAAAGTGCCATTTGGGAAAATTAATAGATAGGGTCTGTGGGGAGTTTTTTGGTTTCTTTTTTGTATTTATTTATGTTTGAAGGTAATTATCTGAAAATAATTTAATTGTCCATTTTAGGAATATTTAATTTTTAAAATTTTTGTTTAAAATATTTTATATAGTATGTTTTGCAATATTTCTGCCCTCCAGACTTCTCTCAGATCATCACCACCCCCTTCTCAATAAACTTCATATTTTATCTTTCTTTAAAAAATGAAAATCAAAACAGACAAACATAGACAAAGAAAGAAAATCAATTCTAAAAATTCAACAAAACAAAAGACAAAAGCACACACATAAAAAAACATGGAGTTTGTCTTGTGTTGGCCATCTATTTCTTAACATGGAACCTGACCTGGAGTAGAGATGTTTGATTTTTAAAGGTCTCCATCCATCAGAATATGCAGCAGTATGTAGACAAGAGTGTATTTAAAGTCATGATACTACATAATTCTGGGAATAGATCAATCTGATATTAAACACTGTGTTTATAAACTCAGGGATAAACTTTCATGTTTTTTTTTTCAAATTTTAGGAATCCATTTAATATAAAAGTTCTATTTACAATCCAAGCTAAAGATTATTACTGTACAAAAAGTGATAATCAGGCTGATAGGGGCTTGTTCACTATTAGCTCTCTTGTAGCCAATCATATATGGTTGTCATATTAACAGTTTAATAGGTGGATATGAAAGCAAGGGATAAACTTATGAAGTCCTGTCAGAATATCACATGGCAACAGTTACTCAAACTCCTTTGTACCTTGACTTTATTGATGGAAGGAAAGGGACAAATCAGTTTGTGGAGGATTCCCAAGACCATTTCCAAAGAAATGTTGAGAAAGCACAAAGCTCTCTGTTAGTTTCCTACTCATTTAAATGTCAGCTTCTCTCACTTAAAAGAATCTTCGAGGCTCATCAAAGGTCCATAGGATGCTTCATTGCTCCATTCTTTGTATTCCCAAATGATAATCCCATGTATGATGAACTATACTGCTTACACAACTGTAGGCAAAGTTTACTTAGAAGGCACCAGTGCAGGATAGATATTTATTAAAATATAAACCAACACTCACGGTACAGGTAACAGTTTATAGTAGCACCTGAACAGGGACTGGAGTCTGGAAAGGTGGACGAGCGATGGACAGACGATGGATTCCGATCCTGTCTCTCCAACAGCCAGGAACAGGAAGGGGGCCCTTGTGTCCCAGAAGCCCCTCCTCAATGGGATTGGCCACTCCCACTTCAGGAGCCCGGAACCCTGGATAAGCATCTTTGGACCTTATCAGCTGACACCTGAATCCCACCACACACAACCATCAAGCCATAGGTGTTTGGATTGCTTCTAGCTTTTTAACATTGCAGATGCTGCTGTGACTCTGTGAATTCTATGTGTAGGACATTTACCTTGTGAGAAAGAATCTACGTTTAGAAGTGACTTTGCAATGATTTCCATTTATATGTAACATGTGACTCTTCTATTTTTTCTCTATGATTGTTAGCATTTGTTACTGTGTGTTTTATTGTAGCCAACCCTCCTGGCTATAAAGTTGATGTGGAATAATGCTCTTGTATACTGTATGTATTTGTCATTATAAGCAGTGGTTTAATAAAATACTGCGTGGTCAAGGAGCAAGACAGTAAGTAGTTGTGGGACAACCAGATCAGGAGAATTATGGGAAATGGAAGAGCAGAGAGACAGAGAGACAACAGAGAGATGCAGACGTTTGGAATGAGAATGCTGTACTCAGCAAAAAGGTATCAAGCCATGTGGCTACATATAAATAAGAAATATGGGTAAATTTAAAGTATAAGAATTAAAAATTAATAAACCTAAGCCATAGACCAAACATCTTGAAATTAATCTAAGCCTTTGTCTGGTTCTTTAGGACTAAAGGACTATGAGCCAGGCTGGATGAGAAACTTGTGACTACAAATAGCACCCAACATATGGCTTGAATTTCAGGACTGTTAGATTAAAAGTCTCATGCTCTACTGACTGAGATAGCATGGCCAGAAACTTCTGAATACATAAAATGACAGCTTTTTTTGACTTGATATGTCCCTCATGGCTAATAATGATTAGCATCTTTTCTACATCAGTGGACCTTGATATGTCTTTGGTGTACATATCTATTTAGGTCAAGAGTAGAGCAACTGCCAAGCATTCCCAGAATTCTGAGTTCAGCCTCCAACACCACAAAATGAAAATGTCTATTCAAATATGTTTCTCCATTTATAAGAATCATTTCACCTGATTTCTTGTTAGTAAAAAGAACTGTCATATATTCTGGATACAGGTACCTTAAGATTTTTTTCTAGAATCTAGATCATGTTTAAACCTGGAACTAAGGTTTTAATTTTAACAAAGTCCAAGTAAATATTTTTGTTGCTAAAATTTGGTGCCATATCAATTATTTATCTAATCTAGGATTGTGAACATTTTCCATATTTTCTTTTAAAAGTCTTAACACTCAATCAATACATTTTAAATAACTTTTCTGTAATATTTTAAATTAAAGGCAATAGATTTTGTATCTGAATGTCCAATTACTTTAGCTCTAATTGTTGAAAAGATTCTCTTTCCTTCTTTGAATGATCTTGGCACTGTGTTGAAAATATACTGAAGCCAAAGTATAATCTTATTTATGGATCCTGGATTCAATTTCAAACACAGAGAGGGGGGAAGAAAACAGAAGCACACAGACACACAGACACACAGAAACACAGACACACACACACACACACACACACACACACATGTAAATACATACACATATCACATATTATTATGATTACCATAACTTTGTTTTAAGTTTTGAAACTGAAATAGTAAGTTTTACAATTTTGTAATTTTGTTACTTTATTCAAGAGATTTTTGATATTTATATTTGAATTTTGGAATCATTATTGTCAATTATTTTTCAAAATGAGGAACTTTTGGTAGAGATGAGGTTTCAGAGAATGTATAAAACATTTGGGGGAAAATTGCTACATTAACAATATAAAATTTTCCAAACCAAATAAAATATTTCCATTTGCCTTTCATTAGTCTTTTAAATTTTTTACTTATTTGTATATTTAAATTTCTCTCAACAGTGTTTGTGCTTTTATCAAGAAAGTCTTGGCATTAAAGGGAGTCTTTTGTGTTTCATTCATATAGTGCCATTGATAACTAAACAGTATTTTGTATGCTTTTAAGTGTTTGTAAATTTCTTTTTTGAGATTATAATTACATAGTTCCCCCTTCCCTTTACTCACTCTCTGTCCCCCCATATACCCCTATTTCTCACATTAAAAGTTATAGCTTCTTTTTACACTTATTATTATTTGTATTTGAATTAGCTGAATTTAGATTTTGGATATAGTTTTTGCTTCCAATAACCTTACTGAACACAATTATCAGTTTGAGAAATTTTAATGAATTTTTAAAATTGTCTCTATATAGAAGACTCTGATTTGTTGTATGCATGTCTTTAGTCCCAGTACTCAGTGACTGAGAAAGGCAGGTATCTGTGAGTTTAAGGCCAGCCTTGGCTGAATAAATTCTAGGCCAGCCAGAGCTAAGTGGTGAGATCCTGTCTCAAATAATACAAAATAAACCAATAAGTAAATAAATACGGTTTATAAGATTCTTTATGATATGGATGGAAATGGCTTTATACTTTCCACTTTAATATAGCTAGCTGCTTTATCATTCTGTGTATTCACTATCTTCCTTGAGCAAAACCTCCAGTATAGTGCAGTATCAGTAAGAAAGGATGTTCCTTCCTATTAACAACGTTAAAAGAAAAGATCTCATTTCTTTACTGCCTAAGATGTCATTAGCCGGAAGGTGCTTAGGGACTCATTTAATACCTTCTGTGTATTAGTTTATCAAAGTTCACATCAACAATGAGTACATTGTGAACAGCATTTTGACTTACAGCTCAAAACAGTAAGCCCAGTTATCATGCGTCTCTCCCAGAGTTTGAGAACATGTGACACCAGAGTCTACTTTAATATCACTTCCATGGTGTCTAAGTGATCATTAGTAGTTAATTGGTTGGAACTATAGCTTGCATTTTTAAAACAAAAATAGGAATTTTACTAAGTGGCACATACGTTTTAGATTTAAGAGCTTATTGATTATAAACAGTAATCTGGATTTTCAAAATCTTGCAAGTATTATGACAAATACTTTAAGAACAAAATGGAAGGCAGAAAGATCTCAACCACTGTTAACAAACTAAAAATAGTGTGTGTCTTAATATTATTATATTATACATGTTAAATTATATATATATTTCAATTTAATAGTTAGTCTGATTCCAGTGCTTCTTACAACTCTAGCCTATTATGATTCTAAAAATGTTTTTACAAGTGACCAAGCAAGGTAGATTGTGTCTATTTTCTCAACTGCATAGGCACCTGAGACAAGAACACACCTGGACCTGAGAATTCAAGGTTTGCCTAAGAAATGCTGTGAGAACTCATCTCAAAACACAAAACAAAACAAATAACAAGTTTTCAAAGGTCACTACAATAAACAACAAAAATGATGGTAAGATGCGTTCAGATGTTTTGAAGCCTGTTGATCATTTGTTCCATCCTGAGTGAATTCCTTATCATTAAGTGGTTCTAATATTTCAAGTTTCTATGGCTGTCCTGTGGACAAGGCCAGTTTTCTCCATTAGCCAGGATGATCTGTGCTTAAAATGGAAGTGAACGTAACATGTAAATTTAACCAGTTTGAACTACTCAAAGGAGTACTTACGGCTTTGGAGAAGTAGATGGGAAGTCTGCTTGGGAGAGGGAAGAGAGGGAGGAGCAGGAGAAGAGAGATGGGGTGGGGAACAGTAGAGGGTATATAAGAGGAATTTTAGTAATAGTTAAATAAATATTTAATATTAAAATTTAAAAACACACACAAAAATTAAAAGTTAAGATTGCAAGATTATACCCATCAGACCAGTTTGTTTTAATCCAAGGAACTATCACACTCTGTCACTGTCAGCTGACTTGCTTAACATTGAAAGATTAGATTTTGTTTTTGTTTGCTTGCTTTCAGCTATGATCAGCATAAGAGTAAGTCCTCACAAAAATAGATGCAATTAACAAAAATGAGAAAGACAAAAATCACTTAATCATGATGGATTTTGTTCTACAAGTAAAACTTTAAGGAATTTCACATCCTTGCAGTATATGTAGATGACTCAGAAAATAGATTAACTTCTGTTTCCCAGTTTGGTCTTAGGCATAACTGAAATAGTATATTACAATAATTTTACTTATACTATTCATCAGAGAATAAACAAATATGGTACCCAACATTTCCCCTGTTTTGGTAAAACCCAATCACATACAGATAATTTGAGTACCCTTCTCAAAACTTCATTATCCTCTTAGGGAAGGATGTAAGTAAGGAAAGAAAATCAAATGCATAGCTAAGTTGAAGATGGAAAAACAAATCTCACATTCAAAATTTCAAGAAATGTTTTTAGTGGCATCTTTGTAATAAAATTTAACAAAAAAACACAATCATTTGCGCAATAAAGATTCCTGTTGAGTCTTTGGAAATAAACAGAAATAAAGAAAACAGAAAACAGAAAAGTCACAGTGGACAGAAAATCAAAGCAGGAAGGGGGCGTGGCAGAAGAGCAGGCCCAAATGCCAGCATCTTTTCCTCCTGTGATGGCCAATCAGCTGTAATTAAGAAGCAACATCTCGGTCTAATAAACAGTGCTTGTCCCCAGTTGTCACCTTAGTGATCAATTCACACCTCCATCACAATGACAGGGACCCTTCAAACTCTCTAATAACCCGACTCCTAGGACCAAAAGAGGATTAGGATCTAGATAATGGATTGCTGGGCCTCTAATGAAGGAGAGAGGAAGGAGATGAACTCTCAGCTGTGAGGCAGGAGGCAAGGGAGGAGGTTTGCAAGAGTAGACTTTAATTAAGGTCTCGATGTCCTTTGGTTCCTTGATTTTTGAGTTAAGTTAATTTAAGAGATTTGGGATTTAATAGTGTCCTCCGACACACCTCAATATTGTTTCATCTAGTATTCACAGGGAAATCTTCTTAGTTAATTTTTACTTCATAGTAGCCTTTGTCTTTGATATATTTTATTTAAAAGCGTATCTCTCTATTCCATTCTGTCATTCACCTTCTAGGTACATGTTTTCTCACAAATTCTCAAAAAACTGAAACTGAGAACCAAGCTCTCTTCTGTCACTCAACACAGTCTTGCACATGAATACTAAATGATAATATTAGTTATGTTATGTATGGGACAAAATGTGTTGAGTATAACATACCACAAAGCTTTAACCCAGTAAGAGAAAACACACACACACACACACACACACACACACACACACACACACACACACACACACACACATATATATATATATATATATATATATATACACATTGGACACAGGTTATAGATTTAGGCAGGGCAAATGGTGAATGCTGGTTATAGTTAATTCTTTGATGGTCCACATAACTGTACTTTCTCACATTCCCAACATTGATAACTAAAAAGGACTTTCTAGGACAATAATTCAGTGACCATTTGTCCAGGTCTTCTTGTAGCTGTGTGGATGGCTTCTATTCCGTTTCTTGGCTAACATGGTAGGTTTCTATACTGGGATCCATTCTAGCTACTTGGAATGACATAGGTCAGTCTGTTCACCTCCCCCAACCTCCAGGAGGCATCATTTCAGGGTTTTTGTTTATTTATTTTATTTTATTTTTGAGCCAGACAAACCATACATCATTTTAGGAATAAATGTCACTTTCTCCTTTGATCACAAACTCCAGTAGTCTGTAATTCTCCCCTTTCATTAGTCTGGGAGCAGGTTTAATTTATCTGTATGAAGATAGAACGTTATGTATTATCATTGTAACAGAGTACATTGTTTAAGCGGATCTAAACCAGTGTTGCCACAGATGCCAGGCCATTAACTCACTGGAATTTGCTTGGTACTCTTAACAGAAGCACACTTCATCATAGGCTTTGAAAACTTTGCACTGATAGCCAGAGGATGCAGGATCCATTCCTAAGAGTTTGGGAAGACTCTGGAAAACTGAGAGGAATAATCTCAGGAATAATCTCACAGTGTTTGGCAAGAAAGAGATTAACATCCACGTTTATTTTTGAGAGTCCATCTTCATTATTGGAAGAGCAGGGAAATTATCTTATCATATAAACAAGAAGGATTACCTACCTTTCTGACTCTGCTTCTTGCTTAAGTGACTGTATAATAGTAAGTCCATTTGTTCAAAATTTAAGGCATAGGATGTGAGATGTCAAATTTCAGGTCTTTTAAAACTGTAACTAAACATAAGGGAAAAAAAAATTCTAATCCGTGCTTCAGAATCCCCAAACCCATTATTCTCAAATATTGCAGTTCATCCAGTGGGATGTGGACGAACCTGGGTATTCATTAGGACTAATGAATCTTTGTCCCTCCTAAAATCAGATCTCAGTGCCAGTGAGTGGTGTGTTGATGGAATTAGTCCCTCAGCTCAGATGTCTGAAGTTTTGTCTTAGTCAGGCTCTCTTTCCCACCACCCCATGCTCTCTTTCCACAGCGCCTTGGCTTAAGGAACATCACAGGCAGATGCTATAGAGAACCAGCCCAGCACTTCACCTGCCTTTATTTATTTATTTTTCCCTTTGTACTCAACAGATTGTTGGACTCACAATGGAGAACTTTAGGAACACGAGTTCTGCCTCCTCTTAGTGTGTCTTGATGTGAAATATTAGGAGGAGCAAAAGGCTAATCTATGCGTCTGCCAGCCAGGGGTGGGGGTTATTTCAGTCCCATTTCACACACGGTAATCAATTCACTGACTGGGAAAAGGAGAAAAGAAGGACTCCGGCCTCTTCCTTGTCCAGCTGCAGCGGGCAGGAGCAGGAACATATGCCTGTCTGAAAGGGGGGGGGGGGCAAAGACTTCTGGGGAGCAAGCGCACAAAGAAAGCCAATCTTCTCCACAAAGCGTGGAATGACTTAAACACTCTATTGTATTAAATATGAATGAGTCCTCATTGTGAGGCGCAGTGTGTGGGGATCGGAGGAGGACTCCCATTAGCCACACGATTAACCAGATTACACGGGAAGCCGCTAAGGTAAATAAAGCCAGCCTTCTGTCACTTCCTTCCCCAGGCCTGACCAACAAGGGGACCAGGAACTGGCTCCTTTGTAGTCAACTGGGTGGAAAGAAGAAATAACCATGAATGTCATGCTTGATAATTAAAAAAAGAGAGAGCGAGAGAGAGAGACAGACCGACAGAGGATGAGAGAGAAAGAAAGTTGTCCCCAGGGACCATCTAAGAGAAACAGTGTGAAAACATCTTTCTGATCAAGTAACATGTCAGCATTGTTTCCTTTGACCATGTAAGACTAATCTAACCCTCCCCTAACAGGGCCCTGATTTCCTTTTGTGGTGAAGGACTCAAAAAGCCCACAACTCATGAATTAAAGCTGCCCCAAGCCTGCTCATTATGGGTGACAATGGGTGGTTCTGTGCCTACAAATCTGTCTGCCTGTTAACCCAGCTCCTGTCCATAGATCTCCATGTGAGTTGTGCTTTCTCCTATCTCTACAGCTCTGCTCACTCTGGTGAACAGATAAACACCCATAGTTAATTGGTTTATGGAAATTGCACCAAAGTTACAAGGCTCATCTCAGCTTGAGTTTTTGCTAAATAAAAGGGAAGGAGAGCCACTTTTAGTAGTACTGAAAAGCTGTTTTCCTGGATACTCAGATATTCAATGTGTAAAAAGTCCTTGCAAAAAAATGTCTTGGCTTATTGATGCAGTATAAAAGTGGGAGAGTGTTCACCAGTCATGTATTTAGGACACTGTCTTTCTGGACATCATTCACTGTATGGTAACAAAACTACCAGAAAGAGGGCTTCAGTGTAAAACAAACTATGCATAGCAACTGAAAGATGATATATGTTGGTAATGAATGAAAAGTAGAGGCTATTCTGACAACCAGGAATCTAAAATTAAAGTATATTTTTAAAAGTAGGAAAGCTACATTTTAATTAGGAACAAGCATGAAGGCATTTACAACACTTTTTGAAGTTTAAATTTTAAATTTAATCTATATACAGACGTTGTTTATCATCATTGAATATAAGGCTATTTCCCACATTTATTAGTATTCATTCTTCTCTAAAACTGTTATTAACATATATCAAAAGGCAATGTCAAAAGCAAACACAGTTGTCAAATTCCCTTAGTGCTTTCTACTGTTTCTGGAAAAATGGGTTTGGAGTCTTATCTGTACTGATCTTCCTTCTGGGATACGATCGATCCTTTTTTATTGTCATCATGCCTTTTTGCCCAATCATAAAGTTGTGGAGAGTAGAGAGTTCCCAAATGATGGACCAAAAGAATCACACATGTTCCACAGCTCAGTAACGACTAAACTGTCAACTTACATAAAAACCAACACATAAAGTCATAGAATTTCTGCTGTTTACTGAACGCTTCATCAGTTCAAGTTTTGTATCTGCCATGGTTTCCATCCCATCCAGTCTCCATTTCCCCCACCCAGAACTGTCTGCTAAGAGTGATTATTTCAAAGATTTAAGAAATAGAGACTATGTTTGGAGGGTATCCCATCTAAGGAAAGGTGATACTTTGTGATTATCTAACGTTTTTTAATTAAAAAAAAATACATGTTTTTGTTTTGGGGGAAAAATGTATGAATGAGCCAGTTCCCCATTTTATCCCCTTGTTACAGTAAAACCATCGCAAGTGTGTTGGGTCAGCCAGCCAGCGTGTGAGCGCCAGCACCATCATCTGTGGATAGATAGCTCCTGCTTGCCTGGGGAAGGTGCTATAGCCTTACAGAGAAGGAATCTGACCTCTTCCTCTCTATCTTGTTTACCCAGCTCTCACCAACCATGCTGTGGGGCATCGCCCAACCCAGGTAAAGGATATGGCTCCTTCTCTAGCATGCCCCTTGTGAGCATCTCTCTTGTCACTTCTCCAGTCATTGTCTCTGATACTTTCTCTCCTTTCTGTTTCAGCTTGGGTTATTTCTTCCTGATCGTTCAAAAACTTCGACTTTAACAATTCTTTCTGGTATCTGAGTGTCTTTGTCAGCATATGAATCAACCAATCTCGGCTATTATTTTAACAGTGTGAGTATGTGTGTGTGGGATTGCTAATTTTCTCAAAATAAGAAGCTACCAATAGACTTTTTTTTTTTTTCAGTTCTGATTGGGGGTGGGGAAGCAAATGTGAATGTTTCTGAAATAAAATATTTCCAGAGCAGAATAAAATATTCCCTTTTCAGAATGAAACAATGAAATAAATATCAACTGACTCCATTTTCTATCAATAATTTTCCAAAAGTTTTAGCAACTATCACTTTCAACCTTCTTTGAGGAACAAATCTTCCTGGAAAGCAACTACAGTGGGAAATGGTTCCAGTAATGATCTCTTTATCACTGAGTGAGCAACTGATGAAAATTTTCTCCTTCATGGTTCCCGTAGAACTGTTTAAAATAAGGTTTGAATAATGAATGAGATGTTTTCAATCTCAAATTTCATATGATTGTTTGAATATGCAGAAATAAATATTTAAGCAATAAACTATGGCATTTCTATATGTTGTTCATATTTAATAGACTTTTTGATCCCAGCTATATTACCAATGGCATAAAATTCATGTGTTATTAGAACATTTTTCAATCTTTATGGGAATTTTCATTCCCTACGATTCTGATACTAACTATTTATTTATAACATGGATTCAGGTAATATACTATCTAGGGAATTCTAGGTGAATTTTTTCCAGGATAAACAATAGTGAACATATTTTCATTAAGGAATTTAGATTAAATATCCAAAGTTTAATATAGCAAATTGAATTTCTTGAATTATTTTGCCTCAGCTTTATCAGGATAACTCACTCAAGTTGATGGACTAGGATTTCTTTTCTAGAATGAGAGTATAGTGACTGTGTACATTCCATGTTGGCATCCTCTGATGGAAAATACAGCAAGCCTACTTTAACCATAATTTATGAAGATGATAATAACAATCAGTGTGGGTTTCTTGTGCCACTGAGGAAGATGAGCATTTCCACAGAATATCCAAAATGTTATGGATTAGAGTGAATTTCATTGCTTACCAGTATCAAACTTGGGTCACCAAAACTCAGAGGCTAGATAGCCAAGATAAAATCAAACACTACAAACAAAGGAAAACTATAAATTGATTCCTAATGATAGTCTGTTATACTCAGATCATATTCAATCATTATCAGAATAGCTTCCTCCTGCAGTCAACAAGAACAAATACAGAAACCCACAGCCAGATGTTACAGAGAGATAGTCCTTGGAACACACAGCTCTACATGGGGTATTGATGTGAGAACATCTTTCTGTGTGCTGTGCATATCAATCTTTAAATAAAGGAGCTGTTTTGGCCCATGACAGGCACCATAGAAAAAGTGGGAGGGGAAATCAGAGCATAGGTAGGAGAAGCAGGGCTGAGTCAAACAGACTGAGCCAGATGCCCAGAGAAGAAGCATGTAAGGAACACATGTGATCTATGCACCACGTGGCAGACAGATTAATGAGAATGGGTTGAATTAGGATGAAAGAGCTAGCTAGCAATGTTTCTAAACCATAGACCAAACAGCATGAAGTTAATATAAGCATCTGAGTCATTTTGGGGGCCTGAGCAGCGGTGGGCAGCTAAGGGGTCTGGGGCGGCAGGTCTGTGGGTCTGGACCTCTGGCCACTTGGGACCAAGAAACCTCATTGTAACAGGATGTTTCCATAAAATCCCTCCCCTGAAAGCTCAAGGAGCCCTATGGAAAAGGAGGCAGAAGGAGTTGGGCTGACAGAGAGGGCTGAAGACATCAGGAGAGCTAGGTCCTCTAAAACAACTGTGTAAAGCTCATATAACCTCAGAGAGTGGAGCAGCGAGCTCAGGGCTGACATGGGTCTGCATCAGGTCCTCTGCTTACAAGTTATAGCTTTCAGTTTTATATTTTTATGGGCCTCATAAAAATACATAAAAATGGTGTGCAAATGAAGAGGTCGGTGTTTTCTGTGCCTGCTCTTGTGGCTTTTTCTTCTGTTGAGTTAGCCGGCCCTGCCTCAATGTGATGGTTTTTATTTGATTTTATATTTTATTTTATCATATGTTGTTATGGAGTGGATCTAGGAGGGCGGGTGGGGAAGAATCAGGAGCAGTAAAGGGAGGGAACACTTTAAACAGGATATACTGTAGGAGAAAATAGTCTATTTTCAATTGAAAAAAAGTCAAATAAAACATTTAAAAGTACTTGGTGCACAATCCTGAGGACTTACGCTAAGATTTCAACACCCACATAACAAACCTGGTGTTGAGTGGAGACAGAGACAGGAGGATTTCTGGGCCTTGCTGGCTGCCAGTCTTTTAGAAAACTGTGAACTTTGGTTCATGGAGAGAGAGTACTTGAAAGAAATAAAAAGGGTAATAAAGAAGGCCATCTTCACTACAACACACACACACACATATACACCACACAGACCCTCTCAGCCCTCACCCACCCCCACACAAACATGTAGATATGTACACACACACACACACACACACACACACACACACACATATAAAAAGCTTAACATAAAATGATTTCTTTCTTTATGGCCATATTCCAATTCAGTATACTTATTTAAAAAAATCTCCAGGTAACAGAGCAAAAAAAAAAAAATTAGTATAAAAATTTTGAAACTTTTGCCTACTTCTATTGGCTGTTGTATTTTACCTTAATGACATAAGTTGCTTACCTTTGTGTGATGATCATATTTTAATACTTAAATCAAGACATGACATATTTAAGAAAACAAAAACCCCCACTCTTGTAGAGTGCTTATTATGTCTATTTTTATCAAGACCTGGGTACTAGTCAACATGTTGGTTTCAGAAGGTAAATGCTAAAATCTGGGGACACATAAGTTAAATAAAAATATCATACACACACACACACACACACACACACACACACACACACACACACACACACACACACACATGATTGCCATGTGCATCAATACCTTAAAAGGCTCCAGAAGAGGAAGTCAGACCACTAGAAACTGGTGTTAGAAAAGTAGTGAGCCACCACGTGGGTACTGGGGACCAAACCAGGTTCTCAGTAAGAAAAGAGAATGCTTTTAAGTCCTGAGCCATCTCTCTAGCACCGGATGAGTAATTTTTTAAATGGAGGAATTTTAATGCCGGGCTTAGTTTTCATTCCATTCATATTCATAATTATTCTATATCTTCAAGCATATTGTATTTCAAATTGTTCGTGCACATTAGCAGCTAACAAAACAAAATTGAACAAAATTCAAAATTACTTTGATTCCATACTACCACATGCTTTCATTTAATGTTCTGTAAACAAAAATATAACTGCAAATAAAAATGCAAAACTTTAGAAGTTCCATGAGAAGTTGAACGCACCAATCCCGGTATTTTGATTATGGAATAGAGATGGCGCTGCCCTCAGCTTCTGTTCATAGGAGGTAACTTAGCCTATATGGTGCAGTAGTGTAAAGATTCAGTTTGGGACTTTATTCTAATGCTCCCATTCACCTCGTGCCCTATGGTTATACATTAGGCTGACTTTTAATTTCTTTTTCTGATATTCTAACCATCCTCTTGTGAAGGTCTTGTCAAAGTCACATTTTTTTTTTCTGAGAGACTGTTTTCACAGAATACTCCCAAGAAACAAGTTGTAACACCTTTTGAAGAATGCTGTTTCTCCCCAGGTATAGCAAGAAGACTTCTCATTTCACAAAGTCTGTGAAAGTGTGAGAGATTGATTTCATGTTCAATGCTATAATTTTAATCAACAAACTTTAGTAGATTTTTTTGCATTCTCTTCAAATTTCTGAAAAGTCTATTAAAAATTTTCTATAAGAAAAGAAAACACCTTTCTTGGTTTTCTCTATGGTAGCATATAACAATATATTTTGTTCATCCTGTTCTTGAATAACTAAAGACAGATTTTTAAGTTATACTAGTCAGGGGATAGAGTTATTCAGAACATGTTCCTTAGTGCCCATTTACCCCAAATTATATCTCTAAATCTGTGTGTTTTATGAATGATCTTTTAGTGAGATATTCTGTAAAGATAATGTGATGTAAAATATCAATGTTTCTATAATAATTTAACAAAAATATGCTTTTAACATAGATTATTCAATGAGTGGTTTTAAAATAGAATGGAATTCAGTTTGAGGTATAATGATATAAATTTTTAGTAAATGTGTATTTAAAGAACATATATTATACATATTCACACACATACTTGCACATATATATCTATATGTAGAGAGAGAGATGTAGATGATACAAATATAGATACCGGTGACATAAATATAGATAAACATGCATATCCATGAATCTATCTTTTTCACATTGCAGGTCAGTGCTAGTGTGGACTGCAGTGGCTGTATACAGGCAGAGCAATGTCACTTGCCATGCCATATACAAAACTACAGCAATATTTTATATTGAGTATTTATTCCTTCTCATATTTATACACTTTAGTAATTTTATGAGCATATTTATTATTCCCATTTTACTAGTTTAAAAATTGAGATTGAGGGTTCAACAATTAAGTGTTTGTCAATTATTCAGGAAACCCTGGGTTTGATGCCCAGTATGATATAAATATCACATGATGGTTCTCTCTATATTCTCAGAACTCAGGAAATATACGTGGGTACACTGTGACTTTAAGGATGGTATGAGGCATATAAACTCTATCTCAAAACTTTTTAAGAAATATTCATCTGGGCTCTTATAATAAGTTGTAAACCTTGGACAAGGTTCAGGAACACACACATTGAAGTATAATAGCTTACCATCAAATGAGTAGTGGAATGGGTTGTCTTTAAAACTGTCTTAAAGTATAATGAAGAAGTAGATAGTAGATCAGTTACTGAAGCCAGGTGGCATACAAAAAGATGCTGAACAGCTGTCAAAGCATGCAATACTTCACGGAACCGAATTCAAAAGCAAAGGGGAGGTGATTTAAGCAGGACGATATTCTGCATAGACTTACTTCCTCCTCCATGTCACACAGGGCCAAGGCAGAGATGTGCTGCAGTCTAAGGACAACAGACTGGCTCCTGGAAGAACAACAGTAAGAGTTCAGGTTGCCCAGGAAACTTAAAGCAGAAGGACCACATGCCACCTCAAAAAGTAGAGAGAGAGAGAGAGAGAGAGAGAGAGAGAGAGAGAGAGAGAGAGAGAGAGAGAGACGATATTTCCAGAAGCAAAAGATTGCTCATATTTGGGAAGTTGAAACCAGGCAGAAAACAGACAAAACAAACGAGCCAGCCAAATAGATAACAGAAATAAAAATGAGCTCCAAGTGAAGATCTTTCTCATTTTCACAGTGCTACTCGCTTACCTAAAGATTAATTCCCCGGTTTTCTATTGAGAAATGGAAATCTTGAGGTCATTTTCATTCCTTATTATGGCTTAGCTTATGTATTCTCCAAGGGCCCAGGTGATCAAGGTTGAGCCCCACAAACTCTAAGGAGGCAGTGGAGGCTTTAGGATGAGCTGTAAGAAACTAGACAAATAGAAGTATATCCTGGAAGAGGATATTGGGACTCTGGCTCTTTCTTTCCAGACTGCATGAGGTGAGTATCATTGGCCCACCATGTGGTCAACTGTATGAGCTGCAGCAGGTCAGAGTGATGAGGACTGAATTGACCAACCCTTGAGCCACGAAATATAGAAAACAGCTCTTGGCTCCAGGGGATGGGGAACACATCTTATTCTGGGTCCAGTACTGGTGACTATGGCATCAGAACATGAATTAATTTGTAGGAAACATCAAGTTCCAGAATGGAAATTGTTACATGAACTTTTTTTGTTACCAAAAAAAAAAGAAAAGAAAAAAAGAAAAATCATTGGTAAGGACATTAGTTAGGAGGGTAAGGTAAAGAGGGAAGCTCTGTTTTAGTCTTCAGATGTTATATGATAACATATTCTGGGACTGGGGGATTGTGGAAGCTAATATGCTACATTCATATATTTAAACATATTTTACCCATAGTTCACAGGACGTTAGGTCAGACTAAGAGGTGGATGGCAAACACTAAACCACAGAACAAAAGTTAGCCTAAGATAATGTTGGCTCTTCATTTGCAACATTTTCACAACATGACATTCCAATGAATCATTCTGTCTCAGAGTCTTCAGCACAGCCATGATTTTTCCAGGGAACCTCTGACTACAGCCATATTATTTTTCTTTTCTGTTATACTGAATATTTTGTTATAATGATAGAAAGCTAGCACATACCTCTAATTCTAGACCATTATTATTCAATCCCAGAATACCCCCCAAAGGAGTTATAATGGTGAACCCACATTTTAAAAATGCAAAAACCTTATTAACTGATGTTTATTGTATATTTATTGTTCTTTCTGAGAAAACCACATCAACACAATACAAAATCAAATTAAGTTTTAGAATCTTTCCACCAGTTTGGTTACGCTATTCAATTTTAATGTCTTTATTTGTTTGCCATGTTCAGCAAACAAACACTGTTTTGCTGCAGGTCCTCATTACCTCTGGCTCTGGTAACCTGTCAGTTGCATCTCATATAGATGTAGATGTAGATATGTTGCTTTAGGGAAGAGACTATACTTTTATTTCCAGAGGAGATGAGAGAGAGGCTGTGGATTAATTTCAGATCTATATGGATCAGGTTTGATTGAGAAAGACCCCTGAAAATTCTGGTTACTTATCAAGCCAAACAGCTTTTTACTATCAATGAGAGAAACACATTTCCACAGTGTACAGAAGGATTATTCCACAGTACTATTCAGTATAAATACAAAAACATAGAGGATAGTTTATTTCTATGTTCACTTAGCAGAGTAATAGTAAGAAATTATCTTCTAGGGCTTGTGACCTAACCAGCCCCTGTTTTGCCTGGTTAATGGTACTAGGCATGAACTGTACCTTATGGAGAAGGCAATAAGATCAATAAGACATGGTTGGTTAGCATTTATGCCACTAAGGCCTGGTGGAAATGTCTTGGCAGATAAGTCATTATTATAGCCCCCAGAGTTGCCAGCGAGGCTCTGGTAGCTTGCATAGCACCTTAAGGCACTATGAAAGCTAGTCAGTAGAAATGAGGCTTTCAGGTGAGTACCATTAAGATTTCTCTAGGTCTGTGATTCAGGTATGTGGTATCTTCTGCAGCTGGATTTTACCAGCACATTCTAGAGGGAAACAAAGAGCATTGCCTGTAGGCTATATCATTTTGGGACCCACTGAAAAATCACTTAAAAATGGCAATGCATGCCTGACACTGGCCTACTTATCTGATAGCCTATGGCATCTGAGAAATTCATTGTTTTCCTGTTATAGGGTAGCTCCATTTAAGCTTTTAGTAGTTGTGCAGATTGTTTTAGAAGGTGTATATACATAACCAGATGGTATTTCCCAAGGTTTTTAGTGTTATTCATTCCATACTCATTTTTCTATTCTACCTCCACCCCACCCATCTAACCTTTCCTATTCCATTATTATCCTTTCTCACTTCATACCATCTTTGTTCTACTCATTGTCTCTTAATAGTCTCCTTCTTATGAACCCCTAGTATTTTCCTGATTTCTAAAGGCACTTCAGTTTAAACACATATCTAAAGATACAAATCTATCATTTACATACAGAAGATAGTGCACTATGTTTTACTTTCTGGGTCTGGATTTATTTTACTAAGAATAATTATTTAAAATTCCATCCATTAATTGCAAGCTATATAATTGCATATTCAGTTTTCAATTTGCAAGTGTCTGGATGAGGTTTTATTGTGTATGTTCATCAACGAACGGTCTGTGATAATCTTTTCTTTTGTTTTGGTATTAGGATACCATTGCCGTTGTAAAATTAATTTGGAGGTTTTCTTCCTTTTTGTGTATTATAGAAAATTTTGAGAAGTATTGCTGTTAGTACTTCTCTTAAGGTCTGATTAATTCTCTCCTAAGTTTTGGTAGTGGACATATTTCATTTACAGAAGTTTTAAAAGCTGCTTCCATGTTGGTAGTTATAGGTCTGTTTAAATTATTTACTTCATCTTGTTTCTTGGTTTAACTTTGGTGGGTCATGTGCATATAAACATTTGCTATCTTTATCATGTTTTTCAATCTAGTGTCATATAAATTTTTAAATATGTTCTTATGATTACCTGACTTTCCTCAGTTTCTGTTCTCAAGGATTTGGGTAGGTCATATTTTCATTTATTCTGTTCTTGGATTATTAAATGTTTCTTGATTTTCATCACTGACACATATCATTCAGTCATTTGGTGTTTAGTCTCCATGAGTTTGTATAGTTTCTCCAGTTTCTACTGTTCATATCCACATTTCTTCCTTTGTCAAATAAACTACAGGATGTTATTGAATTTCCACTACATTTGTCGAAAGATGCTGTTTAGGAGTATCCTTATACTTTTGAGTAGTTTGTGTGTACACAGTTACAATAATTATCTGTAATTCTTTGCAGGAAGATTCTTTAGGTCATGCTCACGGGATCCATGATTACAGGGTAAGTAATTTGGGGGAGGGGATGATGTGGCAATGTCTTTCTACATGCTGTTAATAAAGGACTATTTTGGCTCATGACAGGCAACATAGCAGTAGACAGGAATTGGAGCATAGGTAGGAGAAGGAGGGCAGAGTCAGACAGAGAGATTGATCCAGCTGCCCAAGGAAGTAACATGTAAGGAACACAGATGAGCCATGGGCCACATGGCAGGGCAGATTAATGGATATGGGTTGAATTAAGATGAAGTAGCTAGCTAGCAATGTTCCCAAGACATAGACCAAACAGCATGAAATTAATATAAGTGTCTGAGTCATTTTGGGGGGGGCGGGGTGAGGGCAAATGTGGACCATGGGGCTAGTCAGGCCAGAAACCTCCTGTTACAGATGGCACCCAGCATGGGGGTGAACACCCACATAAAGCCTGAAAAAAGCTTAAACAGTGTTCTAGAGCACAGAAATTGAGCCAAAAGCAGCTTCCAAGTTGTATCTCTGAAGTGAGTTATAGTACAGAATGGTGTGTGGGTTTGAGCTACAAAATGGCTCCAGGCTTACAGCAGGCAGTTAAAGCTTAAACCAAGGCCAGTTCCTGAAGTCTCGCAGAAGACTAAGTATGAGCAACAAACTGCATGTGATTGAGTTAAGGTTTCTATTTATATTGAACAAAAAGGGAACAGAGTCAAAGACAGCTTCTTATTAGCAGAATTTTCTTTGGTTGGCCCTGTTTGCTGGTGGTAATCAGATGCCACTCCTTTAAGATACTTCTAGACTCAACATTAGCTGCAAAAACCGTGTGGCTTTTTAAGAGACCCTGCTGACAAATGATTAAGTAGAGTGAGCAGTGGAAGTGGCGGTGCTCTATTTGATAGTGTGGATCCTAAGATTCCCCAAAGTTGGGGTGGTAAAAAGTTTCACAGTATTTAATACTGCTTCCCAGAATTGGGAAGGTAAGTGTGGCTCCAGCACCTGAGCATGTTGAAAAGCCACCAAGTGGGACAGAGTCAGCAGGCAAAGAAGTGCTGTATAGTCTAGAATTTTAAAAGCTCTTTTGGTTAGAGAATGATTACGGACATGCAATTAAACAGATTCAGATGGTAAAAAAAATCTCTAAATGGTGTACAATGTGTGTGAAATATATATAGGCTTCAGAGAGAAAATAAACAGGGTACAGAAAGTCCTTCAAAAGAGAAATAGAGTATAAAATTTAAAAAGCTATGTAAAAAAATGGAAAATACACACAGAGTCTGGATTATGGTTATTATTGTGTTTTCTTCTATTTTTAACTTTTAATGACCTAACTTCAGAAAGACAATGCATTGCAAAGGCTGCTAAGTTAAACAAACATATATTTTAAAAGTATCTGGACTTTGAAATTTGTGTCTAAAGATATGATTCTTTGAAAAAGGTTCTTCTTTTTGCTTCCACAGAAGATGAGAACCTCTGAATTCCTTCCAGGAAAATATGGTTTCATCAACCAAGACCACCTGAAAATTCTCTGATTGGAAGTGATGATCACATCGGCTTCAAGGCTACAGACTAATATGCTCCAGTCTCAGGACCCTTGTAAGATTTCCAGCTTCCCTTAATCAACAGGAAGTAGTAATGAAATGCTATGCCCCAATTCCCAAAATATTGTTTATAAATTTTTTTCATTATAAATGGTTAATGGACACAGTTAATATCTAAGAAAAAAGGAGATATGGTATATGAAGGTTTTTTAAAAATTAGAATATTGAAATTATTTTAATCCAAAAATCAGCTGTTAGTCATAAAATATTTTACATTGATATGGATTTTGATTTACTGATACAAATTTAAGGTCAATTTTGTTATGCTATGTGTAATTTTCTACTCTTGTTTAAGGTATTGTGTTTATGTAGCTCATTTAAAATTGTAATGTATAATTAAGAAATACAGGTTAATAGTCACCTATGATAACCAACTTAAGTTAATTAGGATTTTTTGGCATATAAAGATATATCTCAATTAGATATGCAAACTTCAAACACTTCTGAGACCTACATAATATGGCATTTAAAATATTTTAAGAACTTAGACTTTTCTGGACCATGAAACAGATCTGTTTCTGGCAGTACCAATCTGCTTGAAGAGAATAATGGGCACTGAAGAAACTTCATGTAGAGTTTACTTTCTTAGTGTCAACAGTTAGCCACTGGAGAAGAGCCTGTTCTTGTATTGACTGCTTGAAAGTATGCTGTATAAACCAGACATGCAGGTTCCATAGGAAAGTGACCTCTGAACTTTGGTAAAACAAGCCAAGATGGTCCTTTAGGTTCCTGCTTTACAGAGAAAACTGCCAGGCATACTTCAGGACACAAAGATTAGCGACTGACCAACTATATCAGAATGGGCAGAGCAGTCCTTTAAATTTCCTGCTTCACTAAAATGTATGCCAAAGATTCTGGGCCTGTAGACTGAGGTTCAATGCCTCAACCTTACAAATGAACTTTGGGTTGCTGTCCTGGCAGACAGGTGTCATCACTATCATTTCTAGACTTTGGAAATTGCTTGTACTTCCTGTTTACTCAGGTAATATTATACCCTTCTCTGGTCTTTGATGTAGTTGAAGATTAGACAGTTATAGGTATAGTTTTTCTTAGTTATTTTAAAAGGTATCTTGGATATGAAACTTTAGATTCGCAAGGATAAGGTAGATGAGAAAATTTTCTTTGATTTTGCTAATATATAAATAAACTAGATACTGTAACTGTAATTCTTCTTTGATAGCTGTTTTATGATATGAGTTTTGCTATGTTGTTATTGAAGCTTACTCTTTTGATTAGACAGAACAGGGAAAGTGATGTAGGATTTCTATATGCTGTGGATAAAGGACTGTTTTGGCCATGGCAGCTACGGTAGAAGAAGTAGGTGGGAAAATCAGCATAGTTAGGAGAAAGAGGACAGAGATCAATCCAGCTGCCCAAGGAAGCACAATGTAAAGGAACACAGGTGAGCCATGGGCCATGTGTCAGGACAGATGAATGGAAATGGGCTGAATTAAGGTGAGAGAGTTAGCTAGTAATGTGCCTGAGACATAGGCCTAACAGCATGAAATTAATATAAGTATCTGAGGCATTTTTTGTGTGTGTGGGGGAGAAATCCGTTGCATGCAGATCCAGAGTATGGGGCTAACTGGGCCGGAAACCTCCTGTTACAAGTATCAAATCTATTTTTCAGCACCAAGAAGGAAATTCTGGAAGAGCCAACATCTTTATTTATGTAAAAATAAATGAACAACATTCATTTCAATATATTAAATTGCTTTCATTCTTAGGATCTGGTAAATTGTGTGTGTGTGTGTGTGTGTGTGTGTGTGTGTGTGTGTGTGTGTGTGTGTGTGTGTGTGTGTAGTATGAGGTTTCTGGCCCGGACTTTCCGGCCTAACCTCAAGGTCTAGGCACACAGACCCGCAGTCCCGCAGAGACACACAGATGCTTCCAATAGTTTTAGGCTGATCAGCCTTAGGCCCAGGCATATAGCTTGCTAACTCTCTACCCTTAAGCTATCCCATGTCTCTTGTTCAGCCATGTGGCTCGGTACCTTTCTTTAAAGCTGCATGGTTGTCCTCTGCATCCTGCAGCTTCTCTCTGGTGCTCTGTCTGGCACTCTGCTCTCAGAGCTTTTCTTAGTCTGGTAGCCCCGCCTACACTTCTTGCCTGCCTTTGGCCAATTAGCTCTTTTTATTAAACCAGTGGGTGGGACAATTATTTACCATGAAACAATACAATACCCCTACATGTGTGTGTGTGTGTGTGTGTGTGTGTGTGTGTGTGTGTGTGTGTGTGTGTGTGTGTGTGTGTGTGTGTGTTTGCTTATGTGTACATCTATGAATTGACATGATCCTGGTTTTTTAGGAAAAACAGCCATGGCTCATAATAATTGAGCCATACCTGTGCTTTTTTCTCCTCTACAGGGCTGAAGCTAAGTTCCCAGAACTCACATCTCATAGCACACAACTGTCTGTAACTCCAGCTCCCAGAAATCTGATACTCTTTTCTGGTCTCCATAGGAGCCCACAAGTGGCATGTGGTATACACACACACACACACACACACACACACACACACACACGACACATTTGCAAGTATGTTCACATAAACACAGATAAATATAAAAGTGTTCAAAATAAATAATTTTTAATAATTTTTGTCACTTATTATTAGTAGATATTTCATGCATCTATTATAGTATACATTTTTATATAGCCAAGATCAGTTAAAATTTTCCTGGGTGAGAGGTGGTTGTAACTGAAAGAATGTTAAGACTCTGGGGTGTATAGGAACATTTTCTTTATTTTTAGCACCTGTATCAATATACCAGTGTTTTCAGGAAGCAGATTTTAACATTGTATTTCATGTATGTGTATGGGTGTTTTGTCTGCATATGTATCTGTGTACCACGTGCATGCAATACCAGAATAGGTCCAAAAAAGGGTATCAGACCACCTGAGTGGTACTGGAGTTAGAAGCAGTTATGAGCTGTGTCATGGTTGCAGGAAATTGATCTTGGGTTCTCTCAAAAACTAGTCATGGCTCTTAATCGCAGTGTCTTTGTGAAACCTTAAACCATATTTAAAAATCAACAACACAATTTATCAATTTATCATTTATTTATTTTTCAGTGTTAGAAATAGTGTCTAAGGTCCTCTGAATACTTAACACCAGATTCTGTGTGAGTTGGTGGAGGAAGGCTTATCCCCAACCACTACCAAGATGTTTTTCAAAATGTCTCTTTAAAAATTTAAAAATTTAAGAATCTAAAATGATGGAGAAGCTAATGAAAATGTTCTCTCTTAAAACCAAGGAACAGAGAAACAAATGACTATTTTACAAGGCTTGACATTTAAATGGACCAAATAGAACTATTACATTGACAATATTTTCACAGCTGGGAAAAGTACTGAAATATAAATGTCTAATGTAATGGTTATAAAAAATTATCTTTAAACCACTACAATACTGCCAAAAGCAAATTACTTTTCCCCTAAACTGTTCTGCACAGGGGCTTAGAAAATTTGATATGAGCTTGTAGGACTGACCTCCTTCTGTTTCTCTTGTCTCTGATTTTAGAGTATATTTATGTATCACAGACCTTTAGTTTCTCAGGCTTGAAATAAGAACTTTATCTTTTTGTACTAACTGAATGTATAAACAAAATATATATAATTTCTTCTTGAGTGGAATGACGTTTATAATTCAATGTTCTTCCTTTCTGGTAATTTTCTCTTAATCTTACAGAAAAGTAAAGGAAAATCTTTAGATTTTAAATGAGAAGAGAAAGCCTAGAACTGTTGTTTCATAAACTAATCAATGAGAGATGTGTTTGTAGATCCAGAAATTTAGGCTACAATGGCCAGTTTTGTCAGCATACAATCTAGAAGCATCTGGAAGGGAATTTTGTTGAGGTACTATCTAGAAAATGTTGGTGTGTGGAAATGTCTCTATAGGGGACTATTTGATCACATTAACTAAGGCTCAAATACTTTCCCAATGTGGGTGGCACCATCCCCTAACCAGTGACTCTTAACTCCATGAGAGTGAGAAAAGTCACTTAAACACATGCCTGTGTGTATTAATACATTTTTTTCTGTTCTTAACTGTTGTGTAAAGTCAGTGGATGCTCAAGTGCCTGTTGCATTGGCTTCTGTGCAATGATGAACTATAACCTGAAATTATAAGCCAAAATAAAGCACCTTTCCTCTCAGTTGTTTATTGGGGTCTTTTTCATAATAACTATAAATTAAACTAGAAATTTAATCATAACAATGAAGTGTGATCTGTTGGTTTTGTTTCTACTGAGAGATTTCTCAGTAGAAAGATATATATTGATCCTCCCATCCTGAGTTTACTGCAGACGTTGCTAAGTAGGTATAAATGACCCATTTCTTGGTCTCTAAGCAAGTCTCTGCATCATGGCTCCATTAATCACTTCCATCAACATACATAGGTTTTGCTCCCTTCAGTTCTACACAGATTTAGGAGGCTGGGGTTATCTGGTTCATGTTGTATCTCATATTTTGTAACACTTGACTTTTTTTCATCTTCTTTGAGAAATGGGAAGGATGGGAATGAAAATGTATAGGGACACTTGGGAAGGGCATCCACCTAGGATAGAGAAAATTATTTCAAAAACAACTGTAGCATGAATAAATGTCTATCTGCAGGAACATCAGTCAAAGATGGTTGTGAGTATAAGATGGTCTCCTTACATGTAATTGCTGTGATTTTAATATGGCTTGACCTCTACAAGGGTTCATGTACTACAGACTTTCCTCCAGTGGATCGATAATGGGAAGTAGGAGGCCCTTTAAGAGATGCAACCTATTGGAAAGTATTTAAGGCACTGGGGCTCTCATGGCCTTCACAGGATTTTAGTCAGTCCTTTGAACAAGTAGGCCCATTATGGTAAAAAGATGGTTCTCCTTCAGACTTGCTAACTTCGGTTCACCATACTGTTTCTATTTTCCCTCATATTCTCACTATACTACTGGTGAGATAAGGTGAAGAAATCTCTCAGTAGAAACCAAACCAACAGATCCCACCTCATTGTTATGATTACATTTCTAAAGTTATAAAGTAAATGAACCTCTTTTTCTTTGTTGGAATTTGATATTTGGTTACAGTAACAGCTAATGGATCAATACAGTATTACAAGTCATGTGAATAATGAAGAAGTGGCCTTCAAGATTTCTGAATGCTCATTCATAAAATCAATGGCTTCCTGAAAGACTCTTCCAAGCTCCCCACATACTTTTCCAACCCTCATATCAACAAGAATTTCTCTAATAATGATGGGAGAAATAAAAAAACAATATTTTTGCAATACGAAATAATTTTTTCTTTCTTCAAATCTAACTTTGAAAGTGAGAAGGGGAAGGTGAATATCATTTCTTTTTATTATAATAACATTAATCTGCATGCAACCATGATTGATTTTACAAGAGAATAGAGAGAACATTGGCATCAGTGAAATATAAAGCTAAAAACCATACAGCTAAAATATGTTAAAATGTTTCTTGAGATTAATAAAAAGCATTTTTTAATGAAAATCAAGGTAGTTTATTTTCTTTTAGTTATTTCTCATTTGTACATGTAATTGCATATTTTATTCCCTCTCACCGCAATTTTCTATTTTCCTCCTGCTTCTATCCACCACCCCCAATTTCTGTCACATTTGTAGTTTTGGTTTGCTTAATGTCCCACAGAATTTATCTAGGACCATTGACATGCTCCTGAATTTGAACTAACCATCAGAGTATGGTGGACTCCCATAGGCACAAGTTGAAGCCATGTTTCCCCCTATTCTAGAATTTGCTGATTGCCAACAGAACATTTCAAAGTTCTTTTTACTTGTATGATCCTGAGGTTAATATCCAGATCCTTAATGATTTTTTTTTACTTAATAAGATTTTCCTCCAACATGCTCAAACTTACTTCTTTTAATGCTCTTCAAAATCTCTTGTGCATTCTACAAAATAATGTTTATAATCAAATATAAAAATTAAACAGTACTGTGGCTCTGAACTCTGGCTTTCTTATGCCCAAAGGTATGATAATATCTTCAGTTGAGTCACACTTTGTCTGCCATAGGAGTTCAATACTTCTTGTTATTTATTGGTCCTTGCATGGGAGCTCTTTCAGCCATAGGCATTTCTTGTCCACCATTGTTCTTCAGTAACTTTCACAGTTACTGACACAGTGGGTGAAGCCGATGCTTATTACCTAGTCAAAATCTTCCAAATACTAGATAAAAGCTTGATTACTTATTTACCCAGATAGCAAATAGAAATGAGAATTCCTGGCCAGATGACCAGACTCATGTCGACCTTCTATTGGCTTCCTATTGTCTCTGTTATTTTTAGCATTTAATTTTGTGATGAATATTTCGGAGAAGGAGTTTCTTGCACAAATATGTTGGACATAAAAAACATCTACTCTCTGCTTTAATAAAGTATCCAGTACACTGTTGATTACATGGAGCTGGTCAATCTATCTGTCAATTTTGAACTATTTTCAATAAATCTTCTTGAATAAATGAGTATTTCAATGAATTGACAGGAAGCCTGTCTGGTCAGTGTCATCCAGAGGAATTTTAGAGTCAAGAATTCACACTGCCATGTAGCCACTGGGTAAGCCAATCATGCTGTGGCATAAGGCCCCACATGTATGAGTAAATGGGTAATACAAACTGGATCTGATAAATTAAAAAATAGGTCACAAAATCTGATGGAAAGGAGATAGATCAAGCAAGAGTTGAGGAAGATAGTCAAAATATTATAAAACAATTATATGAAATTCTCAAATAGAATAATAATAATAATAATAAAATCACATACTCCTTTCAAAGAAATTGTAGTGCTGCATTTATCATCATCATCATCATCATCATCTATTACCATTCCACTTCTTGATGATAATCAACAAGGCGGGTAGCGTTCTCTCCTAAGAGAGATGTGTAGTAGATGAGAAGGAAGATAGAAGAAGATGCAGGGAAGAGTTGAGAGAAAAAAAGGAGGAAGGAATTTAAGGAAGAATTCACTATTTACTACGGTTCAGTAAAGTATAGGATTTACAGCAGCAATAATCATGTTATATGGCGTAGTAAGTTTTTATGCTAATTGAAGTAAGCATATCACATCATTCAGAAGCAACCTTTGAAAGTACTGTGGTTATTTGTATCTAAGTAAAAGGAAGTAGAAACAGGACTGTCTACAAATTACTAAAATCAAAGGCTTATTACGTGAAAAGCCAGGTTTGAAATAGTGCCACATTTCACTTGGCTGCTTCTACCTTGCACACTGCATATCCCAGGTTTTGCATATACACACTTTAGAGTGTGGAATAGCCCTAAGAGGTTAAGTGGATGCTTTTACTGCTGAACTTCCGTAAGTTCAGCTAAAATATATTGCAGCCCTCTATTGGGAAGGTAATGTGATTCATGTAGTAAGCTTAATTACTTGACCATTGAAACTTTTATTTTACATAAATAATATTCCATAAAACGTATTTTAGAAAAGGCACCCCTAGAAATGTAAAAATATCCAACCCTTCATTCTAAGAATTAAACAACTATTCATAGTAAACAGGCTAAGTTTAATTGATAAAGTAGTAATGTTCCTGACAGCCTGGCCATGTATTCTAGAAGTGAATGTTTGTATGCATGGAACATTTCATTCAAATCACTCACCAAAGTCTGAAGTATAACTAGTGTCCTTAGAAGAAATGCATTACTTCTTTATAGATGATGGTTAGCCTTTCAGGACATTAGCAAATTATTTCTTACATAATTAGCTTTGTATAATTTCACAGAATATTTTATAGATATATGTAATATATACAGGCTTTCTTACTTTCTCCCAAAAGGTTCATAAGGATATTTTTATCCCCACTTCATTGATGGGAGAGTTGAGGTTTAAAAAAACACAGTTTTGTGTTTAACCCCTCTTGGTTTCACATAGATGAGGAATGGATAAGAGCACCTTGGGATGTTTAACTTATCAACATGAATTTCTCCATGCCAAGCATGGCCTTCTCACTTCCCAAGTGGCTGGAGAACATGGCATGGAATTTTCTACTTCTTTCTGCCCAATGTAACAGTGAGAGAAGTCTGACCACTGTCTCATCCTTTCTCTTCCCAACACTGTCTTTTGCTTCCTTTTTCCTACATTCTGGTCCATTTTTGAAATTTCCTAGTATTTACCAGGATTATGTTATATATATATCTGTTTCATCTGGTTCTTCTGGACCCACAGTGGGGTGTCTACATGTGAGGTCTCCATGACGAAACTATTTCTTGCAATGCTTGAGAGACGTCTGGTTTTCCTTTTTCACAGGTCGACTGTTAAATTTGTGCTGTCCATTTATCAGAGATGCTCTAAATGGCACTAAAGCTGACAGAGAACAAGCAGAAGCTGACAGCTTCACTCCAGTTACAGCTGATTAAAGGCTGCTGAGGCCTGAGGGCCCAGTTCTAAACGAGGACCACTCAAACTCAACCAGAACAATTCCAGCATGAATCTTTTACGCCAGTTACAATGAAAATGTATGAGTCTTCCAGCAGTTAAGGAGGCTGTGGAGAATGAGCCCAAGAAATCTGGTAGATAAGAATTGTATAGCTTATTTTGAAAATAAAATAAATACAAACACTAATGGAGCCAAGTGTACAGGTGTTCTGTGTACACGGAGACAGTGTATGAACCTCCAGACATGCCTGCATTTCTAATGATGCTCTTAATGGTTATTACTAACTATTATGATGCTAAGTAATTGGCACACAAGAATACATGATAATAATAGACCTCAAATTTGCATAGCACCTTTAAAATCCCAAAATGTTTTCACATCTGTTATCTTACTTAATACAAGGTGAGAATAGGAATCGGTATCCCAATCTTATACGTGATAAATTAGAATATCTCAAGTTTTGATGGATCTGACCGTGTCCAATGAGCTATCAACTTTCTGCAGACATTCTTACACAAATATGCTGCCCAGATTTCATGATTATAGCTGATTGCTGCAGAATCTACACAACAACATTCACTTTGATTGTTACTTCCTGTGTAAAAAAAAAAATCTGTTTATGGGTTTACAACTCTCAAAGATTCTCTATTACTTGACTATGACCTGTTTTTGGCCTTTCTACGCTCATTTTCCTGGTATCGGCATATTTGGCCATACAATCAGAGAATATTATTCAGAAAGTGATGGTAATTTATAGGAAGGTAGAATATTTGAATATCTGTACTTGATAGCTTTAATACACAAAATCTATAATGTATGGGAAGTTCAGCCAGAAAAAAAGTGACAATAAAAAGCAAAGGATTTGGACAGACAGTTATCTAAAGAAGGTCCAGGGATGTCCAGTTAACACTTGATTAATCTATACCATAAGTTATCATGGAAACAAAAGAAGACTATAGTGTGATGTGTTTTACACAGGCCAAGGCAGTTAATCTGAAGAAAGACAATAGTGATAAAATAACAAAAGATAGGCTGTTAAGGAAAATAGAACTTCATTGGTGGTAAGAATATACAAGCAAACATATTGAAAACACTTGAGTAGTTTCTTCAGAGGCTAAGCCCAGAAATACCATGTAAACCTCCATATCTAGGGGTGTACTCATGATGATGGAAAACAGGGCTTTCCAAAGATGCCTATATGCTTCTAAGCTACTGTTGACTGCATTGTTATCCATAATAAACAAGGTGAAAATGACCTAGGTATCCATCAACAGACAAATGGGAAAATAAAATGGGTTATATACATACAGCAGAATATTATCATGCTTTAGAAATAATAAAATCATGGTGCATGCGATGACAGAAGAATATAGAAAACATACTTAGTGAAGTCAGCTGCATACAAAGAAGCAAAAATTACTGTACCAGTCCAGTGAAATGAAAATTCTAGAAGAGAATCAGCATGGTCTTATTCTCCCACCCCCTCCACCTTGCCTTCTTTTCCATCGTTGGGTACCAAATGTTGGTCTGCATGCAGCATTAAGCATTGCTATGACTCCAAGTTACGACTATAAGCTCTAAGAAAATTCACAGAGTTAAAAGGTCGCTTCAGGTGTCCCAGGGGATAAGAGTGAGAAGAACTAAAACTTTTTGGTTAATAAATACAGAGTTTTTGCATGAAATGATGAGTAATTTCAAAACGGCACTGTGATGCTGGGGTTACAGCAACAAGCTTATACTTAATGCCCCTGGATTAAAGGCTTGAAGTAAAGTAAATTTTATACCACCTATGTTTGCTCACACAGAAAATTAGAAAGAATGAAGTGGTGTTATTTTAGTCTGCAAAGATTCATTATGACAGTTAGAAAAATGGTTCTTATTTGCTATATATTTTCACTTTATTTAGCTTTGAGCATGTTATTTAGCCCTTCCCAAAAACTCCCCCCCCCAAAAAAAATTTTTTTAGAGAGCAAAGAATCTAGAAAAAACTTGCAAGTCATTAATAAGTCAGCATTCAGTAAAGGGTTTTTAATATGTAGATTATGAATATATATTCCAAATACAATTATTTTGTATGCTGAGTATATATAAAAATATGTAAAACTATGTATATAAATAAAGCAGAAAAAGTAAGAATTCAAATTTTCTGCAAAAGACAGATACCATTAAAACAAATTTTTCTTTAGGTTCTTAAACAGAATTAAAAACCACAGTCAAATTTATACAAATAATAAAACTGAAAATTGATGTAAAACAATTGAAGACTTTAGGTTAACAATCAATATATATATATCTATGTTTTATATTTATCTTTATAGTAATGATAGTTTTATGATATAAAATATTCTTGCATAAAGTAAACAGCTATGCAAAAATAATAAGCAAATATTTATATTCAAATCATAAACTTCATTTACATATCTTTATTATTTTCTATAAATTTTGACGTGGTATGTTAATTTTTCTATTACATACATATTTGGGAAATTCTGAAATGTAAGCGAATGGATATTAGGGGGCATATTCATGCCATCTATTGATTCATCTATTTTTCACTTTTAATTGAATTAAGTTTTACAGTGTTCAATTTTTATTAAAAGATTTTCATTTTCTATTGACACGGTCTATCATTATGGAAATCATTTGTGCTTCTGTCATTTCACTAGTCTGAAAAAATTCTGAATTCACAATTTGAAGTAAATGCGTGTGTGGCAGATGAGACTGCACAATCACGAAGGTGGCTATCTCCGGGTGAGGCTCACCCACTGCACCCCTGATGTTTTGATGCCTGTGTTTGTTTTTTTCCATTGGAAGAAACTCAGCTGCACAATTTGCAGAGGTGAAGGCCTGTGTTTACATCTTCTTTTACTAATACTTATGATAAATAAAAGCAAAATACAACTAAACATGCAAAACAAAGAAATGAAGAAACAAAAACCTAAAGTAGAGATTCCAGCGAGCACACACATCTCTGCACCATAACAAAGCAGAAATAAATAAACACACTGAGTCCCAGGGTGCCTGTAAAATATGCAATCAATGTTCTTCTTCTGTTTTTTGGACCAATTTGGCAATTTCAAGTCAGATTTAAAATTTAAATTCTAGGATATTTTTCTTCTTCATCTGGTGGTTGTTTTCAAACATTATGATACATTGTGGCTTCATTCACAGGCACCCAGCAGGGGTTTGGCACCTATGGCTTGATTTTATTAGCTGTGGTTCACTTCATGGTTTGCTTCTGGAATGTACATGGTTTCCAAATGTTCATGCAAATGTATTATATATATGTATATATATTATATATATATATATATGATAGATGTGCACACACACACTTAGATATAGATAAGATATATATTTCAATTTATATAAACTTTAAACCAGGAGCCATTGATTAAACCATCCCCCACAGTCTATGTTTAAATCTTTGTCTTCATGCATTGGTTCCTGAGGCCTGATTTTCAAAAAAAATACTGATAAAATATCTCTCCACAGACTTCTTCAAAAATAAAGTTGGGGTACCCATCTGTAGGGACACCTATAACATTCCTTTTTTGTTGTATTTTTTAAATCCTTGCTCCTGGCTTGAGACTACCATCAAACCAAACCACTAAATTATATACCAATTTACTTGGATTTCATCAGAGGAGTAGTTCAGAGTTATTTGTATATTTATTTGTTAATAATAAACCTTTAAATTTTATTATCTAGATATTCTCATGAAGGTGGTTAACAAAGTATATTTTTAAATATAAATATGTAATTTTGAAAACATTAAGTGTATAAAACTCACAGTTACGTTATAGAACAATGTCATCATAGTTTTTAACAAGCAAATTTTTTGAAACAAAACAACAGAAGTTTTGAAACACTTATCAATTTTTATTTTACTTTTATGAACCTTTTTATTTTTTGAGACTGTCATAGGTGAATAAATTTATCAATTGTTTACTTATTCATTCATTCAATATTTTCCATTCCTGATGTTGAATTTTGAACCAGAGTCCATGATAAAAATTTAGAAAATGAATTAAATAAGAGGCACAGAGAGTTTTCCAAATATGGTAGGGAAAAAATAAAAATAATAAACTTGTTAACATCATCTGGGGGATGGCCTGTCATATTAACCCAATGCTTTATGAGAGAAAAAGTTGACTGATGATTATGTTGATTGACATTCCCTGTGTACATGAAGAGCATCTTATAAGACATACTTCTGTCTGTGGTTTTGTACACTGTGAGCAAACACTTCACTGACATTGGTTTTGTGGGATATTTTGTCAATGCTATGAGCAAAGTAACTAATATGTCACCCCTCCATCCTGGACAGCCAGCCAATGGGCTTTCTTGTAGAACCAGAGTGCCAACTGTGTCCTTTAACTACATCTGGAAGGATTGCCCATTACAACTGGAAGGCCTGTGATGTACAAGAAGTGAGCACATGAAACACGCAAATCTGAGGAATTTAACAAGGTTACAGCACGAGGCACTGAGAGGTCAAGAGTGGGCTGTGAGTCTAGAAAAATCATGAAAGTCAGACAAAGCAAAGCACCCAAGTCAGGAAAGATAGGTTCTGACCATTTGCTTAGACTTATTCACACATCTATTCCATGTCCTTGTACAGGCTGGAAACCCTAGTTGATGAGCACCAGGATTCTAGCAAAAGTTAGCTGTCACAAATGCACTCCAAGGAGCCATAGGTGGAGACTTTTCTCCTTCCCACATTTGGATCCAGCACTGTTCTGAGTACCAGCCTGGGCCTTCTGCAGAACACTTTTGAAAGGGAGGAACACAGCAAGAAAGGATGAGACAGAGGTGACTTGTTATGGGGAGGGGCTGTTGATAGGGACCAGACAATGGATACAAATTGAATGTCCAGGATCCAAAGCAAAAAGCTAAAAAAGTATGCAGATCTAGGTAGATATTTTGGATAATAATCCTTGTCCATTGTCAGCTAAAGAGTTTGGGCTCTAAAGAGCTCTCAAAGTCATTTTTTGTTGTATAAATGGCTATAATCTTGTGTCCTAAAAACCTGCCTGAGCAATTTTGAGTTACAAGGAGCTTCTTCTTTATGATTCATCTTCATTTCCGTTAAGAATCAAAAGACTTGACCTGTCAATCATAGATGTCCTTCTCCATATGGTATAGCCATATCATGTATGACTGCAAAATGATTAATAAAAATTAGAAAAATTTAGTCAAATACAGCTTTGTCTTTAACTACATGTCTAAAATAAACTGCAAATATCTTTGTGCAGTTTACTTCTTTATTTTAATTTTTCAAAAGATTTGTTTATGCTTATTGTATGTGTATGAGTGTTTTACCTGCATGTAGGTCTGTGTTCCATATGCCTGTCTGGTACCTAAGGAGGCCAGAAGAGGGCATTGGCTTCCCTAGATTTACTAAGAGTTGTGGGTCACCTGACCTAGGAGCTGGGAACTGAATCCAGGTTCATTACCCTGGCCATCTTTCTAGCACCCATTCCTTGATTTTTTAAAAAGATTAATAATAGCAACATCTCCCATGAACACATATTTCATCATACCTTGGAAAAATGCCACAGACTTTACAAATGCTGGAGTTTCTTTTGGATGGTTTGATTTAATTAAGTATAAAATCAGAGAAAAAATGAGCACTCTGTAAGGTCTGGCTACACCACATCATGGAGGCAATAAGTAGCCTTTGAGGAGCTGCCAGCTGAAGTGATCAAGGTTAACGCAAGATTAATTGTCCATCACTCACCGGAAATCTTCTGCCAAATATGACGTGCACTGTAGCCAGGCTGAGAACAGCCTTTCCTCACTGACCCCACTTATTTACTGCTTGTTTCTTGGCATGCTTGTTTTAGAAATATACATAACCAAGAAGATATGAGAAAAAAAAAACCTTGTCTGGGGCTAGAATAGTTGTATTTCTAAATGATTTTTGTATCATGATCATTATTCAGGGTTTTTTGATAATACTGGTCCAGGCAGAACAACTGGGGATTTTATGCAGGATGGAGTCACGATGGGCTCTGCAACAGACACTATGCAATTCCTCTTCGATTTCTTCCAGCAACTCAACAGCAGGTGCTTCTCTGCCTGTTATATTGATTAAAAAAATGGCTGAATTTCAATAGATGGAAGTTTTTTATAGGGAAAATAGTCAAAGCACAGAAAACTCTGAACTCGTTTTTTGTAATGGAAAGTTAGATAGCCATCCAAAAAGATGCAAATGTGCATGTAGGTGTAGGTGTGGGGATACTCCACATTATATGAAAACTTTGCAGACACTCTTGCTCACATGAGAGCAACGTGGATTACATTACCATAAATGTATTTTTTTTCTTCCAAGTCAAAAAGAATCAGTTGCTATCTAATAGAATCCCTTCTCTTGGATAGACTCCACATGCAACGAATCTTTATATAAATATTATTCAACATGATAGTGTCCATATGCAGGATTGCAAACCGTAGACAGAAACATTTTTGTAAAGTAAAAAGTAACTTCATTTTACAAATCATCTTCTAAATGTTACATGAGAGCTGTTCCTATCTCCTAAAAGTAATTTCCTCCTCAATTTCATATTTCAGTGCAGATAACAGTTATTAGCAGCTGGTTCAGTCTACTTGTCTATACAGCTTCCTTTCCATCTAGTTTGATATGTTTCTATCCTTCTCCTTCATCTACAAGGTCTTAGGACATTCAGGTAGCCAATCTGCCCTTAAATATGTCTCTAAGGAAATGGCGCTAATTAGTATTGGAATTTACAGCCTTCCATTTTATTGACTTGTCCTACTTTCTTCGATAATTAACTAATGAGTAAAGTAATGAGCTATGTTAGTCAGTCATGCTGTTCAATTAAATGGCAAATCAATTATTGAAAATAGTTTCGGACAGCTGTAATGTTGGCATGATGTGTGTGTATGCGTGTGCATATTTAATGCAAATGTAATTATGTCCTAGATATTACAAAGTCAGTGTATGTGAGGGTGATGTGACTGAAAATGTCCTGTCTGATTCTGACTGCAGCACAATTATAATCAGTTATCAAATAGAATCAAGACAATTTTTGCTCATGGCCTTTGACAGTTTGTAATTCTTATTTATCCAAGACATCACAGTTTCTTCTGCTTTATGTAGAATACCTTCCTAAGCAATATCTAATGGGTGGATAACAATGAGTGGGCATGGCATAAAAGTCAACTTCTTTCTCTTAAAAAATATCCAGGGGACATGATTAAAGTGGAGAGAGTATTTACTTGTGATTTTATCTTTTTCTTATAACATTAGGTCCCATCTGATTTTTTTTCATGTTTTTTTAATTGTAGTGGTAAGCTACCCTTCACTATAATAATTATGATAGAAACACAGTTTGCAAATATTTCCTAAGCTTAAGAAGAATATAATTCAATCTCACAAAGAAAAAGAGCACAGGAAAACACACACACACACACACACACACACACATCACTCTGACTAGAGCAAAAGCGTGTTTGACAAAGGTAAAGGGACTTTTGAAATGTCAGCTTCGGAATATCCCTGGAATACAGACAGCAAGATTACAGACTCCCTCAGCCCTGTCCTCTGCTACATTGCTGTTTCTCCATTTCCAAGCCTTCTCGGCTTCTAGTTGCTCCAGTCTTAGGGAGTGTCTGTCACCTGTGTCCTTTTTCCTTGCCTTTCATCAAGAAACTATTTTACTATGGACTTCAGCTATGAAGCTCTGCAGGGATTTTTGCTTTCTCTTGACATTGTATCGAGCATATACACTTGACCTATATTAACTAGGTCAAGCTACATTGGAGCTACTTTAGCACATTATATGGTTTGGATCATGAGTCTTCAAAGATGTTATTTACAAAATTACAGTTATTCACATTTGTAATAATCTATCATTTGATTAGGATTTTTTATTTGAAGTCTATTTTTCACCTTCATATCTTCATGACAGCCTGAATCATCCATATAGCTAAACAATTCTGACTATATTTTCTTATGATAAAGTTTACCTAGACTGTGGTGTCTAGTTTCTTAGATCTATCTATCTATCTATCTATCTATCTATCTATCTATCTATCTATCTATTATCTATGTGTATTATCAATCTACCTATCATTATATTATTTATCTCTTCATCTATTATCTATCTATAATGTACCTATCTATAATCTCTCATTATATGACCTATCATCTATCTATCTATCATTGACCCATCTATCTGTTGATCTACCTATTTTATAGACAAGGTATTGATTATGCAGCCCCATCTGGCCAGAAGTCTCTTAGTAGACCAGGTTGGCCTCTAACTTGTGCTATTTTCCTGCTTCTATCTCCTGAGTGCCAGAACTAGAATCATTAACCACTATGTCCAAGAAGGTTGCTGCTATCTCTCTCTCTCTCTCTCTCTTTTTTTTTTCAGAGCAAAATTGAGGGAAAATTTAGACGGTCAAACCAAACTTCTGTTCGCATTTAGGAATGCAATTCACACCTTCAAAAAGCAAATTCTTTTAAAGCATTAAGATAATTTTTTCTTTCCTACCACAGTCTTGAATCTTAATCTTCTAATATCATCAAGCTCTAATCTAGGAGCAAGAAAGCAAAGCCAATCAAAGCCAGGTCAGAAAAAGGCAACACGAAGTTTCCATTTCTAAACAGTTTTAATTCTCTGTTTGTGTTCCTGCCTAAATGGAGACAAGGAACACAAACATTCCCATATGAAGGAAATTAGAATTTACATATGAATTACATTAGAAATATGAGCTCCATCAAGGAATAATTAGCACTGTCCTGGGTTATGTGAGGGCGAACAAAATTAAATAAGAACAATTTCAAAGACAAGTTTTGTTTTGCCTCTTCAACTCAGCTGGTTTAATCAGTGCTAATGGCTGAAATAAATTTACTCTGTCTAAAGGAATGTACAGCCTGCCATATTGTGTGAAAGGCCATTACTGACTTCGTAAATCATGATGGCGATCAGAGGACATCACTCACCAGCCCTGGATGTGGCTACTCTGAGCTTAATGGCAATTCGAAGGTGCAAAGATCTGATCCAATCAGAACATACTGTACAGGCCAATGTTACAGCAATAGTCCAGGGAGAGATCATAAAAGTCAGCCAGACTCGAAGGATCAGAAGCCACGTATTGTAGCCCGCGTTTGTTGCTGTTGCTGTTGTGATTGTTATTTTATGCTCACAGAGGACAAAGACTGAAATTTCTCTGCACAACCCAGCCATGCCCCCTCAAGAAAGAGAGAAATTAAAATATCAACTCAAATCAGCCTGCTGGTATAGATATGTTCCAGCCACTAAACAGGGCTGTGGTTTATGAGAGCCTCCCCTAATGAGCTAAACTCCAGTGACCATAAAACTGAAATATAATTATGACATTAAAGATGCCTATATTTGAACTTAATTATTAATTAATTTAATGAGAAGAGAGGAGGTTGTAAAATTGCTAATTAAATGGCTCTGTAAAACTGCAGACGGTGGAGGATTTACCAAATGACGAATCCCACAACAGCATGTTTTTGCTATATCAATATTCTATTAATATACAGTAAGCCAGAGGTGCTGCCTAAAAGGTGTCTGTTAACTCCCGCGAGTGTACAATGAGGCACAATGGAAAATTGTGAATATCAGCAACCTTGAAGGAATCTCACTCCCAACCCCTTGAGAGTAGGTGGGGGACTCGGCCTCATCATTTGAGGCAGTTAGAGCACAGCTCAGCTGCTACCAACTGAGGAGAAATTCTGTTGAAAAGGATTAACCTAAGGTTTTATCATAGTGGATAGGAATATAGGCTACGTGTGGTTTGAGTTAATGGGAGGGGTGTGAGACTAAAAGAAATTTAAATATTAAGCCGTTATCAAAATAAGAAAACATCTCAAATATCATGCACATGGCAACACTGTATATTTCTGATCACATTCTTGGAGGTTAGTACACTGGAAAAACATATGTAGTTTTGATTTTTATTTATTTATTTTTGAGTGAGATGAACTTAAATTTAAATTCTGCCTCTACTCCACACTTTCTTGGTGATCTAGGCAAACAGATATGCTTCTTTGAGCTTCAGTTTCTTTATCAATAAAATGGGATAAATTCTTCCAGGTTGGTAGCATTCAGATGATTCTAACAATAAAATATTTGGTTTACTTTACTTAGTGTTCATGGACAGCTGCTGAAAAGTGAGACCTGAAGAATAAAACCCCTTGGGCTTGAGAAATGGTTCAGTGGTTGAGAGCACTGGTTCCTCTTCCAGAGGTCCTGAGTTCAATTCCCAGCAGCCACATAGTGGCTCACAGTCATCTGTAATGGCATCTGATTCTCCCTTCTGGTGTGTATGAAGACAGGTCACTCATTATATATAAAATAAATAAATATATTAAAAAAGAGCAAACCCCATGTTGACTTATAATCACCTGGAAGCAGCATGTGAGATGCCTACAACACAGGGGGGTGAGTGGTGCTTCTGCTTAGGCAGAGGGGAAGCAAGCCACCTGGAATTAGTAGCCCATAAAAATAGTGACTCAGTGAGAAAGTACATTATTCAGGGGAATTTTTATCCAAGTGTTTTTAAACATATATGGTCAAGTAAAAATAGAAAAAAGTCAAAATTTAGGGTCACATTCATAGAAAAGCTGAATGAATTTCAAATTAGTTAAAAATCCTTCTCTATGTGGCTGCTGAGATTGCTCAGTAATTTAGAGCATTTACTCTTCTAGCAGAAGATCCAGGTTCTGCTCCTGGCATAAACATTAGTAACCTCGCAATCACTTGTAGGTCCAGTTCTAAGTGATCCAGTGCTTTGTGACTTCCACAGGAACCTGAACAGAAGTGCACACAAATGCATTTAGTCAGTCATACACACACATACACACACACACACGCATCCATACACACAAACACACACATATATGCACATACTCACACACATACACACGTGCTTACACACACGCATACACACACACTACTTTAAAACTAAATCTTAAAAAACAGAACAAAAGAAAGTAATTTATACAATTATACAAAATTCAAATTTTCTTTAAAAATATATAAAATATAATAAATTAATTCTCTTATGATGAAAAGATGACTGAAATAGTTTTAAATTACAGCACAACATTTTTAATTATTTAAGTAAATGAAAAGATCTCGATCTTTTTAAAGCACATCTTATGGGTATAGTTTTCTGCTTATCATGAATTTGAATTCTTTTAAATTCCAAGGGTAATTATAACAATAATAAAAGAGGGCCTCTAAGGAAGGATCAGCCATCAAGAGCATTTGCTGCTCTTGGAGTTCTGAGGTCAGTTCTTTGTATCCACATAGTAGCTCACAACCATCTCTTAACTCCAGTTTCAGGGGATCCAATGCCCTCCTCTGGTCTCCGCAGGCAATGCAATGGATGCGGTACATTTGCATGCGCCATAGATATCAAATAAATAAGTCTTAAAAATTGAGTAACAGCAGATAATGAGTTAATGAGAGTGAACCAAAGGTAAAGGAAAGATGTATTGGTACATTTCCGCTATTCCAGCATTTTAGAGGAGAAGTCCGGGAGAGCAATACAAACTTTATGCCAGCCTGGTCTACTCAGTTCCTGGTTAGCCAGAGTTGTGTGGCAATACCTGCCTCAAATAAATAAAGTAAAAACAAAAGAAAAATGTTTCTTCAAAGATTGGAAACAAATTTTGTTTGACAATAAAATCAGTTTAATAATTGAAAATGCCATTGAGTCTATTAATTTAGGGTATAAAAATTTATAAATAACATTGCAAAATTATGGGGTTGCAAAAAAAATGCCATTTATGGGTAAGGAACGAGCAGCATTAGAGGTCTGCTCCTCATTATGTGATATCTTGATTCCTAGAGTTCAGTGGTGATTAGAGTGAAAGTCTGCAAAGATTAATTAACTAACATTGGATAAGAAAATTTCAAACTAATTGAACAAGGGAAAGAATTCACCTCATCAGCCAAGTCCCAGATTGGTATCATGCAGCACAAGATGATACGGCACAGTGAAACAGGACATAATTATAACTGAACAATGTCACAGGAAGTGCTTCAAAGGCAGGGAAGGGGTTCACTGACTTTTCAAGGTGGAAAAGTAGAAGGGGTTCTAAAGATATGAATCTGTGAGTTACTATCATGAATGTACAATTACAGAAAATAGAACACACATACACATCACACAATACACACACACATACACACACACACACACACACACACACACACGCAATGCACAAATCCTAGGGATTGGGGAAAAGTAAATGACACTAGTGAACAGTTATTAATAATAAAAGAAACAATGTTGTTTATTGTAGCAATAAATGGGTAGAATAGTCATACCATTCTTAATTTTTTGAAGCTGTATTGTGTGTGCACTTGCATGTGTACATCCTTCAGATCCCTTGTAGCTGGAGTTACAGGAGGTTGTGAGCTTCCCTGAGCAGGTGCTGGTAATGCAGGCCCTCTGAAAAACAGTGCTGCTCTTACTCCGTCTCTCCAGCACCAAGGTAGCTGTTTTAATGAAAGTACTTAATGAGTTGTAAAGAGAGAAGAACATGGAATTTCCAACTCTCAAGCCCTCATCTCTAACTTTTCATTCCTGAGTCTCCTGTGAAGCCTAGCAGCCAGGCCTTTTATTTTTCCCACTATTATAAATTTGGTATATTCAGCCTAATATTTTTCTACATTTTAGAAAGTCTGCTGCTTTTTTTAAAATTAACATTATTAACACTAGTTACTGTATCCTGACTTCTTTCCCAACAGTCATATATTAAATTTGAACTGTATGCCAAGCAATTTTAAAATCTTACATAGTCAAGAAATGGCTCATGATGCTTTGGTTGATACCAAATTGTCCAGTTGAAGCTAGTTGCATTGTGGGGAGAGATACAAATTAAGAAAATGTAGAATGAATGTTTGGCATGTAAATATAACAAAAGTTTAGATGAAATACAGTTAGATTTGATAAGTCCTCATGTACCAGAGGTAATTGTAGGGGGATTATGTTGTTCCATTATAAATAATTTGTCACCCACTGGTTTAATAAAAACGCTGATTGGCTAAAGGCAAACAAGAAATGTGGGCGGGGCTACCAGACTAAGAAAACTCTGGGAACAGAAAGAACAGGGAAGAAATACCACAGAGAAGCCAGAAGAAGCAGAGGACAACTATGCTGCTCTGAGAAAGGTACCGATTTGCATGGCTGAACAGGGTAAGAATCATGAGTTAGATTAAGAGCAAGAGCTACCAAGTTATATGCCTGGACCCCAGGTCAATCAGTTACAATTAATATAAGCTTCTGTGTATCTATGTGGGTATGTGGGTCTGCGGGTCTGTGGGACTGCGAGACTGTGGGTCTGTGGGTCCAAACCTTGAGGCTAGGTCCGAAAGTCTGGGCCCAAAACTTCATACAACAAGTAATGATAACCAGACATCAAGGTCACCCTTTGAGGGCCCAAGGTCATATGAAAATCTTAGAAAGGATATTGCTTAGACACACTGTAGGAATAGGCACCTATTTCATGTTGACCAAAAGACTGTTACTTTCAGTTCCGGTGCTGAATACGGACAAGGTGAACTCACTGTAGCTACAAAACATGTGGTGGCATACTTCTCACCATTTTTTTAAGGTTATAGCTATAGTTATTTACAGGGTTGAAAATTGTTACCCATCTGTTTGTTCTTTCTTTCTTTTCCTCTATTATTCATAATTTCATCACCTTCTACATACACCTGCCTAGTATCAAATACAATCCAAAAATACTGTGTGGAAAGTTCTAGAAATTATTTATGAAACTGAACCTCTGTGCCATTGTGAGTTGCTTCAGAGTTCCTACTTTTCTCTCTGTTCCACATGGGCCAAGATTCAAACCTTCCTCCAGTGTTTCCATGCTGTATATGACACAAATCATTTGATTACCAGATTAAGTGACACAGTGTTGGAGTGCCTCTATGTCTTATCTTGTGCAATTAAATAGTAAAATTCTAAAGTTCAAGAATAGCAGTGTCAGAAATCACAGCATATTGTTAGATATTCAATTTTGTTGTTCATTATTGGTCCTCTTTTACTATATCTGATTTATAAATTAAACTTTATTATGGATGTGTTTATAGAGAAATACACAGAGTTTCTGTAGGAGAAAGTATTATTTGCAGTTTTAGGCATCTACTATACATCACATTCCACATGTATTTCAAGAGATTGTGTATACATACATTTGAAGAACTAGAATAAACCTTGCTTACTAAGAGTCTCATGTTACTTTTAGAAGAGGAAGTTGTAATTTTAGAAAAGTGAAATTTTTGAAACAAGAAAAAAAAAGAATCATACAAAAAGTGGAGAATTGGGAGATTATTTTGCTCTTTATTTATTTTTAGTTTTGACTACATTGATTATGTGGGTGTGTTCAGGTGACCGTGTGTGAGACACATTAGGACAGCAGAGGAGAACTTGCTACCAGTTCTCCTCTTCTACCACACGGATTCCTGTGATCAAACTCAGATATGAAGCCCATCCTGCTAGCCCAAGAAATTGTTTGTGTACCATGTCTCTTACAGGTCCCCGTGCATTCAGATGTAATAAAATAGCAAGTAGAAACTCAAGGAGCTGAGACCAGAGCTGCTTACAAGGGAGTAAAAAGAAATTTGGGGGTTAAGCACTCAGCCCTGTCATTGACTAATTGATGACCAATGGCAAAGTTTTAACTTACAAAAGCACTCAAAGTTAACAGCATCTGCAGCAAGCCCAAGAAAATGCCACTACTTTCTTTCCCTCCAATTGAAAGGCTACATTAAGAGCTGTGCCTATTAAATATTTCACAAATAAATCATAAAAGCGTAACCATAACAACAGGCACCCTGGATTATAGCATGTGTTGGCCTTCCTCTACGGCTCATTGCCATTCAGAAAGAACGCTTTATTTTAAAAAGCAAAGATACATTTTTTGAAAGGACATATGGGAACTCCTCATACTCTTCAAAAAATAAAAAGCCTAAACATCTGGCATACCAAGTGGAGAGGGAGAAGAAAATGGGCTATTTAGGGACACCATCTTTTAACAGTGCAGGTGTATTCTGACGATGGTATGGCTGAAAAAAATGCTTTGCCGAGCCTGGCTCCAGATAACTGCTTTGAAGAAACTGTAGATAATTGCTCATTGGTTTTGAAATGGTTTTGTTCAACCTTCCTAATGATATACAATTTTGCTATCCCAGGATGTTTCCCATTTATAGTCTTGCACTTGTAATCTGAGAAGTATTCAATCTGCTTCACTTTACAATTGCTTGATTCATGCTATGTTAAAGATTGCTGGAGGGAGGTGATGAAATGTCACAGAACATGGTCACATGGATGATGTCCTTCCCTCATGAAACAGACTCACCCAAAGGGAGCCAGTCAAATTGTTGAACTTTGCTATGGAGTCAACTGTGACTGCTTCCTGTATGAGTGCATATCTGATGGGGCATCCATGACTGATGCAGACTGAAAGGAAGAATCAGTTGTTCACCTTTCACCCACAAAGTCATCCAATCACATATGACATCCTTACATCAATTTCAGGTGTAGCAAGTGAATCCTTAGGTTCTCTTTGAAAATTCTATTGATCGCTTAGGATTTCAACTTGATGTGAAACATGATGTTTGTATTTTAACAAAACACATGGCAAAGAAGTAAAGCAATTTTACCAGGTGTTGTCCACCTTCCAAATCTTTGGTCAAAGGTTTCTGAAATGTTAATGAGATCTCCACAGTAGGAATTTACAGGATTTTTGATATATTAAGACACATTTTGTGTCTCTAGAGTCTTTCTCTGTAGTTTCAAAGGAGTCTGATTAGTCAGTCCTTGAAAAATGGCACAAGTACATCTTCTTTTAGTAGCCCAAACCACCTCTCTGTGTGACATCTTTTAAATTCATTTATTTAAAGAAAATCATTGAGGATCTGTGTTGTACCTGAGTCACACTAGAAGCTATGGATGGTTACAAAGAAACATTTAATTTTGCATTGCTCTTGGTGAGCAGAAAATCTCAGAGGGAAAAGGAAAATTAATAAGTAATTTCCTAGAAGGCATGAATTTTGACTTTAATTTTCTTCTGCTCTACTCTTTCTTTATAATACTAACACACAGTAGGCACTTGGTACTTATTTTCTGAATGAATACTGACAACATTGTCAAGGCTAAGGTACTAAATCAATGGACTTGGTATTCATGGTTAACTTTTCAGGGAGAAGTTGAAGCTTCTTGAAGGGTGACTATTAACTGACATCTAAGTTTTCAGAAAGGATTATACCTCAACTGCTTGCATCTTCCCAATTTGAGTTCTAAAACCAAGCTGCTAATAAAATAGTTTAAATGTAAAACATTTCATATTTTATTATCCACATTTATAATTTATATGAACCAGCATGCTAATTTACTGGGCAAACATACAGCCTAAATTAGAAAGATATATTTATTTTATTTGTGATGGGATCTAAATAACAAAAATGTCTTGTTTCTCATGTAAAATTGTGTATATTAAATTATTAAATAAAATTTTCCTATATTTGGGGTATTTTCAGAAAAGTAGAATTGACCTTAAATATTTTGGTTTTTATGTTAGTATATGTGTGTGAATGTATGTGTGTGTGTGTGTGTCTACTCATGCCTATGTCTAAATATAAAGGCCAGAGATCTGTCTCAGGTATCATTCCTCAGGCGCCATTCACTCTGTTCTTTAGAGAGAGGGTCTGATACTGGAAAATGGGATTTAATCAGGCTTGACTCAAAAACTAGGGAACCCCAGAGGGCCACCTGCCTAAGCTTCCTCAGCACTGGGATTACAAACTGTACACTTACTACTACACCCAGCTTTTTCTTTTGTTTTAACATGGGCTTTTAGGGGTGCTTCGGTCCTTATACTTTTATAGCAGGTATATTGACCACCTGGACAATCTTCCAAGTCCTGGATTCACATTTCAATTTTCCTACTTACTATATGAATAATGTGAGATTGTATCAGGTTATTCATAACAGCATGCAATTTCAAAATTAGAACTTCTTCATTTCTAGAACTTTTAACTTTACTATTTTCAGACCATAGTTGGCTACAAGAAAATAAAACTAAAGGTATGCAGGAAGTATACCACCAGGAGCATAAAAATGAATACCAATCAAATATATATGAGAGACTGTACCATGTGTCCAACAATTGCACTTACCTATTCAGTATTTCTTGCTTTTTCATCTTACTCCTTATTCCTGCTGTCCACAATCTCTAATGAAAAGAAGGAATTTCTGGTGCTGTTGTTCATTTTTGTAATCTGAAGTGTGATGAGATTATGCTCTGATACACTGTAAATAATTATCCTACCTACTTGTTTAATAAAAACATTTATTTGGCAGAAGGTAGACAGGAAGTATGGGTGGGGCTACCAGACTAAGAAAATTCTGGTACAGGAAGAGCAAAATAGAGATGCCAGCAGAGAGAGACACCAGTGGAGATGCCAGCAGATATAGAGGAAAGAAGGCAACCATGTTGCTCTGAGAAAAGGTACCAAGCCACATGGCTAAACAGATTAATAGAAATAGATTGAGTTAAGATGAAAGAGCTAGCTAGCAATATGTCTGAGACATAAGTCAATCAGCATGAAATTAATATAAGCCTTTGTGTGATTATTTGGGGCAAAGCAGCAGCAAGGCTGTGAGCAAGTCTGAACCTCTTTGCTAGCCCAGAAAGTCCGGGCAAGAAACTACCTATTATACTAAAGGTTTATCATCTAAATATGAATGAGTCATAAGAACCACTATAAAGTGGCAAAAAAAATTTGCAAGAGTCAGAGATAGGTAAGATAGAAGAGAGATAGTGTTGCATGAATGAAGGAAACTCAGGGCCAGATATCTGGGAAAGGCAGAGATACCAGAGAGAGTAAACACAACAGCCAGATCTCATCTAGCTGTCTTGCAGCTTCCTCAGCCTGCTCCTGGTATCCTCTCCTGCTCTGTCTTTATAGGCCTGCCTTAAACACATTGCCTGTTCAGTTAAGGCGTGGTACCACCACTGCCCTCCTGGGAGCCTGGAACTCCCTCTGTAAACTAATATGACCTCAAACTCAGATTGGATTAAGAGTGTAAATCACCACTCCCGAGAAAATCGCTGTGCTGGGATTAAAGGTGTGAGTGACCACTGTCTGATCCTCCTAGACTGACAGTGGGTAGACCCTTCTGATATGTCTGACTGTTTTTATTATATTTGAAAATATCACCACATATCCCTTTTCATGTCAAATTTTTTTAAAAAGTTGTAGCTAACATAAGAAAAAAACACATACAATAGGTACAATGATTATATACAATATATACAAAAAATAAATGAGTAAGTCCAGCCCATTAACAATTGACAATTCCAAAAAATATTCCATTAGTTATCCTATTTTGATAAATCCAAAGGATTATACCTAATTCACTTTCTTTCTAACTTGTATTACTAACTAAAAACTATTATTTTGATGTCTTTTAAACTAAAAATTTTAACTTCAAAGTTTCTTTTCTAAAACTGTCACTAGAAAAATGTAACTATAACTATTCCGTCTTCAACTACCTCAGCGATCCTAAAACGAAATAATATTTATCCAAGAAAACAGGAAGTACAAACAACTTCCAAAATCTAGAAATGACAGAGAAGACACCTATCTGCCTGGACAGTCACCCAAAGTTCCTTTATAAAGTTGGGACATCTATCTTCAGCCTACAGGCCCAGATCACTTTTCATTTCAGTGAAGCAGGAAATCTACTCTGCCCATTCTGGTATAGTTCATCAGTTGCTTCTCCGTGTGTCCTGAAGAATATCGGACAGTTTTCTCTGAAAAACAGGAACCTGAAGGACCATCTCAGCCTGTTCTGTCAAAGTTCAGAGGCCACTTTCCTAGTTAACCTGCATGTCAAGTTTAAACAGCATGTTGTCAAGTGTCAGTACAAGAACAGGTTATTGTCCAGTGGCTAACTGTTGCCACAAAGAAAGTAGACTCTATATGGAATTTCTTCGATGCTCATTTTTCTCTTGAAGTAGATTGGTGCTGCCTGGAGCAGACCTGTCTCACTGTCTAGAAAAGTCTAAGTTCTTAAAATATTTTAACTGCCATATTCTATGGATCTCTGAAGTTTTTGAGGAAGTCCTGTTCTGCTAAAATATATTTGTTTGATCTTGAAAGTATATTTAAAGCTAGCAAATCCTTTTAAAAGAAGATTCAATAAACTATCCTCATATCCTATATATCTGTATCTCCTATTTCTTTCTATATTTCAAAACAAATCTTAAATCTAATCATTCTTGTTTAACTTTTTTCTAACCATAGCCATTAACAATTTTTAACCAATTAACCTAAACAATGACAATCATCCATAACCCATTGAAGGACTAAAAACAACCCACCCCACCTCTTGGGAATGTGGTTTTGTATTTTTCTTTAACAAGTATGCTTGAGTTTAGAGAAGGAAAGGGCCACACTTCAACTTTAAAGCAAGATTTAAACTATAATTAAACAGGGACTTCACTTACAAAAAAATAGAGAGAGATTAAGCAATGAGATTATTTTCTTAAAGTGTATACTGGTACCAATAGTTCTGATATTCTTCTGTTTGAAAATTTTCCTGGATAGCCTCCCTTTTGCTTTAGATGTCTAGATGTCCAAGGTCTTTTAACTTCTTGAAGATGGATATTTCCAGTTTCCTGTAATGACAAAAAAGAAACCTGCCCCAACCCTTTGTTTTCTCTTACAACTTAAAGAATTGTAATATGTAATATGAGTGGATGAACTATCATTTCTTAGTTTCATGAAGTTTCTCTGGTTCAAATAGAGTCTTTATTAACTTTGATGGTATTCATAAGTTCTCTTCACCTGTGGAAACAAAAGCAAACCCCCTTCCCCAACATATCCTGGCTTCCATTCAGAGGTTAGTACATCTTTGAAGTAAACAGGCTGATTTAGTTCGGCTGTTTTTTCTATATTCCAATGTTTTTCAGCAGCTGTTGTTCCTTTCTCATTAGCATTGAAAAAATTCAAAGTTAATAAAGTACTATGTAGTCTGTCTCTGGGGATCTTTGTTATTTCTTTCTGCTTATTTAGCATATCCTTTAGAGTTCAATTTGATCTCTCTATGACTGCTTGCCCTATAGGATTGTGTGGTATTCCTGTAATATGCTTTATATTTTCATAAGCAAAAAATTGTTTCATCTTACTAGAGACATACGCCAGAGTACTGTTAGTCTTAATGTGTACAGGTATTCCCATGATGGCCATAACTTCTAGCAAATGTGTGATTACAGAATCAGGCTTTTCTGAACTCAAAGCTGTTGTCCATTGAAATCCTGAAAAAGTATCTATTGTATGATGTACATATCTTAATTTTCCAAATTCTGTAAAATGAAATACATCCATCTCCCAGATTTAATTTCTACTTGTACCTTTAGGATTACTTCCTGCTGACAATGGAGATTAGTTATAGAGAAAACAGGTGTGACACCTTTTTACAATTTCTTTGGCTTGTTACCAAGTGATAGAGAAATCTTTTTTTAACCTTTGCTATTGACATGAGCTTTTTTGTGAAATTCTGAGGCTTCTAGTATATTTCCTATCAATAATTTATCAATTTCATCATTACCTTGTGCTAAAGGACCTAGCAGACCTGTATGGGATCGAATGTGTGTTATATAGAAGGGATGATATCTAGTCCTAATTATTTCTTGTAACTGAATACATAATGAAGTTAATTCTGATTCATAATTAATAAAATCAGTTGTTTCAATGTGTAGAACAACTCTTTCTGCATACTGAGAGTCAGTGACTTTGTTAAGAGGTTTGGTAAAATCTATTAATACCATCATGATAGCATATAATTCTGACTTTTGAACAGAATTATAAGAGTTTTTAACCACTTTACTTATATGTTCTGATTTGTAACCTGCCTTTCCTGATTTGTTTGCATTGGTAAAAAATGTAGGGGCTCTGGAAATTGGCTTATCTCATACACTATGAGGAAGAATCCAATTAGTTTTATTTAGAAATTTAATTCTTTTGCTTTGAGGATATTTGTTGCTAATATCTCCCAAAAAATTGCTGCAGGCTCTTTGCCAAGGTTCACTTTCTATAATTGGTCAATTTCTTCATTAGTTAAAGATACAATTTTTACTGGGTCCATTCCTGTCAATTGATGAATTCTTAATTTTCCCTTAAAAATAAATTCAGAAATCTTTTCCACATATGTTTTTAATTTTTTACTCGATTTATGTAGAAGAAATATCCATTCCAATATAACATTTTCCCTTTGCATTAAGATTCCTGTAGGAGAATGCTTAGAGGGCAAGATAATTAGATTGCAATTAAGGTCTGGATCCACATGATCCATATATGCATCATGTAATTTCTTCTTCACCAAAGCCAATTTTTTTCCTCAGCTTTAGGTGACAGTTCTCTCTGACTATTTAAGTCCTTGTCATCATTTAAGGTTTTGAATAAATTATCCATTTCATCATTTTTAATTCCAATAGTGGGTCGTAAATTGGCAATGTCTCCTAGTAGTGTTTGAAAATCATTGTGTCTTCTAACTATCTCTCCTGATTTGTAACTTTTGGGATTTGATATTTGTTGACCTATTTTTTTAACCTGAATAGTTAATGGGATCCCCTCTTCGTATTTTTCTGGGGCAATTTGTAATCCCCAAGTTGGCAAAAAAAATTTTTTTTTACTTCTTCAAAAATTTTTTCAAGTATCTGAATCGATATTTGAATCGGCCAGTAAGATGCTGCACATCTTATGAAAAATATAGATTGTGGGAATTTGTTACATTATTGTTCTACTGGTTTTTGTACAAAATACTGCACAGAGTGGGGCTATTCAATATTCTTTGAGGGAGTACCCTCCACTAGTATCTCTTTACAGGCTGAGAATTATTATAAGTGGGAACTGTAAAGGCAAATTGTTTTTTGTCTTGTTCTTATAAAGGTACTGTGAAGAAACAGTCTTTTAAATCAATAATTATAATAGGCCATTATTTAGGTAACAGAGAAGGCAAAGGAATCCCAGACTGTAAAAAGCCCATTGGCTGGATCACCCTTAGGTGTGTTACCATTCTCCACTTTCCAGATTTCTTTTTAATAACAAATATAGAAGAATTCCAAGGGCTGGTGGATTCTTCTATATGCTGAGCATTTAACTGTTCCTGTACCAGCTTCTCTAAGGCCTGCAATTTCTCTATTGTCAGAGGCCACTGATGAACCCATATAGGCTTCTCTGTTAGCCATTTTAGAGGTAGTGCTGTAGTTGTTTTTGAATGATCAGCAGCTGTTTTTCCTTGTTTCTGTATAACCTGAATGGTCTGTGACTATTTCTCACAATACCTTCTAATGTTTTTTCCCAGAACCATGTGCTAGTTTATGGCTTATTTCTGTATTTGGAGGAACATTAATCTGTGTGTTCCATTGTTGTAGTAAATCTCTTCCCCACAAATTTATAGTAATTTTAGCCACATATGGCTTTAATATTTCTCTCTGTCCTTCTGGTCCTATACACTCAAACCATCTTGCACTCTATTTTACCTGGGATATTGACCCAATACCCCAAAACTGAACATTTACAGCCCGAAGGGGCAAAATTGGATACTATAACTCTGGTGAAAGTATTGATACATCCTTTCCTGTGTTCAGCAAGCCTTCAATAATAACATCATTTATTTGTACTTTTAATTTTGGCCTTTGCTTATTGATAGAAGCTTGCCAAAATATTCACTTTATAATTTTTCCAGAATTTTTATTCTTTTTCTATAGATTTTCTATCATTTAGCATAGTATGTCTTTTTAAAATAGGTTTTAATTTTTTAAATTTTTCTGGGAAAGGGTTTCCTCCACAATGGAGGAATAAGATTAGACTGGATTTGATATGGGGGCTTTTGAAAGGCCCCTTGGAGCATTTCCCAAGGGTAGAAAGTTACCTGATATAGGGCTTTTGAAAGCCCTTTTGGATGTTTCCCAAGGGCAAAAGTTACCTTGTTTGTCCCTAGTTGATCTGCACTCATTAGTCCAATGTTTTCCTTTTCCACACCTTCTGCATACTACAGAAGGGAAGGGTGTTCTCTTGAGATTATTCGTAACAAAAGCACTGTTTCTGGGAATGCCTTGTTTACAATCTCTTTTTATGTGACCTTGCCTTCCACAATTGTAACATTTAACATTTTGACTTTTTCTTATACCTCGAGAAATAAGCTCTCCTACCCAGTTATCATCACTGTCATAAGACTCTAGATTAATTGTCTCACAAATCCAGTCATCCAAGGGTGCTGACCTTGTTTTTAATGGTCTAAGTATTTTTCTACATTGTGTATTAGCATTCTCAAAAGCCAGTGATTCAATTATTATTTGCCTGGCTTCTGAGTATAGTACCATTCTGTTTACTGCTGCAGCTAATCTGTGAAAAAGGTCTGTAAAAGTTTCTTTGGGGCTTTCAATTACTTTCATGAGTGATTCAGGTTTTTTTTCTATTTCTTCAATCCAGTCCCAGGCATTTAAAGCTGCCATATGACATAAATCCAGAGTATTCTCATTGTATAAAGGCTGCCTTTAATATCATCATAATCTTCCTCCCCAAGAAGTTGGTCTTGGGAGACTTCTATGCCTCCAGCCCTACTTCCTTGTTCTATTGTTTTAGCCTCCTCCCTCCACCATGATTTCCACTGTTTAAGCAGCCCTGCCTCTAAAACAGTTGTAACCATATCTAAACAACCTTTAGGCATGACCCAATTACAACATGACCAATTGTCCAACATTTATTTTACAAATGGTGAATGCATCCCATATTGCTTCTTTTACCCTCCTTAATTCTAGCACTTCTACTGGAGTCCAGCTTGCTTCTGTACCATCTTTATCATTCTTTGCTTTTTTTAAGATTACTGGGTATATTAATGTTGCCTGGTTTTGTCTAATTTTAGATGACCTTGATGAAATTGGTTCTTCATATTCCTCTATTTGAATCTGAATTTCTTTGTGTTCTTTCTCTGACAGGCTTTTTAAATATCCTTTTCTTTGCATTTATATTAATTAACTTTTTAAGTGATAAAATAGAATTCAAACAAAAAGTATTCATAATAAGCAGTATGCTAAACATTATGATAGTCCCATCTACCTTACTTATTGTTTCCTTCACTGGTTGCAATACCAAATCATCTAGCAAAAGATCACAAAAGGGCCAAGCACCCTCCATTGTTTAAACAAATTCCCTCTTTTTAATAAAATTGATTTACTCACCAGTTTTCTGTCTGTTGATGATTCAATTGATTGTCAAGTGGGGCAGCTACCTAATGTGATAGCAGCCCAAGGAGGGGTCTAAAAAGAACAAAAAGGAATAGCCTATCAGGAGAAAGAGGCCACTGTCTGAAAATTTACCAAGATGAAAATAGAATGGAAACATGTATGTCCTTATGCCTAAGAGTGGAGGTTATCTTTGAACAGAAAGCCTAGAAAGCTGGTAATTACTCCTTCTCTCACATGTTGCTCTGACCGGCCTGTGCAGTTTTTTGGGTAGGAAGGAGAGGAATCTGTGCCTCAAAGTTCGATGCCAGATGTTGCATGAATGAAGGAAACTCCGGGGCAGATCTCTGGGAAAGGTGAAAATATTAGAGAGAATAAACACCACAGTCAGATCTCACCCAGCTGTCTTCCAGTTTCCTCAGCCTTATTCCTCCTGGTTTCTTCTCCTTCTCTCTTTTTCTATGCCTGCCTTAAATATGATGCCTGCTCAGATAAGGTGTGACACCACTACTGCCTGCCTGGGAGCCTAGAACTCCTTCTGTAAACTAAGAAGACCTCAGACTCAGATTGGATTAAGAGAGTAGGTCACCACTCCCAGGATATTCTCTGTGGTGGGATTAAAGGTGTGAGTTACCACTGTTTGATCCTCCTAGACTGACTGTGGGTAGATCCCTCTGATATGTCCAACTGTTTTTATTATATTGAAAATATCCCCACAAGACAGTATCTTCTAGACATGATATGGCTTTTATACCCATGAACCCAGCAGCTGGTTGACTAAACAAGATCAAAACAGTCAACATTCTAACATGGCATGAGGAGGGGTTTATTGCATGAATTCTTGGTCTTAATCTTCTAATAAAAACCTGGAGCCAGATATTAGGAGGGAATGCTAAAAAATCAACAGATAGATTAACAAGCCCCAGCCAGTTCTTACTAGGCACTCTTTATGAATCCTCAAACTGAATGCTTGAGTCCTCAGCCAAAAGGGAAGAAGGTCACAGGTCAAAGGCTGAATTCCTGCCTCCCCCTACCTTATTTTATTCCACAATTAGCTATATCACTTCCTGGTTCAACCTTTCTAGTCCTGGGATTATAGGCATGAGTGTGTGTGTGTGTGTGTGTGTGTGTGTGTGTGTGTGTGTGTGTGTGTGTGTGTGTGTGTCTCCCAAGTACTGGAAGCAGAGGTATGGGATCCCAAATCCCAAGTCCTAAGATTAAAGTTGTGTGCCACCACTGATTGGCTCTGTTTGGCCTTGAACTCATAGAGATCCAGAGGAATCTCTACTTCTGCCTTCCAAGTGCTAAGATTAAAAGTGTATGTCATCACTTCCCGATTTCTATGGATAATTCTGTGGCTGGCTCTGCTCTCTGATCTTCAGGCAAATTTCATTAGATACATAATATATCACCATAAGGTTTCATGAGTTCCTACCTCTAACTTAAGAGCTATGGACATTTAATAGTTTCTGGAGAAGGAAGAACAATTTTCTCTAAAGCTGTAGCTCCTTTGGATAGCCACATCAATGTATGTGTGAGCAGTACTAATTGGAAACAATGGGTTATTTTAAAATGTGAGGGCACCATGAATGGTGATCCATGAATTTTCTTTAATCACTTAGGAGCCAAGAGCAGACAGATCTTAATGAATTTCAGTCCAACTTGATTGCCATACAACACTTCAGGTCAGCCACTGTGACATAGTGAGATCAGGTCTTAAAAACCAACCAAACAGAAAATAAACAACAACAAAACAATAATAAAACAAACCCAAATGAAATTGTGCAATTGGACATGGAAATTCATATTTTTTTTCAAAGATATCAATCCAGCCAGCCAGTCAACATTCTAGTATGGAGGGGTAAATGATTATGAGTTCCATTTCTGGAGAGCTGTACAGAGGAGAGTTAATGGCTTCTTAACTGGGGAAGGGAGAGTCAGTTTTCTTTAAGGGTATGTGTAGCTCTTGTAGGTCAACAATGCTCCAGAGGATGGCCCTACATCCGTAAGTATACAGGTGACTCAGATTTGAGTCAATGAGTCATTAAAAAGTAAAAGGTGGACACAGTGGTAGTGGTGGGACAATCATGGAAGTAGATGACGGAGGAGTTACCAGTGAGTATAATCAAAAATGCATTGTAGGAAAGTCTCAAAGAATTAATAAAAATGTTTTTTAAAAAATCACTCAATGACCACCAAAATCAAATTATCTACATAAATAATTTCAGACAATTCCTTGGGGCTTGGAAGCCAGCATTCAGCAGAGCTGACACTTGATGTTTCCTGGAAGTTACCAAGTGATGTCAATGATAATAATTTAAAGAACCCATGTGATAAGTTTACTAGGAAAATAAAAATTTGATTCAGTTGGCTAAGCTGTCACACTATAATATTTGAGGCAAGTGGTTCTAGATAATACAACTTCTTATCAATTTTTTTTTGTATGAGAGAAAGAACTTGATTTTGTTAAATCTTGAAGCCTAAATGTTTGGAACAGACTTGAGTGACTTTAAAACAGGGTCCATTTTCAAAGATGAGCATTATGAATTCTGCATAACAGTTTACTTATACAGCTTTGTGGCAATCAGCCCAGAACAGTGAGCCTGGACTTATAAAGGCATATTGTCAGTAACAGTATGATTAATACTATTAGAATTGAGCTCAAACCACTGACCCAGTGCATAAGTGTCTATAAAAAGGAGGCACTACATGTGTTAACTAGACTTCTAGAAATAAATGCTACTGTATTTCATCGTACAGATTCTGTTCCTATATTCCTCAGGCTGAAAGATGCTCAGAGCACAAAACTGCATCTTCTCCTAATTGTGAATTTTCCAGCAACCCCCAGAGGCTGTTGGCCTTCCTTTGTCTGTGGCCTCTTCACTCAATTCTTTTATATATATATAACATGAACATATGTATGTCTGGTGCCCATGGAGGCCCAAAGAAGACTCAAGAATGCCCGAAAATGAAGTTACAAATGGTTATGAGCTGCTATGTAAGCACTTGGGACCAAATCTGGTCCTCTGCAGGAGGAGTAAGTGATCTTAACTGTCATCACTGCTTTTGTCTGTCTGTCGCTCTATTAGTAGCCTCCCTGACCATATTGCCTTCACCTTCTCTATCCAATCTACTTCAGTTAGGTTTCCAATCACTGGATTTTGGGCCACTCGGAAAATCCAGGATAAACTTTCCTGCTTAGTCAGTGACTTCATTACTCATTGGCCATGTAAGAAGGTATTCATTATTTTACAAGACAAGGCAGTCTAATTGGCTAGTACTTCCAATACTGTGCATGTGTGTGTGTGTGTGTGTGTGTGTGTGTGTGTGTGTGTGTGTGTGTGTGTTTATGACATGATGTATAAATTAGAAATTTGATATACTTGGTAATAAAGCTATCCAATCCCCAAACTACAAGGAAGATCTGTAAGCTGGTGTCCCAGGAAGGGCAAACTGAAACACTAGTCTGAAGGTTAATAGGCTACAGAGCTGAAAAGCAGACAAGGGAAGCACATGGTCTACTCTGAAGACAGTGTGCTGTGTCATCAAGAAGTTTCAACCACCCACATAAAGTATAAGAGCAGAATTCCACAGGATCTCATCCTACTTGGGGAGAGTCCCTTTTTCTGAACCTCACACTGCTGGAGCAGGATCCGTCTCTATCATAGTGTGCATCCTGCTAAGGTCACTGACTCAAAATCAGTTTCAGCCCTTAATCGCCCATTTACAGTCACAGCTGTAGCTGTGGTGTTTTTAATCGATCAGTCATGAGTGTGTCTCTCCTAAGGATTACTGTACATAGCATTACAGCCAAATTCAGAATATTGTGTGGCAGCAAATAGTTGTACTTAATAAGCTGCACATGCAGATGACCTGTTTTGTCCAGTGAGATCACCCTAGGGGGCAACATTCTTATAAGATGCTAGCCCATCACTTTCTTCATTGGAGTAATGACAGGTGTTAGCGGTAGAATTTAGCTCTCATTTGTTATGGGTTATGATGTATATTCATCATTGCTATGACAGCCTTTGAGGAACACCTGTGTTAATGTAGAAACTGACTTGCTGGGATTATCTAGACTTCCCACTCCTAAGCATCTGAGTCCCCGGCTACCAGCTCTAAGAATTAGACTCCTACATATGAGCATTTTCTCTCAAAATTGAGCAACTGAGTACAAAGATCCAGGCTAGTGGATTGTTTGGGCTAATATATTCGATGTGTCACCCCTGTAAAACAGAAGACCTCCTGATTTCTGAATGCAAGAGGAAGCCAGCCTCACTGAGCCAGAGATCCGAGTCCCTGACTCCTGACCTTCTACCCAAAGACTGATGTTCATAAAGTCTTCCTGAGTGCAAACATACCTTTTGGAAATTGGGATACTGAGTTTGAGATTGGAAGAAAAAAGAGGCCCAACACCCAAATGGATCATTGAATATGCAAATAGACAACACCACCATTATCTCCATGCTTGTAAAGGCTTTACATTTTCACAGAGACAGGAGATCACATAATGATTGTTGATTTAGGGAGCATTGTGCTCTTGTATTTTCTGGGTATCCTCTCTGAGCCATAGAATTATTTCTAAAAGCCATTCCATGTATTCTCTCACAACATCAATATCTGAGAGGGATGGCAATAGATAGAAAAAGTAAAATCAGTGATGCTGCACTTTCTTGTGCTATGATTTGATACAATGCTACACAGGTTTCACATCAGTGGACCAAATGTTCTGGAGCTCTAAGGTAATAAAGCTGACTGAATCCCCATAAGCTTAAAGGCAAACTTGTTTCTGAAATATGTTTCAATTCCAGTCCAGATAAATGGCTGTTCCTTTAGGGATGGAAAGGGTCAAGTTCATCAACTCACGATCAAGTGACTAATGAGTTTCCTCATTCTGTGATATGATGTCATCTTGGAGATTCATTAGAAAGGGCAAGTTTGGGGCAGCAGTAAGCAGATTCTTTAATAAAGCACTAATACATTTCATCTAGAACAGAATATACCATAACAAAATTATTAACCTAGGAATTCAAAGACTGGTAAATATTTTAAAGTTATAATAATTTGGTATATTAGTAGATAATGGAAAGAGTTAGATTCTGATATTCATTTTGTTATTATTATAAAATAACATGTTTCATCTTAATGCACCTTGTTAAATCCCAACTATTTTGTACTAGAGGACGTTGTCAATGAATATCAAAAGACAAAATAAAGGAAAAAAATGTATTATTTAGAATAACAAGTCCTAATCATGTATATTTGTGGTCATATACATTCTCAATGAAAAAGAATATTTTTTAATTTACATAATTATAGTATTATTTAAAAATATTTAGTTTTCGATAGTGAGACAAACTGCTGAGAAATGAAATGTACTGTATTTTTGGGTCTACATTAAATCTAAAGAAATAAACAAGAGCCAACTTTTGTCCATTATGTTTCCAAGATTACCACAAGAAGCTCAAAATTGTAATATATACCCCCAAGATGCTCAAAACTGTAATATATAAAATTTTAAAGATGGATGAAAATAGGTCTGTTATTTGTTTTACATAGTGGTTTCGTAGTCCCTCCATCTGTTTGAAAGATGACACCATATCCAGGTAAGTTTTCTTCTAGCAACATGCACCTTGTTGAAGACAGGTGTGCTTTATATCAAGTGAGCACCTAGGGCAACCTTGTTGATAAGCTTCTGCCCATCATTGCAGTAATGGTGGACTCTTGTCACTGACTTATATACTTGACAGTGTTTGCTGAAAACATATTAGTGTCTACTAAAATAACACTGAATAATGTTTAGAATATACTTTGAAGTACACAAGTTTATAAGCTATTGCATAATAAATCACACTGAAATTAATTTCAGTTTCTTTTCTACTGTGGTGGGGAGGTAGCATAGAACAAATTATCCCCGCTCCAGTCTTTTAAGAGTGGCTATTCTTTTCTTAGATGAGCAGACAATGAACATATATTATTTCAAATATATTATTATTATTGTATGCTGGTGCTATGTGTGTGTTTGTGTGTGTGTGTGTGTGTATGTGTGTGTATATACTTGTGTGTATGTGCATGCCCATGAAAGTGCTCCAGGATCTGAGGACAACTCTCAGGAAAATGGTTTCTCATATTCCCTAGGTCAGTGATCTATGTCAGATTATCAGGTGTGCACTGAAAATGCATTTGTCTTTTAAGCTATTTGGTCTGCCTTAAAGATTTTATTCTCTACTTTTTGTGTTTTTCGCCTTTAAAAATATTTTCAATATAATATCCCAGAGTAAACATGCCAATAGTGATCTTACAGCACTTGGGAAAGTGATCGCTTACACACATGATGAAGTACCTGCACACTGTGACATTTCAATGTTTGTATATATCATGTGACTATCAGATCAGAGAGAGTTTCTTGACCATCATTTTAAATATAGATTTTTTTTTTTTTTATAGTTGAAAAGACAACTAATGTGGTCCCTACCAACTATTTTGGCATGTGAGATTGGTGATTTCCAGAGTTGCTATACTGTGCTTAAGAACATTAGAAGTTAGTTTTTTCATACAAAACCTTGCTATCCTCATTAGCCATTCTGTCTTCATCATGCCTTATCCCATTCATTTCTCTAGTCTGGTCAGAAAGCTAATTTATAATCCTGAGTCATGGAGCACTTGTCACATGCCCACAAAGTATAGAAAAAAAAGGTCATTTTTTAGGATGACATTTTTATTACTTTCTGTGAGTTTAGTATCATTCATGCCTCAATACTTCCAACATCTACTCCTACTTTCCTACGCACACAATTCTCTCTCTCTCTCTCTCTCTCTCTCTCTCTCTCTCTCTCTCTCTCTCTCTCTCTCTCTCTCTCTCTCTCTCTCTCTCTCTCTCTCCTTCCTCTTCCTATTGAATCCATTTCATTGGCCAATTATTCCTGGATGTGGTGCCTGCTCTGGAGTGCAGCTGATAAACCACGTCACATCATTAAAGAAAACTGACTTTCTCCCAAAAGCCTGCAAATTTCGATTACTCCTCTACCTCAGCTAGTTATGTGACTCCATGCCTAGCTCACTCTTCCACACAAGTATTTTGGTCTGGGCTTGAGCTTGCACAGGCTTTGTAAATAGTGTCACAGTCACTGTTAGGTCATACTGCATTTACTCTGGATTGTTTTGTTTTGTTTTTCTTGAAAACACTCCCTTCTTGAGTCATTTATTCTGATCTGATTGTCATGTTACAATTATTCATCACCTTTGGTTCTTAAAATCCTGCCTCCCATTCTTCTCCTTAGACCCTTGAGCCTTGATGAGAGAAATGTGAGATAGGTATGCCATTTAAAGCTGAGCACTCTGAAGTCTCTTAGTTTCTACCTTATTTGTGAGTTATATATTAATAGTCATCAGCTGAAAGAAAAGGCTTCTGAGGGAAACTGAACTGCCGCTTTATGTATTGTTTTGGAATTTTTGTGTGCATAGGATAGCAATAAGTGTTTAGGACACATTTTGTTACATCCTTTCAGTGGAATAATAGTAGGAGATTTTCCTCTAGGGTAAATGACCAATCTAACTACAGTTTGTTGACCTCAGTGTCAGACATGGCTTCCTTCTTAGGAAGTAGGCCTTAAATCCAAGTAAAAAGAAGTCGGTTACTCCCACAACATTGATAACACTGTCTTACCACCAGGCCTTTTTTCCCAGGAAGAACAAGAGAAACTATCCAAAATACAGTAGATCCAAATGGATATTTGTTAAATATTCCTTAGTAAACTAACAATGTTAAATTTGAACATGTCTTTCTTTAGAAGGCTAGATAGTTCCTGTTGAAGGAGACAGAAATGACATAATTTTTGTTTTCTTTTGTAGAAATGAGTTCTGTGGTTTCATGGTCTGTCTCGATCTGTGTTTATGTGTATACATGTACATAAAAGTCAAAACTTTTGTCCTTCACTCCAATTCTCTGCACATAAAGGCCTTGGGATACTCACTCAGCACCATTAGGCATTTTATCTTTAACCATGCCTATCGGTCAGCTGATTATTAAATAGATGCTGCATTTTGGCAAATAAATCAGGACATCTTTTCATGGGACTGAGCTGCTAGTATTGTTCTGCCAGCACCTGAAGTCAGAGCAACAACACTGTATGATGTTTCTTTCTGAAATGTTGAAGCCATTTTTGAGTACTCATTAATTACTTCTGGCATTTTGTCTTGTCAGAAGGAAAACAACTTTAGAGTTATATTTTACAATATGATACAGACTTTGTAAGAGAACATAGTTCAGATCATTTAGTTATGAAGCTATAATTCCAAGTCAACCTAAATATAGAGTCAATAATCTTAAAACTGTGAGTAAAGAAGGGAAGGGCTGGTGGTTGGGTTTTTAACCCATTCTGTTCTGAGACTAGAGCCCTAACTTTGTGTGCTGGGTGCAACAGAGAGTGTGCACATCTAAGGACACACTATATTAGTGATTCAAAGAAAGTAGTATTTTTAGAAAGAGTGAGGAAATGTGCTTGAAGTTTATTTCTCTTGTACGTATACGAATTTTTTCTATATCCTTCTTTATATATCCCCAAATCCTCTTCTAAAAATACCAAGTGTCTTCATGAGCCTTGCATTCTTATCCCAATATGATTCTTATCAATGCAAGCTCAGAGGAGACCAACTGAAGAAAAGGTAATACTGTAGATGAAAGAGCAGAGTTTATGATATACTAGCCACTAATATTTCACATTTATCCCTAAATCAATGGAAAGAAATTGCCACATTTGCAAAGTAGCGTACACACAGCACCCCGTGCTTTTGTTACTTTTTTGTCATCTAAATAAAGTTCCAATAGTTAAGACACCTGTTTGATCCATATCATAGAGGATTTCCTTTTAGACACAGGTTTATGATGGGTACCTAAACTTAAGATCACCAAACAATGCAATTATCTTGTTACACCAAACTTTGTTAAACTATTGTCCCAAGAGAATCAATATATTAATAACTAAGATCACTGAGGTAAATGACACACAGTAATATTTTAATAGAGGACAGAGTAGGGACAATTTCAGTTGTTTTTTTTTTTTTTTTTTTTTTTTTTTTTTTTACATTTCTTCTTCCCTGGTTACTCAGTCATTCACTTCCTGCATATTTGGGAGGGCTTAGTTGGAGATATCTTTTGGTAAATGTGCTGGCTAGGTTTCTGTCAACTTGACGCAAGCAAGGGTTATTTGAAAGGAGGAAACATCAATTGAGAAAATGATTCCGTAATATCGAGAGGTAAGACATTTCATTAATTAGTGATTGATGGGTAAGAACCTCGCCCATTGTGGGTAGTGGCATCTTTGGACCAACGGTCCTTGCTTCTATAAGAAAGCAAGCTGAGCAGGCAGTAAGCAGCACTTCTCCATGGCCTCTGCATCAGCTCCTACCTTCAGGTTCCTCCCTGTTGAGTTCCTGTCCAGACTTCTTTTGATTATGAATAGTGATGTGTAACTGAACTGTGAGCTAAATAAACCCTTTCCTCCCCAGGTTGCTTCGGTCATGATGAGTCATCATAGCAAGAAGAACTCTGACTAAGAGTGACTATGCAAGATCAAGCACTATGTTTTGGAACCTCTGATATTTAGGCATGGCAGTGGCTAAGGATGAAGCATAAGCTCACGAGGCAAGAAATCAGCAATCTGTGTCTTTTCTGTTGTTCTAAAACTTCTAGTGAATGACCATTTTTCTCAGTTTTGAGGATAACTCTACAGACATTCCTTAACTATTTAAAACATGTGCAAGAGAAGCATTTGACTAACTAAACAGGAAATCTGGTAAGAACTTACTTTTCTTAAGAAACCACTAAAGTGTCCAAGAACCATGTCAAGAAGGGTGTTAAAGGGACACAGAACCCAACTTGGAAGAGGTCTGACCCAGTCCTGTCAAGCTGGAACAGAGCCCCTCAGGCTGCTCCTTTCTGAAGTAGCCATTTGTCTCACACAAATCTAAAAGTTGACAAGTCTAAGATCACAGCAGCCTCAAATTGAGTTTACTGGTTATACCCAGGTCTCTGTTGTCAAGATGGCACCTTTAATACAGCAATCCTCTAGAAGGGAAAAATCTTTGTTTTCACCATGGAAGCAAAGATGAAATGATTAAACACACACACACACACACACACACACACACACACACACACACACACCCAAAACAAAACAAAACAAAACAAAACAAAACAAAAACACCTCTTTCATGATCTCTACATTTCCCAAAAGGTTTCGTCTCCAGATACTGTTGAATTTTGGATTGATTTTACTGGAGACAGACAAGTGATACCATTATACAAGAAGGTCTCTTGGAGTTAGTTGCATTCCTGACATGTGAGTTTTTGAGGGTACATGAATGTGTAGAAAATGTCAGCTACTCAGAAGTGGGACAATGTAAAAAAACAGAAGAAATTACTCCTATAAATGTAAGTGAAGAAACAAACCAAAAGGTAAGTAAAATCTCTTGCAGTAGAATTCAGAGTAACTACTACACTATGAATACTTAGAAAATCACCAATAAATTAACTCATAGTTAAAATTTAACAAAGAATTGCATACTTACATGGAATCATGTCTTCCCATGTTGGGTTATTGATCATACAGCACATGTTCACTATACAGTGTAAAAACGTAGAACACATTGAATCAGTTGCCAAATATTCATTCTTTTCTATCACTTATATTTGGGTGGATAGTATGTACTTTCAAATCATATGAACTAAGAATTTAGTATTTTTTTATTGTGCGTGTGATGTTCTTACTAAAAATGTGTAATCAGAATGATGAGGAAGTAAAGCCAAAGAGAGCAGAGTGGTATGGAATTGACAAGAAACAAATACAGAGGGACTGTCCCGCGTGAGGGCTGATTATAAAGATGTTGCAAAACCAAATGACCTTGATGTTGAGTTGATTTTTAAAAAGTAGCTATCAACGACATTTGATGATTGATAAAATGTGAATATAGACTAACCTAGACAGAATTATGACTCCCTAGATGGCAGAGTCTTGCCAGCTGCACTGTAGTTTAGACAAGAAAGAGAGAAAGGTTTAGGGAAAAGTTCAAGGGGCTACCTACCATAAACAACTTTCTGTTTATAAGAATCTGTCTACCCACCTAGATACCTACTCTAGCCATCATCTATGTTTGGTCAGAGTGTGAGGTATCAGCCATCAATTGATACAGCAAATTACCTATCACCAGGGAATGGAAATGATGACTTGTGAGAAATTTGTGAGTCTTCCTTTCCAGGATTTATAATTCTTCTGTACTTTTGAAGTTAGAATAGAGTCCGACATTAAAAAAAAAAAAATCATTAAGTACAAGAACTATTTAAATGGTAAATATATGCCAGTTCTTTGAAAACTAGTTGAAATAGACTATCATTTTCATTTAATCAACAACTAAAAATGACCATCTAAATGACAGACTAGGCCCAGAAAACTTTCCTGGTGAACCTCGTCAAAACTTTAGGAACAAGAGAATCTACATGACGATAAAGTAAAACCTCAGTACTAGAAACAGGGTCATTGTTGATTTAGATGTTGGAGGTACATATGTGAATTTTACTAACCTAAATATCTGATGTGATGTACATAGGGCCAGTGCATACTCAGTAGGCAAAAGTGCATGCTGTCAAGCCTGAGGACCTTAGCTCAATCCTTGGAGCATATATGGGAGAAGAGAACTAACTTCTGATTGTGTTCTGAGGCCCAGTCCAAACATATGCCATGTCATAGATACAGACATACACACACACACTAAATAATCATATTTTTTAAAATGATTGTATGATTTGTATGCCTGCTTGCACATAATATGACAGCTTAGTAGAACAGCTTGCATGTATCTTTGTGGATGAGGAAGTCATAATTATTTTGGTTTATGTTTCCATGTGGTCTTAAAATCCCCCTGACATAGTAATACATCAGATGTTCTGTGAGCTTTCAGAACCTTTCACCCTACCCTAACTTGTTCTCCTCAGAATCCATTTAATGTTTGCTTGTGTGCATCAAATAGCATAAACATTCAATCCTAATTGCTGATGTTGAAATATTATAGGGATAAAATAAAAAAAAAGCCATGACATGTTTCTTTAGTTCATGCGAATGGTGTTTTTCACTTTCCCAAACCGAACTTCCTATCGCATTCAGCCTTTTGTGGCCACATCCTACAGCCATCTTGCAGAGCACTTAGAAAGTCTGGAGAACCGCTCCGCTCCATGTGTATTAATCCACTGTAAAAACAAACATCTCAAGTACTTGCTCTTTGATAGTGTCCGTTGCTAATGTTGGTGCTGATGGTATTGGTGGTGCTGATGGTATTGGTTGGCTTATTTCCCAGACAATGGCTGAAGGATGGGAACTTGGTCTCAGAATTTTAACAGACTTTTGTTCTTTACTGTCTCTTTTCCTTGTGCACAGGATACATTTGGTGTCCATTGCCACCTTCTCTGTATAGACTTGTCTTTTATCTTTACGGAGGAAAGAATATTTCAAAAGAGCAAACAGATGCCTTTCTTCAGTCTTGCACCATGGTGCTGGCACATACATGATGGCACCAGGGAGGATCTTCATGATTGAAATGCTGCATATAAAATGTAACCAAACAAGGGAGAAAATGCCCAAAAGCCCTTTGCTTTACGGCATTGTCCCTACTGTGATGAATTTTCTGAGAGCCACCCAAGTATAACTATTTATTTTAACTAAAGTAATCGAGATTAATGTCAGCAGTTATGACACACACTGTCTGCTAAAGAATACATAGAACAATTGCTCAGGGCAAGCTTCATTAAGAAGTCAGATAAAATTAGTAAAACTGATTATATTTCAAAACTCAGCAGCAGCTAAAATTGCCATTCAGGAGCTTCCAATTAACACAATCGGTCGTGTTCACAATCAGCTATTGTAATCTCATTAGCTTATTATATTTTAATCACTATACTAACAGCACAGCTAAATTTATTTTATTTTCCCTGGCTCAAATCTGACCAAATTGGGCATGTGGCCTACCTAGCATTAAACGCCGGGACCTTTGGAATTTGGCATCTTACCCAATTCCTTTGGAGGAATTAACCCAATCAAGAGTCAACCACACATAGGGCCGCTTCCCTGACAGTGAGAAGAAGCACGCTGCACACAGACATCTAACTTGGCATCTACTGATGGGGAAATTAATTATGTAGCCGACACTGTGGCTCACATAATTTTGTAAGGGCATTTGGAGAAGTCACAGTTCCTAAAAGAAATGAAAAGGAACATGGAGGCAAAGTGGCGGAAGGGGACAGGCCTCCAATAGCACCATGCTTAACTTCTATACCTTTCTGTTTTACTGTCTTGGTTCACAAATATGTTCTAAAGATACTGTTTTTGCAAAACTATGAAGTCTCCCCCACCCCGTTTTGGTTAAAAAAAAAAAAAAAGCAGCCAGCATGCAACTAGGAACCCGGTGTTTCACTGATCCCTGGTACTGCCTGCCTCAATGAGATTATGTTCTATTGATGGCAACTGGGGTGTAACAGCCATCTACAGAAAGCAATAGCTTGCCCCATTTTCAGGCTGAAAATGCTGTGTGTTTTATGATCTGCTTCTATCTTGCCCACCAGGGATGCGTCTGTGGCTAAAGCCATAATAGGATTTTCCTAAATGATAGAAAAATACAAATATTCTGACCAACCAGCTTGCAGAGGTTGCTTACTTTCCAGCTAACTTTAAGACCGCATTTTGCCTCCACCTCTTAAGAATATCTTTGATTTCCCTTTTGCATGATGAAGGCTTTTACAATGGGCATTGTGATCATTAATTGCATGCTGTGAAAGGAGAACAAACGGGGAGAGAGCATGCCAATAGACTTACAAATCCAGGTTCTTGGCAGAACCTCCTGAAACAGGAAAGAAGGGATGAGGGAAATATCTGTCGCTGAGCATGATGGGACGTTCAGAAATCCTTCCAGAGCCTTGAACCCCCACTATGTTGTTTGGAGTAGTAGAGACTAATCCTATCTTTAAAAAACAGCTACTCAGCTGTTTGTAGTTCAGGGTATTTTCCAATCCATAAATGAATAAATAAATAAGTGAAAGTATCCTTGAAAATCTCAGGAGGGCCAGGTAAATGGAAATGGAGGACGGAGCCTTCTGTGACTATCATATTACCATACCTAAACACTGAAAAGGTGAACGTTCATCATTATTAAAATCATTCAATTTGTGTCTTTAATTATAACTTTTGGGGGCATGAATGGCTCCAGAGAAATTAGTCTTCTATTTGCTCCATGAAAGAATTTAATAAGTAATACATTATGTTAACTGATTTTTAAAAATCCATTTAATTTCTCCCTGAATTCTATTTTAAGCTGATGAGTTCTGATATTAGAGAATTTTCTACCCATGTGTCTCCTTTTCAGGTGGTCATATATCATTGTCTCTTATACCATGAGGTTCTGAACTTTGTGTGTTTATGATTGAACTTATATATTACTTAATTTGAGACTCCTTCTATTTAGCTGTGTGTTAACCACCTCCATTATCATCATCTGAATGATGGTCTTAGCTTGCCTTTGACCTATCACCTCCATTCCTAATGATGACTCTTATAATTAGAGAGCATATCACAATGAGACTGTAATAAATACTTGCAGAAGGGACTGAGAAATGCCTCAGAACTTGAGAGTGCTTGTTCTGCCATGCACACATGTCTGATTCCCTGTACTGCTTACAATGGTGGCTTCCAATCATCGCCTGTGGCTCTTAATCATCGTCTGTGGCTGCCAATCATCACCTGCAATTCTAACTGCTAGGGATCTGATGCCTTCTTCTGGTCTGTGCAAAAGGCACTGTATGCATGTGGCGTTCACTTATGCACACATACACATAAATGAACAGAAAAAAAATCAACCTTTAAACATTTTCATTCAGAGATTGAATAAAGTCAGGTCATGGCTCAACAAGGCCAAGGCTAAGTTATCATAAAGATCCAAGAAGGTTCTGAAGGGATTTCATCTGGACATTTGGACATCCATAATGGTAAACATATCAGATACAGTGTTGAGTTTTTCTTAAAGAAATCTACCTGAGAAAAAGTTATAAACATATGTTTGGTTTTATTAGAAGTAGCCAGAAGGTTATAGTGTGCTTTGAAAGAAATACTTAGAGGACAAAACATAAACCATTTTTCAAGATGCTCTGGTGTCAGTGCCTGCCTGTCCTCCTGTCTCCTAATACCCTGGGCCTTACTGGTAATGGACTTTCTATTCCCCTCCCCATGTGTTTTTTTAGTTCTTTCAGATGGTTTTGAACCGCACCTCTCTATAACTGCATAGCAGTGTGTGTAAGTATTCTTCAGGTGAAAGGATCAGTAGGTTGTCATGACTCTAATAAGGACCCTGTTCTAAATGGCTTATACAAATGCAGTAAGTGTGCTTTACTAACTCATCCTCAGATTTCTTTACTTGGAGTTAGCTGCATCAATCTATAAAGCACTTGTGCAGCAGGGCATGAGGACCTGAGTTTAAATCCCGAGCACACACATAGAAAGCTAGGTTTGGTGACATGCACCTAAAATCCCATTTACATTCCAGTGTAAAGACTGGAAGGTTCCTGGGCATTACTGGTTAACTCTGGCTCCAAAAATAGGTGGATGTCATTCTTGAGCATGACATTCAAGGTTGTCCTCTAGTATCTACATGCATTAACCACAAATATGTATCTAAACACATATGAATGTATACATATAAGAATGTGCACACATATATATTCACATGCATGTGTAAAAACTTCTTGTGCTTAGCTTGAATCATATGAAGTTACTATCCTGATAGGCCAAAAGTTAATAATTTTGTAAGGTTTTATTGATTTTGTGTTTTTGACACATTCTTGATGTTTGGTCAAAACAATACAAAAAGAATACGTTCCATATTGGAATACTCTTTTATTAGAACCAACTTTGGACATGCTACTGATCATGAATAATAAAATGTTATTGATATTTAATGTATTAACATATGCATCACCCATTGCCTGGGCGGGCTTGCACAGATGAAACAGCTGATTATATGTGTCTATGCGAAGTTCAGAGGTCCACCCCCTCAGCTTCCCATGGTCCTGATCATTAAACGACTCAAGATAGGATTAGTGGCTAGAAAAGAGCCAGTCATCTGCTCCAAGTGTCAACCAGGAATAGCTGGTGGACTTGTTTATTCATCCAATTAAAAACTAATTGTTCTTTTTTTTATTGAGTGAACATGTATCTAGTAGCTACCATGTGCCATTGAGTCATGTCTGGTTCACAAGCAAGTGCAGTTTAATTGGAGCAGCTGCATGTGTTTAATTATGTGGTTCTTCTTTCTAATAATCTAAGCCAACTGGTCACAGAAGGTTATAAGGCATATAGAGGAGTCCCTGAAATATCTAGAAGTTTGGTCTTCTTGTACTTAGCTGAGCCATGTGAGAGTCCTCCACTTTTTTTTTTTTTTTTTCCTGATTTACAAAGGAATTCTTGTATTGTCTCCTACTTCTTTGTCCCAGCACTTCATGCCCAGGATCATTTGATAATTTATAACTTTCACATCAAGGGGTTTCAAACTTGCTACTGCTGGCTTTGGCAGATAGAAATATGTTCAGTGAGTGGGCTGTTTTGTATCAGCATCTCCGGGATTTACATGTCAGGTATGTATAGACCACACCTCTCTTTCCATCTTCCTGCATCCTTCTGTCATGGCAACCAAAGATGACTCCAGGTACTGTCAAATATTTCCTAAATAAGGCAGCACAGAATCAGCTCCAGAAGAAGATAGAAGTAGTTCATATGAACTATGAAACAAGGGCTTGTTTGTTTTGCATGACCCAAATCCTCCAGGGTGATATAAAGCTCTCTTTGGTTGACTTTACCTTTTATTTGCTTGCTTTTCAGGCAAAACATCCCTTATATGCGCTCATGACCAAGCAAGGTTTTAAACTTCTCACTTGGTGGAATTCCAATGCTCACTCAAAATCCTACTACTCTAGAAGTGGAGACTAGAGGATTGGGAACCTGAACTACATAAGGAGATTGAAGACAGCCTCACATGGGAGATGTGGTTATTGTAAATTCACAATAATAATCTATACTATAATATCTAGAAAAATGTTTTCTTAAAAAATAGTTTTTTTAGAAGCCCGAGAGGAGGAAGTCACTCTCCTCTACAGTGTTTATAAGTAGAATGTCCCCTATGTAGTTATAAGTAACATGATGTTAACATTCACACGGAGGGCATAGGACCTAAAATTATCATGTGCTGAGGAATTATTGTCTTTAATGAAGCTGATGAGAATGCCTCTGAAAGTTAATAGATTATCAAAGATCCCTTTGTTCCCTTCTTTGTTAATGACCGATGTTGTGCATATACAAAGCTCTCAAAGCACAGAACGATTGAATAATTAGTTTTAGCAGGATTGGAACACAGTTCTATCCCTCAAACTCATCTCTGCACAAATCCCAGGATATCTGAACTCTAGAGAGGTGACCAGTGTGTACGAGGAAGTAGAAGTACAAGCAGGGACCTGCTATGGGGTCTCATGCTTTCATCTTTTGTAAGGAAAGCTGAGGTTTGTTTTTTTGTTTTGTTTTGGGTTTTTTTGTTTTTGTTTTTTTTTTTTTTTGTCCTTAGGAAAATGAAATTAATTTGGAGTCTTTCAAAAATCTTGGCATGTAAAATAATGCAACAGAACCCCAATTTGGGGACTGCTGTGTTTGTGTCCCTAGTTAAGCACCCTAGATATCAATACTTAATGGTATTCTCTAAGCTCAGCCAGTGAAGAAATTAGGCTTGTTATCTATCAAAGCACATTTTACTTTTTGACAAGTAAAAGACAGCATGGGGAGTGCAGGAAGGCAGAAATGAAAGCTGAAAAGAAAACTCATATAGCATCTGGTGTCCCTTATCCCCTGATGGTCTTTCATAGTATCATGCGATGAGCTTGTTCTGATTTAAGATATGATGATTTGGTTTGAAAAGGGGAAAAAAAAAGAAGAAGAAGATGATGAAGAAGAAGAAGCAGGGATGCTGGATGGAACCTGCCTAGCAGCAAATGGAAATATAAAATTCTGCTCAAATAACTGGCAACAGGACAGATTTTCCACAGCCAGTGCCAGCAGTACCATAGTTTATCCATCTCTCTTAGCTGAATTTGTAAAGTGCATTATCTTATTGGTTTTAAAATTTCCATTTCACTTATTTGCAGGAGGAAATTTGAACAAATCATGTATGATGGATTGCCTAATTTCCCTGACTGAATAAGCCAGTTTTATGTGACTGTTCATTCCTGGATTATCAGTGAACAGGAGCACTGATCAATTTTTAACCCGAAAGGAAATGCTGACTGAATTCTTTCATTTAAACTGCTTCATTCCTCTAACCCTGAGCAAGCTAGGGAAAGAGTTGAGAAGGGTCTTCTAAAGGAGTTTGCATTTGCTTTTCCTTTTTAGCTCACATGTTAACATCGACTTCAGCCACAGATGCCAGGAGATCAGTAGTCACTCTCGGTGACATCATCTTTGATCAAAAAGCCCGAGGAAGAAAGACCCAGAAAAATGCCACTTCCTACCTCAAAAAAATCTGGGCTCAATTTAATCCACTGAACATTCTTCTGGCTTCATCTATAAAATCAAGAGAATAAGGAAAATCAAATATGAAGGAATCATATTTTTCAAATTACACAAATCATTTTAGGCTCATTCTCTGAGGAAGTAGCCCTTGATAGTGAGCAAGGAGAAAAATTTGTATTTGTTAACTGGAACCTTCTGAGATGGACCCTTCACAGATGCTCAAAATGATTTCACTGCAATGACACCAGCTCTATTTTTTTTTAACCCTTTGAATTAAATTTAAGGAGCAGTCACAAAAATCAATATTAATATCTAAATTGTAGACTTTGAATAACTTGGCAGATACATTAGGATATAGTTTTCTTTCCATTTATTTTCTTTAGTTTTTCCTGCTAGAAAAGAGTTTATTTTTTATTTTTTTAATTTTAATTTTTGTTTTTTGGGGTTTCTTTTTTTGCTTTTTCTTCTCCAATGCCCTCCATGCTGACATTTTAGTAAACACTTCCCAGTAGGCATTGCGAGGGAAGGAAGCATCTTCTTGGAAGAGGCAAGAAGGGAGTTAAAAACTTTTGTGCAAGTAGACTTGCCTGTGAAATGTTATCTTTTGTTAGTTCAAAGGTTCCCAAAGATATAAATTCTTCAGCACTGCCCCGAGGTGCTGGGGATGTAAATTGAATACTTTACAATTTGTAGACTGTTCTTGCAGTAATGTGTAGCTCCTCTGTGAGTGAGTGGGGATTTTTCAATTACTAGAGTCTGAAAACTCAGAGATTCTTTAGGGCAGAAAAAAAAAAGATTCTCCTTAAAGTTGAGCCACTGATGTTCAAATTAGCTGCCAAAAGCATCATAATGATCCGTGTTCCACACTTTGCTAAACAGGGAAAAATGGGCCATTTTTATCAGGGGGAATATAATCTCTTCTACCCACAACCATGAATAACTGCTGACCAGGTTAGGTAATAGGTAAAAGTGAAATAAGTTATTCACGTGCAGTGTATATAAAAAACTGATATCATTTCCAAAAAGATTCAAATGAACTTTTTAATATTTTGTGTGTATATGTTGATGGAGAGGGGCTTCTGTTGAAATCATAAAAGTACAACTTTTAGGCTTTCTGTTGACTTTTTTTTTTTTACAAAAATAATGAATGAATAATGATAAAATGCTATATAATTTGTGAGACTGACATGCTGCCTACTATGTTCAGAAGGCACTAATGGTATATAATTTAAAATTAGGGAAATTTCACAATTGCCCATTAAACAAGTTAAAAACACCAGAACAAGAGAAAGATAATTTTTTTAATCTAATTCTGTTAATTCATTCTTACAAGATGCCTTCGATTTTCAAGATAATAATTAACTCTCCATATTTTCCCCATGATAGAGCTGAGTTACAGTAAAAATATTAGAATAAGTCAACACAAAGGCTAAATCACAAAATGAGCAAAAAGAAAATGATGCAACACTGGTGTTTTCTAACCCTTATATTAAGAGTGAATTGTGGGCAAATAATGTGTGATTTAGAGGACAGCTATGGTGGGATCTTTTTTTTTAACCAGGATAAAAATATTGTTTAGTTTTCATCTTAATTTTTTTTTTAACCTAAGCAAGTGTTCTGTTCCGATGCTTGTATCGGAGGGATCTGTCTCCAGACAGCTTCGAGTTCAGATCTAGACTTCCTTATTTTCCAAAGCAGCTTCTTTCCTAAGTAGGTCACATAGTCTCCTGTTGTCCTTTCTCACAAATGTTATGTTCTCTGTCAATGCAAACTGCTTTTGATAAGAAAACAGGTCACAATCAAGACCCCCTTCATAGATGTAACCAGACCGTTGTCATCCAGAAGCACAAGGAATAGTCATCTTCCAGGACTGAGTGTTAGTCCTCTAGGAAAGGAAGGATTTTAAAAACATAGGTTGTTGTTCAAAGCCTTAAGGAACCCTTTGTTCTATATTTCCTGTGCGTGATACTTTGGGTGGATGTAAAAGATGAAGTGCAAACACAAACTTAGGTCTGAATATTTGCTAAGTCAGAAGATAGTTTAATTGTGTTTCCTGGAGGGGATGTGCATCTGCGGAGAGGGGAGGCAGAGAAGAGGAAGGAGGTGAGCCTTGGTCAGAAATGTCATCGATGAGAGGATAATAATAATAAATTCTTGTGCTTCCAGTTAATAAGCTTGTATTGAGAAACTACTATATTCTAAGCAATACAGCACAAATAGAGATCTATAATTTGATCAGAGGGGTTTTAATCCTAATGCTTTACAATGAATAAAATAAGTTGAAGAGAATTGAAAGGGAACTGTATTGCAATCTTGGAAACTAGTTTTATGGTATTTGCTGATTTCAGACTAGCCTGAACTAAACCTGTCTCAAAAACTTTAAACAGACAAAGCAAGCAATGTGGAGTCTTGGAAGCATAGAAATGTTGATCAAGGAGAATGGGCAAATGCACTGAAACTTGGGGACAATGCAAAGCAAAGAAAGGAGCCAGGAGCCAGGCTAGAGTCCTTAAGACATTTCTTCTTATCAAAGGTGTGGAGAGGGTTGGCTCAGTAGGCAAAAATGCTTGACACCAAGCCTTACCTCTAGAATTTGATCCTTGAGACTCATGAAGTGGGAGAAGAAACCACCTTTGTAATGTTGTCCTCTGGCTTTGGCATGCACATCATGGAATGCCTGTGTGTACATGTGTGTGCACGAATGATAACAATAAATGAACAAAGTCTTAGGGCACAGAGGTGTGGACTTCATGAAACTTATAGGGGACACCATATTTCCATGACCTAGAGGACACACTCCAGTTTTAGGGAGTTGAAATGAGTTGGTAAATGAAACCTGTTCAAGAATGCTTTGGGTCCCATTAAATTTAACGTTTTTTATTTTTTCCTTACTCCTTGCATTGAAAAACAAATTAGGTCAAATTAGCATTACTTTGGCAATTGCTTAGGATTTTTTATGAGCATTCAAACCTTTAAAAGCCAAATTTTAAAAAAATGAATAAATGAATAAAACAGAGTGCAGAAAGTCTGTTGTTGCACAGGTAGCAAGCATATTGGTCAGTTCAATACAAGTCAGTTCCTCAACTTCCCAGCATAAGCCATTTCCACTAAACTGTCCAACTATATGCAGAACAGACAGAAAGAGCCAGGCATGGTGACTCCAATGTATGGGGGGTTTGCTGCAAGAGCCTCATAAAGGATGAGGCCAGCCTAGGCTACATACAGAATGCCAGACCAACCTAGGCAATAGTGTGAGAACATGTCTAAAAAGAACGTGGGGATAGGAGAATTCAAATTAATGATCATTTCTCTCCCAAAAGATAAAAACAGACACAAAGGAGTATGGAAGGCAAACAAAGTCAGAGCTGGTAACAAACAAAGCAGGACCGTGACCATATTTTGAAATGAATATTCTGCAGACACTGAAATGCATTTGAAAAATGTAGTGTAAATGATAAGCTCATTTCCTTTTAAAGAGAATATTATTAAGCAATAGATATGCTTCTCATATTGATCAATAGTCATGTATATTTAATAAATTATCCTACTGACGAATTTAGCCTAATATTCTATCTTAACTTATTAACTCTAACTAGACAGCTTTCCAACGATGAAAAGTTCAAAGGAGAGAATAGAAGTCAAATGATAGTTGTTCTGCTGTGAAATTGTTAATATAATCTTAAACTATTTTCATATGGATTCAAAATATCAGGAAACGTTATGAAAAGTCATTAAAATCTGATTTCGGTATTGCTAATGCTAGCCCCATATCAAACGCAAGCATTTTGCTCCTTTATTCAGTAAAATTATCTGTGAGAAATTCATGTAATTTCTAATATTCCTATTTTATAATCATTAGCAACCTGGAAGGCAATTTATTTTGTGCCCTAGAACATTCAGTAACGTGTATTTCTGTGTCCGAGGCAGGTTACGTTCACTTCCATTGGAATTTGGTTTGGTTTTATCACAGCTCATTGTCTCTACTGCAAGATCGGATCTCTGGTCAGCCATTCCAGATCCGTAGTCAAATCATCCTTGTCCACAAGGTCCTGAGACTGTAGCTCTGGGTACCACCCTCCCAGATGTGCTGAGCCCTTTGTGGAGATGCCTGCATTCTTGTCTGGGCTTTTCGCTTCCCTACAAAGCCTGAAGAAACAGCAGCTTGGCCCCTGTATTCGCTAGCAAGCCTCCCACTACTTGGCTTAGGGCTCTGCTGGCATGAAGAGATTTTTTTCCATGTAGCCATCAGGGCCAACTCTCACCTTGAGCTCCTTAAAACGAAAGGGAGGCGGTTTAAAAACCCCCTCGGCAAACAGAATCTTCCTGGAAAGGAGAGGATGCCAGCGGGGCGAGCATCTTGGCCTGGAGTTCAAGGCCACCGCTTTTGCTTCTGGGCTCCCCCTCCCGCCAGCCAGCCGAGTCTCCATCCTGCAGCCCCAAGAAGTCCTAGCCCGCAATGGCAGAGAAAGCCCTCATCTGTCTGAGGAAAGAAGCCACGCAGATGGCTCCCTGGTGGATGTAATTGTGCTCATTACTGCCATTTACATTTCATCACCCGATTACCACAAATGCCTCATTACTGCTGAAGAGGGTTTTGCTGGGGAAAGGCTTGCTAACTATTCATTCCTGGACCTCCTATGTCACCAAACCGGCTGATTGGAAAAGGAGGAGGGGTGAGGAGGGGCTGAGAAGGGGCGAAGGTGAAAAAGGTCCTCTATCAGATTTGATTAAAGGACGTGATTTAAATCGATATTTAATAAAGTGCCTGCTACAGCAGAACACGGCGAGGTCCCTGTGCAGGCAGAACCGTGATTAGGAGCCCCGCATTGCCTGCTACACAGCTCAATGGGGTTTTGTGTCCTGGCCTGGCACCTGTGTCCCTCAGAACTGCTCTTCCGATGAACAGAACTGATAGCTTCTAAATGGATTAACTAGGTGTCTGCAGTCTAGCGAGGACGAATGCTTCAAGCCAAAAGGAAAAGAGGGCGGGGGATGGAGGAGGCAGGGAGGGTAGAAACAGTTTGCATAAACAGGAGAGCGATAGGAAGTGTTGACAGATATTGTGTGTGTCAGGAGTCCCACAGGGTAAACACTGGCTCTGTGCCTGCCATTCAAGTGCTCTCTCTGAGTAATGGGTGAAGATACCAGGCTGCTTAGCAAGCCAGGCAGGTGCCAGGGGACAGCCCGATACTGAAAAAGGCTTCCACTGGGCCGAGTTGGCCCCATAGCTGCACAGGGAATGTATGTGCTTAAGCAATCACGGTTTTCTTGTGTCTAGTATAGGAAAGGAAAAAAAAAAGAGAGAGAGAATAGAATCACTTGGCTAATTCTGTTCTTGGCAATATCTGCAAGGAGGTGTTAAGAAACATTCTGAGGGTCGATACAAGGTTAGGAATATATATATGGGGGGGTGAGTATCGCCATCTACTGTGAACACAGAAGGGCAGAAGGCAGAAAGGCAGATTAGGGGCCATCCTTTCTGCTTTTTTCTACACCCCTCAAAGGCGCTGATGTGTAGCTAGACTTGTATTTTAAATACAAACTTACAACTAAAAATACGTGGCTGCTTCTATGTATGTTCTCATATGTTAATGAGCATATGACTACAATATCTCCTCATATTCACCAACCGAAAGATGCTAGAAAGAAATGTTACAAATTTCTGGCTACATTCTTTAAATAGCAAAAACGTAATCACTTTTACTAGAATGAAACGGTTGTAAAATAGGAATCCGCTAAATGACAAGCCTTCCTTACTTACATATCCAGTTTTAACAAGCTGTGGTTTAGGAAATGATGCTATATTATGAAAAAGTAAAGAATATGTATACTTAAAGATATATTTCTAACACCAAAAACAGTTATTCATCTTGAAATAAAATATTTAATGATTCTGTAAATATAGTCATAACACAGACCAACATGCAGTGTAACTAGGCTTGCCCTAAACAGGTCATCATGGTGATACTCCTGAGAAACATCGGCTAGCTATCATTGTTAAAATTTAAGTACATAATGCATAAAATCCTAAGGAAACTCAATGGGGACTTGATCTGAAAATGGTTAGTTTTAAAATAAGAAATAAAAATATGTAACTATATGCCTTATGAATTTGAGAAAATTACAAGCTGAATTGTGGGCTCATGGCAAAATATTGTTAATAATTATCTTATATTTTCAGGTTCTGTTACTACAATCCCAGTCACTCTTGTGGATAATTTCTACTCACAGCTGACAAAAAAATCCCAGTGTCTGCTTAACCACTATAGACAACTATAAAAATCTGCCTATTCTTGGTATGTGAACAAGAGAAATTAAGAAACTATGTTGTCTTTGGAAGCAAAGCATTAAGAAAGTAACAGAAGGATAAATATGAGAGACCTTGGTGAGTCATCTGAGTAGGGCTGGCAGCTTGAGAGGCCATGCACTCAAGAAATAGGCTTAGCCAGCTTAGGCATCATCCCCACCCTCAACCAGCCAAGACTATTCCAGGATAGATTCTTTCATGGAGTGGCTATAAATAAAACTGAAATGTGTCAAGATGAGAATAAAGGAAATATATAAAAAAGAAAAACGAAATAAAGTCACTTTCCACATGATGTTTGGGAGCACGAGGGATCAGGAATGCAATAGCAAGACCATTAATTAGATTGTTTCACCTAGGAAAATGGCAGCTGTTTCATTTTGCATCGAGATATTTTGATATTAGAAAAATATCAAAATCATTTACTCACACATTTCTATTTAACTTATTTTTTTATTTGAGAATTTTACACGTCCTTGTAATGTATTTTGACCTTCTCCTTCTAATTTATCTCCTATCTCCAAAACCACTTTTTCTTCCTGACTTCATGTACTTTTAAAAATATTCATAGAGCCCAATTAGTGCTTCTTGTATGTGGAAAAACAGATCCACCTTTTAGTAAATAGGCAGCCTTTTAGAGACCTTGTCCTTAAAGAAAATAGACTAAGCATCCCCAGCAGCCGTCAACTGCCTGTAGCTCCCGAGGGAGGAGATGGAATTTCATGAGATCCTCTGCCAACTGCTGGGATTTGGGCTGGCTTGATTTGTACATGTAGGGGGATTATGTTGTTCCACTGTAAATAATTGTACCACTCACTGGTTTAATAAAAAAGCACTGATTGGCCAAAGGCAGACAGGGAAGTGTGGGTGGGGCTACTAGACTAAGAAAACTCTAGGAGCAGGTAGAACAGAGAGAACGCCAGAGAGAAGCCAGAAGAAGCAGAGGACAACCATGCTGCTCTGAAAAAAGGTACCGAGCCACATGGCTGAACAGGATAAGAGTCATGGGTTAGATTAAGGGTAAAGAGTTAGCAAGTTATATGCCTGGGCCTTAGGCTGATCAGCCTAAAACTATTGTAAGCATCTCTGTGTCTCTGAGGTCTGTGGGTCTGTGGGCCTAAACCTGAGGCTAGGCCTGAAAGTTCGGGCCAGAAACCTCTTACTACATGTACATGTCTTATGTGTGGAGTCATAGCTACCACTTGTTTCTGTAAATAGCAGTCCTTTAGTGTCTGCTGAATGCTGTTTTGCTGCACATATGCATATCTCTGTGTATTAATTACTTCTCTATTGCTATGACAAGACACCACGATCAAGGCAACTTATAAAAGAAAGTGTTTAATTGGGTTTGCAGTTCCAGAGGGTTAGAGACTATGATTGTGGAGCAAGGGCATGGTGGCAGGTACAGCTGAGAGCTCACAGGTCAAAAGCTTTAAAGAATGCCCCCAACACACCTCTTCCAACATGGCCCTAGCTGCCAATCCTTCCCAAAAAGTTCCACTAATTATTCTTCTGAAAGCTTTAATGAAAAAAATTCAAATTACACATCAAAAAATATGAAGCATGTCTGGGAAAATGAACCAGGAATCACAAAACTTATATATTGTAGTGAAATCACCTATTTCTCAAAGATTATGAATTTCTAATTATATATGATAAAGATAATGAAGTTGTCTTTATATTTCATGTATCATTTGTACCAGAAAACAATGAGTTATGTAAGATATCCAATAAGATATTGTAAATGTAATAGTCTAGATCCATGGTGTAATCAGTCTTTTTGTCTGATTTTCTTTGGATTGCCAGCCCTGGAGTAATGACATGGAGACGTATTATTAATTAGTAAAGATTTGTGTTAGCTTAGGTTCTTAGGCTTGTTCCCAACTAGCTCTTATAACTTAAATTGACTGGTTTCCATTAATCTACATCTGCCACATGGCTCTTTATCTCTCCTCTGTTCTGTGCATCCAACTTTCTCCATGTCTTTCTGATGAAATCCATGTGCCCCAGAGTCTTCCCGAGCTCCTCTCCCTCCCTGGAAATCCTGCCTATCCACCCCTGCCTAGTTATTGGCCATTTGGATGTTTATTAAACCAATCAGAAGGCGCCTTAGGCAGAGACACACCTTTAAAGTGTACAAGAAGGTTATCCTACAGCTCCATGGTTGTAGATATTTACATACTTAGTTCACAGTGACCATCACATGAAAAAGTGACCACTGCTGTTTCCATTTTTCACCGACACCAAATTCATAGCATTTTATTTTGTCTTGCTGTCCATCTTGAATCTTCTGGACTTCCTCATACAAGGAACAGGGCTGAGCCACTCTTGAGACAGTTCCCTATTCTCCGTGTTCTTCCAGTTCCTCTATGTGTCTATCCACCTATGCACCTTCCGTAGGCATCTCCTGATGACCGCTTCCCAGCTATATAGCCTATTGGACTTCTACCACTGACCTCCCATCACCGTCTCTCACAGATGACCTGGGAATTCTGCATTGACTCTTCAAGTACCATGTGACTTCTCAAAACTCGCACCCTATTAACTAAAACTCTCCCCCAGAAAGCTGCTTGGACAAGAGCCCAAATGTTTTCAGATCTTTTCTTCTTTACTCGCCTCATGCTGAGTACATGTCTTGCCAGCTCACCCTGTGCTGGAAGGTACTGTGAAATGTGCTGCTCTCAGCTCTGGTTTCTAGGACTAATATAGGGCTTATACTACTCTACATACCGTGTTGCCTCTTTGGCTGCCACTTGACCTATACCCCTAAACTCCACTTATTTCCAGTTCTAGCTTGTCTGGGGAGCAGCCATCTCCATAAGAATCAAACAGACATGAATCAGACAAGTCCACCAGTGCAGAATTGTGTGAAAGACTTCAAGTCACACATTGAAAATGTCAGCCCCACCTGTTTGCCAGAATAAAGAAGTAGGACTTGTAGAGGGTCCTCTTACACACCCATGACTTTTCCCCTGCATCCCCATCAAGGAAAGGATAGAATTAACAGCCAAACTGCAGAGAGGTCTCAAGGTTTACTTAGAGACTCAATACGGCAGTGAATTCCAATAATCACATTATTTGAGAGTCTGAGGGAGGAAGACTGCATGTTTGGAACCAATCTGAGCTGAGCATGGATTTTTAGTTCAACTTGGACTACCCAGTAACAGCAAGCAAACAACGGATTAAAGGAAAGTACATTTTTTCCTAGAGATGAATTAGAAAATAAGCCCCGGATAAGCCTATGACTATAGAGGCATCATCGCAAAGACAAGGCAAGCATTAAAGATAGGTTTGCCCAAAGAACAGAAATGATGTTGTTTATAAGAGAAACCTGAGTAACCGAGAATGGTGTGTACACACTATGACTGCAAACTATAGTGAATGAAGGTACAGATCGGGTTTGGGAAAAAGGTCTGGCATTGTTCATCTTACCTTGATAATATCTCTGTCACCTCTGGTACATTAATAATATAGTAAAAGAATAAGAAACCACATCTGTGAGGCAGGAAAAGTAAAGGAAACATGTTAGAGCACCAAATCTCAGCAAAAATATCAGTATGAAGGAAATGATGTTTTCTCTGAGAAGCAATGAAGCAAGCTATAGCTCGTAATTCCAAGTGCAAATGTGTGGATATATTTAGCCACACATTTTCTCATTCAAATTTAAATTAAAAAGCACATGAGATTCAGTTCACTGACAACAACTTGAACACACTGAGAAACCAACCCAGAAGCAACAAACATGTAGTTTCCACTGTCCATTTCCCATGCTCTTGGACTGATGAGCAACTGTACACTTGGGGCAGGAAATGTACAAGCGAACAGCCTAAGAAATATTATTGTTCTAGATAAAAGAAAAAAAAGCCATCAGAAAAACATGGAAAGTATCTGAGTCTACTTTGTAAGGATCAGATGAACAACGTAGCACAGTTTTACTACTAATAAGAAAACGCACCACACATGTAAGGTCATAGGGACACACATAGGCATGGGGAACACATGTACACATAAGGCAAACAGATCAATAACAGGTCGTTCAGAGGAGACTGGTTGCTGTACATTGGATCTGGAAGGACTCCCAAATGCCCCTGTGTCAAGGAGCATGAGCCCTAGTGCATGGTGGTTTGGGAAGTTGGTGGAAACTTAGTATGTTGGCCTATAGGTTAATTAGGGGTCACATATTCAAAAAGAATTATCTATTCACAGAGCCTGGCTTTTACTCACCTACTCCTGATGTGAGCAGCATCTTTGCCACGCACTCTCTTCCATGATGAGATGACAGAGCACAAGTTCCAAAGCAATGGGGACTACCAATGCTGGCCTGAAACCCCTGAAACTTTGAGTTGAAACAAACCTTTCTGTCTTCCTAGAGCAATAATCTCAGTAGTTTGTCTAGTCTCAGACAGATGACCGCCACGCTAGAGAAGAGTTTGAAGTACAGTAGATAAAGAAATGCAATCACATTCTACTTTTCTTTGGCAATGTGCATACACTGGGAAATAAAATAGAAAGTGTATAAAGTTTTTCTTTGCAAAACCCCTTTGCAAAGACATTGTATCCATTAGATATGACCATCAAAAGGAAGCATAATGATGTGCTGCAAGTCTCCAGGTCAGAATTCATTCATTCTCCCAGATCCCTGAGTCCATTTGGTTATACCTGACCTCAGCCTGGCACAGGCAAGTGCTCAGCCTTATTTTTTCAGGTCTATCTGGCCATGATTGACATCACCTGTTCAACGGCTGTTCATCCTACAGTCTGGAGAAAAGTGTGATGGTACCCAAGGAGGCCTTGTCTCCTGGTAGAGGGGGAGCACAAAAGAGTGTCTGTTTTGGTGACCCTGTCCATGGTTATGTAAGATGTCATCATTGGAAGAAAAGGTGAAAGAGGGTAGTGTCTAATCAAATGATTATCTCAACATAGCATTTTAGAAGGACCATTTATTAGATAAACACTGAATAACAGCATTATATTGAGAAAACAGTAAAACAACAAAACTCAAGAAACTCACCTCTCTTACATGGAAAGGGGGACTTGAGAAGTCTGAGCAACTAGCAAAACATTTTTCAAGGCTCTGAGACTGTTACAATAGAATGCAATTTACAACATCCACTAAGCTATTCATTTATTATCACGTACTTTTCTGTTTTGAGTTGTATTAAAGAGTAAAAGTATTTTACGTCAAAACGATTGGAGTGAATCCAGCCAGCCATAGTTACTGTTTGGGTACAAAAAGAATCTACCACATTACAGTGAATGGTATGGCAAAAATAAAAATTTTCATTTGTGGGCAGCAATGGCTGATAGGAAGCCAATTCATGCAGCAAAGCCTATAGCATTTACTGGAAGCCAGATATAGGCTTGAGTACTGGCCTGTACTGTTTGACCTGAGGCACTATTTAATTTCCTAGTCATATTAGATTTCATTTAATAAAATTGGTAATATTCTAACAGAAGTGCTTGGGGGAGTTGAATATGTAATATGTATGATGTTTTTGTACAATTTAAAATACTTTACCAGTATTTAATATTGAATATTGAAAGTATTAGAAATGCTACTAATAATCACAAGTTACTTAAATGTGCTTCATTAGAACAGTAAATACATAGCTTTTGCCACTGATAGTATTAGACAGAGGATTTTCATACTTATTGGTAACAGATAAAAACACAAATAGAGGGATTATTCTTGGAGAAAGCAAAGAAGACAATAAATCAATGGGTCAAGTAGAAGACCCTGGAGACCCTCAGTAGCCCAGCGGCACAGACAGAAATGAAGTCTACATAAAGACCATTAAATGCAACCGGAGTCAGACAGGATGGCCAGCATGACTCTAGTAGGTACCCAGGGAAGAGTAGCAGCCCTTCATCTGTCCCCTGACTGTCTGTGGTCATCTTCTCAGAGTATGACTCTCCCATTTGTGCAGAAGCTGCATGCTGCACAGCTCCTAGAAGGTCTGTCTCCTGCGAATGGAGCCCTAACGAGACTCACTCTTCATAAGCTGCCATTCCCACTACACCTCCACTACTGCTCAGGATAGTGGATTCTTTTTATTTCTAATGGCTCGTGTTCTGTGCAAATTGGTTCTTTTTGCCAGGAATGCCTCTGCTGATGACTCTTAAGAGCTCTCAACGTTGGAGTCTTATAGGAAATTCAACACAGATTTCAATGAGATCTCCCAAACAAACTATCATATGGTGCTCACAAAGATTCTTGGGAGAAAAAAAATTCTGCATTTCACCATGGATTCTGCAAATATCTGCTTGTTCTTATCCTGACAACATATAATAAGCTATAAGTAAATAATTTTATATTATATTACATAATATATAGTATATAAAACATATAGTATATTATATTGCTGACAAGAGACAATGGAATGAATGGATCCAAATCTTCACAGACCTCTAGGCATATTTTACTCACAGATGTACATGACTTACAAAAAGTAATCTCAACAGGTTGTTGTCTTTGAGCAAGGCACTAGATTCTTTGTTCCCTAATATTGGAAAGCACATACCACATTGTATTCTAAGCAGCCAATACACACATAATGCTGACACAGATAAAAACAAGGTACAGGAATGGAAACAGCCTTCTAGAATGGCTCCTGGAAATATGTGGTCAAGGCTAGAAGACTTGCATGGATGGATTTTTAACAGATCTCCTAGGTAAATCAGTTACATGATCCTCTGTTTTTAGGACCTAGGATACTCCATTAATAGAAGATAGACACTGACAGCCCACTAACATAGTGATGTCGCCCACTTTGGGCTACTGTCTGTTCCCTGCTGTATTTTCTTTCTTCCATTGTTGCTTCTTCCTTCCTTCCATTCTGACACGGCGATGCCCTTCTCGTCTTGAATTTTATGACCAAATCACTTCGATTGGAAAGGTAGGATTAAAATGAGAGAAAGTGGCTTTAGGTTCTCCACAAAAGGTTCATTAGGACGGTGCCATTGTGCGACATTTGATTGCACTGTGAAGTTCTGAGACAGTGCTAATAAAACCAACCTCGGAGAGGGTCAGGCAGCGATTAGAAATTAGCCATAGAGATTACGGAGGCCTTGGGAAGGCAGATAGAGAGATACAGGAAGGAGTAAGGAGGGACTTAGAGATCTGAGGTCTTTTTTGGTTTCCGACAAGTAGAGAGATCCTTCTCTTGCTAGATGTCTGGCCAAAAAGGAAGGTCAGCTATTGCTTATTTGCTTTTCTGTTCTAGCAGGTTTTCACCCTGACATCTGACTTCCTAGTTTTTATTGGTATGTGGAAACGACAGAGATTTAGTGATTTAGTTAAAACCTGCAGTTGGTGGCTGTGGCAGAGGCAGTGACAGCAGGATCAGAAATTCTGCCAGGCTAAAGTCTGTGCAGCAGGGCACTGACTGCAGGACTACATGGCGCAGATGGTAGTTTAAATATCACTAGATTCAGGTGCAGCTGCTTAGTTGACAGAAAAACAACAATGTAATGATTACTCTTTTTTTGACTGACACGAACTTGAGTCACCTAGGAATAGAGAACCTTGAGGAAAGGGTGGACACGGAGAACAATGAGATAGCTATCTTGACAGAGGAAACCATTTGAGGGGCTGGAGCAAAACATGGTGTTAAGGAAACTTCTAGAAATCCACAAGGACTTACTCCAGCTAAGACTCCAAGCAATAGTGGAGAGGGTGCTCGAACTGGCTTTCTCCGCTAATCAAATTGATGACCACCCTAATTTTCATCACGGAACTTTTATCTAGCAACTGATGGAAGCATATGCAGAAATCCACAGCTAAGCACTGGGGCAAACTCTCAGATCAGTCAAAGAAAGTGAGGAAGGATTATATGAGTAAGGGGGTCAAGATCATGTTGGAGAAACCCACAGAAACAGCTCACCTGAGATACTGGGAGCTCACCGACTCTGGAATGGCAGCTGCATGAGACTGAACTAGGCCCTCTGAATGTGGATGACAGTTGTGTGGCTTGAGCAGTTGGTGGGGCCTCTGGAAGTGGGACCAGGATTTATCCCTAGTGCAGCCACTGGCTTTTTGGAGCCCATTCCCTATAGAACGACACCTTGCTCAGCCTTGATACAGAGGTGAGGAGCTTGGTCTTGCTCAACTTGCTATCCCAGACTTTGTTGACTCCCCATAGGAGGCTTTATCCTCTTTCAAGAGTGTAATGGTGGTGGTGGGGTTTGGGGGTGTGTGAACAGAAAGAGGGGAGGAAAGGAGAACTGTGGTAGTATGTAAAATGAAAAGAACCAAAAACACTTAAAAAAAAGAAAAAGAAAGGAAGAAATTTCCACTGGGAGCTGAGAGATGGGTCAGCAGTTAGACCATTGGCTGATCTTCCTAAAGTTCTGCATTCGATACCCAACAACCTCGGGATGGCTCACAACCATCCATAGTGGGATCTTATGCCCTCTTCTGGCATAAAGCTGTACATGCAAATAAAGCACTCATAGGATGATAAACAAATAAATAAATAATTATCACAATCAGATTGACCTGAGGGCAAGTCTGTGGGGGGCATTTCCTTCATCCCCACCCTTTTGGCTTAGGATGGCCCAGCTTACTCTGAGCCCCGACGTTCATAGATTAAATAAGAAAATAGCTAAATAAGCCAATAGAAGCAAGCTGTAAGCAGGCTTCATCTGTGGCCTCTACTTAAGTTATTTTATTTCCCCCAAGTTCTTAAACTGGGCTCCTGATGCCCCTCAGTGGTGAACTGGGACCTGAGAGTTGTGGGGTGAGAACAACATTTCTCTTTGGGATGTTTTTGGTCAGTTTTGACCACAGCAATAGAAAAGTAAACTAAAGACAAATGATGCCTCTGAACTCCAACTTTCAAGTAGATTTTAAGAGGCCTTGTTTCCCAGAGTCTTGGTGCGTGCCTCTCCCTGGGCCCTAAGCAGTAGGCACTGCCATCCTTTAACTGCCTGGATATGTAATGAGTTTTATGGGTTGTTCTGCGGTACCATAGACTTGTCTGGGAGGCCTCTGCCTTTATCATGTGAAGAGCTGTAGATGAAAAGCTAAACATCTCTGCACTGGAGCAGCTCTTATTTCTATTACACAGACGGATGCTGTCATTATTAGGACTTGTGAACATTTAAGAGCAAACTCCTCTAGAAAAAGAGGTTTCTGTTTAGTTTTTAAGACTTTTTTTTTTTAAATTAAAATCCATTTTACTGACCCCATGATCTAGGGAGTCTCAGAGGATACGAAATGTAGAAGGTGGGATGGAAAGAGAGTGGAAGTAGACACCTGTGAGGCAGTGACCAACTTCAAGATACTCTGAAAGCACTTCTGACCATGTGATCACCTAAAGATTCTTCAAGTAACCTCAAACTTCTCTTGATTCCTTTGAAAATCACCATGCTGAGGACTCTTGAAGAAACTTCACCCATAACTAAGCTCGTTGACTAACACTCATTCAAATCCTATTGCAAGGAATGCTACTCATGTCTAGCCTGTCATGCAAGCCAGAATCTTGTACGTATCAAGTTTTCTTTATTTATCTCCCAAACGAGGGTAGCAAAGCTTTTGAGTTTTGTCTTCTACATAATGTCATCCTTCCCTCACTCTTCCTGACATTATCTCTTTGGGTACTTGAGCATCATCTTTCTGAATTACTATAATAGGGTCCCAATTGCCCTCTGTGCCTCCCTCATCCCTTCCAGCCCACTCTCTGTACTGCGGGCACTGGATTCTTTTTAAAATGTAACCATGTATTTCTTGACATCAGAGAAAACAAAACTACCTCATAAAGCACAGCACTTTATGTTCCTTGATCTCTCTTGCCTTCGGCCTTCTTTAGGCATTCTCTTCCTATTTCTTCTCTGTGTTTCCTCAGCAAAAGTATCCCAGCTTACATTTTCTCCACAATGCAGTCCATGTATTTTTATGAGCACACATAGCCCATCAGGGTGCGGTTGCTCATTTATGATTTCTCACCTCTCCTTTTAAGACCACTTCTATTTAATGAGTCCTTCAGATACAGGGCAGATGAACCCACTTGTAATTGACTGCATCTCGCACAACAGCAAATATGAAATATGAAAGGACCATGCAGTAAAGGTTTAATGATTAAGATTCAGAAGGTAAATTTTTAATATTCTTTTTAGTTTTCCACTTGATTTTACTCCATCTTGTGATATCCTGAAAAGAGGTCTTCAAATCTCTAATCTACTATAGTAAGACGTTTCTGGTCTGACCTCACCCTGAGATCCAGACCAGCAGTTCCACATAATTACACAAAGTCTTATATTAACTCTAAATCATTTCTAAATTATGTATAGTACTGTATTTGCCCGTGTTCTTCAGAGAGACAAAACTCTGTGTGTGTGTGTATAATGTATTTCTATATGTCTGTAATTTATTATTATAACTTTATTATTAAATCAGCTTATGATAAGATAGTGACAATAGCTGTCCTTCACCTGAGAGACTAAGAACCCAGGAGTTATTCAGTCTACCAAGTTTGGTGCCAAACCTCTGTAAGGTTCCTGGAGAGCCATTGTGTTTAGTCAGGTATGGAAGCCTGGAAACCCCGGTTTAGACAGCAGCAAAGGGGTCGGAAGCACAGCAGCAGCAAGAGAGTTAATCAGCTGTGAAAAAGATGAATGGGCAACAGTCAAATGATGTTCCTTCTGACATACTCTTTATACCCAGCTGCTACCAGTAGTTCTGTCCCGGTCTCGTGGTGAGTCTCCCCACATCGATTACTGCAATCAGGACAAAATTCTTCAGAGGAGGCTATAAATTCTAATCTACGTGATTCTAATCTATGGCAAATTGATATTCAAACCAACTATTCTATTAAAACCAAAATGTAAATACTGCCCAAATGGCTGTAATACTTATAGATTGGGGAACAATAGCAAAAGAAAACTCTCTATACATCTAGTCCAGAGGCAAATATCTTGTCCTGACTACGTTTATCATCTGTGACTTGAAACAGAACCCAGTTATGGGTGCCTCTTTCTTTATTACTGTCTTTTGCTTTATGAATACGGGGGAAATAAAACTGCCACCTGCTCTACCAAGTGTTAACTAGTAACACAGGAGAAGTTGATGGATTAGAACCTTCTTAACCTTACCCCAATTAGAATGAAAAGCTGATTTAAGGCCTGGGTCTCTTCCTGAGATGTTTTCACTTTCTCTGGAGTCATACACCTGCAGTCTTCCATCGGCGGCTTTGGGGAATGACACGCCAGTCTGGATTCCATATTGTGTCTCACTTTCCACTGCAGAGCTGCGGCCAAAAGAGCTTAGGTTGCTATTTGTTCAGTGCTCAGCAAAGGCAAAAGTCGGCCTCTTGCCAGTGCTGTGCTGCTGCTCTCCTGTGAGCAGAGCTGAGAAAAAGTCAAGATGTATAGGGAAATTACGCTAGATTTATTTACAGCAACCGTTTATGTTAAACTAGTGCTTTACCGGTGTGTCAGCAATTTTCTATTGCGTTTATTTGTCACAACAGTTCTTGGCAAGAGTGGGATCCTATTAAACCTGTACAATACATTACACAAAATTGTAATCATTTTCTATTTTATAAAATAAAAGAACTGTGGAGTTTGTACAATGGTGGAGTCCTAATAGATTTTCAAGATAAAAACACACAGTCCTGGGCAAGCTAGTTCCAAATGTGCTTTTCTGTGTCCGTTCCTTATCTCATGTCCAGTGCTTTCTCTTTAGTTGATATGAACCATAACTTACCCCTGAGACTGGACTTCATGAATCAAGATGAAAAAAAAGCAAGCCCTGAATTCACTTTTATTTTAGCTTTTGGAGCATTAGCCTCACTTGTACTTCCCACAAACCAAGAATTCAGAGGCCTATCACTTACTTTAAAAGAATGAGTTAGCAGTTTTGCTTAGGGTTACATTGTATTTGGGGCATTTCATCTTTAAAAGTAAGAATTAAGGTTTAGATTAAAATGATCCCACCTAGGTATTTGTGAGTGGCCAGACAGATTGTCAGTTTTGCCTTATTCTTCAGCCAGTCATCCCAGCTCTAGTTCTGACCATCTTCATGAGGTCCAGACTCAATAGTAAGATGAGCACATGATTAGTGTTCCTTCTGAAAAAATGTACTGCCTATGCATGCTGCAGTAAAGCCTTGGAAAACTATTCTACAAAAAAGAAATCTATGATATTGTCTCCCCAAATTCCCATAATCTGATACAATACATTTGGAACAAGGCTTCCAGATAAGTTCTTATTTATTGTGTTCTATGCATCTTGGACTGGAGGGAAACCACCAATACCAATTAACTTCCTGGGTCATTGACTAATCACTCACTTCATATTCTCTTCCTCTAAAGCACACACACACACACACACACACACACACACACACACACACACACACACACACATATACATACACAGGAGAGAGAGAGAGAGAGAGAGAGAGAGAGAGAGAGAGAGAGAGAGAGAGAGAGAGAATCTTAAGTATAATAAATTAATTCTTGGGGTTGGAGAGAAGCTTAGTGGTGAGGAGGAGCAGGTACTATTATTTCAGTGGTCTCTAGATACCAGCACCTACTTTAGGAGGCTCATAATAACATCTGCCTCCAGTTCCTGGAGAACAAACACCTTCTTCTGAAGTCAGTAGGTACCTTCACTAATGTGCACAAACTCATTCACAGACACATAAGCATAATTCTTTTAAAAACTGAAATAAAAAACAATTTATCTTTATACATATTACCTGAAGTACTTTCTCTTCCTTCCTCTCTAAACACACACACACATACACACACTCACACACATACACACACACAGAAACACACATACACACTCACAGACATACACACATACACACACACTCACACACCTACACACACACAGAAACACATATACACAGACATACACATATATATACAGAAACACACACATACACACATACACTCACAGACATATACACATACACAAATAGATATACACACACTCACACACACTCACACATACACATGAGCATGAATGTGTGTATGTGTGTTCATGTGCACATGCACATTCAGCTCTCTGAGAACTACAAAGTTAGCTCAGCAGGTTGGAGGATAAATGTTCCAAGCATAGAAATCAATCCTACAATATTATGCTAACAAAAAGCAAGCAGAGGCTAAGACAAAAACACACCATTATTTTAAAGAAAATAATGTATTTAGATATAAATCTAATAAAATACACACAGGCTTGTTCTACCCCCACATGGAAAGTCACGGCCCCTACGATTATCTAACTAACATTACAAATATAATTGAAATGGAAATAATTTCTCCATCAATATTAAGGGTCAGTACTTAGCAACAAAGATGCACTGGTGGGAAAAACATTCAATAATCTGGAAACAAACCAGAAGCAGAGACCTATCATGAAGGCAAGCCGATTTTGACATTGGTTCTATTGGCAAAATAATTGTTCCTGATGATGATGCTGAGCCAATTGGATAGTAGCAGGCAAAACCAGACAGACATAACAGAGAACAAGTACTTAGCCCTACTAGTCTTTATCAAACTCTTATCTACCAAAATAACATATTTTCCACAGTCTCCTGAAAATTGTAACTAGAAAGAGAAATGTAAAACTTTAAAAGTTTTTGGAAAACAAAACATCTTAAGGATGTATGCCTAGGAAAATTGCAGTAAAGTGTTTCTGGCCTAGCCTTTTCAGCTTAACCCGAGGTTTGGACAAGCTTGTATCCCCACTGCCACACTTAGGACCAAGTAATTACACAAAGTCTTATATTAATAACATGATGCTTGACTTATGGCTCAGCCATATTCCCTGCTAGCTCTTACAACTTCATCCATTTATATTAATCTATGTTTTGCCACATGGTTTACCTAAATTCCTTTACATCTTCCTCCTTGTTAGCAGCTCACAGCATCTCTCCTGACCCTGCTCTCCTTCCCTTATATCTATGCTTGGATTTCCAGCTTGCTTCTAAGATGCCTTGCTATAGGCTAAAACACTCCCCTTATTAACCAATGATATTCGCAGTGTACAGAAAAAACATCCCACATCAGAAAATAGATTTCTATTTAAAAATATTTGTGAGTGTGTGAATACACACACATACACACACACACACACACACACACACACACACACACACACACACACATATGTATGAGTTTCTATGAGTGAAAGCCACATGCATGTGGAGGCCAGAAGGTTACCGGGGGCTGGTGTTACAAAAGATTGCCAGTTCCTTGAACTATGGTCCTAGGGAAGAGAAGTGAGTATTCTATACTGTAAGCCATCACTCCAGAACCCTGGGAGAAAAAGAGTGCCTAAACTTGACACTAAACTCATGACCTATAAAAATAATAAATTGTTGATTTGAACTCCATAAAATTTAAAAATAGGCAAAGGCAGTTCATATGAGTAAAAGAACAATGAGTTTCAGAATGGGAAAATATTTGTGAACATCATATCTAATAAAGGTCTAGTAGCTAGATCACACAAAGAACTCTTGAACTTAACAGTTTAAAAAACTATAGTTAGAAGATAAAGAACACAAATTCATTTTATCAGAATATGCAGAGGTGGCAGATAGTTGCATGAAAAAATGTCCAACAGAACTGGAAAATCCAATGCACAATGAGATAACATCACACATCCGCCCAAAAGTGACCAGACTGGGCTGCGTATGGAGACCTTGTCTCAAAAGCTTCCAAAGTCCAACTAAGTGAAAACAAACAGAAAGAAGAACTTGCTGGATAAGGTCAGATTTCATTTACACGAAGTTCAACTCTAAACAAAAACACTCTACCTGAACAGACCTCAGGATTCAGGTCTCTTGGGAAAGAGGGGGCTGGTCCTGACTAGGGTTGGTAGAAGAACATCTCAGATCCATGTAGTTTTATTTTATGATCTAAGTGATGGGTTAAGAATTTGGTTTGGTCGGACAAACACCCACTTGATACTCAACTGTGCTTTATTTATTTTCTATGTGTTACAAAGAAAATTCAGAAGAAGCACAAACTAGTGTATCTCCTTAGTTGCACATTCAGTGTACTCCTTCACTATATCTCTTGAAAGTCCATTATTCCCCCACTAACTGAGCAATGATATCTATATTGAATTCACAAACATTTTTTTTGCTACTGAACCCAATGTAATTCAGCCCAACATAATTTAAATAGTTATATAGTTAAGTATATTTGATAAGCCCTATATTAGCATATATACATATATATATATACAAGGTCTTAGGTGAACATTTAAAAAAGTCTAGCCTCATCTAGAGGGAGACATCAAAGACTTTTAAGAGAAATAAGGTTGGTTCTGCTATTTTAAAATTCAGTCAGAATACATCCAGAAGCAGGAAAGAAGGCAATGGGAGGAGAGGGGTAGCAAGGAAAAAGAAAAAGAAAAACATGACAGAAGTTTATTTGGAACATTCTAGAAGTCATCTATCAAAGCAAATACTGCTTATTTTTGGACTGGACAAAGGACACATCATACAATATAAAGGAGCAGTATTTCCCAGAGAAAGCCCTATATAAGTTATAATAAATAGCTGGGAACATTTGTAAAGAGTGTTGTTCCCATTGTGCATCTAACTAGCCACATCAAATTCCTTGGTCTAAATAGCAGACTGGCCTCCCCCAAGTGGGTGCATGTTACACTGCAGAGGTTTAACACCAGCCAGTCTGACCTTGTTTGCTTATATTTTTTGTTCCTTAATGAATTGTTATGCAAAGCAAGGTGCATGAACACATGTTTTTCCTATTGCTTCATATATATATATATATTTAAGCACTTAGTCTGGAATGCTAAATCTCATATGGAGGAAATGACATTGCTGTTGAGGGCCTTTGCAAACATGTTAGCTATGAGTCCCGCGTTAACATGATAATTGTTTCCACACACATACATGCAACCCACAACAAGGATTATTAAAATGATTTAAGAGAAACCTACCATAAACATTTGTACTTTCATTAAAACAAACAACAAAAAACCAATTGTGCTGACTTGGTAAATATGAATTCCATTAGTCAGTTCCTCTAACACCATTCTTGCTAATAATGTCTTCCCTGTCCCCCTCTTCCCTCCCCTTCTCTTTTATTTCATCTTTCATTCTTCTTTTGTTTATTTGATGTTTGATCTCGCTTCTTCAATATTGCACACAAAATTTGCTCTTTAAAGTATTTACAATTAGGGTAAAAAGTGAAATAAAGTGAAATGTTAGCTAACTCACTAAAATTTAAAAATATTTATCCCAGGCTTAAAAAAAAAAAAAAAATGTCAGGTTCTGAAAGATGAGGTGGAGGAGGAGATTCTAGATGGGAATCTGTGTAATGAAATGCAAATCCCTGCCGCTTAGCCTCCATCTACATACCTTTCCCACTCACCTTCCCCTTAGGTTACTAGAAAAACAAGAAAAGGCCTGTGGGTCACCAATGAGGTTTCTTTGAAAAAAGGAAAATTAGAGCCTGGTAACCAGTAACATATGAAGGTGTTCTGTGCAAGCATTCCTCAATGGAATTTGAGCCCAGAACCCTCTGGGTCCAAAATATCAGTTTTATAAGAATAAAGTGGCAAGAGCACTTTGTCAAAATTTATAGCATTTAACAAACAAATCAGGAGTGGACTTGTAGATAGAGAACTATTTAATAAAGGGAAATTTGACACAATCATTTCAAAGACCCAAGTGCCGCGTGTGGAGTTTTCATCTTATAGTGGAGGGCTCACATAGCTTTCTGTTTTATTCTTGCTTTGCTTTACATTAACTAGGACAGAGTTATAAGGGTAAAGACAGGTGGACAAGTGGAAACCCAGCCCCTCCTGATGATCTGAGTGACAGATAGTATGGCTGACACAGTTACATTAAGGGAAATATAAATTTGACTGAGTCTGGAAACATGCATTTCAGACTTCTTTTCCATGATGTGTTTATTTAAGCCGTTTTGGACTTTTAGGACTTGAGTTCCCTTCCCATTCTTGCCCAGTCCCAAACAGTGTGGAGTCCCACTGTTCTCTTTCCTTCTGTTTTCTTGCCTCTTTCTTTGCATCTCACTGTATCCATCACAAAGTGCTCTGTGGCTCTTAGCTTTTTGGTCTACAAAATGTGAAAGAAATTAAAAGATGAGGGAAAAAGTTTAAGTAGTATTTATTTATTATTTATTTATTTGTTTTATTATTATGTGTGTTTATATTTGGCCTGTGTGTATGTCTGTGTGAGAAAATTAGATCCACTAGAACTTGAGTTGCAGACAGTTGTGAGCTGCAGTGCCGGTGCTGGGATTTGAACCTAAGTACTTTGGAAGAGCTGCCAATACCCTTAACCGTTGCGCCATCTCTCCAGCTCTGAAGAAGGGAAACTTAAAGTTTCTGTTGGGAAGAGTAGAATACATGAAAAATATCAGTTATAATGCTTGGAAGTTGCAGAAAATCTATACATCAGCCACTCACACAAAGTTGTTTGGGAACTTTTTAAAAGTCCTTTCTAGCTTTCTCATTCGCCATTATCCAGCATCTCGAGAGGGCCACGCTATTCAGGGTGTGATCTTTGATTTTATTTTGCATGAAGGAAAAAAAGTGGCATTTCTGATGCTCTACAAAGGTGAACTCTGGGCATTCCATTTACATTTCACTTACATTATCATTGCAGGCTCTAGGGAGTCTGGAAAGGCAGCTATTTCCAGCAGTCAGAGGCAGTGTTCTGTAGGTAACAGAAAGCATGGACACTGACTAGATAAGCAGAAGTGTCCACCTTGAGAGAGGAGAATACTCCTGGCAGATAGTTTCATTTACATCTACCAGAATGTTTTTGAAAATGTTTTAGGATGGAAGAGGGGAGAATGGTGGAAAGTATGAATGAAGGAAGTGGATATTCCTTACAGTGGAGACAGCTAGTGATTCTCCCATGATCTTATTTCTCTAGAATAAGTTTATTCAAACACTTGATAAGCTATGGACTTAGTATCTGATCAAAGGCTCACTATTAATATATAAGTACATAGATAGTAAAATAGTAAAATATAGCCATTTATTTCTAGATGATTCTCCTTCCCCAAAATAAACAAAATAGTCAGTAATTTTCATGAACTAATATACATACTATCCTTTCAACATTTAATACAAATAAGAAAAAACTTTTCCCTAGCTTTTCTATTATTAAAATGAATTTTTAAAGTTTATTGAAAAATTTTTGGTTATTTTGTGAGAAGCCAAAAATTCAGATGCCCTTAGTTTTTCTATAGATTTTTACATCTGATTACCCACCAGAGCCCGAGTCCCTATTTTATAAGCCCCAGAGCCAGGAGGGGTTTTGGAATATCCATTCCTGAAAGTCTCAGCTCAAATGACACAAATGGATATTATGAAAACACTGAGTTTCTTCCTTCTCAGAGGCCTCAGGGTAAATTCTGATGTCTTCAGACCCTGTGGGCAACTGGCCTTTAAATGTTAACAGATTTTCTCTGTTCAGGGCAATGCACGGCATGAATATTGTAACTTTCCATATGTACTGCAACCGGAGAAAAACCGAGCTCATTAATCTGCTTCAGCATACCTCCTAATACAGGATAGCCTTTTATAGCTGAGTGGTGGTCCCTCATTCCGCTGGACATGCCTGCTAAACAGTTCAGCGGCATGAAAAATAGAGATTTAAGAGCAGCCATTTTATCCGAGTCCCTTCCTTTCATCAGAATCCTTCTTCATCTCATTCATTTAGATGACCTATGGTTGGTGAATGTGCAAATACCTTCTGGGTCTCTTTAGCGCAGTACCTTAAAACAAACCTCGGCCCAGATCTCTTTTTATGTCATGTCAATGAGTACCTTGGAATGCAATACCAAGTGGAAAAATAAAATGGTTACCTGTGGTCATCAGTCTACATGTTTGGTTTAGATGCTCCTGGTGGTTACATCTATATAAAATAACATGTGCCATTCAAATATGGTTGTTCATATTGATTACTGAGACACAAATCTGTTCAAGGTACTTTTTATTAAGTGTTGTATTTGTGATTATGGAAAGAAAATTCATCATTGATGTCAATATGTATATCTGTTAGTTCTCACTACAAAATACACTCCTTAGAGTCCAGTGGTATAAGGAAGAGCTTCAGTGTACACTGGTGAAGACTGGGGTTTCTTAGACTCTTCTACAATTCATGTTGCCCAAGAATTTTTATGCAATGCCAGTCATATAGGCATATAAAGTAGCCATACCAATCAAATGTTTACTGACAAGAAATCATAAAGATATATATATAATAAAATAATTGCACAGTGTACATGTACTTTTACTTGTTTGTTAAAGATGAAAGATCATTTACAAGGCAGTGAGAGGGCTCTATTTGCCTATTTTCCCCAAAGAAGTAAACCTTGGCTGAGTGTTTGATACTGCAGGCTAGAGAAAATCTCTTTTTTCAGAGTGGATCAGTATTTTGGTTTTGTATCTATCAATGATGAGGATACTACTCTGCAGACATATTTGGAACCCTTCAAGAAATGGCTGGGAATGCTATCCTAATCCCGAGTAAAATTTATTTCATGATTTTTGTTAATGAAACTCGTCAGTGAATCAAATAGTGGTTTTGAAAAGTATTCTATGATTATGCAAAAACATACTGCTTTCACATCTTACATGCAGAGAAATAACTACAGGGAAATGTTAAAGTTTTCCCATAACTCTAGTACTATGCTTCTATAGAAACAGAAACCTGCATACCTCTTTAAGTCACATACAATAGTGTGGAGTCTGAGATGAGGTGTTTGAGGGAACATGTGTTGATTTTGTGTGGTATGACAATATGCCCAGTGCCATATGTAGTGTGTTCAGAAGGAAGGCTGTTGTGAAGACATACAGTGAGACAGGGATTAAGGCTACCAGAAATATATCAGATTCATCACACATTTAATTTCTGATTTAGAGTTTCTATGTTCAGAAAGTTTTTATTACTGCCAGATTAGTTTGCTTGTTTGTTTGTTTTAATTTTATTTTTTTATACAAACCCTAGAGTTAAACCTTATGGTTCCAGATGCTTTGGTCTAGACAGTCCTGCTGACCATGACACTATTTAGCCAAAGATCCAGTATTCAGCTTTTGTCAGAGAGGCTTAGGAGGATAGGAATACTTGGCATGCTTCTCATATCACATACATTTCAGGAGGCCACTGCGGCTGTTCTTAAGCAATGAGGGACGCCACGACAGGGTGAACACATGCCAGTGCTTCCCAACCCATTGTGTGTGGATGCAACAGTGCTATCTATGCTAAACCAGAGCTGCATAGATGAAGACTTGAAATTTACATAGCCCAGGAAGGGGCTAGTACAGCCTAAAACAAATAAGGGCTTCACTTTAATTGTAAAGCAAAGCTTCTCTCAAAATCTTTTTGATGCTTTTGTATAAAAACATAATACATGTGTAGCACACTTACAATACAGTGTCACTGGTCACAGAAGCATTCTTCTTCTGGCTTCATAGTATTTTCTAAGCAATTTGCTTCCATTGCCCCTTAGTTACCAAGAGCATCAAATTAAAATATAGTCTACTTTACAAAATTATATTTTTGGAGATACTTTTTCTCAGCTTCTGAGTTTCTATTCTTATTATTTTATTTATTTGTGTGTGTGTGTGTGTGTGTGTGTGTGTGTATGTGTGTGTGTGTGTGTGTGTGTGTGTGTGTGTGTGTGTGTGTGTAGATCACAGGAATGCTATGGGAATCTGTTTTATCCTACTTTTAGGTAGGTATCAGAATCCAGCTCAGGATGTCAGGCTTGTAGCCAAGTGTCGTTACCCACTGAGTCACCTCTCACAGCTCTGAGTTTGTACTTTTAATTGATTAATCTCATCTCTTTTATCTTATAAGAGTTCATTTGAAAGCACTTGAGAAACTAAGAGGATTATAGTTTTCTAAGCAGACAACTCACTGTGATAAGGCATTGTGACATTTGAGGCCAAGCCTTTCTCCCTGCCACTCAACTTCTGCTGGAAAAGGGAAAGATTGGCTTTCCCCTTGGAATTCAGTGTCCTATAACAACCCACTTTGTTCTTTGTAATTCACTTCCATTTTGAAAATGCTGGTCCAGATCTCACCAAGCAAACATTTTTTTTCTTGAATTATAGAGTCTACATTTACATGTTTAGCTTTCCTGTGGTTCAGGGGTGAAATTGAGGAGTGTTTTGTTTTGGGGTTTATTTTCTATTTATGATTATTATTATTATTATTATTATTATTATTATTATTATTATTATTATTTTTCTTTCACACTGGGGCTGCTCAGGAGCATTGAGCTCTTGTATAGCAGGAAACACACATATGCTCGGGTCAAATGATTTACCTTCAACTCACAAGTAATCAATAGCAGAGTGAGAAGGCTTACATGGCCTGCTCTTTCCATGTGCCAAGCCTTATTAAGCCCTGCAGACCCATGTCTACCCCGTAGTCAGGATGAATGAAGTATGGAGATTGGACGGCTCATTTCCACCCAGGTGGAAATGTGTGTACAAGGCCTGTTAAATATGATATATTCCTAACGCGCAGCAATTACCCAGACACCTGTGGCCTAAAAGTCAGCCTGTTCTTGAGAGAAAATGTGTCCCTCGTTCAAATAACTGGCCTCACATTTCCTTGCCTTTACCTGAGGTTATATGATCTGCTGGTTCTCCATGAGGGCGTGCCACAAGAACTATTTCTTAATTACAGTGACTCTGAGGTGTGAGTGTGTTGATTTGTGGCTTTGAATTTTCTCTCTTAGAATTTCTGCTAGTTCCAGTAGCCTGTTATGAAGAAAACACAGGAGTGTTCCTAGACGCGAATGTCATCTGCTGATGTTATCAAGATGTGGTGAACACCCCCACACTGAACTAAGATTCGACCTCCACTCAGCATCTGGATACTTCCCATGATGTCTGTTAGTCGGAATAACAAGCCGCAGGCATTTGCTGCTCAACAGGTGCAAATCAGTTCTAGAGACCCAGAGAGGGGTTTGGTCCCCACTTCTCAGCCTGGGGACACTGGGCTGTGTTTACACAGTTAGATAAGTGTAGTCACGGCTTATTTCTGAGGGATAAAAGAACAAGCGAGAAACATAAATAAGGAGCATGTTGACATGATGAAGGCGAGAAGACATAATTCTTACAAGTCAATCTTCCGTTCAAAGGGAAAAACATTGCAACTCTATTTTTCCATAAGTTTAATGATAGTTTTCAGGATTCAGTTATCTTGTTTAAATTTACCAAGTAAAACATTTATACAATATCCAACCACTTGTGACAACTAGAGATGAAGGAATAGGGTGGGCCTTTTCCTCCTGCTGTTGGCTGCAGAATCCCATTGATGATAGATATTCTGTTCTTAGTATACTATCCAGGAAAGAGAAATGGATACATTTAATGCTTAAAATACATAGAAATATAAATTATGGGACTCTTAGAGAGAACCTGCATTCAGTTTGCAGCATCCACAGAATGTCTCAAAACCACTCAGAATTCCAGTTCCCAAGTGGTCCAGTGTTTCTTCTGGCTTCTGTTTGACATAAACTCATATAGGCAAACAAACATATATATATTAAATACATAAGTAAATAAATAGTAAATGAAGATGCGAATTGCAAATGCTTATAAATAATCTAGTCTAGTGCATATTCATCATGAAATGACAGCCCTTATGACACCTCCTAAGTTTAGAGACATTAAAACAACAAAAAACAAAAACAAAGCAAACAAACAAATAAAAACAACTTAGCAACAGCCAAGATTCCAGCCTAGACTTTCTAACTTTAGAGATTCCCACCTCCATCCTGCTCCTTCTCTTTCTATTGTCATTTTATTAAATGAGGATTTTAATAAGCCCACTTCCTTTTACACTTAGGCTGAGCACCAGGTTTACTTACACACTTTTCATTTTTGGCAAGTTATTGCTTGGCCTCTAAAGACTAACCCAGTCGGAAGCAGCGAGGGGATATTGAAAGGCAAACAGGCATACTCATGGACAGACACACAGAAACAGCTATACCTGAGTGGTCTGTGTTCTTGGATGAAGAAACCTTAGCACCCCAGGAGCTCAGCATGCTTTCAACACAGAGTTGAAGGAGATAGAATTAAATGGAAGATGGACTTTATGTTCTACAACTAGATCAAGAGGGAAGATTTAACTAATCTCAGCAGAAGCAGTCTTTGTAGGGTGAGCAGTATTTAGGCTATGAACATGGCAGGGATGAGAACAATGATGGGCATTTTATGCACACACTATCAGCATTTACACACAGACCAGAAAGGTAGGTTTTGTTACCCACCCCCCGAATCTCAGAGGGAGGATGGGGTGGGGACTTCACCATTTTTGTCTAAGTTCAGGCTCATTAACGTGGCTGTGGCTGTGTCTCTGTCAACCACACACCATCACTCAGAACGTCACGTAAGCAGGACGTTCTCCATTCCATACACTTTCTCCTCTTTCAAAACTATTGTGAAGACTATAGAACAATGCTACAAAGATGATCAGAAAATAGCATAAAACCACATTCCTAACAACCCACTTAAGGGTTCAATATTAAACATGTAAACAAATTAACTCTCCCTCCCTTTTTCTGGTTTGATCTCAAGAGAAAACCATTGATCATGTAGGTATTTCATTATTTTCATTCTTTTTTTATACTTGAATGACATGAATAGATTGTTAAAAAATTCTTAATAACATATGTGACAATTTTGCAAATTATATTTCATATTATTTATTATGAGAGTACACTGACTTTTAAATGGTTTTAGATTTGAGATTTGTCCATGCTTTATGAAATTTTAAGGTCATGTGTCATTCTGTTATTTAAATGCAATCCACATTGGTGTCTGATCTACTAGTAAGAAAGAGGCATGCTGTTTTTGTATTCCTTTTGGATTCCTTGGAGCAATGCATGGGGTAGAGAATGTGTTGGTTCATTTTTAGTGTAAACTCAACATAACATTATTTTGAATCACCTAGGAGACACATCTGAGCATGTCTGTGAGGCTTGTTTGCAGAGAAAATTAATAGAGAAGGAAAGAACCATTCTGAATGTGGATGGTGCCATCCAGGAGCTGGAGTCTAGGATTGAAATGGGAACAGGAGAAAACTGACCGAGCATCAACATTCAAAGCTTTCTTAACAGGATGCTGTGAGACAGCTGTCTAGAGCTCCTGCACCTACTCACAACAGAATGAACACTTGAAGAATGCTCCAGATCAGCTCTTCCTTCCTCACATTAGCTTCTTTTCCCCCATTTTGTCACAGCAACAGCAACAAAAATGTAGTAACAGTTGCTGAATGGCCCACCTACTCCTCTTAATTTGTAGTGAGACTTCTACACGAATATTTGAATATAGCTTTATGGCTCTGCTTTTCTAAGATTACTATATTATCCTGGTATCAACATGCTCCTCTACTGTACCACGCAGCACAGCATGTTGATTGTAAGCATGTATTTGTTAATAGGATCTTTGGATTTCCTTTGCAACTTTATTCATTTCTGAAACTTCATCTTAATTGTTGTTATTAGATTATAAAAATCAAATGAAATACTGCTGCTCATTTTATTCATGAACCTTTCCAAAGGTATGAGACTGGGTTTTGAGGGTTAGAAGTCTAACATCAAATCTGAGGGATCAGTGCCCCATACAGTGGGAGAACAGAGCAAAGAAGAGACAAAGAATAGGTCAGCATCTAGAGCGGTGGTTCTCAACCTGTGGGTCACGCCTCTATGGTCCGTCACATATCAGATGTATACATTAAAACTCATAACATTAGCACAGCTATAATTATGAAGCAGCAATGTAATAACTTTATGGTGTGTAGGGGAGTTCACCACAATATGAGAAACTGTATTCAAGGGTTATAGCATCATGAAGGTTGAGAACCACTGATCTAGAGGCTGGGTGGAAGAAAAGTGTGCCTGGCCACAGGAGGCAAAGCTGGACATGCGTAGATAAAGGCTGAGGGAAAAGCCCAACGATATTTCAAAAGCACCATGCAATACTGGAAAGTGTTCCCAGGAAGTTTAGTAAAGTGAAGATTAAAAACTGTATTCAAAGAGTGGGCCAGAAGCCTACTTTAACAGTGGCAGGCGAACAGACCATAAGGACACAGCAACATTGTGAATGAAATTTTTTTAAGAACTTTGAGAGGAAACATCCGCACAAAAACTTCAAGTTTACATCGATGTATTTTGAAAGCTGCTAATAATTTTTGTTTAATGATTATTTTGGCTCTTCTGTATAGAAAATTCCATTAATGCAAAGATTATACCATTTTCTTTTTTCCACTTACGTTGCTCAGTGCAAGGATCCCCCCCCCCCCCACTTCCTCTAGCTCTCATGTATGGTCAACGGATGGATCTTGGAGCCCAGTGAATATAACGAACAACTAATAAGAATAAACATGGAGGGTTTCATTGAATTTACATGTACATAAAAACATCCACAAGAATGTGAAACATGAAGAGATGATAGGACATAATGCTATTATGGGGTTTTATTTAAAAAAAAAACAATAAATCAGTGAAGCAATGCAGGACAAACGTATATGTGGGTGAGGGTAAGTAATTCCAAGTACATCGCTAAATGATACATTGGGCATTCAGAAGCTAGTGGGAAGCAAGCGTGACTTCAGGCTTGTCTGACTAGCTCATTGCAGGCCCAATTACCAGCTGCTGGTGATCCAGGCCATTTGCTGGCATTGTGTAGGAAAGATGTTCGTCCCTGAAGCGTCTTTGTTTCTTGGGGCATGAAGAAAAAGTCAGGCCAAAATAGTCCTCTTACAGTTAAATATCTCTCAAGTGATAAAGCCTGGAATAATTCAAGGTACATTTGAGCAGACTTTGAGCTGGCACGGCCTTATCTCCTTTAGTGCTGAATGAATAGTGCATAAGAATGCCTGTCTTATGTCTCAAGTAAAGTGATTCATTTTGTGGAATAGCTGGAATCATCTTGAATAATTTTAAGGTTGCTCCTACTTTGGAGTTTCCTTGTATTTCTAATCTAGAAAGGCCCATTAAGGGCCAGATGTGGTTGGTGCCTGCATACCTGTCGTATGTTGTTTCTGGGCCCCACTTTCCAGCCTAGTCCAGAGGTTCAGACCTACAGACCCACAGTTTTACAGAAAAACATAAACACTTATATTAATTTTATGTGGATCGTCCTATGGCTCTGGCATATTGCTAGCTAGCTCTTGCTCTCAAATTAACCCATGATTCTTATCTTGTTCAGTCATGTGGCTCGGTACATTTTCTCTGCAGCATTTCAACTTCTTTCCTCTGCATCTCATTGGCATCTCTCTTGTATCTTTCTGGCATCTATGCTCTGCTCTTTCTGTTCCCAGAGTCATCTTATTCTGGTAACCCCGCCCACACTTCCTTTTTGCGTTCATCCAATCGGTCTTTTTATTAAGCTTGTAGGCAGGACAATTATTTACAATGTAACATAATCCCATTACACATACCTCTGTACTTGGGGGTGGTGGCGGAAGTAGGAGGCTCTCTATGAGTTCCAACCTAGATTTCTAGGCTAGCCAGAGATACGTTGTGAGACTGTCTCAAAACATTAGAGAAGTTCTGTAGGTATTGCTTATCAGAGAAGGCCATTTCCTCCTGCCCTCAGATTTATAATTTGGTAAATATTCTGTATCAGTAATATTTTAACTTCGTTTTGTTTTCTGAGACAGGGTTTCTTTTTGTATCCCTGGCTATCCTGGAATTCACTCTGTAGACCAGGCTGGCCTCAAGCTCAGGGATCTGCCTGCCTCTGCCTCCTGAGTACAGGGATTGAGAGCATGTGCCCCCATGCACAGTTGGAAGATTTTAATTTTTGGCTTATTTTATTTTTATGTTTTCAAGAGGAAACGTGACTTTTCCTTTTTTTATCAATAATTTGTTAATAATAGTTTTTTAGTGGAACTACATTGACGTTTACTGGAGTATATTTATTGTACAACTGTGAATTTTATAGACATTTATTTTTATTTTCTTTCTTATTGCTCTTTTTAACACATTTTATTTACTATAATGTATAATGTGTATATGAGTGTGTATGCCATGGCTCATTATGGTCATGTAGTAGGACACAACTGGTAGAAGTCTATTCTGTACTTTCACTGTGAGGTTTGGAGATCAAACTCAGATCATCAGGCATTTTTACCAAGTGAAATCTTCCCACTCCACAAGATATTTTTATTTAAGAATAAATATTTTCAAGTTTCTGAAAAAACACAATCATTCTAGAATTCATATTCACATATTTGTTGATCATTCCAATATGTTGTAATTTAAAAATAGTCAATACGAAGGCTAGGCTGCTGCAATTATTCTTTTCTTAAACATATCAATGTTGCTAATTTTTATGAGTTATTTGTAGGATAATGCTCTCGTACACTGTAAAGACTTGGTGCTCATATTAGCTTAATGAAACACTGATTGGCCAGTAGCCAAGCAGTAAGTAGAGGCAGAGAAACTAGACAAGGAAAATTCTGGGAAGGGGAAAGACGGAGGAGGAGACACCAGCCAGATAAAAGGGAAGCAAGATAAGAATTATGGGTTAATTTAAATGTATGAGCTGTTGGCCTGGATGTTACCATAATATTAGGTCTCAAAATCATTTATTTCATACATTGGATGCAAGACCAACCGGACAGAACAGAGAAATGTCAGATTACAGTTATTTAGTGTTCATTATATCCTATGGCAGTTTGTGTGAGGTTAAAGTTCAGGGTCCCTTGAAAGTAGGTAGGTTCTCTCAATATGTGTTTGACAGCTAATTGATGTTCCCTTAGTAGTCTACAAAGCACTTTTATTTCTTCCTTAAAGAGTATTGGTAAGTTGTATTTTAAGAAATACTTATTTTAAAGTGTTTTTAAATTATTTTCATGAATGTCAATATATTGTATTGTTATTTCAACTTTCTTTATCAATGTATATCATTTTAAATGTTGATATTTTAACTATGTATTTGCACCACCTCTATTTTTTTCTAATTGATGCTTTGTTTACTAACTGATTCTCTATAAAGAGACAACTTTTAATTTAACTGATTTTAATTAGACTTTGCTTTCTGTTGTAATATTTATTTTGAGTATTTCTTTAGGTGCTATCATTCTGTACTTTTTGGCATTGTTAACATAGGTTGTTACTTTTAACAAATAGCTACATTTTACATTTATTTTTTAATTACATATAATACAACATATAAGCATCAATGGTACATTTTTGTAGAATGTCGCTTTAAGATGCACTATATCTGTTTATGTTATGTAACATTTATCTAATAATGTAAAGATGTGTTACATTCTTTGATGTTGCATTTGTTTAACTCTGTGAAGCTGTGTCACTTTGCCTGCCTAAAGCACCTGACTGGTCTAATAAAGAGCTGAATTTCTAATAGCAAGGCAGGAGAAATGATAGGCGTGACTGGCAGATAAAGAAAATAAATAGGCTGGGAAAATAAAAGAACAAGAAAAGTAGGAGGATACAAGGGGCCAGCCAACAAGCTACACCATCAGCAACAGAGTAAGAAAGAAAGATATACAAAAAAAGGAAAGGTAAAATCCAAGAAGCAAAAAGTAGACAGGCTAATGTAGGTTAAAAAAAACACTGGCAAGAAACAAGCCAAGCTAAGGCCGAGCATTTATAAGGAAGAATAAGCCCCTGTGTGTGATGTATTCGGGAGTTGAGTGGTGGGCTCCCAAAAAGATTAAAAGCAAAGCAAGCAACAACATTTTGGGTATCAATGTGGGGCTAGAGTAAAAGAAAAAAACAACAGTAGTACATCCTTGTAATTATGATCTGTTTGAGGATTCTCATGTTTTCAGGGATGACAGGCTGCTATTATACAGTTCTAGTTGTATTTAAGTTGTCCATTTTATTTTTGTTCAACTTATGAATTACTTGGAAATGACTGGTAAGTTTGAAAATACCTCTAAAAGTTATTGCACCAATTTTTAAAATATTTTTAATAATAATCATTCTCTAGACCTGTAACCAATCTACATAGTTCTTTAGTACACTATTCTACTGAATTTTACTTATGCCTATTCTTTTTCTTATTCATTATAATTTTTCATTTTTGTTAGCAATATAGCTGTGTGAGTTCTTGAAACATGTTTCAAATCATTCATTCTGAGGCATCTACTTTGGCAGCCAGCCCACAGTCACTATCATTACACAGCAAAGATCCCAAAGCAACAAACAGCTTATGCTATGTTTGATGTTTGGGGGTTGTTGCCATCACAAAAGCAGAATAAATTACAACTCTAGGTTTCTCTGAATGTATGTCTATGCATCCAAATTATTGAGATGTGGTGTTTTGTCTGTTTGTTTGGCTTTTTTGTTGTTGTTGTTGTTGTTTTTTGGGGGGGTGGTTTGAGATAAGATCTTACCGTACAGTCCTTGCAGGCCTCAAACTCAGTCTTCTGCATAACTCTGTGTCCCCATGTGCTGGGATTAAAGGCAAGCACCGCCATGCCAAGACTGATATCTTATTTTTTCAGTTGGTTTTAACTGCAAAGAAACTTGAAGGTAAAGTGTGGTCTTCCCTCCTCCTTTATGCATATAGCCTCTGCCATTGGCACCACTCAGCCACAGCATGACACTCTTGTTATAAGTGGTGAACTCACAGTAATGCATTCTTATTACCCAAAGTCTAAAATTTAACATTACAGTTTTTCACCAGGGCCCTCTTTGCATTATTGCAACTACTTCATTGCAACTTGTAAAGCTCAAAAAGATGCAAGAACTAAAATGGACTCCTAAGCATCCCATCTTTCATTTTACAATCTATACACAGAGTTTTTAGAATATCTAATACAGCCTTTAAAAATGAGTGACTATGAAGTTCTCATGTCACTGAATACCATATACCTTCAAAGTGTTCACTGGTTAAAGAACTATTTGCCAGAGGCTTGCTGAGAATTAGCAGCGATGTCACGCAAGGAGAAAACAATGAAGAATTAAGAAATAAAATAATACAGAGTGAGGAGACCATCTCAGGAAGTGGGTTATAAGTATGAAGCAGACATTCACTGCACCTCTATCAGCCATGGAGTTTCGAGGATTGGTGCTTGTGAGAGAAATTGAATCTCAAAGGTGTGACATGCTGCTTCTGTTTGGTTTAATTGAGCCTTGCTTACTAGAGCACAGAAATTATCACTGAGAGGTGAAGACAAGAAAAATTATCACCTCACAGGAAAGAAAAATTATCATTTTAAAGTTTCACAACCTTCGAGTTCAATGTCTGATACAAAATTGATGAGTTTTAAGCTTTGCTTGTTTTTACAGGGGGAAAAGAGTGTGCAGGATGATATGAAATCCTGTTGGCTTTAATATCGGCAGCAAGCACCTCTCCCCCATATAAGGTATTCAGTTTAGCCCTGACATTAAAAGGAAACAAGCAAAGGAACAGTATGTTCTTCATATGGTGCAGAAGAGATTATTATTGAAGAAGAGAGAGGAGGGTTGTTAAAGGAGAAAGTTAAGAAATGGTGGTGCATCTCTTTAATCCCATCATTTGGGAGGCAGAGGCAGGCAGATCTCTGAGTTCAAGGTCAGCCTGGTCTACAAAGCAGGTTCCAGGACAGTCAGGGATATAGAAGAGAAACCTTCTCTGAGAGAGGGAGAAAGGGAGAGAGAGAGAGAGAGAGAGAGAGAGAGAGAGAGAGAGAGAGAGAGAGAGAGAGAGAGAGAGAGAGAGAGAGAGAGAGAGACTGTCCTCTGTCACTTTAACTCAGATCAAATCACTGCTCCTTCATTTATTTAATACTGTTTAATCCTGGGCAGTGAACCTCAACTGTGGGTCTCAGTTAATTCACTGGAAAATGGGTTGGTATAATTATAAGAAGTTAAGGGGAATAACATAATAGATACCAGCATCTTAGCAGATCCTTAAGCTAGGGGATAAACAAAGAGTGCATACCTCTATTTCAAGTCCTCCCACCAGACATGAAGGACAACATGCAACTGGAGCTCTGTGTGTCTGTATTCCTGTGAAAATGAGTGAGAGCAAGAGAAAATGAGAGCGGGGAGGAAGAGGAAGAAGAGAAGAAACAGGAAGGAGGGAAGGAAAAGACAGTCTCAGATTGGTGTTGCACGAGAGTGCAAGATGATCACTGTTGAGCTAGGGAGAAGCAGGCATTGAGTCATTCCAACCATTGAGTATTCAGAAACTATGACCTTTGAGTTTAGTGGTCTGATTATTAAACGTTTGATCCTTTTGCTTTGTGGGCACCTTTGTCTTGCTCCGATTGTTACTCAATGTATTCAGAATATACTAAGATGTTAATCCATTTTTCATAGCTGTGAATAAAGATCTGTTTTAAATATCCCTTGTTGTGTAATGATGCTCCATCATGAAGGTATGTCATATGATGTATTATTACATTTTGTTATTTGTATATGATGACAACCTAATCTGTGGAATTCAACAAACTTGATCATAATGATTGTGTGTGTGTGTGTGTGTGTGTGTGTGTGTGTGTGTGTGTGTGTGTGTGTTTGAATTTGGTCTGTAGGTATTCTGTTAAGAATTATTTCATATACTTTTAGCATGGATAATGGACTCTAATTTTTTTGTTGTTGCGGCTGCTGTGTCTTTCTCTGGTTTGGGCATCAGGAAAATATTGGTTTCATAAAAAAGATATTGGGAGTGGTCTTTCCATTCCTGTTATTTTCCATAGAAGAATTTGAGAAGAATTGGCGTTATACTTTTCAAAGTTCTGATAGCATTCTTCAGCTGGGGAGGTTTCATTACTGTATCAGTTGCCTCACTTGTAATGGACGTGTTTAAATTCCTTATCTCATCTAAGTTTATCTTGCTAGCTCATATGCATCTATACATTTTCCATTTACTTAGAGCTTTCAAAATCAGCAGTGTCTAAGTTTTTTACTTAAGAAATGCCCTTGAGATTCTGAATTGCATTGGTGTTTGTTGCGACGGTTTGTTTTCATCTCCAAATTAATGACCTTGGGGATTCCCACTTTTCAGTGGGCTACTTAGGCAGTTAGTCTAAGGGTTTGTCAATATTGTTCACATTCTCAAGGGATCGATTCTTCTTAACTCTGTAATTTTTAAAACTCTATTTCACTGATTTCTGCTGTCGTCTTAATCTTTGATTTTATATCCGCCACAATGGTGTTTGTGTGTTCTTGTTTTCTCAAGGCACTAAGGAACATCATTAAGTTATTTGAGAGGTCTGATTTTTAAAAATATGTAGTATTAACTACTTTCTTTGAACTGTTTTTATTGCATGCTAAATGTTTCTGTATATTGGGATTTTATTTCTATCCAGGTCTAGATTTTTTTTTTTTAATTTCCTTCTTGATTTCTTCAATGAAATGTTCCTCATCTTGTGTGCTCTTTGATTTCTGTGAGTTTGTCTGTTTTCTGGAGTTTCTCTTGCTGTTATTTTCTGGCTTTATCACATTGTGATTAGATGGAGCACAAGAAATTATTTTCAATTTTTTGTGGAGACTTATTTAGTTTCCTAGTGTATAAGGGATCTATTATAAGGTTTAATGGGCTGGTGAGAAGAAAGTATATTCTTCCATGTAAGGATAGAATGTTTTGTGGATATCTGATACATTTGACTTATGATACCATTTAACTCCAATGTTACTCTTTTTATTTAATGTGTATATGGAATAGCTGTTGCTAAGATGGGGTATTAAAGTCACCCTGTATTATTGTGTTAAAGTTTAATTTGTGATTTTGTATATAGTTGCTTTTGTTCTAACAGAGGTTACCCAGATTTGACATATCTGTGATTAGAATGCAATGTTATCTTTATGGATTAGTCCCTTAATAAGAATAAAATTACATTTTAAATATCTTTTCTGACTAATGTTTATTTTAAATCGATTTCATCAGATATTAGAATGCCAATATTTGTTTATTTCCTGGTTATATTTTCCTAAAATACCTTTTCCTATTCTCCTGTGTAACACAAAACATGTTTCTTAGAGGCAGCAAATAGATGGATCTTGTTTTATAATCTAATCTGACAGTTTTCATCTTTTAAAATATAATTATTTTGTGTGGATGTGTGTATATATGGGTGAGCACCTGCATGCCATCATGTGCTCATGGAAGTTAGAAGACAATTTCTGATAGTCTTCTCGTTGCATAAAAGTAAATCTCAGATATCTAACAGAGGTTCTTAGGCTGCCTGCTGGTGCCTTTATTTACATACTTACATATCTTCCTGGCCATTTCTGTGTTATTTGAGTGGAAATTAAGGCTTTTTTGTTCAAAGTTATCATTGAAACATGTGACAATTTGTGATGTGTTTGTTGTTTTCCTAATCATTAATGGCTTAATTACTTTTGTAGCATCATTTATTTTAATTCTTATATTCTCGTGTGTGTGTGTGTGTGTGTGTGTGTGTGTGTGTGTGTGTGTGTGTGTGTGTTTATGTTGCTAGGCACTAACAGTTCCCTCAGGGGAACAGGTGAGAAGATAAGGAGACAATGACACAGATCCCAGGAGTCAGTTGAACAGCAGACTACACTCATTTATTCAACAAGGAAGTACATACCTTACATACCCTCCTCCCAGCATCCAGGCTATGCCATGATCTGGAAATAACTGGTCGTCCCTCATTGGCTGGGCAAAATCAGGACCTCTGAAGCACCTTTTGCCAGGCAGACTCCAGGTTGGCTCATAAGGATGTATGTCATTTACATGCCTTGAAAACTAGTTTGAGACAGTTTCCTTGACCCTATGGATCTGTCTTTCTACACATTTGTATGTATACTCAGCGTTTGCCTGTGTGCATTCTTGCATGTTAATGTGACCGGACATGTGCCCTGCTGCTAATGTAGAGATTAGAGAACAACTGTAGGTTATAAGGCCTGCTGTCCAACTTATTTGGGACAGCGTCTCTGTTGTATTTCCATTGCATATTCCAGGCTGACTGGGCTGGAGATTTTAGGGATTGTCTTTCCTCTGGGTCCCATCTTTTCAGGGAGATTATGGGATTCCAACTATTCTTACAGTAAATAGAAGCTTTTATATAAGTTCTAGGGTTTCAAATTTGGTCTTCATGCTTATGCAGCAAAGGCTTTTATCTACTGAGGATTCTCTTTGGGTTGCTATATTTCTTTGTGTCTATCATTCTCTTTGATTAGAAAAACCTCATCTGGTATTTCCATAAAGCTTATTCATTTTCTCTAAATTCCTCTAGCCTCCTTTTATATTGGGATTTTTTCTTTATTATTATAGGTAGTCTTTCTGGGTGTAGTAATCTGAATTGGTAGCTGTGTTACTTATAAATTTGAAAAACTTCCTTCTGAGACCTGACTTCCAAAGATTCTGTTGAGAAATAAGCGATTATTCTAATATTTCTGCCTTTATGTGAGTTGGTTCCTCTCTCTTTCAGCCATCCATATATTTTCTCTGTGTGTAAAGCCGTTTTACCTATAGTAGAACATGGAAAACTTATTTTCTAGTCCTATTTATGTACCTTTTGTACATAAATGGGCCTTTCTTTCTCTCGATTTGGAAAATATTCCGCTAAAATAGAACTGAAAATATTTTCTTTACTTTTGACATGGTGTTCTTCTATATGTTTGTGCATGATTTGTAGATGTGCATTTTTCATGAAGTCTCAATTATGCAAGTTTCATTGATTACCTGTTTTTAAATTTCCATTGTCCTTGGCTTAGTCATTTATCATACCTTCAATACCAGCTGTTCTGTCCTCTCCACGGCCCATTCTATTGACAGAACATTTTCATTTCAAGAGATTAGGTTTGATTTATCTTCAGTGTTTCTATATCTTTATTGAATTTCATCTTCAGATGCTCTAGTGACTTCCATATCTCATTCAGATGTTTATGTTTTCTTGGAATTTACTTAGTTTATTGATTTATATGAAAAGTGTACCCTTATGTGGTAGGATTCAGGTGTTAGCTGATAAGGTTGGGAGGCATGTCTCTAGAATCCTCGGAGCCTGAGGCGGGGGCAGCCCCTTTCAAAAGGGTCTGCTGGCATCTTGACTGTCTTGTTTTGTTCCTGTTTTTCTTGGCAACTGGATCAGCATCCATCGCCTGGATCTTCCTATCACCCAAGAATCGTCCTAAAGTGTAACTTGTAATTGCGAGTGTTAAATTACTCTCCAATAAATATTAATCCTGTATTTGGTATATTGCAAGTGAGATTTATTGCAATAGCTGGCATCCCTGGATGGGCAGACAGTGAACTTTGGGAAAAGGTTTGTAGTAATTTTTTAGGAGAGATTAACAACAAATATCCTAGAAGTAAGAGAATTCAATTTATAAAGGAAACTAATTGGATCTTTCCTCCTGTGGTACAGGATAAACCCATTTCTGGAGCTCTTACATTTTATACTGATGCGAACAAACTAGGAAAGGCTGGTTACATATTGGAACACTTAATTAAGGTGGCTCAAAGTCCTTATAACTCTGTTCAGAAGTCAGAACTATATGCAATTATTATGGTGTTGATGGATTTTACAGAGTCTCTTAACATAATAACTGACTCTCAGTATGTGGAAAGAGTTGTTTTACATATTGAAACTGCTGACTTCATTCCTGATGGTACAGACTTAATCTTACTGTTCATACAAATACAGGATATCATCAGAAATAAAATACATCCCATGTACATAACACATATCAGGGCACACACAGGTCTCCTGGGCTTTCTAGCGCAAGGTAATGATGAAATTGATTGGTTGTCAATAGGAAACGTGCTGGAGGACACAGAATTTCATGAGAAACATCATGTAAATAGTAAAGGACTAAAGAAGAGTTTTCCCATCACTTGGCATCAGGCAAAAGAAATTCTATGGAATTGTAACACTTGTTCCTTCTATAACCAACCATCTTTACCTGCAGAAATTAATCTTAAGGGTACACAGAGAAATGAGATCTGGCAAATAGAGTTGTTTCACTTTCCAGAATTCAGAAAGATGAAATATGTACATCATAACATTGACACTCTGGAATGCAATGGGCAACTGCCCTGAGTTCTGAAAAGGCTGATGCTGTACTTACCTTTTGGAAGCCATAGCCATAATGGGAATTTCCCCCTCAGATTAAGACTGACAATACTCCAGCTTACATTTCCCAGAAAATGAAGCTGATTTTTGGATATTATAATATAAAACATATTACAGGGATACCACATAATCCTACAGGACAGGCAGTTGTAGAGAGATCTCACTGCACTTTGAAAGAGATGCTTTATAAACAAAAAAGAGAAGTGAGAAAACCCAGGGAGAGGTTACATAGTGCCTTATTGACTTTGAATTTTATTAATGCTGATGAAAAGGGAACATCAGCTGCTGAGAGACATTGGGTAATAGAGATAAACTAACCCATCTACTTCCAGGATGTGTTGACTTCAGAATGGAAGCCAGGATATGTGCTTCGATGGGGTAGGGGTTTTGCTTTTGTTTCCACAGGAGAAGAAAAGATATGGGTACCGACAAAATTAATAAAGATCTGCTTTGAAAAGGAGTCCCTTCCTGAGGAGGAAAAGTAATTGCTCATCCCCGATATAACAAATGGATACATGGTAAGGAAAACACATTTAACAAGACCAGGTCAGGGTCTCAATTTTGTCTTTACAGAAGAATGGATACAACCATCTTTAAGACATTGACTGGATATTGAACTGTTAGTCACCTACAATGGAAGGGAGATGGATGATGAAGGAATATAAACAAAGGACTATGAGAACAACTGATACAAATATGCACTACAGGGTAATTTCTCAATTCTCACTGCTTTACATCTTACATCTATCCCTCTTTAAAAAAATTATGTGGTCCTGGTTTGACTATACATAAAGCTAGATTTGGAGTTGTAGTAAGTGGCTTTCTCTGTCTCTAAACCCAAGCAGAAGGCAGCTAGAATATTTAGGGACCAATATTATCATAACTTCATCTTTAATCTTAGTTCTCTCTGTATCTACACCTCCCAACTATCCTTTCTGTATACGATCTTCTCCTAAAGTCATAAAGGATGTAAATTTTTTCTTTGGGTATCAATAATGCTTAAGTTTTCCAATTTTTTCCTATCAGCTATCTATGAAGCATCTGGAACTAAGATGGGACTCCCACTACAATGATTCCTACTGGTGAAAAAAGATTAAGAGAGAGAGAGAGAGTGAAAAGACAGACAGACAGACAGAGACAGAAATAGAGAAATCAAGAACCTGGTGTACACCACTCAATGATTGCTTTTAGAAAATAGACTATTCAAAGTGGTTGCAAGATAGCTCTCTATAATTATCCTTCATGTCACATTCCTAATAAGAATTCCAGATGGATTTACCCAGTACTCTGAAAATGGTTATAGATGTGTATAGTCAGTCCATTAGGATCTAAAGATTGTTTTAGCTTTTACAGGATCCCCAAAAAGTGCCATTGCCCTTAAGTCAGCAGGAAGCAACCCTATGAAAAACTACGCCTCTTTCTCGGTAAGTTTTGTCCTCTGAGGATTATGGATAATTATTATTCTGATAGAATAGTTATAAGTTAAAATTGGGTTGAGGACAGAACAATAATATAGCCTCAGGGATGTCTTTTAAAGAAGAGAAAGGGGAATAGATAGGATAGATAAAGGTAGATTATTCTACCTACCTATAAACAATTACTAGCCAAATATATGGGATAAGCCAAAGACAATTTGCACTGGCATAGATATTCATATATTGATACAAATGTGAAATCATTTTATATGTTTGATTGAGATAATTTGTAAATTGGCACAAATTTAAATCTGAAATTGTTTTATATGTCCCAAGCAACTTGTACATTGATATAAAATTGAATCTGTAACTGTTATATTTACATATGCTTCTAACTCTGTTTAAAATATTTGCACATTATTGTCATGTCCACTATAAAATTGTTACTTTCATTTAACTATACTAAACATAATGTATGATTGCGCTAGTTATGATATGCGCACAAGATGTTTTGTGTTCCTCTGTTTGGATGATATATATGTATATACATGTCTAGAATACTATTACCATTTTGCATGGTATATATACCTCTGGCTAATGTTTGATAGTCATACTAAAAGTCATTGTTCAGAGTTTGTACACCTCTTTATAGGTAACCTAATTTTACAATAAAAGCTTCAATCCTTAGGATGATAAGAACTGCAGTCAACTTTACTTAAGTTTGCCATGTCAAAGTCATCCCAGACACAGGTTAGAATACTATAGATAGTCAGGAGTCTTCAACCATTTCGTAGACCCAGAGAATATGGCATTTAACATTTTGTTATTCAGTACTTGGCCGTGTAAGATGCGATGATTCCTGGTGTCACTGCTCCTTTCCTGAGATGGTGTTGAACATCGAGGACACTCCTTTGGAGTTTTTCCTTTTGGCAAAGAATGGCCAGTTGGGTAAAGAACTGCCCTTACCTCAACTGCTAACTGCATATACACGATGTCCAATCTGTTTGAACAGGATGATGGATGGAGACTGATGAAACCTGCCTGGACAGGACAAGATAGTCCCTCCAAAAATGCCCTGCTTCTGAAAAGATCTGTCAGATACCATAGTCCTGTAGCCAAAATGATGGGTGCTCCAATGGCACAGAAAAGCATAGGTGATTGTCCAGGTAGTGGAATGTCGCTGTCCTCTCCCAAATTTTGGAAGCTACTACTCTCATGTGCTTCCGACTTTCAGTTAAGATATTTTCCTTCTCATGTCTTGAGGGGGTTGAAGAATACGTAGTTAAGGTTACTATACACCTCCCCATCTATCAATATTCTAGAAATGTGTGATGTACCTTATATATGCTGGGTTTTAGTTGTAGTTTGCATCTCTTCCTCTTCCCAGATATCACCTCATAATAATTCCCATTGTATATATTCTCAGTTTAGAACCTTCTTAGTTAGACAAAAGGGGGAGATGTGATGGGATTCAGGTGTTAGCTGATAAGGTTCAGAGGCATGTCTCTAGAGTCCTCAGAGACTGAGGGGAATGTGTGGCCAGCCCCTTTCGAAAGGGGCTGCTGGGATCTTGATTGTCCCATTTTGTTTCTTCTTTTTTTGGAGACTAGATGAGCATCCATCGCCTGGATCATCCTAATGCCCCAGAATCTTTCTAAGGTATAACTTGTAATCGTCAGTGTTAAATTACTCTCTAATAAATATTAATCCTGTATTTGATATACTGAAAGTGAGGTTTATTGCAGTACCCTTATTAATTTATTTAAACATATTTGCCATTATTCCTATCTAATGTTTACTGGGAGTTTGTCTTAGCCACTCCCATTAAGCCCATCACTATGGGACTAGGAATTTGTGGGAGGAAACCCATTGTTTTAGCTTTTTACATTACTTGTTTTTAGACTTGTTGCATTGGATTTGTACATCAGGAGACTTGTTGCTGATTCTTGTTGTTGTTTCTGTTGTTACTATTATTTAGATCACCTTCATTTGTTCAGTGAAGTATTTGAAGTGTTCCTGAGGGACTCAATTATAGTAGGATTAAGGTGTCACTTTCCTCTGTAAGACCTTTCTTTTCTACTTTCCTAAAAGTAGTGTATTGTGTGCTATAAGAGTCATTATCCTGGGATGGCCTACTTTAAAAAGTCAACTATAAAACATTTCCCTCTTTAATGATAGCAAGTTTAAGAAATAAATGGATACTGGTAGTAGCATCTGTACTATTATATAGAGAAAAAAACACCATCAGATTAGTGATTAGTATTAGGATTATGGACTTTATAGGAGAATGATGTAAATATAACAGGGAACTTCAAATAAAAAGTGGTGGAGATTAAGGAATTTTGGATAGAGGTAGACTGGAAAAAATGATGCTATCAGATAGCTTAGAACAGAATGATCTCTCAGTAGGCATAGGTACAGAGATCCCAAAAGTTAGGCAAGAATACTCTTTACAGGGGATAAAAGAAAAAAAAAATGAGTAAGAAGAAAACAAAAGCCTGATATGGGGCAAGAATAGAGTAGGATCAGGAAAGTCTGCTAAACAGCCATTGGCTGTTGAGTAATAAGGAGGAGCTATTGAGGAAGAGGGACCTGGGTATACAGGACATGGAATCTGACTTTCATGTGTGCTGGATTCCTTCTGACATCATTACTATTACTACCCAAGCTCATAGAAGTCTGCCCTACTGCTTGGAGATTCTCTGTGATAGGTGTGTCAATTCCCTTCTTCCCCATTTTCCTGGAGAACTTTGGAGTGACTACTTTCTGACTCATTTGTATTGAGTCGACAGGCAAGTTGTTCCTTTACATTCTCTGCTTAAATGGTCTAGGCCGGGCTAGGTACCATGAGTGGGAGGGTTATGTGGGAATACTGCCTTTCCCTACCTCCTCACTGTAGCCAGTGCCTGGTGTGTGTGGTGAGGGGAGAGGGGATAGGATGCTGATGTGGGATATCTTTTTTGTACACTGTCAACTATCATTGGATAATAAAGGAACTGTTTTGGATTTGGCAGGCCAGCTTGTAGTCAGGCAGGAAGTCCAAACATAGATAAAGGGGATGGAGGGTGGAGTCATTCAGAGAAACAATCCAGTCATTCAATAAGGAAGATGTAAAGGAGTATAGATAAGTCATGAGCCACATGGCAAGACAGATGAATAAAAATGGGTTAAGATGCAAGAGCTAGCTAGCAATAAGTCTGAGCCATAGGCCAAACAGTGAACAATAATATAGCCTTTGTGTAACTATTTGGGGCCAAGTAGGGCTTTGGGTCTGAACCTTGGGCTAGGCCTGGGGTAAAGAGAGATTCATTTGAACTGTGGGGCTAGGCTGGGTCAGAAACTTCTGGCTACAGGATGTTGTAAGATATTTCCTTGTGGTTCTCCTGTAGAAACCAAGGGTATTCCCTAGGAAATCGCTGTGATGCGCTCAGTTGAATCCCTCACCAAGTGGGAGCACAGTGGTGTCCCTGGGGAGCACTTGTCTTTTACACCTCCTGCCAACAAAAACAGAAGTTCTGGGAAAGGCTTCTGTCTCATGCATGGAAACAGACCATTGTGTATTATCCTGACTGTTTTCATTCACCGAGTGGTGTTTGTTTGTTTGTTTGTTTATTTTTGGTAAAGGTATATGTCATCTCACATGGAAGTCAAGGAATTATTTTTTTAAGAAATAAAACACACTTTTGTATTTTTTTTTAAAAGAAATAGCTTATTTATTTATTTAACGTGTACTGGTATTATGACTGTATTGTAGGTAGAAGTTCCTCTTTCTTGCCAGACTGGTCCCTCAGCCATTTATTCCTACATAATCACACAAAGGATTATATTAATTATAAGCTGGCCTATGGCTCAGGCTCATTACTTAATAACTCTTGCTCTTAAACTAATCGATGATTTTTATTTATGTTTAACCATGTGGCTTGGTATATTTTCTTCAGCGCAGCGTTCTTATCTTTTCCCTCCATGTCTGACTGGTGTCTTCTTTCTGCTCTTCTCTTCCCAGAATTACTCTTGTCCAGTTGTCCTGTCTGTAATTACTGTCTGTCTAGATTTTGGCCAATCAGCATTTTATTAAACCAATATTTACAGTGGCAAATGTTTACAGTGAGAGTATCAGATCCACTGGAACTGTAGTTACAGTTCTGAGCTACCATGATCCCAGGTCCTCTAGAAGAGCATCCAGCATATGTAACCATTGAACCATCTCTCCAGCTCTTCTTTTGTATTTTTAATGAAAACCTAATCCAGTAAATAGAACTACTTTTTCTAACTTTATTCTTATTGATCTATATGCATCTCCCACTCTATTAATGCCTGTTACATTCTTTCAGCCTAAATTCAAATGCAAGAAGAACTTAGAGCTTTGATTTAATAATCAACTTTTCCTTCATCATAAAACTACAACACTAAACATCTAGAATTACACTTTATAGAACTTTTAACTTTCTTAGAATAAATTACTTTATTGGTTTTTGATATTTAGAAGATATGAATGAATCCTATACATTCCGTAATGCCAATAAGAAGGATGCTTGAATAACTAAATGCCTCTCCAGGCTTCTTCTTAATATGTCACTCTGAGTGATTCTTCCCTCTTCTGTGGAAGGGAATAAACAAGCTGTTTTTACCATTGGTGAAGTCTACTTCACCTCACATATCACCCTCTAAAACTACATAGATTATTTTTAAAGATTAAAGGTAAGTTCAATGATTAAAGGTACGTCCTACATATCACCCGAGTTTATAAGCTTTTAATCTAACTTTCACAAGATGAATAATTATTAATGTACTCTTGAGTAATTCAGTTTAGGTCTGTTCAAAGTCTTTTTCAAATGATAAATAAATAAATATTACTTCATGCAAGGCAACAGGAGCTTTGCAGTTTATTATAGTGCTTCAGCTAGAAATGATATTTATTTACAGTAACAAAGATGCCACAGTGACTTAAATAAAATAAACATTTATTCTTTAAAAGTAAGCTTTGAGTATCATGAGTTTTCAAGGTATTGGAGACCCAGGATCCTTTTATTTTGCACTTGGCAATTTTCAATGACTAATTTCTGTCTTTTTGCCTAAAGTGCAGCTTCAGATTCCATCTCTGCATTGTCAGCTACAGGTAAGAAAGGCTAGGATGCTCATGTCCAACACAGTCCCTCACCTCATACTTAGTCACGTGGTTGCAATTACTGCTGCTTTCATGGAAGCAGTTTCCACTATTTCAACTCAAGTTAGGTCTCATTACAAAACAGCAATGGAGACTAGAACAATGGGGTAAATCAATGAGCTCTACTGTAACAAGGTGCAAAGTCATTGTTAAACATTTCATCTTACTCATGGAAAAGTAGTTGCCATGTACTTTTACAAAGAATTATTTTTTTTTCTCAACTTGAATAGTAAGTTCAGAATTACTGTCTACATTCTCAATATATAAGCGTTGAAGGAATTATCTCCTTCTGAATTTCTCTGTTCTTCAAAAATATTGCGTTTATTATTCCTTTTTATTTGAAAACATTTCCAAGTCTTAATTTATTGGTGAAATATTAAATATCATATAATATTATGTCATAGGCAAAACTAGACATTGGTAATGTCATTCAGATCTGTTTACACACTGCAACACACTCTTATTTAAAGGGAATGGCTTGTATATATGATGGTTTAAATAAGAATGGTCCCCATAGGCTCATTTATTTGGTTCTCAGTTGATAGACTATTTAAGATGCACCAGTGGGTGTAGTCTTGTTGGAAGAGGTGTGTGACTCAAAGTGGACTTTGAGGATTCAAAATTTCATGCCAGACTCAATCTCTCTCTCTCTCTCTCTCTCTCTCTCTCTCTCTCTCTCTCTCTCTCTCTCTCTCTCTCTCTCTCTCTCTCTCTCTTCTGCCTGCTGATAATGTGTAAGCACTATGCCTGTCTGTCACCATGGTTCCTACCATGCTGATCAGGGACTTAACCTCTGAAAATATAAACAAACTCCTAACCTAATGTTTACAAGTTACCTGGATCATGGTATTTTATCACAGCAATAGAATAGTGACTAAGACAGTATGTTATATAAAACTAGACCTATACATTAAGCATCGTACATATCATTTAACTTCAGAAGGACTAAGAAAAATAAAAGCAAATCTCAAAGTACTATAAAACGATGATAGAATGGGAAAATAACCCCTTGGATGCCAGATGGATAAACTAGAAAATTTTATCAATGAGTCAGTTTTAGAAAATAGTTAAATTTAGGAGCTCAAAATGTTTAGCCCCTTTTCAATGCCTGGTCTCTTGAAGATGTGAAAGTTCTGTAGTTTAGGAGGCAAAGGAAGAAAAAAGCAGTAACTTTCCAAAGAAGTCAACCTGGTCACCATCTGAGTGAATCTAGAAAAGTGAAAAGAAGGAGTTCAAATGGATAAAAAGTAAATTTGTCATCAACAGATCTGCCTTTACTCTAAATTGAGGGGGAAATTTAAAAAAATTAATAGTCCTTGAGTCTGAGCTGTCCCTACACAAAGGAACTTGATATTCCACTTCACAAAATGCTGGAGACTCTTTCACATTGTAGCTGAAGACTTCTGAAATTCCACGTGTATACCAGTGATAGACATAGAATGATGATATGGCTCCATAGAAAATTGGTGACACCCAAACTTCCTAAAGATAATTCCACCTTCCAAAAGTTCTGATAGGAAAAAATCTAAGCTATAAAATATTTTAAAAACTAGTAGATACTATAAGAGACAAAAGAAATAAGACAATAGAATTTATAGCCAGAAGTTTCTGGCACAGTCTTGCCCTAAGATCTGAACCTGCCTGCAGCTGCTTATTCTCAGATAAACAAAGAGACTTATATTAATTACAAACTGTTTGGTCTATGGCTCAGGCTCATAATCAATTGTCTCTTACAACTTAACTCAACCCATTCTTACTAATCTATGTATTACCATGTGGCTCATGGCTTATCTGTACTTTTACATCTTTCTTCTTGGGCCTCTGGATTCTCTCTCCAGAATCTGCCCTCCTTATTGTTTATCTATGCATGGATTTCTTACCTACCTCAAAGCTGCCTTGCCATAGATCAAAACATTCTCTTTATTAACAAAGGGTATCAAAGTATATTCACAGCGTACAGAAAGACATTCCCATATCACTTCCCCTTTTTTGTCTAATCAAAAGGGAAAATTTCAATTTCAACATAGCAAAGTTACATATAACAAAACAACTCTCAAGCAATAATTACAGTTACAATATCTAGTCTATTCCTATTTAGCAAAATTAAAGAAAATATTCTATCATCTTTCTCATCCTGTGAATCCAAAGTTTCATATATAATTTACCTTTTATTAAAACTAAGGAGAATTATAACTATCTTATTTTCAACTCTATCAAAGACGACCGAAAAATATAATATCCCCAAGTGAACAGGAAGTGCATTGCAAGCAACTTTCAAATTCTAGAAATGACAAAGACATCTTGATAACTGGACAGTCACCCAAAGTTTCTTTGTAACATTGGGGCATCCATCTTCAGCCTATAGGCCTAGAGTCTACGGCAGACTTTTTAATGAAGTGGAAAATTTAAAGGACTGCTCTACCCATTCTGGCAAGGTTTGTCAGTCATTTCTCCTTGTGGCCTATAGAATATCTGGCAGTTTTCTCTGTAAAACAGGAACCTGAAGGACCATCTATGATTGCTCTTGCAAAGTTCACTTTCCTATGTGTCCTGCATGTACTGTTTATACAGCATATTTTCAAGCAGTCAAGGCAAGAGCAGTTTCTTTCCTAATGGTGAACCTTTGCCACAAAGAAAGTAGACTCCACATGGAGTTTTTCAATGCCCATCATCCTTTTGAAATAGATTGGTGCTGCCAAGAGCAGACCTGTCTCGCTGTCCAGAAAAGTCTAAGTACTTAAAATACTTTAAATGGAATAGTCTCTAGTACTTGGAATTATTTGAGTGTGCAAGAGGAATATGAATAAGGTACAATAAAAGTTATATACAAAAATGTCATAATTAAACTTATTATAGTGTTAAAGCCCACTTAAAATTTACAAAAGAATGCTTAAATTACTATTTTCTATAGTAAACTGAAAAAATATGGTCACATTACTAGGTGTACAATGTTTTCAAAGGTTCACTTACTTCCTAAGATTCTGGAGTGTAGAAAGCATGTGTGTTGAAATATGCAGTTTCTGTCCTGTCTGGCCCAAGGTATAGACCCGTAGACCTGAAGTCCCATAGAAAAAAACAGAAGTTTATATTAATTGCATTCTGCTTGGCCTATGGTTCAGCACATTGCTAGCTAGCTCTTGCATCTTAATTCAACCCATCTCCATTCATCTGTCTTGCTATGCAGCCCAAGGCTTACTTGTGTTACTTTTACATATTGATTCTTGGGCTGCTAGATGGTGTCACTTGACTCCACCCTCCTTCCCCTACATATGCTCTCATTTCCCTGCCTACTTCTAAGATGCCTTCCATAGGCCAAGACAGTTCCTTTATTAATAATATTCACAGCATACAGAAAGACATCCCACATCACTTCCCCTTTTCTGTCAAATCTGAAAGGAAGGTTTCAATTTCAATGTAGCAAAATTACATATAACAAAATAACTATCAAGAAAGAATGATAGCTACAATTTCTAGCCTATTTGTATATAGCAAAATTAAAGAAAATATTCTATCATCTATTTTATCCTTGTGAATCTAAAGTTTCATATCTAATATACCTTTTAAAATAACTAATTATAACTATGCTTATAACTATCTAATCTTGAACTACATCAACGATCACATAAGGATATAATATTACAGTAAACAGGAAGTGCAAGCAGCTTCCAAAATCTAGAAATTACAGAGATTACATCTGTCTGCCTGGACAGTCACCCAAAGTTCCTTTGTAATGTTGTGGCATCCATCTTCAGCCTATAGGCCCAAAGTTTCTCATATACCTTTCAGAGAAGCAGGAAATTTGAAGGACTGTTCTGTCCAGTCTGGCATGGTGTTTTCAGTCATTTCTCCTTCTGTCCTAAAGAATGTCTGATAGTTTTCTCTGCAAAGCAGGAACCTGAAGGACCACCCCACCATATTCTGACAAAGTTCAGAGGTCACTTTCCTCTGGATGCTGCATGTCTGATTTATACAGTACACGGTCAGACAGTTGAGGCAAGAACAGTTTCTTGTCCAATGGCTTACATTTGCCACAAAGAAAGTAAATTTTACATGTAGTTTCTTTGATGCCCATAGTTCTCTTGAAGTAGATTCGTGCTGCCAGGAGCAGACCTGGCTCAATGACCAGTAAAGCCTAACTTCTCAAAATATTTTAAGTGCCATATTCTATAGGTCTTTGAAGTGTTTGAAGATTACCTGTTAATTGAAATAAATCTTTGTAGACCTAAAATAATCTAACTAACATGACTATAAGTTCGGCTATCACAAATGACTATTATTCCGCATTTCTTAATTACACATTACAATTTTAAAGGAATTGCATAAACATAATATCTTAAACGAGAGTAGAAATATACATACAAAATTGACCTTAAATTTGTTTGAATAAAACAAAATCCATACAATGTAAAATAATTTGAGATTAACAGCTGTTTTTGGATTAAATTAGATTTAGTAATTTATCTTTTAAAATCATTCCTATCTCATATCCTCTTTCTTCCTTAGAAAGAGAATGACTATGATCACTAGCTATTTATAATGAAAACAAACATTTGTAAATAATAGTTTGGGAATTTGAGCGAAGCTTTCCATTACTGCTTCCTGCTGTTTAAGAGGCACTGGAAATCTTATGAAAGTCATGAACCTGAATCATCTTAGTTGGCAGCCTTGAAGCTGATGTGATCATCTCTTCCCATTAGAGAATTTTCAGGTGGTCTTGGTTGATGAAAACAAAGAGCCTAGAAGCAATCGACAGGTTCTCATCATCTGTGGAAACAAAAGCAGAACCTCTTTTCCAAAGCAACATATCCTTAGACATATATTTCAAAGTCAAGATGCCTTTAAAATATAAGTTTGTTTAACTTAGCAGCCTTTGCAACCAAATGTCTTTCTGTAGTTAGCTTATTATCAGTTAAAAAAATAAAATAAAACATAATAATAACCATAATCCAGACTCTGTGTGTATTTTACGTTTTTATGTGGCTTATTATATTTTTACACTCTATTTATCTTTTTTAGGGACTTTCTATACCCTCTTTCTTTTCTCTCTGAAGCCTATAAACATTTTATACATATTGTACCCATTTAGAGGTTTTCTCTATCCAAATCTGTTTTATTGTGTATCCTTAAATCATTTTCTAACCAGATGAGCTTTTAAAGTGCTAAACTGTAAAGCACTGCTTTGTCTGCTGACTCCACTTTGCTCAGCTCTTCAGCATGATGCAGGTGCCAGAGGCTCACTTACTGTCCCAATTCCAGGAAGCAGTATTAAGTACTGTGGAGCTATTTACCACTCCCGCTCTGGGGAATCTTAGGTCCATGCTGTCATCAAGTAGAGCACTGCCTCCCCTGCTCACTAAGTAGAGCCCTGCCTCTCTGCTCCCTTCTGCTCACCAAGTAGAGCCCCTTCTCCCATGCTCACTAAGTATTTGGCAGCAGAGCCATAGTTTTTGCCACTAAAGCTGAGTCAGCAGCCTCTCCTAAAGGAGCCACACCTCTGCTCGCTACCAGCACACAGAGACTTCTCAGAAAATACTGCTACTAAGAAGGTGTCTTTGACTCTGTTCCCTTTTTGTCTGTATAAACAGAAACCTTAAAGCCATCGTATGCAGCTTGTTGCTTATCTCAAGGCTCCTGTGAGAGCTCAGGAACTAGCCTTGTTGCAGCTTAAGCAGCTTACCACAAACCCACCATTTTGTTATTCCATCCCATGTGCCAAGACATCTGTGTACTATGATCCACACCAGAGACACAACTCTGAAGCTCCCTTTGGCTCTGTTTCTGTGATCTACAACTCTTTTAAAGCTTTTTCAGACTGCATGTAAGTGTATGTGCCCCACATTGGGCTGCTATTTGCAATAATAGGTTTCTGGCCTCTCTTGCCAGAGGTCCAGACCCCCAGAACTGCAGTCCCACAGAAACACACAGAAGCTTATATTAATTACATTCTGCTCGGCTTTTGGCTCAGACACCTTGTTAGCTAGCTCTTGCATCTTAATTCAACCCATTTCCATTAGTCTGCCCTGCCATGTTGCCTGTGGCTTACCCATTTCTTTACATTTTGCTTCTTGGATGGCTGAATTGAATCTCTTCTGACTCTGCCCTCCTTCCTCTTTATTTGTGCTCAGATTTCCTGCCTACTCCTAAGATGCCTGCTGTAGGCCCAAACAGTCCCTTTATTAATGAGTGGTATTCATAGCATACAGAAAAAGATCCCACATTAGTGTAAATTAACAGCTAAGCAATTTTTTTTAGTTCTATAACTCCTCTACAAAATCAAGTTTGAATTTATTGACATTTTATCCTAGGGAAGGTCAATTGTATCATAGTAGTATTATAAAAGTACAATACAAAATGTTCTTGTTTCTGAATGATATGCTTGAAATCAAATTCTTGAACAGTAAGTCCTTGTGCCATTGGCAAATGTGTGTTCATATGTTGTATTAGTTACCTTTCTGTTGATGTGGCAAAACACCATGCTCAGAGTGAACTTGGGGAAGTAAAGGTTGACTTTGGCTTATATTTAACAGGAGTAAAGTCAAACATGGTGGGGGGAAACATTGATATAGACAGGACCAGGAAACTGGAAGATCATGCACATATTCTTCCGCATATAGGAAGCAGAAAATGAACTGAAATCATTCCTACAAAACTTACGTTAAACTTCTGGATCTCCTGGTGAGTATATTTCTCCCATTTTAGAACCAAGATTTCTATGTCAAAAGGGTAAAAAATGTGAGAACATGATGCATAAATGTAAGTCAGTGCTTCTCCATGAATAATGGGCAACTGACATAAATGTGTGAAAAAGACACTGTAAGTGAATACCAATTGGAATAAGACTAAATTGGAGTATATTACTATAAAATAGAATAAACACCAAAATGCAGTGAATTAAAAGTGACAAGAAAAACATTTATATATATACATATACATGTGTGTGTGTGTGTGTGTGTGTGTGTGTGTGGATGGGTGTGTGAATGAACAGCTCGGTTTATGGAAATATAGCAATCATAATTAAACATACGAAATTTGACAAAGGCCAAAGAATGAATATATAATTTCACAATCTTAGGTACAGGTTCTTATGTCTTTGTCAAACCATTTGACTGACAAAAAGGTAGAAAAATAGTACACATATTCTTCTGCATATAGGAAGCAGAAAGTATGAAAAGAATGTAAATTCTCATCTCTAGTGACATATTCCTTCCAACAAGGTTGTACTTTGTAAAGGTTCTATAATGTACCCAAATAGTACCATCATCTGGAAACAAAGTATTTAACTAGATGAGCCTATGGGTGGAAATCCTCATTCAAACCACAATGGATACTCTCAGGGACTGGTTGGTAGCATAGCAGGAAGGAGGATTTTTAGACCAATATTGATATTAACAATAAGAACTCAGTTGAGATGAGGACCCGGAAGAACAAATGTCAGGTGAGGATGCTGAGTAGAAAAATTTTAACTCAGTACATTTCTCAAATAAGGTTTCTAAGTGAACCTATTCAGTACATCTCTTCTTTCAGTTTTCCATCGCTTTCTTCATTCTGTGATAACTTTCTCCAGCAAGGAATATGATAGCTCATGTTCAGATTGTGCAGGATCTAGACAGATACAAGTCTATGCAAATATGCTTAACCAAGCTTAGCATTCAGTAATTATTCAATATATTTTCAAATTCCTCAGAGAAGAGTTCTGTAATATTTTTGCCTGCTCTTTAATGCAGGTTAATAACATTGGCACAGGATGCATTGTTATATCACTTTTTGGGTCATTTTCAGGAAGTTTTAAATGTTTTTATTTCTCTTTGGTAGATTACTCAAATAATTGTTAGATGAAGGTTTTTCTTTATAAGTGAAAATCACTATACATATATTTAGATGAATTCAATATTACTTTGAATTAATATTTAAAATTAAGGGTTATTAAACTTTTAAATGCAACCATAAGCTAAAGTTTATCCCTTCATATTAGCTGAAAATTATACATGACAAAATATTTTTATATTAATTAGTATTGAATAGAAATTTTGGAACAGAAGTAAACAATTTTACATACTTGCAAGTACTCACATCAATGCCAGAATCCCTTTGTCCAAAAATAAATATCTACTTTTTATGTAATTCATTCAAAATATTACTATCGTAATATAATTGATGTTATCAGATATTAAAAATTACAAATCTTTTAATTTATTATTAATGTGCTAAAATGTTCCCAAATGTATCCATATCTCATTAACACTAAAATTCTTTCAATCAAAAATTAACATTATAGTAAACATATCTGTTCACAGAAAAGTAAAAAAATTGCTTTTAATATAAATCTTAAAATGCATTTAGTGGCCAGGTGTGGTGGTGCATATTTTCAATCCCAGCACTCTGGAGCCAGACACAGTGGATTTTTGAGTGTGAGGCCAGTCTTGTCTACAGAGTGACTTCCAGGGCTACACAGAGAAATCCTGTCCTAAGCTGCCTATCCCCAAACAAAAGAAAACAAAAAATTCAAAAGCAAGTATTTTTTTAATATGCATATCAATGGTTTTCATGTGGAAAGGTCCATGTTGTGATAAAACAGCTACTGATAAACTTTTAGGCTCAATCGTTTAGTGTCCAGAAGAACTTGATGGGTGATATGGGATGTCCTTCTGTATGCTGTGAATATCATTGGTTAATGAAGGGACTGTTTTGGCCTATGGCAGGGCATCTTAGAAGTAGGCAGGAAATCCAAGCAGGGGAAGGAGGGTAGGATCAGGAGAGATGTGACCCAGCTACCCAAGAAGCAAGATGTAAAAAAAATAGGTAAGCCATGGGCCATGTGGCAAGACAGATAAATGGAAATGGGTTGAATTAAGATGCAAGAGCTAACTAACAATATGTCTGAACCATAGGCCAAGAAGCATATGATTAATATAAGCATCTATGTCATTTGGATCTGGACCACAGCGTTGCACTGGGCCAGAAATGTATATAACAGATAGGAACTGGCAAAATCTCATCATTTGAATTGTACAAAGGTATTTTTAAGAGAGGATTATACCATAAGTAAAATGTAATACAATAATATTATTATTAATTTATAATAAAATGAAGCTCTCTCTGACTAACTTGTCATCATTATATTTATATAAGATATAAAATGACATAAGAAAAACTATTGAGTAATATCAGCAAGGTTATACAGTAAGTTATAGCATTACATCAGCAAAGTTACAGATTCTCTTTGACTTATTAGTGATACTTTTGTTCTAACTCATAATTTTCTGCTTTTAATATAGAAACTACATCTCAAATCATATAATTTTATCTTTCATAACTTTGATGTGACAATCTACTGAGGCTAAGAAAATCTCATTGAATTAGATATGTCATCTATAAATATATGAATTTAGGCAAAATGTAAACTATATTAGGCTAATATTAGTAATACTCCTCTAAATATTAAAGTGCAAAATAATTTTTGTTTTTTTAATATTCATTGTTAATATATATAGGTACATAGTACAGAATCTATGTTAAATGTTCTACTGGAGGAGGAGAGATGTACAGACCAATAAACCCAGATCCACCCTGTTTTAGTGATGTATTATTGGAAAAGTTCTATGCTCTGTATCTAGATAACATCTAAAGGTTGTTAGAGCTCAAGTGATAATGTATTAGATGATAATAATACATGAAATTATCAATCTAATAACCATTTTAAAATGTTCAATGAATAGGCTTTTTAATATCATCACCAATTTTTTATATCAAGAATATAATCACAGGAGTACAACTGATATAGACATTAACAATTAAAAATTATATAGAAATAGAAATAATGTGTAGCATAAAAAGTCATTAACAATTATAAAGTATCTAAATGAAAAGTAAAAATCAAGTAAATATTTTCAAGATTCTGTATTCATATATTCATTTACATAGAACTATGTTATTTAGAAATAAAAGACGAAACTATTTCATATCTTCTCCTCTGTAAGAAAATCAATTATTCAATGCAAACATCTGGCTCATATTTTAACACCGTCTAGTTCTACTATTGAAATGAAGAGTCTGGGAAACTGAACATTTCCCTCACAGTAATGTAAGTATACTGCTGTGTGAGACTACTAGAGCATGCTCTTATTTGTACAGAATCTGCACTTTTGTGCATTTATTAAAATACTGACCTGAATTTATCTTAAGTCCACTGGCATTCATATCATATGCAATTAAAACATGTATTTTCATCTATAAATTTTCAGTATCCTCCCTGACTTTCAAACATATATGTACCCTACTACAATAGTCTCAGTAGTCCATACACATTGGGAAAATTCCATCAAATTTTCAGCAAGCCTAGATGCCTTTTTTTTTTTTTTTTTTTTTTTTTTCTAGAAACAATGGCTTAAGCTGAACTCCCAGCTAGTTCAAGATGCATACCAAGCTGACTCATACGTGAGCACATTAAAAACAAAAACTAAAACAAAATCAAATTTAGGACAGAAATTGGTAAGGAGCTAGGCTTTTTTAAGAGGTTTTTGGTTTGAATTAGTTTTATAGTTTGGACTTATTTGTTGTTGTTTATTTGGACTCATAATTTTAAAGTCTTAAAGAATTATATAGATGTTTATATTAATTCTATGTTGTTTGGTTTATGGATTATGCATATTGTTAGTTTTTTATTTTAATTTAATTTTATTAATTTGTTTTGTTATGTGGTTTGAAGCTTATTTGTGTTTTGTTACATTTTGTTATTTGTTCTTTATGGTGTTTATAAAGGGCTAAAATAGTTTTTTACTTAAAGAATGATATTTGTAGTATATATGAAGACATTTTAATATTATTTTTGTCTAAAAAGGAAGGTTTTAATTTTAATATAATAAAATTGGATTTATAGTTATTAATTAAGAACTATAGTTATAATATTAGTTTATTTCTATTTAGTAACATTTAAAAAATATTTTATTTTGTGAGTTTAAAGTTTTATATGTGATATATTTTTTAAATGACTAAAAAAACTAACAACTGTAATTATTTAATTTTTAACTATATTAAAGACTACAGAAGGATATAATGTTTATTTAAATAGATAGGAAGTGTAAGTAACTTTCAAAATCTAGAAATGATAGAGATGGCATTTGCTTGTCTGTACAGTTATTTAACTTTTTTTTGCTTTGTTTTTTGTGGGTTTTTTTTTTAAATAAATTTGGGGCATTTATTTTTAGCCTATAGGCCTAGAATCATTGGCATATCTTTTAGTGAAGTAGGAAATTTGAAAGAATGTTTTATTTATTTTGGCATAGTTTATTAGTTGTGTTTTTATGTATGTTTTGAAGAATGTTGGCAGTTTGTTTTTTTTTTTTTTTTTTTTTTAGAGTTGAAACTTAAAGGACTATTTTGGCTTGTTTTGTTAAAGTTTAGAGATTATATTTTATGGAATTTGTATGTTTAGTTTAAATCATATGTTGTTACCTAGTTAACATAAGAATAGGGTTTTTGTAGTTAATTGGTGTCACAAAGAAAGTAAACTTTACATGGAATTTTTTGATATATATATTTTTTGAAGTAGATTGGTGTTGCCAGGAATAGACTTGTCTCACTATCTAGAAAAGTTTTAAAGTATTTTAAGTGTTATATTTTGTAGGTTTTAGAAGTGTTTGAAGATTATTTATTTAACTAAAATATATCTTTGTATATTTAAAAAATCTTAATATATCTATAAGTTTGGTTATTCTAGGTGACTATCAATTTGTAATTTTAATTATATATTATAATTTAAATGAGCCATATCAACATTTTGTCTTAAACAAGAATAGGAAAATATATGTAGCATAATAAAATTGTCTTAAATTTCTATTAATAAACTAAGTCATATTAATGTAAAATATTTTGAGATTAACAGTTGAATTTTGAATTAAAATAAATTTAATAATCTATTTTTTAATTATTTATATATAATGACAAAAAACACATTCCAGCCACTAAAAAAACAACATATAACAAAATAAATAAGCCATGAACCACATAACAAAAAAAAATAATAAAAATAAATTAAGTTTAAAAACCTAACAATATGCCAAAACCATAAGCCAAACAATATAAAATTAATATAAATGTCTAAGTCTTTTTTTAAACATTAACAATGACAAATAACTAAATGCCTAAAACTATAAGTCTATAAGTTTAAACCTCTAGTAAAAGACCAAAAACTTCTTTGCTACAGCTAGGAATACAAGAAGTAAGGTGATGTAAATCAAAGGGTCCTCTTGGTTATTTATAAGACACAAATTCCTAGAAGCAAGTGACAAATGCATTAATCTCTGTAATTTTTTCAGCTGTTATGCTGAAAATGTTAAATTAAAAATAAAAGACCTTAATTGTCTCTCTTTTTCCTCAACCTCATACACAAGATACACAATCGTGTCTGAGATGTTCTGATTAACCTGACTCTAGTAAGCAGCATATCACAATGTATTTTTCATGTATTCATTCATTCTTCTTGTTTTATTTGTTTGTTTTTAAGGCAGTTTCCCTCTGTGCAGTCCTGGCTGTCCTGGTGCTCACCATGGAGATCAGGCTGGCCTCAAGCTCAAAGATCCTCCTGCTTCTGCCTATTAAGTGCTGAAATTAAAGGTGTGCACCATCACATCTGGATCTTTTTCTATTTTAAGTGAGGGTTATAATTATGCCCATGACAGTGAATCAATTAATTACCTTAACTTACAGGTATGGGTCCAATGTATATCAATGGATGTTCACTGTCAGTTATTATCACAGATGTAATCATCCAAAATGTATTAAGAACACTGCATCTTATATTTTGTATTCATAACATGATTTTCTTCTTTACCATATATATAAATAATTGCCCAACACCTTGCTAAGAAGCTTTCCATTCATTAAGTTTTGCTGGTGTAGGGAAGGTACAAGATATGATTTTTAACAAGTGCTCCCTTATTTTAAATAATATTTGATCATTCTAGACATAAATTGCCATAGTGAGAGCAGAATTCACTTTCCAAAGTCCCTTGAAAGCAGACAGGTTTGATGCAGTGGCTTCCTGAAGTGAGATCAACTTTGGATTTGTAATACAACTAACATGGCATTCGGTGAGTCCTAGAGACTGATGGGTCATGGGCGTAGATTAACTCTATACAGTGAGTGGGTGGAAACCTCTACTACCTGTGACAGGAGCTGTAGGGACAGCTCTGCCCTCTCAGATCACCATGATACAGAAAGCTCATGACACCAAAGCCCATTTGGAAGGATACTGCTAGCAGTCTCGGGGCATCTAGAGTTTTCTAACCTGAATACTCCAAAGTCTGAGTTGTACCAGTTGTCCTAGCAACACTGACAGCCAGGATGAGCATGACACACAGTAGACTTGAGTCACAGCAGTGCTCTAATTTTCTTTGGGGCTTCCTAAGGACAATGCTTTGATAATTGTCACATGTGACTAAAGCAAGAAATATGAAAATGAATGTGTGATGCTCCAATGTACCAATCATCCGTCAGGGTCACTTTCTTTTGTTGACTAGGAAAACCATAGAGAAAGTGGTTTCAGGGAAAGAGAAGGAAATTCCCTGAACCTCAGAAGCAAAGCAATATTTCACTCTCAGAACATGCCCTGGGGCAGAGCTATGGATCCTCTTTATCACACACATAATCTTGAGTTATTAGTTAGTTTTCAAGCTGTAAGTAAAGGGCCTGTGTAGCCTTCATTTGAATCCTAACCACCTTTTTTTTTTTTTTTTTTTAACAGTTCTTTACCTAGCACCTAACAAATGAAGAATAATTTTGACATGGGTAGTGATAAATTCAAGTGAAGACACTGTACTGGCTAGATTTATGTCGACCTGATGGAAACTGGAGTTACCTGAAAGGAGAAAATCCCCAGTGGAGAAAATATCGCCATAAGATCTGGCTGTGGGTCATTTTCTTAATTAGTGACTGATGGGAAAGAGCTTAGCCCATGGTTGGTGGTGCCATTCTTGCGCTGGTTGGACTCAGTTCTTTAAGAAAGCAGACTGAGAAAGCCATGACGCAGAAGCCATTAAGTAGCTTCACTCCATGGCCTCTGCATCAGCGTCTGCCTCCAGGATCCCGCCCTGTTTGAGTTCCTGTCCTGACTTCCTTCAGTGATGGACCACGATGGGAGAGTATAAGTCAAATAAACCCTGTCTTCACCACTCACTTTTTAGTGACAGTGTTTCACTGCAGCAATTGAAACCCTAAGTTAAACATAATAGTGGGCTGATGATTTCCATGACAGCATAATAGTACTGACAACAATCACAGTAACGGAAGGACCTGCTTCTCATCTACAAAGGAGACATGTAAGGAGACATGTACTGCAAGCTACTTGATGAACATCAACAGCACTACAGATGGAAGCTGGAAAATCCCACTTGTGTTCTGTGATTTGTACCAGCAAAATGGATGCCTGGCATCCCATCTTCCTCCATTCTGATTTCACTTTTCATGAAGCTTAAATTCCAAGATAAATATTTTTAGAAGGAAGCCCAACAAATAATTTTGGATTTCACATCTTCCACAGTGATGGTAGACCCAGGACAAATTTATTGAAGCAGCATTGAGTAAATTGTTTGGAAGCATTTGCCAGGTCTTCATCACCATCTGGGATACAAATTCTTGGCTTTCTATTGGCTGTTTCTATCAGATAGAATGTAAACCCTATAAAGCATATGTTCCTTTAATCTCCTTGACCTTTGTATTATTATATCTATAGAACTGTTTGAAATTTTCTGGTCACTCATTGTGGATTTGTGATGAAGTTGAAATGGAGCCTTGAATTCAGGGCCATTTAGGCACACCTGAGCAATGAAGGGGTGTTCACTAAGCACCATTTATATATTTTCAAACACCAGTTTGATTATTTCAATTGAGGTAAGAATTTGAGGAAGAACACACTACATTATAATTCTTTTTCTATGAATATCATATATACTAGTATCAACTTACAAATTTGTTATGTGAGGTAGATAGAATCATGTCTGTGAGTCAGTAGCATAACACTGTACCACCACCACCCAACTTGCTCACCCTCAACTAAAGTATGAGGTTCTGAGTCAAAGACTTATGTATAGGATGTTTATTTGGAGAAGACCTTCCAGATCTTAGAAGGATGGAATATGACAGAGAGACAGACCTACTGAAGACTGCCCTCTCATCCCATTGTGTCACTCTGCCTGGTCATCTATTATATCTAATTCATTCAGGATTACATGTTCTCCTAAATGTGTCAATTCCAACTCCTGCAAGAACATGACTTAAAAGATTTGTGAGCAAGCTGCAGTCCTGGTTGTAAATGGCCTTTTGGACTTGGTTAGGACTTGTCAACTTAGCCTTCCATTAGCACTTAGGGAAACCAGACTCCCACTATTAACCGCTTAAGGATACGGTGTGCTGCACTTATTAAACTATAGTTGCTACAACTGTTCTTTTAGTGTTATTGTTAGGCACAAGGTACCCCCTGACCTCACTGAATCCCAGGGTTACAACTAGTCTTTCGTTGTCTTCAGGGCACGAGAAAACTATTAGCTTCTCCTGGTATTATTTAAAAAACACATCTAAATAATAAAACAATTCTTTGTCTGGAAAAAAATGGACCAAAATCATTACTACAAAACTTACGCTAAACTTCTGGGTCTCCTGGTGAGTATATTTCTCCCATTTTAGAGCCAAGATTTCTATGTCAAAAAGGTAAAAAAATGTTAGGACATGATGCATATATGTCAGTCAGTGCTTCTCCATGAATAATGAGTGACTGACATTAAATGTGTGGAAAAGACACTGTAATACCAATTGGAGTAAGACTAAATTGGAGTATATTACTATAAAATAGAGTAAACACCAAAATGCAGTGAATTAAAAGTGACAAGAAAAACATTTATATATGTGTGTGTGTGTGTGTGTGTGTGTGTGTGTGTGTGTGTGTGTGTGTGTGTGTGGATGGGTGTGTGTGTGTGAATAAACGGCTTGGTTTATGGAAATATAACAATCATAATTAAACATATATGAAATTTGACAAAGGCCAAAGAATAAATATACAATTTCACAATCTTAGGTACAGGTTCTTATGTCTATGACAGACCATTTGACTGACAAAAATGTAGAAAAATAATTAGAAAAATGAACACTATAAATTGTCCAATTTCAGAATTGAATGTATATATAATTTCACAGACAATTGCAGAAGACATGGTATTTTCTCATGCTTAGTATGTCCACTGAGATGGATTCTATTGTGAACATAAAATAAGTCTCAAACCCTTTAAATAATTATGGTTCTACAGAACATGTGCTTTGAGGCAGGAAATTTAACTTAGAACACTATAGAGATAAGAGCTGGAACTCAGTGGTAGAACCATCTTTCATATTCACAGAGACCTCCTTTCAATACCCTTAAGCCTCTCAAATCAAAATATTCATAAGTTATTAAAATGATAGAAATTAGTTGATTGGAATGACGTCAAGGTTTGATTCTGAAACATCATCCATGAGTTTACATGTTTGAGCTCTTGATTCTCAGCTGCCTGTGATGCTTTGGGATATGGTAGACTCTTGGATATGGGCCTTAGTTGGAAGTGGGTCACTGGGTAGTGTTACAGAATTTTTTGTTTACAGTGAAGATATGTCATTATGATTGGGTTAATAAAGAGCTGAATGGCGAATAGCTAAGTAGTTGCAGCCAAAAGGAATGTCCAATTGCAGGGTAGGCCTTGAATGATTCCATCCTGAACTTCCTGCTTCCTGAGTGCACATAACATGAGAAGCCCTGGTTTTATATATCATACCTTCCTTATCACAGTGGCCCATACTTTGTGAAATTATGAAATTACGAGTCAAACAAACTTTTCTTCCCATGTTACCTCTGCCAGGTGTTTATTTTGTTACAATAACTAGAAAAGCTAATAACATAAAAGTTAATAGCATAAGTAGTTAGAAAAATCACAGGTATTTCCAAAATTAAATAAGAGACATGTCCGTATAAACCAGAGGTTAATAAAGAAATCAAAAGGTATTGGAAAATATTTCAAGCTAAATGAAAGTGAAAATGAATAATGAATTTTTAAAGAATGTGTTTCAAACCATACTGTGAAGAAAGTCTCCTGCTTTAGAAACCTATTCAAAGGGAATAATAGTCTAAAACTAGATACCTTTCTCAAAAGACTAAAATAAGAGCTTTATCCCATATGAAATACAAAGACAGATAGGCAATAAATAGGAATGTGAAATGAAGTAGGGCATAGCACAGAGCAGAAAAAAAGAGCAAAGGCAAGCTGTTCTTGCTGGTGCCATGTACCTAGACTTTGCTTTATTGTTGAGGTTCATTCTAAAGACCATGAAGTGTAAGTAACTGATTTTGCTATCACTTCTTGCTAGAGATGATCACTAGCAATCATCCACTTGTTTAGGATTACACTGTCTGGCTAGCACGTAAACACTGCACTTACATTCTGTTTTCTGAGGGTATGACCAGTGCCAATGGATTTAGTCTTACTGCGTCAAGAGGCCTAAGATCTTGGGTTCCTCATTTGAAAAAGGATTCAAGGAGCAGAAATGGAAGGCAAGAATATGACACAGGAATGGGAAGGCAGAGAAAGCAAGGACATGTTCTTGAACTTACAACGAAAGAAGACATTGATCTCCTCCTGCTGGTTTCCTGGAGGTGTCTCAAAACTGTTCACTTCACGGATACCTACAGAAGCAGGCTTATGAAAAAGCTTTTAAGTGTTTCTCTGATCATAAGTTTGAAGTTTCTCTTTCACTTGTGTGCATTCTGCATGTTTGAGCACACGGTGAGTTCACTGAGTTTGTCCATGTTCTCACCAAGGAGAGAGTAGAGAAACAAGAGGTATGTGTCTGGAGCAAGGTCTGATACGATGACATGAGGAAAGCTGAGCAACCTCTTATTTGAGATTGCTTACTACAGTAGTGGTTGTAATAAATGATGAGTTGAGGATATTTGAAGAGATGGATAGATACAGTACATCCTCATGCAGATATCACTCTGTCTAAGACCATTCATATATGTCAAGAATTTAGACTCAGATTGGGTATTTAAATTGGACCTAGATATACATAGTTCTGGATTTAAGGATAGACAAGAGGGTTTTTATGGACTCAATTTTATTTTTTATAGCAAGAGTTCTTTTCAAGTTACTCTCAAATCTCTTTTCCTGCTTTTAAAGCTGTGCTTTTAGAGTTCTAAGACAAAATATGGACTGGGATCATAATATTTAGCCATGAATATAGTTTATTATATAAACTTCTAACGAGTCAGAAATGCTGCTAAAAATAAATTATACTTGTCATTTCTACTTCACTCCAGTGATGATGAGATGGATTGCATTAAAGAATGAATCTCTTTGGTGTTTGTGGTCCCCAGAACTGCAAACTTAGCCTTATCACTGCTATATTTAAATGTGATAAATATACATAAGGGTCAGTTCCTCTGGATTCCAGAAGCTTCCAGGAGAATAGAAAGTATACATGTCTTAAACAGCTCTATGTGTCAGATACTTATGAACAGTGTCACAGACCTATGTAATGTATTTTATTGCTTAATCCTTATGACGACTTCAGCAGTTGAAATACATTGCATTTTGTATACAAGAAAAAAAGTATAGGGTCAAGTAGAATATCACATATAAATTCTCTTCATGAGTACTTGCTGATCTGAGATAGAAACTCCTCTTAACTGCAGTAGCCTGGGTGCCCTATTAATTCTCTCTCTCTCTCTCTCTCTCTCTCTCTCTCTCTCTCTCTCTCTCTCTCTCTCTCTCTCTCTCTCTCTCTCTCTTGTGTTTATGGTGTTTACAGCCTTGCTGACCCTGGAGCAAAGATGAGCTAGTTCTCAAAGATGACAAGTAAGTCACCTGTGAGCATGGATTTCATTGCAAACCAACTTACCCAATGCTTATTCTCCAGACTGGCACAGTTCTGTTCATTCCTGCTGGATCATACCCAGAGCCAGATGCCAAGCAGATGTCCATTTCAGAGCACACTGAAATCGTCCAGTCCAGTGAGTCCCAAGTAATTCTACTACAGCTTGTTCTTTCTTTGCAGCAAAAATCACAGTGAGGCTTTTGACATGTTCTATTCTAGTCTACTGTCTAACCATCCCTATTGCCAGACTTTGGGTCCCAGGGGTATGGCAGATTGCCTTCTCAGAGGATCTATGAGTAACTATCCTTCCAATGGCAATCTTCTCCTTCCCTTTGGCTTCATCATATTTGAATAATAATAAAATTCTCATCTTAAAACAGATGCCTGCTACACAGGAGGTATGCAATAAAGGATCCTCAAAGTGAAATAATAGCAAACCTTCGATAAAAAGAAAAAAATAAAAGCCAAGCATTCAACTACCTACTCACACATACAGGGAGGTACCAAGTATAGTATAGATAGGTGTGATGGACCACAGGCAGTCAGGTGTAAATAAAAAGTAGACAGCCCAGACAAAAGGCATCATCTGCATCTTCTTCTATTCATAGATTTCCCTCTGGACTGACTATAGTAGGACTATGTATGTTGTCTTGAAGCCCTCCCGGGGCTGTTGGCACTTGCTAAGTTATACATAAATATGGCTTTCAGAATTCTGGGGCAGATTCTGGAGACTGCATTTATAGAGCACAATGGGAAAAGTTACTACTGTGTCCAATAATGAAAACACTTGTTTCTGATTTCTTGTTTGCCTCCTAACAAAGGGGAACAATTTGACTAGGTTCAGGATAATATTTCTTTAAAAATGGAAGCAATAAAGAGGAAGCTTCCAATTAGATATGCAAGAGTGGATTTCTTTTTTCACTGAAAAAAGCTATTTCATAAATTGTCCTTTGGTTACTTTGAATATCCTAGGCCACTTTGGAAGAAAAATGGGGAATTTTAAGATAAAAATGTAGAATGCGCTGCTGTGCGTTTAGTGGATATGGTTTTCTCCTTTGGTCAGCTGTCAACCAACTCCTGCTGCTTTCAGGACTGTAATATGCCAGGCACAGCTTGAGAAGAGCCAAGTGCTGTGCTCCATCTCTGAAAAAGAAAGCATGAAGATTTAAGGTCTGTGTATTGCATTTGGGACAATTGAGGAAAAACTACATATCAAATGTTACCTTACTTTCTACAGCAAAGTGTTTTCACATTTCTTATTCTCTTTATAGCTTGGATGTTTTGTGCTGAAAGCTAACTAGAGCCCCACATTTAGAAATTTTCTTGAAATTAGAAAAAAAATGCTTTCCAATATAGGAACCAACACACTATTCAGTGGGATGAGAGATGCACAGTGTCTACAGAACTGTGGGCTAATGTCTGCCAGTAACATCAGCCTGTATTACTCAAATGTCCAAAAACCTGCTCACCTCCGTTTCTGGCACAGAAAATGACAGAATTATGCTCCCTCTAGCTTCATTTGTACACAATTAAGCCAAATGTGTGTAATCTGCAAGTGCAATAACTTGTCTTTCTCTATTTCATTTTTCTTTTAGTAGCTGAATTAACTTGAATAACAGGCTGTTGAGCATCTCCTCATTGGTCCCCACTGGGTGGGTGTACGTATATTTTAGAGGCACATTTGTTTCAATTCATCGAAAACAGTCAGGAAAAGACATCCAAAAATTGCATTGCTTATTTCGAGCGAAAGACACAGTTTGCATGAGTGTAGATCAGAGGCCAAGCGGAAAGAGTAGAGGTTCTGTCCGAGCCTCTACCTTCTGAATCAAAGAACCTATTATAAACATGGCCCAAAACGTGTTTAAGATTTTGGTCTATGGTCAAGTAACAATCATCATGGCATTCATGTGTGCAGTCTATTAGCTTTAGTTTGTAGATGTTTGTTCATGTCAGCAGAATTTTTGAGAATAATAATAATAATAAAAACAAGAATAAGGATGTAGAGAGAAGCACTGATTTGTACCAAAGAGAATGGTTAAGAGTTCACTGTAGATCAGTGTCAGGAGCTATTGTCACAAGTTATTGGGGCCAGGATGCAGATGCAGCTTATTTGATAATTCAGATGACAACCCACCAGAGGAATCATTTTCTGGTGAGGCACCTTGCCAGGAAAAGCCTGTTGGCTACCAACTTAGAAACAATTGCTTCCATCTATGATATCTCCCCATTACCATGCATTTTCATTGTGTGTGTGTGTGTGTGTGTGTGTGTGTGTGTGTGTGTGTGTGTGTGTGTGTGATTTCACAACTGTGTCTCAATCTTATGGACACACATATGCATGGGTGGTCAGGAAGATGATCTTTCATTGGCTGTATAGTTTTGACACATAGAAAATATGTGAGATCTATTATTTCATGTTCCATGTAAACTGTAGACACCTACAAGGCTGCGTTGCTCCTTTTGCTCAGACTAACTGCACACAGTAGGCTCATTTTTCTCACAGAGCAAGTTCTAACTAGACTAAAGGCTTTTTTTGGTAAATAATGTTGCAGGTGTCTAACCAAGGTTACTACACAAAACACACTAAGAAAGACATGCTAATACTTGACTTACCAAGTCTGCTGACCACAAACATGTGTCTCAAAGTTTGTCGCTGGGCACTGTAACCCTCCTCTTTCTGTCAGTCTTACTCATGATCTTGGAACTTTGTGTTATCATGATGAATGTCTCTGCCAGTATCCCTTACCCTAGGAACGTGCTTTTGACCAATGAGAGGTAACTCTTGTAAAATATTTTCCTATTGCTTCAAGCCTCCTGAAAAGGAAGAGATTTTAGGCTAGATGAAGAAGCTAAGAATAATTAGAATGAGTGCAGAAAATTAAAGCTAAAAAGTTTTAGATAATTTGAACAAGAGAATTAAAATTAAGAGAGAAGAGCAGAGAGAACAGAGAACAGTAAAGAAACGTGCATAGAAGAATCATGTTGTAAGCTCATTCTTTCACCCCCAGATCCTTAGATTTCTCACTTGCTGTGAAATCCTTGAAGGACCCCATTAGATGACCAAGAACATTTGTATATGAAGGCAATATCAATTTTCTTGGCATGTCGACTCTTAAGCAAAAAGATGGGAGATGGCCCTGACCTCATGTCAATAAAGTCCATTCCTAGGAGATCCCAACACATTCTGGCTAGCATTGTGTTCAGGAGTATTTCTTAGTTCCTTTGTAAAAGATGAACTAAAAACAAAGATTAAAATAAACATTCTATCCCTTTTATGTTGTAGACCTATATAGGTAGAGGGAGGAAGGTAAAGAGGAGAGGATGTGGGAAAGAGATCACAATGAGAGAATGCTTTAATGGTGCTGGCAAGGTGATTTAAAATACATTATGGGGAACAGGCCCGTGCATCCATCCAGAATTACTAGCTACAAAAAAAAAAAAAACAATGGATGGGGAAAGATAGAGAAAAACAGAGTGAAGTCTCCAAAAACAAATATTATTTGGTCAAGGCCACAAAAAGCTTTCTGAAACAACAAACAAGAAAATTCTAGAGGAAAATCCATTTGTACTTGAAGATAATGAAATCTGATGCTCCCTAACACACTCTTAGGAAGTATCCTGCCACAGAAAATCGTGTTCTCAGTTGATCTGAGGTGTGTGAACTTTAGTCACCTACCACCCATGAGTATTTAAAACAGAAGGAAGGATATCCTCCTTGGGATCAGGGGCTCTTTAGAGTTCAATCTATGATCTAACTATATAACAGTTGATGAGGTTGGATTATAAAACAGTGTATTACACTGATATGGTAGAGCTATTTATAGATTGTTTTAAGGATTGCTTTATCTATTTATTATCATTTTGTTGGTTTATAAGTAGGATAATTGTGTCAAAATAAGTCAATTCCTAAATTACTGTCTACTCTACTATTACAGGTAAGGCTATATCAAGTTCCCAGGGAGAAAGGCTGCTGACAGCATTGTCATGAGACAGAAACCTGCCCCATCTGAAGCCTGCAGGAAGAAGGTGCTGCCACATCTGGCAAGTCACTACCAAACATTTTGCCTCTGGTATGGTGATGTGGGAATGCCTGACTGTATGCTGTGAATCTCAATCTTTAAATAAAGGAGCTGTTTTGGGCCATGACAGGCACCATAGAAGCAGTAGGAGGAGAAATCAGAATAGATAGGAAAGGAAGGGGCAGAGTCAGAGGCAGATCAATCAGCTGCCCAAGAAAAAACATGTAGGAACACAGGTGAGCCACGGGCCACGTGGCAGACAGATTAATAGAAATGGGTTGATTTAAGATGTAAGAGCTAGCTAGCAATGTGCCTGAGCCATAGGCCAAACAGCATCAAGTTAATATAAGCGTCTAAGTCATTTCTGGAGCCTGAGCGGCGATGGGTTCCTAAGCAGTCTCAGGCGGCAGGTCTATGGGTCTGGACCTCTGGCCGCCCGAGACCTAAAAACCCCACTACAGTATGGTACAGGTTTTTTTTTTTTTTTTTTTTTTTTTAAGGGTTCTGATGTTGGAAACTTGGTGTCCAGTGGGGTAGTGTTTGGTGGTTGGTGCTGTGGACCTTTAAGTGGTAGGACCTAGTGGGAAGTCGTAGGTCATTGCTTTTCTAAGAACATGTTGGGTAGTTCTTGAGGAAGAATTGTTATCTAAGAAGTAAGACTGGGCCCCCTTTGCCTTGCAGTGTCACTTATAACTCTCAAGGATGGTACTCCTGCCATGCTGTCATCCACCATTAGTCCCTCACCAGGGGTAGATCCAATACGAATATTAGCATTTGAGTTTTTATTATTGAAATTGATGAATGGAACAAGCCCCTTTTTCTCCATAAAGTTGCTGAGTTTCAGGTGTTTTATCATTATCATACTGACAGGAACTAATACAATCTGCTTTCTTCAAAAGTATGAATGGCCTGGAGTAAAAAAATCTGTAGCCACATCTTTGTTACTCTCTTTCATGCCCAGTGTTCGCCAGTGAGGGAAGGAAGCACCATCCCTGGCTCCTGTCTTTTCCCTGTCTGGTGAGCCTGTGTCTCTGTGTGAATGCCCTCTGGTTAGGAGGGAGCGTACAGCTGACAACATCTCCCACTCCTGAGCTCCAAGATTCATTCCCAAGTCAGTTTTATTGAAATGAAATGCCAGTCTCCCATTTGAAATATTATGTACTTGTTTAACTAGAGGCAGAAACATTGCCGAAGCACACCCCACCCCAAATCATTTGAATGGGAAAGCAGTCCCAGAGGCACCTGCCTTGGCCACACCTTCCCTTGTTTCACCTGAGGTTGCTCTGTCAGAAAACAGAATGTTAGCTACCTTAACATCTGTCCTACACAATTCATATTTGTGTTGCAAAAATTTTTTTTCCAAAATAAGAGTTTCTTTTATTAGCGGCATTCAACATCTCTGAGATGCTTACATATTAAAGATAAAGGAATATTTATAACTATGCAATAAAGGTTTTAAACAACCAATCTCTATTGCATTTTCCCCAAATGCTTTTGAAAATAAAATCAATTCCTTTTGATTTTACTTTTCTTTTTCTTCTTATTATATATATATATACATCCAGTATAATAGTATGGTGCTCCTCTGTCAATAGACAGAAGTTGGGTGAATAAGAAGGCCATTTAGATTGTCCACTCGCTAGTATATAAATGTGGTCTACCTCTGTATCTATGCCGTATAGATGAGCTATCTCTGAATATAAGATTTAAAGTCATTTTTCCTTTGAAATTGGTATTTCAAAGTCTCAACCTGGATTATTATAAACCTCCAATTTTCAATGACCCCTAAAGATGAATATCAAAGCATTTCTCATAGCACTTATCTCTAATTCTATTTAATTTTTAAAGGTGTGATTTTTTTTTGGATCCTATAAGAATGTGAAAATATGGCAGATCTTGCTTTTTGAGACAAGGACTCCCTATATAGGCATGGCTGTCTGTCAGCTTGCTATATAGACTAGACTGGCCTCAAACTCACAGAGATTCACTTGTTTCCTGAACTCTAGGATTAAAGGCATGTGCCACCACTGCTGGCCTTATTGCAAATTTTAAAATAATGAACTGAGAACTTGGTTCAGCTATTCTGTGAGATTTACATTATATGAAGAACCATCTTTTCTCCACATATGCTGTATTTTCCAGGAAATTTTAATGTTGGGCATAATGCTTATGACTCAATCCTACTGGTAACCCTGTAACATGTCTATCACTTCGTAACCCTGTGATATATGTACAACCTTATATCTTAACCAATGGTCAATCAATTTATATGGATTTTTTGTTATATATAAAGTCAGCCATTACAGCAATTCATTGTGATATTTTACTTGCCTTATATAAAACCAACCTACCAACAAGCAAACAATCCTAACCACCCCAAAAAAAACACCACACTGTTTGGAATACAAAATTCTACTAGATATATTAAGGCTTAAGAAAAGATTGATATTAAGAGTCTGTGTAGCTGCTACTAAAGCTTTAGGTAGCATTTGGTCCTGTTATTTAATAAATATATATACAACATGAGTAAAAGAAAAAATGATTGATGGATGGATGGATAGATTGATGCATGGATGCATAAATGAATTTTATGTGTATTCTAGATTATAATTTTATTTTCAAACGAAATACCAACTATAAAATTTGTTGTGTTTCTGCTGGCATATTGACTGCACCTGAACCTACTGTTGATTCAGCCAGCAATTGTGAAGCAGAAGTTACTGGCCACATCTCAGGCAGGCCCAGAATCCTCCTCTGTCCACTACCACTAAATGTAGTTTTAAGCTAAATCTTTATTGTTCTATTTATCATTAAGACTTAGGAGTCAAAGGCTGCAGTGAAAACCTGCTAGCCCAGAGAGATTGAATCGCAACTAGCTGATCTTCCTTCTTTGCCAGTGTCTCAGAGAAAAAAAAAAAAAAAAAAAAAAAGAGCATCCCTCCACTCCTTTGAACCAAAGAAAGACTATCACACTTAAAGGCCCTCCCTACTACTTTCTGCACATCTCTCTATTCAACTTCTAGACTCCCTCTGACTTTCTATAATTACTTTCCGTCAACTAGTTGCTAGCTCTGCCTCCTAACCCAAAGCACATTTTATTTACTGTAAATGCAAAGTCAGAGTTCACAATGTGATTGAATATTCTGCAACAAGAATTAAGTACTAAGAATAAGGGATCTGTGTGTATTACGGATCACACGCTTGATTAGGTAAGTGTGTGTGTGTGTGTGTGTGTGTGTGTGTGTGTGTGTGTGTGTGTGTCCATTCCAGAGAAGGTTTCCTGCCTTCTGGAATATCTCCTATGTGATTTATCTGGGATATAGCAATTTAAACTTGTACTAATGTACAGAGGCCTGGGTGAATGATATAAAGACCTGTTAGAGAGTCCATTCATTAGCATCTACATAGGATCTGGCTCTGTGTCTATGTCATATAGACTCTGTAGAGTTTGGCAAAGAATTATCTCATTTCTCTGAAGCTAAAAACCATAATCAAACAGAGTAGTTTGCTCAGTCACATGATGGATTATAATGTTCCTGCACTGTATGTATTTGATACAGATATTGACACAGACAGGGGTATAGATGAATGTCAATGATAAGAGAATACACATACCTACATGTCTACGTGTAATTTTAAAATTTAAATATTCATAGTCCAAGGACTTTAATTTGCTTTCCTTCCAAAGTCAAGGTTAATACAAGTATACTTTGAAACTGATGTTGACTACAGTCTTCTGTGATCTAGCTTAGCTGAGTAATATTTCAGGACTGTTTTTTCTTCTTTTTAAATCTTGTCCCCCAAAATACCTAGCAATGATATTACCCAATTGCTAACCAAGTTCTCGATTATCTTGAAGAGTATCTCTTAGGGGGGAAATGGGAACATCATTCTTGAGAAAACCAAAGCCTGATGAACTGGGACTTTTTTCCCAAGCCGATTGACTGTATGGTCTAAAACACTGAGCTTTGCAATGTTCAGATGTACATGTCTTGAACATTAAGTCAAGTCACAGTATACACAGCTTGATTAAGTAATCAGAGCCAGGTCTGCTGTTAGAGACTAGAATTTTCCAGCCAGAGTAAGCACTATTATTGCTTACTCTTGTTTTTTCCTGCTTCTTGTCTGACTTACAATGTAGGAAAACAAATGTTGTAGGCAAAGAGGGAAAAGTAGGCTAAGAAGAACCTTGCCAGATAGCTGGCCTCTTTTTTGGGGGGGAGTGGGGAGCGGTTGTTTTGGCTTATGTTGTCCATATCTATCACAGATGTACTCCTGGGATCAGGCATCAATAGTATGCAAATCCAGTTGCCACCTTAATAACCAGAAACTACATGGCTGTTTTCCAGTTAACCCTGTTAATGTCAGGCTGGAAACTGTCTACATGTCTCATCTTACATTAAATCAATAGTAACACATTTTAGATAGGAGGAAGCATAAGGGACTTATAAAAAATACTTCTGAAAGTGTGTTTAAATGATTTTCTTAACACATGTGACGATGAAAAGTGGCCCGATGAACCAAATAGTCCAAGAGGCAGGATTCTAAGGGACCACTTTAGACAACAGTTTGATCAACAGAAATGCTATCATCAAAATAAAGTAGCTTGGCTTGCTCATTCCAAACCCAAATTAAACAACCCAAACAAAAAAAGTACAAGCAACACTCACCTATTCTAGGTGACAATCAAATAGCCCAATCTACTATTCAGACCACAGAGTGACTCTCAGAACTTGATCTCAGACCAGAGTCATTTGCAGGAAGTTTGCTAAGAAGCCCAGCTCCTGGGGCCCAGTACTAAACCTGTAATATCAGAAATTCTGACTGATGAGCCACTGAAGTCTTTCTGATGCTCACTGCAGTTTGAGAACTGTTGGATTTAGACACATTCAGCATTTCTCTGTTTTCAACTAAGAAAGTTCAAGATTCTCATCTCAATTGCGCCGTATGACTTCAGCTCATCAAAAAAACAAACAAACAAACAAACAAAAAACCCAAAAAAACAACAAAAAAACCCCACACAACCCGACTATAACCAACTTTAATTAATATTTGAAGTAGTTAGCTTTACTACAGCATTATTGCAACATAAATTCAAAACAACCACAGTGATAAAATTAATAAGAACAATTTACTTTTTAACTGAAAAGGCATATAAGAATCATCAAGCCTACACCATGGCTCCTCTAGCTCTGCATTTTTGAAGGCTATCATGTACATCCCAGTTTGTTTCTAGCATTCCTGGCCTCTAACCATCAGATGCAATGATCAGCACCCTATCCTTTTTACTCAGAAAATTCAAAATTTCCAAGTGTCCTCTCTGGTTCTGACTGGTAGTATGTTGAGAATCATAACAGATCTCATTGATCATTGAAAAGGACTTCAATTTTTATCAACTTAAGCTCTTAGCTGTAAGTAAGGGTCTGCATTGGCATAGACATGCGTGTCCAGATGAGTTCTGTATCTGGAAGCAGCTTATTCCATGACACTACACAACTGATTTTCTGAGAATTTATTATGGAAACCAACTTATCTTGATCCAAACGTGGTCATTTTTTCCAATTTTATTTACGTCACTCTTGACCCTAATTGAGAGAAAGATGAGCCCCCTATGTTAAAATGGAAAAAGCAATATTATAATGTAAGTGATATGGCTTACTATTTCATCTCTGTTATTAATTTGTTACGCAATGCCCTGGAAAACTCACTAAATCTTTTAGATATAATTTTCTAATTTTGTCATAAGTTGCATGATAATGTTCAAACATTAATCGACCCATGCACAGTGGTTATTCTAAAATATAATTTCTAGTGGCATCATGGCAGTCTTATATTATATAAGAGAGAATAGGGAGACCCACCCCTCCCTAGGGACATGGAGGGTTATCAAGCATTGTTAACTGTTAATGTTAGTGATAAAAAGTATTGCTGTTTATTTTCCTATAAATAAGTGAGTGTTTGGGTAATAGAGACATTTGACTGCCTAATTGGCAGATTTTGATCCCTTCCTAGCTGCCCTAGCTGCATTGAGTGAATTAATTGACAATCAAGTAGCCCAATCTACTATTCTTACACTGTTGACAGTCACCTGGAACATTCTGCAGACACTTGAAAATGGTATTATGGGGGCAGGTGAGTGTCCTGGTTTGTGAAGCCAAACATCTAGCAGAGCTGTTTGGAATATATTGTACTACACTTCCTACTGTCACAATCTTGGAGAACTCTATATGACTCTCCAGCCATCTACATGTAGGTCAGAGAGACGACAGCATGTTCCACACTGGCCTAGTATATGGGCTGTTGTGACTAGTGCTAAAAATACAAGGCTGTAATTCATCCAAACACAAGCCCAATGGCTGTGAATGTTGCTAAGCAGTAAGGACTACTGTGATTTGAATAGAAAACCCCTTCTTTGGCTATAGAAACAGGCTGCTCAGGGTTACTGGATGAGTCAGTTGGGAGGTACTTCTCTTGTACTACTACTTTCATGTTCTAGGATTAGTCTCATAGACGTGGAGAAAGAGGGAAGGGCCAGAATACTATCTGTTGTTGCAAGACAGAAAAATGAGGCACTGATACTAAAGAAGTCAGAGAGAAGAGCAATCACCTGCCTTCAAGTTTAGAATAGTTCCAGGGAATATGACGTCTTCAAGGCCAGGAGCATCAGATTGTTGACTGAGAGCCAATGTCAAGTTCTGAGAACTACTGACACCTAGACCTGTCTAGAAGCTGCAAGCTCCATGAAGAGCTGAGAATCTTAGTATACTACGTCCACAAAAGAACTAGATCAGTGTATAGCTAATGATCAACATATATGAGATCTAGGGGATGCAATATTAGTGGGTGCCACCTACTGTTGCTCCACCTGCCCACAGCTGTGACTGCTATCCACCTTGGAGGAAAATAAAAAGCTGCCCAAAGCAGAGCATGAAGAACTCCTTGTCTACCCACAGTCTCAGTGTGTGTAAAGAAAAAACAAACCCTCAGACAGTTGATTGGTAACATAAGTATACTCCACAGTGTTTGCATAACAAAATCATGAGCAATGCATGTCTGAGAACTTAACCCCATGTTAAAGCAGAGGAAGATTGTTTGTAAACCAGGGTGGGTGGGCTCTGTGATCTTACAGTGGCCTTTGCTTTTTATATTTCTATAAATAACACATATCAGTCATACTCCAGTGTAACTGATATTTAGCTAATAGTTGGAAACCACACGAAGCACATGTGTTTTCTCTTTAATTTTCCCATCAACTCTCAATTTGTTCAAAATAGCATTAGTGGGATCCAGGCAGCTCTCAATAATGTGCAAAGCCTTCATAGCAGTGTCTAAGCATCCTTATGAGGACTATAGCACATGTTGCTGTGTTATAAAATCTTATATCCACCCAACATGATGACTCTGAAGATGTAAAGTTATTATCATAAGATGATATGGAATGAGGACACTAGTAGGCACATGGTATCTTAAAATAATTTGTTTTATTTTTAGTGGAATAAAAAGAAACAATGCAAGATAAGGCAGATGTGAAGCAGGAAGCTGGTTCTTTCACTCCCAAACACCCATGGAGCATCTGACTTGTCCAAGTAACCTATGGGGGTATCTATATCTTGACAGAGGTAGGAAGTTCAGTGATCAGTATCTGGACTCTGGTAGCAGACTCTGGCTGCTTTTTCATTAGTAGCAGGGAAGAATGAAGAATGCCATACTCAGTGGCTTGCTGAACACGCCTTTCTATTTTTTATTCCTAATGAAGCAGATAGAGAGTAAAATCAGGCATCAGGAAGATGTTTACACTGAGCCCAAATGTACTTCATAGCCACTTCCAAAGGAAACAATAAGGAAAAAAGGTTTGTAAATGTATCTACGTTTGAGCTCTTTATTTAAGACCCCCCAGATGTGGGATGGCCATGGGTACCTGTTTCTGAACTTAACTCAATAGTAATCTAGGGCCTTGGTTGTCTATTTATTTAATTTTTTATTTTTTTATAGGAGGATTTTATCCAGCTCCCAACTCTATCCTCATGATGTTGGTCTAATGTTGAGAGCCAAAGAAAATTGTTCTCTAGAATGGCTTTACCTTACCACCTTGTTCAAGCACCTCTGAGAAAACCAGTTTGCTCTGAATCATGACATCAGAGCTAATGACTCTCCACTCAAGCTCATTCTTGTCACATCTGACCCTAGATCATAGAAGAGAGGGGAAGGATGTACCTCACTTGAGGAAGCTTCTATTTTAAGCATCATATACCATCATGCATTGCTGATGTAAGTCATTGTTAGGACTGATATTCCTAGAAGACTTAAAGCATCGAGGGGAAGTTTGTTTGTTCTTTTGATACAATTTATTTCAGAAAATTAACTGTTTCGGCCCATACACCACTGACCTGAACTTCATGCCTGAGAAACTCCCCCCCCCCCCCCCCCCGCAACAACAACCACAGTTACATCAGCAATTCTCACTCAACACTCAGCTGAGCTTTGAGGATCCCATTTGTATTTTATGACTGTAATCAGGACCTGGACGGAGAAGGATTACGAACAGAGAGAAAGGTGACAGAGACCATTTTTGCTTTCTTTTTCTGAACTTGAGAAAGAGCTTTGTCAGTAGATCTGAACACAAATTGCAAGACTGTTTGAAGCTGGGCTCCTGGCAGAGTGCTGGAACGGGCTTTCAGCATTATTAGTATGCTTCGTGGCTGTTTGCTGTCTGCTGGGGCAATTATCTTGCTTTAATTTAGGTCACTAATGATATTATGAGATAGTTTGATGGTGGTGTAATTTCTTTTGATGTTGTTTTTGTTGCTATTGCTTATATCAACTCATTGTGATTCTATAAAAGACTGAACACTATACCCACCAAGGGAAGGCAGGGAGGGGGCTGGGAGGGATGTGCTGAGGAGAGGGATGTGGAGATGCAGTCATTGGCACAGCTCAGCTGCAGAATCTGGCAGCCCTGCTTCTGCAGTGAGGATTCTCTTGTGTCCAGAAGGAGAGCTGAAAGCTAGACATCACAGTGTGCTTTTCGGCATCCTGTCAGATCTGAAATTACTTCTGACAAGCTACAGAAGAAACAAATAGCCCCTCACTTCAGCAGCTTTTATGTTATTTAAAGTCTAAAATAGTTCAACTTCTTCTATGACCATGCCCTGACCCTCTTAAATTATTTTACACTGGAACCTCATCTTAGAAATCCAAAACTATCCCCAAACTCGAGCTAGTCTGGCCTCACCACTTCCCTTTCAAACATGGCCTCCTGGAAGGGACAGTGTAGAGGCCTCCATTGCTTATAGCTCAATGTCAATATTTTTATTGGCATGAAGATTTATTTATTCTTTCGGGAATGGAAAGCAGTAGTGTTTACCTGAAATGCATGTGTTCTGGTTTTTAATGTGTTTAAATCAGAAACAAAAGGCTCTGGAATGTATCTCTTTTATCTAATCCCATACCCCTGAATCATGAAGAGCTGGGAGCAAGGCTTTGGGTGGGCTCAAAGAGATGGCTCATTCTGCTGAATTCTAGCTATCCTGCCACTGAGTCTTTTAAGGAAGTTACAGTCCATAGAAAATGTGACTTGTGATTTTCAGCAGGCCTTCTGGTTTGAACGGAACCCAGAATAAACAAATTACTGAAACGTGTAGGAATATTATTGAAAGGCAGTAACACGGACTAATAGGACTTAGAAAATGAAAGATCTTCTGAAACAACACAAATATCTGTCCAGAAATAATAATCAACACAGCACTGATTTTTTTGTAAAAGATTGTGAGCTTTTGGTTGTGTAGTTTGTCAAAGAAACAGTGATTTCCAAATTCTATGTTCCCATCCCAAGCCCCTGAATTTCAGGAAATTAGAAACAAGATTCTCCTAGGAGAATTCCAGCTGGGGCCAGTCTCCAACTTGTGGTGTCTGTTCCCAACTGTATAGAGCCATAAAGGACTTCTTAAAACTCTCCGTCCAAAAGTTGGACAGCCAAGTCCATTTCTCATTAACACAAAAACCACAAACCAGTCAAGCCCTGACCTTGAGCTCTTAACTGGGCTTCACAAGGCCAACTGTCAGAACAGGTATACTTTCAAGTGTTTAGAGAAATTGGACAGTGGGTAACTGTCTTAGTGTTCTGGGGCATAGCAGTAAAGGTGTTTAAAAAGTGTCAGACGATTCTGGGAGAGGTCAACCTAGCCATTAAAGGGGATATAAGCAGAGTTCTCAGTTTTCTTTATTGGGGAGTAAATAACTTATGAACTAGAAGTGGCATTTTTTTCTTGTTTGTTTGTTATGAAGTGTGATATCTAGAATACAATTTGTCAATAATATCCTGATTTTATAGAAAATAAAATAAAATTTAAAATTAAAGACAAAAATATCTGAAGGTTAAAGATTGGGATTGATGTCTAAAATGAGAATGTATAATCATCACTCACAGTGAGTATAATCAGGGAAAGATGAGAAGACAAATCCAAGGAAGTAGAGGGTAACTAACTCTTTCACAAGAATTTGTATTCTACCAAAGTGACCAGGCTAGGGAACTCAGCATTTACAAAGAGACATCTGAAAAGAATCAAGAAAGGCTGTAAGACACTCTTGGAATCCTCCCTGCCTATGTTCAGGGGAATCGTTGCCTAGACCAATGTGATACAGTGTATATTGACTATATATTGGGCATTAAGAACCACATGCAGGGATTCATACTGCTTTCCTTCACATATCATCTTCAGCCTTGCAGCGTCTTGTTAGTGGCTAGGGCTCTATTAAAATCATGAATAAAAGCGAAATCTCAAATTCTGTTTCCCAGGGAGCTTGTGAAGAAGTGAAAGGAATGTACAAGAACGAAATGTCACCTATATTGTTACTTCTCCCTCCGTGCTCCCTTTGTTTTCTGCAACTACTTATATACTCATTTCTTAAAGTTGGCAATTACTCACTGCAGATGAGGAAGAACATATACACTTTGTCTTTCTGGGTGTTGATTTCCTTACTCGATATATTATTTCCTAGATCCCTCCATGTATCTTATAATTTGATGTTTCATTACAACGGGAAAGGAAAAATAAGGAGAGGAATCTAACTTGAACAGGTCAAGAAGTCATTACAGAAGGAGAAGGAGAGGAGAGAGACAAATAGCAGGCTGTTTGAGACAGCTTCAAGGAATCATGCTGTGGGGTGCTGTGCTCTTGTACAATGTAAAGATTTGTCACTTGTGTTGGTTTCATAAAGCGCCGGTTGGTCATTATCCAGGCAGAAAGTATAGGAGGAGTGACCAGACTAAGAAAATTATGAGGAGAGGAAAGGCAGAGACACAATTGCCAGCCAGACACAGAGGATGCAAGATGAGAATGCTGAATTGAGAAAAGATACCAAGTTGCATGGCTAAGCATAGATAAGAATTATGGACTAATTTAAGTGTAAGAGCTGATTAGTAATATGCTTGAGCTACTGGCCCAACATTTACTATACCTTTAAGCCTTCCTAGTCAATTATTTGGGAAGCAGCTGTGGTATATGAGAGTTTCTGGCAGTACAGAAACTTCTGACCATAGAATTATATTAAATGTTTAGAAAAATTATGCGCAATACACATGTGCATATATTTGTATCTTAGACAAAGTCATGGCACTAGGGTGACAATGCTCCCTCCAAGAACCACAGAATAACCAAAACCCCAAGTCCACAAAACCTCCTTTCCAGTGGTTGATGAGGGTATTCCAAATGATTACCAAAAGAACATAGGTTATTATTGACTTTGGATACCTCTCAGAGGTCTAATGTAAGCCCCTATTGCTGAATTCACAACCCAGGACTGATCACATGAGCTGTAGCTAATCTGAATTCTCATTCTTGAAATCTCCCCTCCAGAGCACCAGGAAGTACTATGCAGATTGCCAAGGAAAGGAAGCAATTAGAAGTCCTACCCATCTATGACATCCATGAACCATAGCAATGACTAGCATGCAAAGATGTCCATAAAGGATCAGTAGTGCCACTCATGCTGGTAGATAACTAATAGATAAAAGTTCTCACTGATAGATAGATATCTAAGTGAGCTTCAGGCTCACTGCACAAGAGAGAAATCAAGCCTGGTTCTAGCAACTTGGAGCTAGTGAGGTCATAAATCTTAAAAGAGAATCTATCTACTACCTCTACATTGCTAGGTCAGCATAACTTCTTATTACATCCTAAATCTTCTCGTTATGCCCACAAATAAGTGTAGTTCTCACGTCTCATCAAAGAAACTTCTCTCTATAGCAAATGGAGACCATTGCAGAGAACCATAGCTGGATATAATGCAGAGATAGTAGGCTGCAGGGGAACCCAGTTCCAATGGGCACATCTACATCACAGCTCCTAGGTCTACGGTTGAGGGAACACAACAGAAGAAAAGGCACAAAGACAGTAAGAGCCAGAATACCAGGGAGTATACTGTGAACTGCTGCCTGTCTTAGAAATGACGGCATCAGTGACAATATCAGTAGGCATGCTAATGAGGAAGAAGGAAAATCTCAGTAGGTACCATCCCTAGACAAAGACTCGAGGCTAGAGAAAGGAAAGGGAAGAAGGAAGTGATGTAATTATGTTTTAATTAAAATTGTAAAGGTAATATTTAAAGAAAAAAATGAAGTAAATCAAAGGAGTCAAACACTGTCACTTGAGAAGAGAAAGGGCAAGATAAGAGCATGAAATTAAAGAGTCCCTCATCTCTAGGGGAGACTTTCATGAATATCTATCATTCTGTGAATATCATTAAGAAATTTCACATATCTGAGCATCAGCTGTCCAGCTGTTAAAATGAGAGAATCTGACTGGAGCACATCTGAAATCTCTCTAAACAGAACAGACTTGGGGGTTCTTTTCAAATCAATTGCAAAATGAGATTAGACAGAACTATGACTTTATAACTCCCATCTGGAATAAAAATTCCCTAAGCTTCCCTATCACTTGGGAAATAGTTACTAAGAGTCATGTTGTGGGCCAGCCAAGCTAGAATACAAACATACAAACAAAAGTATCAGAAGGTAGACACAGCCAAAGGCCCCCAAACAGGCTTGGTTTTAGAGCCTTGTTCAAAAAGAACTACCACATTCCATCTGTGTGTGGTGTAAATGTCTCCTTAAGTGAAACTGACAGGAAGAGAATAGCAACCAGTTAGCAAGGGTTTCCTTTCCTAGCTTCTGATAAGTTACCATCTGGCCTTTTGATAAAGGCACTCTATTTTTAGTGCTATTTAAACCATCCATTAGTTCATTTTTAGCACAAACAGCTGACTCCCAAAATTCCCTGGGGCTACACTGGATTGTTAGACAGGTGGCAGACAAGCATTACCTGAGAGAGAAGAATTTCCAGATACACATTTTGATTCCCACATTAACACTGCACATCAAAATTCAGAAGAAAATGTTGTCAGCCCAGCTATTAGAGCACTCCCAAACAATGATCTCATGAATGTGCCTCTGCTGAACGAATATAACAATGTTATTGATAATGGTGAAAGGTCAATTAGTGATTTGGATTTGCCTGCTTATTTCTGGAAAGGCACATATATCTAATAAAGCACAACCCCCTCCCTCGATCATATGGTTCTCTCTTAAACAGGAAATAAATTTCTTTACTTCCATTCACAAACTTCAGAGCCTCTGGTTACAGGATCCTCACTCTATCTCCAATTTTTCTGCCAGCATTTCTTTGGTTTATCTTGTCCAGCAGTGTCCTCTGGGGCCTCCATCTGTCAGCAATCAACTCTCCTGTTTTTCCACAGAGCATTAAATTCTCTGTCTTAGAGGATGTCAACAGATACCTGTCCTCTCGTATAACTGACCCTTTTCCTGAGAAGTTCCTCTTACCATTTCTCACAAGCCCAACCCTGATATTCCATAAGCTCAAAGGGTGATATTGTTCAAATCCACATACAGCAACCTGTCTGCTAAGAGCCTCCCAACATGCAGTGGTCTTTATCACCACCATCAGCCATTTATTCCTATCTATTCAGTGTCTTTTGGAAGGAAAAGACTCTTTACACCCTGGTAGGACTGCCAAATATTTGGCCCAGAGTGTAGTGTTTGAAGAAATTCCTCCCTTACATACTTATAGGATCTTAAATAAGTAGTAATTAGCATTGGCTAAAAATGATATCCTGGGAAATCTAAGAGAATAGTTACTACTTTAATTAAAGACCCAATTTTAATTTATATCCCAGACTCAGTTTCTCCTCCCTCCCCTCCTCCTAACCCCACTCCAGCCTCTCCGTCCCCACCCCCAATCTACTCCTCCTCTATTTCTGTTCAGAAAAGGGTAGGCCTTCCATGAATATTAGCAAAACATGGCATATCAAGTTGCAGTAAGACTAAGCACCTCCCCATGTATTACAGTTGGGCAACTATTTTTATAAGTGAAACACCACTGGCGTTTGCAAAAATGAGCTCCAATCATAAAGAAGTATAGTCAGAAGTCTCTCTCTCTAGCTTGGCCATTCCCACAACCACTCAGGAAATAATTACTCAGAGGCTTAAAATTAATTATGAGCTGTTTGGCCTATAGCTCAGGCTTATTACTTGCTCACGCTTACACTTAAATTAACCTATTATTTTTATCTTTGTTTAGCCATATGACTTTGAATCTTTGCTCAGTGCAACATTTGCATCTTGCTTCCTCTGCATCTGGCTGATGCCTGCTTCTCCTCCTTTTCTCTTCTCAGAAATGTCCTAGACTGGTTGCCCCACCTCTACTTTCTGCATAGCTACTGATTGACCTATCAGCATTGTATTGAGCCAATATAAGTAACAAATCTTTACAGTGAACAAGAGCATTATTCCACATTTTCCTCTTTTTTATCTTTTTAAAACAACAAATCTAATCTCTTCAGCTTCTTTCCTCACCATTATCCATAACAACTTGTAATCAAATCTCTAAACAAAGGCAAACATCTATAATCAATTCTTGGAGGATGTGGGAGTGGTTCTTGAGATTACTTCCTGCTGGTTGGGGGTACTGGTAATCTTATAGGAACCTGAGTGGAATAATCTGTGTGTTGGAGCATCTGAACCAATAGTCTTAAGGCTGTTCTGGATGCAGAACTCAGAGGATATGGAAACAAAGGTGCTCTGAAACTTTGGATCATCTGGCCATTGGTTCTCATCAGAGATTTTTTAGTAGGGCTTCCTCAATCAAGCCTTAACCCAGAACAAATTCTCAGCCTTTCATTTTCTGTGGAAATAAAAAGAAAAACTTTTCTCCAAAGTAGCATATCTTTCAGCTTAAATTTTGAAGTCAAGATATTTTTAAAATATGTAAATTGAATTAATTTAGCAGCATTCATAATCAAATGTCTTTTATGAGCTATTGATCCTTCCTCAGAAATCAAGCATTTCAAAAACACAATGATATACAATATCCAGATTCTCTATGTATTTTTAATCTTTACATGGATTATCTTTTTTACTTTATTTCTTTTTTTAAAGACATTCTCCATCCTTTTTTCTTTTTCTCCTTCAACTCTATATATACCTCTAAATACACAGTAGACTGATTAAAAAAAAAAAACAAAAAAACAAAAAAAAAACCAAAAAAAAACCCCTCTGAATCTGCCTTTACTGTATATCTCCATCTTTTCCTGATCACAAGAGCCTTTAATCTGCTAAAGGATGTGACCAGGATTAAAACTTTCTGGCTAATATTAAATCCAAAGCTATAGAGGCTAGCTTTACCCAGATCTTTGGTCTGTGAGAGCTTAGCTGGTACTGGCAGGAGCCATTTTTACCATCCCAACTCCAGGGAATTTTAGGGTCCACTCTGTAGCCAAGTAGAGTACTGCTACCCACTGTCCATAAACCTTATTTAAGTGTTTGGCAACAGGGCTTTTTAAAAGAGCCTCTCAGTTTTTTCCACTAACATGGAGGCAGGAAGCCTCTTTTAAAGGAGAAGCTTTGCTTGCCACCAGCAAATAGAGCCCACTCAAGAAAAATGCTGCCACCAAGAAGCTGTACTTGACTCTGTACCCTTTTTTGTCTGTATGAACAATAACCTTAAATAGGTCATATGCAGCTCTTGCTTGTATCAAGGCAGCCTGTGAGACTTCAGTAACCCACCGTGTTCAAGCTTGCACATAACAGCAACTCTGTACTATGACCCATTTGAGATACACAACTAAGAAGCTGTTTGCTTCTATTTCTGTGTTCTAGAACCCTTTCAGGCTTTATGTAGATGTACATGCACCCCCGTCGAGCACCATTTATAGGAGCAAAGCTTTGTTTCATCAGAAACTCTCAAACACCTAATATCCATCAGCCAATTCCCAAATAATTAACTGGGAGGCTTAATAATATAGTAACTGCTAGGTCAGTAGTTCAGGCTTATTACTATCTTCACTTACACTTAATTTAACTCATTATTCTTATCTACAATTAGCCATGTGGCTTGGTACCTTTTCTCAGTGCAGCATCCTCATCTTGCTTCATCTGTGTCTAGGTGGCATCTACTTCATGCTTTTCCTCTTTCTAGAATTCTTCTATTCTAGTTGCCCCGCTTCTACATTTTGCCTGGCTACTGGCCAATCAGCATTTTATTAAACCAATATAAGTAACAAATCTTTACAGTGTACGACAGCATTATCCCACAATGAAGGGTACTAGCAGTCAACTGCTCAAGCATGATAACATTTCTCTCTTTCTTTTTCATGGTTGAGTAAATGATAATTCCATAGTATCTGCCATGGTTGGAGTCAGTTGTTGAATAATACCTGGGAAGAGGAAACTTCAGTTGAGGAATTGCCTCCTTTGGGTGGCCTACGGACATGTCTCTGGAACAGTCTTTTAAAAGCTGACTGATGTATTAGAGCCCAGTTCATTGCAGACAGTACTATGTCTGGGCAATTGGTCCAGTGTTATACAAGAAAGGAATCTGAACAAGCCAGGAAATAGCTTTCCTTCTTGGTCTCTGCTTCAATTCTCCTTTGAGCTTGGCTTTAAGTTCCTGTTTTACTTCCCTTCAAAACAGACCTGTAAGACGAAATTTTGCAACTCAATATTGCCTTTGGTCATAGTGTTTATCATAGCAACAGAAAAGCCAACTGGGATGGTTTCTTTCCTCCAGAGAATACAAGAAATCTAAAAATAGCAGTAAGTCAATTTTGAAGTAGCTAGTAAAATCAGAGTCTAATTATTATGGTCTCAACCATGTAAGTGGATAAAGAAGCTCTGAGATTCTTTGCAGCATGAAAATGAGCTCACAACCACCTGAAATGCCACTCTAGTAAATCTGGAGACCTGTTTTGAGCTCTCTCTCTCTCTCTCTCTTTCTCTCTCTCTCTCTCTCTCTCTCTCTCTCTCTCTCTCTCTCTCTCTCTCTCTCTCTCTCTCTCTCACACACACACACACACACACAAATTTAAAAATGAAATAATTCTTTTTTAAAAAAGGAAGAAATATTAGAAATTTCCTCCCACCCTCAGTAAATCTGAAACTAAACAAGACTCTCAAAAGTGCTACATTCCTTTTTTGGGAAAGAGAGAAAGGTGAGTTCTTCATAAAAACTCTACAGCTCCAATGTCGTTCAGGATGTTCAGGTTTGGGACTTCTCCTTCCCTTCCCCAGGTGAGGTACCCTGATGGCATGAGGGGTAGGTGGTTCTAGACAATGAGTAATTGTGTTGAGGGAGAAAATTTGCTTTAGCAAAGGACAAAATCCTCTACCCAACAGACTGTCAATAAAAGCAACATGTGTACAAGAAAATGGAAAGTTGGGTCCTGCCTGGGTGAGCAATGGAAGAGAAGACAGGAAATGAGACAACCGTGAAGGATCACAGCAAGTTCTGACATGTGGCCCACTGAAGAAGAGGTCAAGGAAGATCCATGGTGGGGGGAGGGAGGGATGGGCAGCAAACATCACAGGAAGCATGGCAATGTAATCTGCTTGGCATTTAGGTAGATTTTTACTATCAGGAGAGAACAGAAGTCTATGAAGTATTTGAGCAAACCAGTTGGCCAAATAGCTACTTGCCATGCTGTTCAGTTACAGGAGTGAAATGTTGGAAGACATGGGAACTGAATAAAGTGAATTGAAGCACAGTGCCTGTGCATTATAAAGGGAAAGAAAACGTACAAACATAATCCAAACAAGATGGTAAAATCTAAGCCAAATAGACTATAGCTCCTCAGTAAGGTGATCACAATCCAAAGATGCTACAATAAATTACTCAGAATCTTAATGTTGCCAGCTAAAGACTTTAGTGTTTAAAAAGAAGGAAAATGTGATATAAACAGAGAGAAGAAGAGTAATCAAAACAGAGTGGCTGTGAATAAGTGAAGATGTTGGTTGCACCAGACATCAGGCATCAAAATAGTTATAAACATTCAATAATACCACGGAAATTATAATGACTGAATGAATAAATAGGATCACAAATAAAATAGAAAATATAAAAATCAATAATACAGAAATTTTAGAAAATTGAGGACAATCACTAATAATTATAGATAGGTAGATTATAGATAGACAGACAGACAGATAGACAGGTAGATGATAGATAGATAGATAGATAGATAGATAGATAGATAGATAGATAGTATAGATTGTATAGATATAAACACTACATGAGGACAAGAGCAGATTTGAAATGGAAGAAGGAAAGAATCTATACACTTAAAGGGTAAGCTATTCTACAAGTGTAAATTATACAAACAGAGTATCAGTGGAAATGGTACCAAAAGCAACTTGGGGAAGACAGATTTTATTTTTCTAACCCTTTCATATAACAGTTCATCATCAAAAGCATTTAGGGAAAAAATTCAAAACAGGGCAGGAACCTGGAGACAGGAACTGACCCAAAGGCTATGAAGGAGCACTGCTTCCTGGCTTGCTGTTCATCATTTGCCCAGCCTGCTTTCTAATAGGACCTTGGACTACCAGCTCAGGGATGGCATCAGCCAAAATTGACGGGGCCCTTCACCAGGAATCACTAACTATAAAATGCCTTACATACTTGCCTAAAGCCTTAACTTATGATGACATTTTTTTCAACGAGGCTCCCTCCTCCCTGATGAATCTAGTCTGTGCCAAGTTGAGATAAAACTAGCCAGTACAACTGACCCCTTGTCAACCTGACACAGAAACACATCACTTTTCAGTTATAAATCTCTCTTTTTTTTTATTCCAAAGATGGCATGTTAATATTAATATCACAATATAAATCACAAACCACCTTAAATGTCCCACAATGTTCATAAATATTCATAATTTCAAACATATTAAAAGTTCATTCTCTTTGAAATATCCAATTTTTTTAAAGATCTATTTTGAAAGCTTAAAGGCTTTCAGTTGTGGGCCCCTCTAAGACTAAAGTTAAGTTAAATACTTTCTTCAGTAGGGAGGAATCAGGACACAGTCAACATCTGAATAAATGGAACTCCAACAAAGTAAATAACTCAATGTCCAAATATCTGAGATTCGCTCACTATCTTCTGAGCTCTTTCAAGGGACTTTGATCAAGTCTTCAGTGCTGCACTCTACAGCACAACATCTGGGTTTCAGACAGTTCCACTCCACTATTGCAGTTGTTTGTGGTGGTTATTCCATTGTATTAACATCTCCAAAAGCTGTGAGGTCCACTTCTGGTGGTGGCCAGCCTTCCATCAATAGGCTTTCTTGTGCTGTCTTCAGGTATTCTAGCCTTGCCACACAGTACCAAGTTTCAGCTGCTCTCCAAGATCCTTTAATGTCTTCAAAATCAGTACCACAAGGTGAGTCTTACACTACATAGGTCATCTGCCAGTATAAGGTACAACCCTGGCTGTTTCTGGAAAACCCTGAGGAAACATTTCCCAGAAGTTTTCACCTCAATATTATTGGTCCTTTAATCACAGCTGAGTCTTCAGCCCCAGCTGACCAGTATGCATTGTCCCAACAAAGAAAAGGTTGAACTTTCGTGATTTTGCTAATCAAATCCTGTCTCCAGGTTCTTTTGCTAATCACAGTTGACTCTTCTCGTCCAGCTGACCAGACACCACAGATTCCTCATACAAAAGGCCCAGTGGATCTGTGCTTCCTTCTGAAATGTCACAAACCAGGCCTCCATCATTTGTTCATTTTTTTTCTTCCACGTGCCTACAAAAGAGATCACTGAGATCTCAAAACTCAATAACCTTTTTTATCTCAAAGTTCCAAAATTCTTCTACAATCCTCCCCAAAACAACATGATCAGGTCTGTCACATCAACACCCTAGTCCTGGTACCAACTTGTGATTTAGGTTTCTATTGCTGTGATGAAATACCATGACCCAAAGCAACTTTGGGGAAGAGAGGAAGGGTTTATTTCACTCACAGTTCCGTATAACAGTTCATCACCAAAGCAGTAAGGATAGAAACCTGAAGGCAAGAATTGATTCAGCATCTATTAAAGAATGCTATTTACTGGTTTCCACCTCATGGCTTGCTCAGCATGCTTTCTTATAGAACCCAGGGTCAAAAGCTTGGAGATGGCACTACCCATAATAGCAAGGCTTTCCCTACAAGAACTACGAATTAAGAAAATGTCCTAGAGCTTTGCCACAGCCCAGTCTTATGAAGACATTTTCTCATTTTCTGATCCCTCTAGCTTCTGTCAAGTTGACGTAACACTAGTCAGTACAGGTACCAGGAGAAAAAGGGAAGAAGAGATCATTAGAAATTTGTAAGACAAATGCAATCTTATCAACAAGCAGAGTTGTTCAAAGAAAACAGATTGTAGAGATAGTTGCTATATTGGTTACTTGTCTTTTTGTAATATCTGACAGAAGAAACTTAATTACAGGAACTTCAGAGCTAATATAGTTCACTATGCTGGGGTACCACACTACTTTCATCCCTGGTGGCAGGAGTCTCACTCAGTATTTACTCAGACACTGTGGATCGGCAAGTAGAAACAGCTCTACTGATATGAACAAAAGGAAAGAAAGTAATATATAGCACTTTCAAGCCCTGCTTCCAGTGGCTCACATCTGTTCGCTAGGTCACTTGCCCCACAAGAGCAACAACCTCACAAAACACCCCCTGTGTACTAACACTTGAGCCCATAAGGGATAGAGCACATTCAACCCATAGAGTTGCCTGAGAACTGACTACCAGGAGAACTGTTTTACAGGAGATATAAAAGTTTTACAGACTGCCAAAAAACACACCGCTCAAATCTAGAAAAGATGAAGAACATTGGAAATAAAAATATGTGGGCCAATGTGCAAGAATGTGAAGCTATTTTTCAAGCTTATTTTACAATTTGTTTAAAAGTCACAATGATTGTACTATATTTGTTTCATATACACATATATGATAAACAGAGCTGTAGGGATTAGAAAGAAAGGAGTTATAGCATAGCAGAATTCTAATATTCTACAAAAACAAAGTCAGCATTAACCTCAGCTAGATTTTAAAACATTAGTGGCATATTTTAGTGAAGAAGAACTGCTGTATGAAGACCCATGCTGTCATAAGGTATATGGTACTTGCAAATTCTTTAGGGGCATGTGGTAATCCGTAGAGAAAAAAAGAAATGTTTCTTTTGTTTATCACATGCCAAAACACACAAAAGTTTAATTATATTATTTGAGAGCCCTAATCAGGGGTTGCAGAAGGAATTTGTATAAAAAATAAAATAAGGAAAAACAAAAATAGTTATCATACAGGAACAAATAAAAATTATCAAAGACAGATACAACCTTAAAAATAATTACAATAACTATGAGCCAATAATGCGGTGTAATAATAGCAAATAAGACCAGATTTTTTTTTAAAAAAAAGCAAGATCCAACCATCTAACAGAGAAATATAGATCATGAGATATAAATCAGTTGAAAGTAAATATATAGATGTGACTATAAACATAAGAGATACCAGGAGCAATTATAATAATATCAGGAAATATAGCCTCTAAAACAAAACCAAAAAATTTACTAGATATGAAAAGAACCACTACATAGTGATGAGTCATCACATTGATATGATAGAATGATCAAAATTACATGGAATGCACCCAAAATACACAAAATAAAATGCAATGCAAAGGAATTATTAAGAACACAGTGGCCAGGATTCAGAGTTTCAATATTGTATTTCCAATAAACAGTAAAAAGGAAGAAGATAGGGCATTTGAACAACACTGTATTTAGACAATGCCATTCCAAGGATAGTGGAGCACAGTTTTCTTTTTAATTCACACATTATTTAACATAGGTCTAATTTTAGATTTTAAACATTTCTCCATAAATTTCAAAAGGATCGAACTGTTCAAAACATGTTCCCCAGCCCGAGTGAAATAGTACTAAAACTTGACAGCTGACAAAATTTTAGAAATCTCTGAATATTTAAAAATCACACAAGACACTTCTAAACAATCCAAAGAATAAATAAGAAGACATAAGGATCATTTGAAAGTACTTTGAACTCAATGAAAATAAAACACAATGTCTCAAATTTACATCACATTGAGAAACCTCAAAATCTTAATAAGTAAAAGATCCATATGAAAAATATTACAATTGTGTATAAAAATTTCACTCTGGAGTGCGTGGATGCAGAAGCTACACCAGAATATGAGATGATATTTTAGGACATTGTAAATATTCTGAAACCAACCTGTGTTGATGGTTGTTTAAATCTAGATTGCCTACAAATCACCACTGCTTTCATCCTTAGAATGGGTCTGTCTAGTGTGAGAGGATTACATCTCAACAGAGTTATTGAATAAATGAACATATTTATTGTAAACAAAATGTAGACAAAAACTAAAAGAGATGATTTTAAGTAAATTGATAACATTTTGTTTCTAAGAAATCCCACAAAATCTTTGAGTTCAAAACAAATTCTTAAACTAAAATTTTTCTATATTCCAAAGTCCTAGTTTTTTCTAAAGAAGATCACAAAAAATGTTATGGCATTTGGCTATACAGTAGTTTTTAAGTATCCCCCAGAGGTCATTGGTCAAAGGCTTGGTACACAGACTATTAGACCCTCATGGTGTAGAACCTTATAGAAAACACTTAGATCATTGTGGGAAAATGTGTGCCATTTATTAGCTATTTTCCTTGGGGGTGACGAAAAGCTGATAAAAAGCAATTTAAAAGAATAAGTGTAAGTTTGAGGTAAGAGTTTGCAGTGATGAGGTCCATCACAGGGCAGAACATGGCAGCAGAAGCCTAACATGAGATAGCTGACCACATGGTGTAAGCAGCAAAAAGTAGACATGACTGGGAAACCTCACGACCTGCCCCACTGACTCACATCCTGCAGGAAGACTCCACATTGTAAAGGATTCACAATGTTTTAAACCCAGCCAGCTTCTGGAAACAAAGTGGTTTTTTAAAAAAAAATGAACAAATGGGGAAGTTTTAACATCTAAATCACTACATATTCCCAATACTTCTTTTGCTTCCTAGTAATAAACAGCAATTTCCCAGATGCCCCAACCCTTCGTTTCAGAGTATCCAGCAAAGGCCCAGAGCAATAGACTTGCTTAGTCTTAAACAGTAAACTCTGCAGGTGTACTAGAAAATGAAACTTTGCTCTTTACAACTTAACATGTCTCTGGTATTTTGTTGTAGTAATAGTAAATAGACAAACACATTTTAAAGATTCAGAATGGATGACTATCTTCATATGTTTCTACATATTTAATTAGAAGTTAAATAATTTAGGACACTTAGTTGAATCAGAGCTCAAGACAAATTCTTTAAGTAGGAATGGAAATTGAGGCACACATATACACTTTTAAAATTTTTGCCTTAATTAAATACATTCAAAGATAAGATAATTCTGCAACTATCATCCTATCAACATTTTAATAATAATCATTTCTTTGTGCATGAGTATACTTGTAAGGGTCCCAGAATAATGCAATCTTTTCAAATTTATGCAATGATTCTAATTAAATAAATTAATATTGAGATTAAAGAGTTGGAGTTTTATAAACTTTTATTTAAGGAAATCAGCAAGCTATGTTTTCAAAATATATTTTTCTCTATATGTTATCTTTATCAAAAATATTCTCTCTATACTATCTTTATTATGTACATTTTATCCAATTTCATTATTAAATTATTAGTATTGTGCTATGCCAACTTGACACAAGCTAGGGTCACCCAGGGAGAGGGGTCTTTTATTGAGAAAATACCTGCGCAAAACTATCTTGTAGGCAGATCTATGGAGCATTTTCTTGATTTGTGATTAATGTGGAAGGCCCAGCCAACTGTGGGTGGTGCCTCGGTGACTCCAGGTCTTCGGAAACACCAAACTGAATGAGAAATGGAGAGCAAACCAGTAAGCCTCTCCTTCCATTCTTGCCTTCAGATTCCTGCCTTGAGCTCCTATCCAATTTCTCTCCATGAGGTAGCTATAAGATGAAATAAACTCTTTTCTTCCCAAGTTGCTTTTGTCGTGCAGCTTATTACAGCAATAGACATTAAGTTAATACTAGTACTGAGTTTTACAAGGTTAACAAAAGATAAGATAAACAGAATTACACTGGTAAAAAGCCTATGGGGTGTACTTAACCATCTAGTAGATGGAAAGGCTATTGCTTGATAGCACATATTTACTTCCTCTTACTCTTCCTTACTCTGTTGAACTCCTTTCCAGGTCAAATCAGTGACCTGCTGTCACAATGACACTGAGCTACAGCTAGAAAACTGTAATACCATATAAAACCCACATTTACTCCTCACTTACCTGAAGTCTAGTGGGTATCCTAGACGCCTCTGTAGGCCTTGAGTTCTTTATACTGTTGACTACTCACGAGGGACAACTTATCTGACTCATGAGGGGCAACTTAGCTCTTCTATTCTTGGTGTGTTCCATCTGCCAGCACCCAATTTAGTACCTAATCACACCCACATGCAAGTAGCCTCCATGTCTCAGCAAAAGCAAAAAACCAAAGGCACACAAGCCATGCAGTACAAGAAGCACTTTAATCTTGACTTTCTGTCACATTATCTGTACTGAAGTATCTGAAGCAAGACATGTAGCTGAGTAGAGAGTAATCCTTAGTAAGAATACCCAATCCACAATGAGAACATGTGATGTGGGAAGTCTTTGTGTATGTTACAAATACCCTTGCATAATGAATGAATTGTTTTGGCCAATGGAGAACCAGCTCATAGCCAGGCAGGAAACCCAAGCATAGATAAAGGAGAAGGAGGACAGAGTCAAGAGAGAAGCCATCTACTCACCCAAGGAGCAAGATATAAGGGAACTCAGGTAAGCCATAAGCCATATGGCAAGGCATAGATTATTGGAAATGGAGTAAGATGTGAGAGCTACCTAGCACTAAGCCTGAGCCATAGGCTAAACAGCAAGTAATTAATATAAGACTTTGCATGATTATTTGGGGTGAGTCAGCTAGATTGCAGCTGGTCCAGGTGTCTGTGGGTCTGGACCATGGGCCAGATGAGCCAGAAATTTTATATTACAAATGGTGCTCCCATGTGGTGCATTTACATCCACGTAAAGCCTAAGAAATTTTTAAAGGGGTTCTGGAGTACTGAAACAGCCTCCTAGTTGTGTCTCTCAAGTAGATCATGGTACAGAGGACTATGACATGGTATACAGGCTTGAGTTACAAACTGTCAGGCTTGTGATGTGCAGCTTAAGTTGCAACAAGGCCAGTTCCTGGAGTCTCATAGAAGCCTAATGTAAGCACAAGTTGCAATGATGGATTTAAGGTTTCTGTTCATAAAGACCAAAAGGGAACAGAGTACAAGATAGCTTCTTAGTAGCAGTATTTTCTTGGGTCTGCTTTTTTTGTTGGCAGAAAATAGAGGCACTGCTCCTTTAAGTAAGGCTTTCCTGACTCAGCCTTAGCAGCAAAACTGTGTGGCTCTTTTAAGAGGCTTCTCCCATCTGCTGTTTTTGAATTTGGGAGCATGATTGCAGGCTTTAAAACATAGCTCCACAATATGTGAAACAGCTTCCCAAAATTTGGAAGGAAAGCATGACTCTGGTACCTCTGCCATGTTGAAATGCCAAGCGGAACTGAGCTAGCAGCCAAAGCAGTGCTTTACAGGTTAGCATTTTAAAAACAATCCTGGTTAGAAAACGATTAAGGATACACAATAAAACAGATTCAGATGGAGAAACCCTCTAGACGGGTTACAATATGTGTGGAAAAAGAGTATATACGCTTCAGAGAGAAAAGAAAATGTGTAAAAAAAAATCCTTCAAAAAAAGAAATGGGGTAAAAAATATCTGATGAACCATGCAAAGATAAAAAATACATGAAGAGTCTGGATTATGCCTATTGTGTTTATTTTTTAATTTTTTTTAACTGTTTAATGAGCTAACTGCAGAAAGACATTTGATTGTAAAGGCTGCTAAGTTAAACCAACATATATACACACATATATGTTAAATGTATCTTGATTTTTGAGATTACACTTTTGTTTCTACAGAAGATGAGAACCTTGGACTGCTTCCAGGCTAATACTGTTTGATCAAAGAAGACCTCCTGAAAACATGTCAGATGGGAAGAAATGACCACATTAGCTTCAAGGCTGCAGGCTAAGATGACTCAGCCCAAGGACTTCCGTAAGACTGCCAGCACTCCTAAACTGTAGGAAGTAGTAATGAAAAGCTATGCCCAAATTCCAAAAATATTATTTATAAATGTTTATTTTCTTTATTAATAGTTAATTATCATAGGCAATCTCATTCTAGGGGAAAAAGAGGGATATGATATAGAAATAAAAAATAGATTATTGAATCTACTTTGATACAAAAAAACCTGTTAATCTCAAAACACTTTATATTTTTATGAATTTTGCTTTATTGATACAAATTTAAGGTTAATTGTGTTATATTGCATGTATAACTCTACTCGTTTAAGGTATTATGTTTATGTAACTAATTTAAAATTATAATGTGGAATTAAGAAATGCAGATTAAAAGTCATCTATGATGATCAACTTAAAGTCATGTCAGTTAAGAATTTTTATTTCAATTAGATAGGCAACTTTCAAACTCTGAAGGCATGGATTTATCCTTACAAAATTATTTCGGGGGGGGGGGGGAGAGCATTTAATGCCTGGAGACAGGGAGGGCCAGGTCTGCTTCTGGAAAGAATCCCAGGAATGTGCCTGGCATCCAATAGATTCAAAAGTGGAGTTGGAGCTGAAAGTTCAGCAAGCAGATTCGGGGCTTGGGTTTACACTGAAAGGGTAGCCAATGACTGCTGTACCCCATGCCCCTTTGCTCAATTCTGGAATGCCAAGATGTGTAGCACCCTGCTTACATATAGTTTTCTTTAAAACCCCCGACCTCTGGGCTCATGGCCGAAACCCTCTGCTGTACTGGAACAAAGGGTTTGAACAAAGCAATAAACAGACCCTCATGTGTTTACATCAAATCCAGCTCTCTGGTGGTCTTTGGGAGGTCCTTCAACATGGATATAACACAAACACTTCAAAGACCTACAAAATATGCCATTTAAAGTGTTTTAAGAGCTTTGACTTTTCTGGACTGTGAGACAGGTCTGATCCTGGCAGCACAAGAGAATGATGGGCACCAAAGAAATCCCATATGAAATTTACTTTCTTTGTGGCAAAGGTTGTCCACTGAGAAAGAGATTCTTGCCTCAACTAGTTGACAACATGTTGTATAAACTGGACATGCAGGATCCATAGTAAAGTGACCTCTGAACTTTGCAAGGATAAGCCAAGACAGTCCTTCAGGTTCCTGCTTCACAGAGAAGACAGCTAGACATTCTGCAGTTCACAGAGAGAAGTGAGTGACAAATTATGCCAAAATGGATGGTATAGTCCATGAAATTTCCTGCTTCAAAATAATCTGCCAGAGACTCTAGGCCTGTAGGCTAAAGATGGTTGCCCCAACATTACAAAGGTGCTTTGGGTGAATGTCCAGGCAGACAGATGTCATTTCTGTCATTTCTAGGTTCTGGAAGTTGCTTGCACTTCTTATTTAATTGAGTAATAATCCTCTGTGGACTTTGATGTAGTTGAAGATTAGATTATTATAACTGATGTGGGAATGTCTTTCTGTATGCTGTGCATATCAATCTTTAAATAAAGGACTGTTTTGGCCCATGGCAGGAACCATAGAAGAAGTAGGTGGGGAATCAGAATAGGTAGGAAAAGAAGGGCTGAGTCAGACAGCTCGAACCAGCTGCCTAAAAAATCAACATGTAAGGAACACAGGTGAGCCATAGGCCACATGGCAAGACAGATTAATAAAAATAAATTAAATTAAGATGAAATAGTTAACTAACAATGTGCCTAATCTGTAGGCCAGACAGAATAAACTTAATATAAGCATCTAAGTCATTTTGGGGGGAGCCTGAGCAGTGGCAGACGACTAAGTGCTCTAAGATGAGTCTAGATCTCTAACAGCCCAAGGGAAAAAAAAATCCTTATTATAGCAGATAGTGCCCACTGTAGGGTAAACACCCACATAAAGCTTAAAAAAAGATTTTAAAAGGTTTAAAAACACAAAAACTGAGCCAAGACAGCTTTCAAATTGTATATCTGATGTGAATCATACAGAGATAGCGTGACATTCGGGCCACATTCAAAATGGTACGTGCAAACTAGTGACAAAGAGCATAAGCTACAACCAAGAGAGTTCCAAAATATAACATATAATTAATTTAAAGTTTACATTTATATTAAACAACAAAAAAAACCCAAATCAAAAACAATTTCATAATAACAACTTTCTTAAGTCTACTGTGTGCTGGCGGTAAACAAACATGCGACCTCTTTAAAAAAAACTTTCTGACTCAGCTGTTTCGACAAAAACTGTGTAACTATTCAAAAGGGTACAAATATTTTAAAAACTCTGCAAGTTAAAAAATGATTAAAACTTCACAATAAAACAAATTCAGATAAAAAATCCTAAAAGTTACAATATATATAAAATATACAAAAACTTTAAAAAAATAAGTCTTTTTAAAAAATAAAATAATAAAAATATAAGCTACATAAGGATAAAAAATAAACACAAAATCTAAATTATAGCTATTATGTTTTCTTTTAATGTTTGACTATTAATAAGCTAACTACAGAAAGACAATAAATTACAAAGGCTACTAGATTAAACAAAAATATACATTTTAAAAATATCTTAATTTTAAAATTTATGTCTAAAGATTTATTACTTTTAAAAAGTTCTTCTTTTGTTTCCACAAAAGATAAAAACCTATAAACTGTTTCCAGACAAATATGGTTCCATCAACCAAAACCACCTAAAAATTCTCTAATAAGAAAAATAATCACATCAATTTCAAGGCTACAGACTAAAATAATCCAGGCTCAGAAATCTATAATATTGCCAACACCCCTTAATAAACAAAAAAACAATAAAAAACTATGTCCAAAATCCCAAAATATTGTTTACATATATATTTTTTCATTATAAATAATTAATAGTCATAATTAATATCTTTCTAAAAATATGGTTCATAAGTATTTTTTTAAAAATAGATTATTAAATTTACTTTAATGTGAAAATCAGCTATTAATCTCCAAATGTTTTACACTAATATAGATTTTGGTTTATTAATACAAATTCTGTTTAAAGTATGATATTTGTGTAACTGATTTAAAATTATAATATATAACTTGAAATACAGATTAATAATCACTTATGATAACCAAGGTTATAGTTAAGTTGGTTAAGATTTTTTAGATGTACAAAGATATATTTCAATTATATAAATAATCTTCAAACACTTCTAAAACCTACAAAATATGACATTTAAAAACTAGACTTTTCTAGACAGTGAGACAGATCTTCTCCTGACAACATCTACTTAAAAAAAGATAGACATCAAAAAAACTCCATATAGAGTCTACTTTCTTTGTGACAATAGTTAGCCAGTAGACAAAATCCCATTCTTATATTAACTGCTTGACAATATACCATTTAAACTAGACATACAAGTTCCACAAAAAGAATCACCTCTAAACTTTGACAAAACAAGCCAAAGTACACCTTCAAGTTCCTGCTTTACAGAAAAAAAACTGTTAGACATTCTTCAAGACTCAAAAAAAGAAAAAAAAACTAATAAACTACACCAAAATAAACAAAACAAATTTCCTACTACTAAAATAAAAAAAAGACTCTGGGCCTATAGGCTAAAGACAGATGCCCCAACTTTATTTAAAAAAAAAAAAAAAAATTAAGTGACTGTCCAGGCAGATAGGTGTCATCTCTGTCATTTCTAGATTTTAAAAGTTGCTTACACTTCTAGTTTACTTAGATAAATATTATATTCTTCTATAGCCTTTAATATAATTAAGTATTAAATAGTTATAAATATAATTTTTCTTAATTATTTTAAAAACATGATAAATATAAAACTTTAGATTCACAAAGACAAAATAAATGATAAAATATTTTCTTTAATTGTGCTAAACACAAATAGACTAAATATTATAACTATTATTCTTATTTAATAACTATTTTATTACATATAATTTGGTTATGTTAAAATTAAAACTTTCTTTTTTGATTAGACAAAAATAAAGAGATGATGTGGGAATGTCTTTCTGTATGCTGTGCATATCAATCTTTAAGTAAAGGAGCTGTTTTGGCCATGGTAGGCACCTTAGAAGAAGTAGGTGGGGAATCAGAATAGGTAGGAAAAGAAGGGCAGAGTCAGACAGATCGAGCCAGCTGCCCCAAGAAAACAACATGTAAGGAACACAGGTGAGCCGTGGGTCACATGGCAGGATAGATTAATAAAAAATTAAATTAAGATAAAATAGCTAACTAACAATGTGCCTAAGTCGTAGGCCAAACAACATAAACTTAATATAAGTGTCCAAGTCATTTTTTTTGGGGGGGGGGGGTAAACAACAACAGACAACTAAGTGCTCTAGAACGACAAGTCTATGAGTCTCGACCTCTAACAGCCCAAGGCAAAAAACCTTATTATAATATATAACTATAGTTTTCTGTAGTTATAATAAAAGGTAAATTAGATATGAAACTTTGGCCCCACAAGGATAAAGTACATTATAGAATATCTTCTTTAATTTTGCTAAATATAAATAGACTAGAAATTATAACTATAATTCCTGTTATATGTAATTTTACTTTGCTGAAATTGAAATCTTCCTTTTTGATTAGACAGAAAAGGGGAAGTGATGTGAGATATCTTTTTATATGCTGTGAATACCATTGAATAATGAAGAAATTGTTTTGGCCTACGTAGAGGAAGTTCATAGTCAGGGGAGAGATACAAGCATAGGTAAGGGGAAAGGAGACCAGAGTTATGAGACAAGCAATCCAGCTGCCCAAGGAGCAAGATATAAGGAAACTCAGGTAAGTCAAGAGTCATGTGGCAAGACACAGATTAACAGAAATGGATTAAGATGAAAGAGCTAGCTAGCAATGAGCTTGAGCCATAGGCCAAACAGCATGTGGTTAATATAAGACTTTGTGTATTTACTTGGGGCTAAGAAGCAGCTAGACTACAGGGGTCTTTGGCTCAGGACCATGGGCCAGACAAGCCAGAAATTTCATACTACAAACATGTGTGTGCCAACATGAAAGGTTGGGAACATGATGGATGGAGGAATCATGTAAATTAACCTGGCATGCACTCTAGTCCTGGAATTCAAGTTTATGCTTATTAACTGTAATGCTCAAGGCCACCAGTCCCTTTCCCTCAGCTATTTTGAATCATTTCTTTTCCCTTTTTTTTACCAACTTGTATGACCTCCCTCTGGGCATCATTGGCCAACTTTAAATCTCAACTCTGAAAACCGTTCCTGACTGGGTCATTGCGTCTCAACAGTTACCTTCCTCTGCTCACCTTTTAGCTTCAATGTCCTTGTTCACATATGCCGACTTAGGATCAGTTTTCCAATGTCCAAGGCTACTGCTCTACTCCAGTCTCTTTCTTTGCCTAGCTGAAGCCAAGCTCTTATTAACAATAATCCTCTGATGTGGGAATGTCTTTTTATACGCTGTGAATAAAGGACTATTTTTGTCATGGGAAGCACCATAGAAGAAGGAGAAAAAAATATCAGAACATAGGTAGGAGAAGGAGGGCAGAGTCAGACAGAGAATCAATCAGGCTCAGAACAATCAACATTTAATGAAACAGGTAAGCCACAGGCCCCATGTGGCAGGACAGATTAATGGAAATGGGTTGACTAAAGATGAAGAAGCTAGCTAGCAATATGCCTGAGCCATAGGCCAAACAGCATAAAGTTAATATAAGCATCTGAGTCATTTGGGGGGCTGGGCTAAGCAGAGGTGGGTGACTAGCACTCTGGGACTGCAGGTCCATGTATCTAGACCTCTGGCCAGGGTCCAGAAACTTCTTGTTACAGATAGCATCCAAAGTGGGACACAAATATCCACATAAAGCCTGAGAAAGCTTAAAAGGGGATCCAGAACACAGAAATGGAGCCAAATGTGGCTTCCCAGTTGTGTCTGTAAAGTGGGTCATGGTACGGAGATGGCATGGCATCCAGGCTATGGACGAAATGGTGGACTTGCTGCAGGTATTGTAAGCTAGAACAAGGCTGGTTCCTGAAGTCTCACAGAAGACTTAATATAAGCAACAAGCTGCATGTGATTGATTTAAGGTTTCTGTTTATTTTGAACAAAAAGAGAAGAACGGCAAAGATGGCTTCTTAGTAGCAGTAATTCCTTGGTTCTGCTTTGTTTGCTAGTGGTGAGCAGATGCAGCTCCTTTAAGAGTAGCTTCCTGACTCAGTGTTATTGGCAAAACCTTTGTGGCCTTTTAAGAGACCCTGATGCCACATACTTCAGTAGAATTCTTGAGCCGCAACAACAGTGGTGCTCTATTTGATGGCAGCATGGACTCTAAGAATACTCAGAATTGGGTGGTAAAAGGTTTCACCATATTTAATACTGCTTCCTACAATTAGGAAGGGAAGTGTGGCTCTGGCATCTCTGCCATGTTGAAAAGCCACCACGTGGGGCAGAGTTAGCAGCAAAAGCAATGTTTCACAGTCTAGTATTTTAAAAGCTCTTCTGGTTAAAATATAATTAATCATATGCAATAAAATAGATTCAGAAAGAGAAAACCTCTAAACAGGTGACAATGTGTGTAAAATGTACATAGTCTTCAGAGACAGAAGAAAGGGTAGAGAAAGTCCCTTAAAAAGAGAAATATAAATATAATAGTAAAAATATAAGTAATAAAAGTAATAAAAAAGATATTTATTTATTTATAATACTTATTTATAATAAGCTACATAAAGATGGAAAATATGCAAAAAATCTGGATTATGATTATTATTTTCTTTTCTTTTAATTTTTAACTGTTAATGAGCTAAGTACAGAAAGAATTTATTGCAAAGGCTGCTAAGTTAAACAAACATATATTTTAGAGGTATCTTGACTTTGAAATTTGTGTCTAAGGATTTGTTGCTTTGGAAAAGTGGTTCTGCTTTTGGTTCCACAGAAGATGAGAACCTGTGGATTGCTTCCAGGCAAATATGGTTTCATCAACCAAGACCATTTAAAACTTCTTTGATGGGAAGAGAAAGTCACATCAGCTTCAAGGCTACAGACTAAGATGATCCAGCCTCAGGATCCGCAAAAGATTTCCAGTGCCTCTTAATCAGCAGGAAGTAGTAATAGAAAGCTACTCCCAGATACCCAAAATATTGCTTATAAATATTTGTTTTCATTATAAATGGTTAATGATATAGTCAATCACTTTCTTAAAAAGGGGGATATGTATAAAAATTATTTTTAAAAAGATAGATTATTTAATTTACTATAATCCAAAAATCAGTTGTTAATCTCAAAATATTTTATATTAGTATGGATTTTGATTGATTGATACAAATTTAATGTCAATTTTGTCATGATGTATGTATTTTTCTACTCTTGTTTGATGTATGATGTTTATGTAACTCATTTAAAATTGTAATGTATAATTAAGAATGCAGATTAATAGTCATTTATGATAACCAAATTTATAGTCATGATAGTTATATCTTTTAGGTATACAAAGATATATTTCAATCAGATAGTGAATCTTCAAACCTTTCATAGACCTATAGAATATAGTATTTAAAATATTTTAAGAACTTAGGCTTTTCTGCATAGTGAAACAGGTCTGCTCCTGGCAGCACCAACCAATCTACTTTAAGAGAATAATGGCTATTGAAGAAACTTTATGTGGAGTTTACTTTCTTTGTGGCAATGGCTAGCCACTGGACAAGAAATTGTTCTTATATTGACTGCTTGACAGTATTCTGTTTAATCTGGACATGCAGGTTCCAGAGGAATGCGACATTTGAACTTTGGAGGAACAAGCTGAGATGGTGTTTCAGGTTCCTGCTTTGCAGAGAAAACTGCCAGACATTCTTCAGGATACAAGGAGGAGTGATTGATGAACTATGCCTGAATGAGCAGAGCAGTCCTTCAGATTTCCCATTTCACTGAAAGGTATGCCAGAGACTTTGGATCTGTAGGCTGAAAATGGATGCCCCAAATATACAAAGGACCTTTCAATGAATATTCAGGCAGACATGTATCATCTCTGTCGTTTCTAGATTTTGGAAGTTGCTTACATTTCCTCTTTACTTAAGTAATATTATGTTTTTCTGTAGTCTTTGATATAGTTGAAGATTTGATAGTTATAGGTATAGATTTTCTCAGTTATTTTAAAAGGCATATTGGATATGAAACTTTAGAATCACAAGGGTAAAGTACATGATAGAATATTTTCTTTAATTTTGTTAAATATAAATAGACCAGACATTGTAACTGTAGTTCTTGCTTGATAGCTATTTTGCTATATGTAATTTTGCTATGTTAAAATTGAAGCTTTCCTTTTTTTTTAGACAGAAAGGGGAAGTGATGTGGGAATATGTTGTGAATAAAGGACTGCTTTGGCCATGGCAGGCACCATAAAAGTAGGCAGGGAAATCAGAGTGTAGGTAAGAGAAGGAGGACAGAGTCAGACAGAGACTGGATCTAGCTACCCAAGAATTAACATGTAATGAAACAGTTAAACCACAGGCCACGTGGCAGAACAGATTAATAGAAATGGGTTGAATTAAGATAAAAGAGCTAGCTAGAAATATGCCTGAGTCATAGGCCAAACAGCATGAAGTTAATATAAGCATCTCTGTGTTTCTTTGGGATTTGGGAATTACTTGTCCAGATTAACTACAACAGACAGATCTGAACAGTGGAGCTAGTCTGGGCCAGAAACCTCTTGTAACATTCCTCCCATGAAGAAGTTCTAACACATGAAACCTAGACATGTTTTTTCTCATTGAGGCCCTGATTGGTACTGCTGCAAAAATATTACAGAGCTCCTTAGACCCATGCAGCTAACTCCCTGCAGAAGATAGCAGCAATATTATAGGGTTTTGTTGTGCTTCTGGCTGATTCCTCCATCTCTCAGGACTCATTAGCCTCTATCTGAGACTGTGAGACTCAAGTTTCCCCGTGGAACATAATTGTGACACTTTGGCATATCATAAGATTAACTTCTGTGATCCTCAAAGTTAATATCCTTTATCTGCCTCTTGCTTGAAGAGTATTTGGTCAAAGACTATTGCTGTGATGAGACATCATAACCAAGACAATTCATAAGAAAAACAAAGGAAATTTAATTAGGTCTTCCTTATTATTTAAGGGTTACTCTATTATCATCATAGTGGAAATGATGGTGGCATAGAGGCATGGTGCTGAAGGAATAACTGAGAGCTACATCCTGATCTGCAAGCTGAAAGAAAGAAACTTGGCTTGGTGTGGGTTTTTGAAACCTCAAAAGCTATACCAAGTGACATACTTCCTCCAAAAAAAAAAAAAAAGCCATATGTACCTCCTAATCCTTCTAATCCTTTCAAATAGTGCCATTCCTTGGTCATTAAGCATTCAAATATTTGAGCCTATGAGGGCCATTATTATTCAAACCAATGCATTGACCCTCGCTTCAGGTAATCTTACACACTGAAAAACACTCTAGATTCCATTTACAGTGTTTTCAGGTTTGTTGGCTTACTTTTAAATGACAAGATCTGCATGCACATAAGAAAGTAAGGTGAAGTGCCCAAACATTCAGTGTTGAGAGTCCCACACAATAAACTTTGGTTAACAGTATCCTGAAGTCTCAAATTGACTTAGTATCCTGCTGTATTGGTATTTTATGGAGAGATCCTTGCCCTTAACCTGCTCTATGATACTCAAAAAAAAAAAATTTTTTTTTAAAGTTTAAAAGGAAAGCACTGGTGCTAGAGGATTGCTTGGCAGTTAGGAGCACTTGCTGCTTTTCCATGGAGTTCACATCTCAGTGTCCACTGCCTATAACTCTAGCTCCATGAGATCTGATAACCTTCCTGGCTACTGGGTGGACACACCCTCAAATGCTCATATAATCACACAAATGTGAACATATGCACATAAATAAAGATAAATATAGCTTTTTAAAAGGCAAACATTAGGCTACTTCCTATTTATTAACATTCTTTTAAATAAAATCGAGATTTTTATCCCTCATTTACTAAATTGCAGGTTGAATTCTGCTACTCTAAAGAACGACCACATTATTATTAAAGGTTTTGTATTTAAAATAACAGTGCCCTAATAAAAGAAATGCTTATATTTAAGAATTTCCTCTAGTGACTTCTTATTTTTTTTCATTCATCATGGATTCAAAGAATAGCATAGGTCGCAGGGGGCAATGTGACTAGTACTTATTGGCTAAGGTGAGAAGCAGTAAAAGAAATTCCAACCTGGACAGAAGTGAAGATGAGTTTGTCTGTTCACAACTTGATTGTATCCAACCGAAGGCTTTCAAGACAAGTTAATTTATAGTATCTAAAGCACCTAGGACACTAGAGCACTAGAAAATTTAGTCTAGAAGGTTCTGTGTGTTCCTTATACTAAACTGAGAATTATTTTTAGAGGAAAGAAAGGTAAAGTGAGATTCAAGGACTTGTCAGGGATGAGAGTTTCATACAGGGGGGTTGTATGTCCATTAATGTCAGAGAAATTAGGGACAGAGTAGGACAGAATGGGGTGCAGAAGAGTACCTAAAAGTTGCACCATTCATTTGGCAGAGTGGAATCATGAAATGTTAAAGAGCTACACTCCCATCCCTTCTGATTGCATGTCATCCTCGAGACAGGAATAATGATCATTTCAGATGCCTACATGAAAAGATGAGTGTGGCATTCATTTAACAATCAACGAGCCATTTTGGTTGATCCTCCAAGCAATTGGGAAGAACGAGGCATCATGATTAAACAGAAAGCACCATTCAAAACACCAAGCATGGATCATAATTTTAAATAATAATACCTTACATTTGTGTAGCACTTCAGAGTTCCCTGATCCTTTTTACAAAGCTCTTTTTCATTTATCAATCTCTAAAAGATGAAGAAAAATCTAAGGAAGGGACAGTATTAATATCTGCATTACACTGGATAAATGAGGGTGCGCTTTTAGAATAATGGAAGCCCTAGACTGATCTGCATCAGGGGCTGATGAATTGCTCATCTCAGCTTCATTATCCTGATCAGGAGCACTTACAAGAGAAATGAAAAATTGATGAGCACCATCATAATCAAAGAGAATAAATGTTTCCCTCTTAAAGCAAATGCATAATCTTTCCAAGACTAAAATAACAATGTTCATTCATTATTAAATTCTGATAATTCTGACATCAAAGCTCTCTTCAGCCAATGAAAGAAAATTAACACTATAGAAGAATTATATTTGAAATTCATCATCACTATAGTATTGAGTATGCACGATTGTGTGTGTGTGCATGTACATGTCACAGTACTATTATAGGACTCAGAAAACATTGTCCCTAGGGATCAAATGCAGGCCACCAGACATGTGTAGCAAGTGCTCACAGAACCTGGTAGTCTATATTTGTGTGTGTAGAATGTCTTCCCTTTCTGCTTATTGTAATCCAGTCTGCTTCTCCCCTCACCCCTGACCACAACTGATTCAATATTTTCAGAATTTATTTATAATAGAATAATGTTCCAGTTTTTAAAAATAGGTCAATTACTATCAAAAAACAAATTGTGTATTTTTTTCTTAATAGATGATAGCATTTTTCCTTTCGGAAAACAGAACATGAATCACAAATTGCAGATACCTGGCTTATAGCAGAAATTAAAATATCCTATTGCGAAGGCTTCTCTTGTGAGGCATGAGGTTTTGTCAGGGGATCATCCTATTTACTCTACTCCCCTGTCTTCCGTCCCATCTTGTTCCATCTCTGCACAAATATGATGTAAGTTGTGTATTTTACTTCCTTATGTAGCTGTCTGCTCTCTGGCTGATTCTATCCATATTTCCATTACACTCATAAAATTTAAAACAAGTAATGATATTTCCAACTAGATGCTTTAAAAATGTGCATTTCCTAGGTAATTGAGCTATACTTTTTCTATTACACAGTAATATTGAGTTTTGAAGTCATACGCCACACAGGTAGGAAAAGCCAGAAATAGAAACGTTTTCTAGCTTTCACTGCCAAAGGATAACAATCTTACATGGCAAAATCCTTGCCTTAGTTTCTTCTAGTCCCATTTCTTCAGCCTTGTATCTATGTGCTGGGTTTATAAGAACCTCTTTCTGGCCTATGGGCTTCTCATTGTGCTTATAGTCTCTAGTTGGACACTGCTGCACGTCAAAACTTGTAGACTACAAATATTTTGCGGTAGCAAACAGTCTCCCCAGCATACATGCTAACCTATAAAACATTCTGACAAATATGTGTATTTCTAGTGTTACAAATAATTATACAACTGAATATTTATAACAGAGAAAAATGATTGTGGTATCATAAATAAAACATGGATTGAAACACGGTCACAGTGAGCAACTAGCTTTATTTTTTTCTGAAGGACAGAAAAAGAAAGAAGGTATGGAAAGGGATACACATGGGAGATTATGACTCAAACACATTTCCTGTTGGCATCATTTCTAAAGTATAATGAGTGTTTGTTTATAGATCATGGTCTTGTGCCCATTGGTATATAAAGCTTTTAAATATAGAGAATGTGGTCCCAAAGGGGTAATCTAGAAAGGTTAAAAAAAAAAAAAAAAAAAAAGTTCACAAGGCATCAGAGCATGCCTGAGATTGATTGGGAGGACAAGATTCCTGAATGTATGCTCATGGGAGGAACCATGAGCTCCAGCACCAGGACCAAGTGTACTGTCACATCTCACTGAACATAGACCAAAACAGAATGGGATCATCATGGCTTGCTAGAATAGAGGCATCATTGACCTAGTCTGGTCATGGGCCACTGCATCTCCCTAGATGGTGTGCACATGACTGGAATTAATACCTGGGAACCGGGTAAGGAGATGGTGAACACTGCTTTTAGAAATTTAGACCTTGAGAGATCTGTTTAGAAAGAAGGACGGCAGGAGAAGAGGGCATAAAAGAGAGGATGACAAGTCAATATGATCAAAGTAACAATAAATGTATAAAAATGTTATAATGAAACAGTATTTTGTATAATGTATGTTCATTAACTTAAAATATAAGATTAAAAAGGGAGATTGGATCTTGAAATAGACTGAATACTCACTATTTACAGTGGCAAATCAATTTTTCATTAATCAACTTTTAGTTGCTAATTGTAAGATGTCAGTTTTTAGAAATCAGAAGGACCTCTTTTTGTTTTTGAAGGGTATATAGATTTTCAAGGAATTTCATACTTTAATAGTCTTTAGTCCCTGAAAATTTCAATTTCTTTCTTAAAATAAACATTTCTCAGCTTTAAGAATTTTTATATTAATTTGAAAAACTAAAACTAATTTGTCTAAGAAATAAAATATTACCTTCAAAGTCTATTTCTCTCAGAAAAGAAAAGGTGTGGGCCAACTTTTTTGCCTTTGGCTGGAGATCTGTCAGATTCTGAGAACCTCTGACATCATTTTGCTATTGGAGGGAAGAAATGATTTTAATTCAGAGTATTTTGCCACTCTTAATCAATCTCACTGGTGTCACATTTCAAAAAATGTTTTCATATCTCTGACCTAAAAACAATATGTGGAGAGATTAAACTAAATATACATTTTAGAAAGTAAACAATAAAATGAAAGAACTCAACATTATGATTCTTCATTTTTTATTCAAATCATAATGTGGCATAGAAGACAATACACCTTCTCCGAAAAGAGATTTTATGGTAAACAGTGTCCAGAATATTATAGAACAGATATCCATATAATAGGCATATCATTTACCCATGATTGAGTTCATAGTTAGTGCTAAATAAAATGTAATTTTAATATAGTATCATTTCTTATGATCTCATTTTTTTCTATTTTTCTTAGGGAACTTTATCTACCCTGTATAAAAAATAAATAAAAGTTTGAACTTTTTAATTGAATAAAAGGCATGTTACTATTATTGTTGTCAGACGTGTTAATGGCTGTGTCCAGGATGAAACAGGAGGAACCAAAAAACGTACCCCACGGAAGTAAGAGTGTTAGCAATAGGAGAGCAAAGGGCGCTGAGGTTTGGGGTCTCTGTACTGCAGCTGCTTGTGGAACTTTATTCATCATATCAAATCCTCACATCTCCTGCTCCCCTTGACACTCCTGAAACTATGTGCCAGATGATGAGCTGTGGCAGCTCCCGCACCCTTGCACCCTTGGTGTTTTGCTCTGTGGATAAAATTTGGAGAGATTAACTCAAAAAGATGGCATCAGTCCAGCGGTTGGAACATGTCTCAAGTCTCCAAGCTCAATGATGTTCGGGCTACAATACACAAACCACCCAAGAGATATTATGGAGGGATCTCCCTTTCAAAGTTCAGCAGAGCCACCCATATTTCCTGCTTTCAGGATTCACTGCTCAGCAGGATCACAAATGCAGAGTCACAAGAGCACATTTACAGAAGGAAAAAGCTGGCAGCTTTGGTAGCATGTGTTATTTTTTTGTTTTTCTCTAGCAGAAATTTCTCCGCTAGATTAGGAGGGTCAAACATCGACATAAGTTTCCAAGAAGTGACCCGTAAAGTAATTAGAAAAGGAATTCTCCCTCCCTCCCTCCCCGGCCCACCCTCTCATCACTGGGTCAGATGAAAGGCTCCCGTGTTTATGTCCTGACCCATCTAATGGGTGTAACAAGGAGACCCAACCCCCAGCAGGTGCTAAGGTTGAAGCCATGGTCGCCCCAGGCACCATGGCACCTTCTTAGAGTGGGGAGCTCTAATGGATTAGCTCCCCTCGGTGCAGGTGGCTGCTCACCATGAGACCCGACTTTTACAGGAGGGGAAGAAAGACCTTGAGAAGTGACTTCAAAGGCCCCTGGCTCCATGCAGAGCTGAGAATGCGGTGTTTTCTAAAAGGGTACCTGGACTGCTTGCCCATCTTTCCCACCCAAGCCATCCTAAGGAAGGAGGTTTCAGAAGTAGGCTGGAACAAAAATGATAAAACATTTCAAGTACACGTTTTCATTAGGAATTATAAATCTTCTCATTTAAAAAAAATCACCATAAAAAATGTTTAAAACCCATGTTTAAGACTTAAGGGCTTACTCATACTTGGAAAAATTTTACCAATTATTTCTTTAATAAACGTTTGTAGAAAGTTTATAAACCAAATCCAGAATTGAGTTCCCCTCTTTTTATTGTACTTCTTCCATGTGCTTTTAAATAACCAGAGCCTAACAAACAAATCAAAAGAAAAGCCCACACTCATTCTCTTCACACAAGCTCCTCCTTTGACTGCTTATATAAACAAGTTTGTCAACAGCAGAAAACATAAACCACAGCCTTTTATACGTGACAGAGAAACCTCAGGAAAGAATATAGGAAGCAGATGAATGAGGGCAAGCAGGTCAACTGACAGTGGAGGCTGGGAAATGACTCCCAGGGCCTCACAGAGAAATGGAAGGGATAGGCTCTGTGCAGAAAGGAGACTGGACGCACAGAAGAACAAAGCGTAACGTATTGCAATGTAAGTGATCCAAAGGAAAGACTTCACTGTCAAAGTGTGCAAATACTTCCTTAATTTTTAAACATCCCATTGTGTGAGTTTACCGAAATGAGACTGATTTCTATTTTGCCTTCATAAAAAGAATCTTTCTGTTAAGGAAATCAATGGGGGAAAGGGGGAAAAAATATTTCCCATGCCTAACTGAAATGTTGGGGGGAAGTTCGATTTATCTCCTGATTTTGGTTTCTAATGTCATACCAGCTGACCACTATCTGTGAACCAGCCCCGGAAAGAATTCCTTTAAAAATGAAACAGATGTGGAGAGGGAAGAAGCAAAAACAAAAACAAGAACAGAAATGAAGGTTTGTTGCATGAGAGTAAATAAAGTCTCAAATGGCCTCATAGTAAAAAGGGATTTGTTTTCTTCGTTGTGTAGGGGAAAAAATTAAAATCAAAACCCATAGTGCCTAGGAAAGCACTTGGTATCACGATCTTCTTCTTGATAGAAAGGGGATTTCTATTCCTAACTAAAACTGTGCCTTCTAGTACCTGAATGGGACTTGCGTTCATTCGCTACTATTTTGTGTGAATTAAACTTGGGACTTGTGTGATGTGAAGGCACAAGTATGCCAAGTGGTGACCCTGTCCTGAAGACTGACTTTGAACCCACTGCTATTCATCTTGCCATCCTCCAAGCCTGGTTCTAATATGAATCCTAATCTCCCAATGCCCATGAGATGGTGTTTTCAAGGAGGTGCTTCTAAATTTTGTAGCATACTATAAATATACGAAGGGGAAAAAAATAGAGGTTTGGAGTCCAAAGACATCTGCCAACTGAGTGGGCCTGTATCAACCACTTCATTTACGCTGTTTCTCATTATAGCAATGAGAAGGCTGGAGTGGATTAAGTTTCTAAAGTCAATTACAAAGGGAACATTCAGTTGTGGGGTGAATTCCACTTTAGGTTTTGCTCTGTGTTGCAGTCTCTTAAGATAACCATTTCCCATTTCTGTGATCTTCACAGATGTGTTGAAAAGTTTTACAAGGAATAGGTTAGCAGTGTTTCTTTCTTTCTTCTTCTTCCTCTTCCTCCTTCTCCTCTTCCTCCTCCTCCCCCTCTTTCTTCTCCTTCTCTTTGTTTTTTAAGATAAAAGAGCTAAGTTTGAGAGCAGTGCCTGTGTCCAAAATTCAGAAGAAAGAAGACTGAGACTCACTTGTTCTAAAGTAAATAAGTATTTATTTATGGGCTGTATTTATTTAAGCAAATGGCAACCGACATAAAATTCAGCCACGGTAACCTCTTTCACACAGAAGCACGATTGGGAGATGAGAAAGGCAGGCTGTATTCAAGAACTTAAAAGCTTCCACAGTATACTCTGCCCAGAATTAGCTAACTCTCTCCCTCTCCTCCTCTCATCTCTCCTTCCCCTTTCTCTTCTCTTCTCCCTCCCCTTTCCCTCTCCCTCTCTTTCCTTTCTCCTCCTTTCAGAAACAGCATCCTACTATGACCTTTGTATAATCTGAAAATGATTGGTAAGGTCTCCAGTGACTGAGTCTAACCCCAACACTTCATTTGGGATCTCTATTGTAGATGGAGTTTTCTCCTATTATACTTACCAATAGGAGCAGAGAGTTGCCCATAAAACTTTTGCTCATAGGTTCATGTGTGAATTTACCCATTATTTCAATGATACAGGGTCGATTCTGCATTTTGACAGAGACAGTCTTCCTATGTAAAACTCACTGACACTTTGTGTTTATCTGAAAGCTGAAAACCTTGCCTCTCCCTCCACCATTAATATGAAAGGAGGCAATGGTACTAGGAATGACTGACAAAAGTGAACTTGCCAGAGCAGTTGTTCCAGAAGACAAGTCATTCTTCAGATGGTTACCTAGAACTCTACCCCCAAACATATAGTCAAGAGGCAAAACATGTTAATGCACAAAAATGAATACTTGAGTCTTCCTAGCAGCATTTTAGCAGCTGAAAGACTCCAAAAACCCAAATATCCACAATAAGATAAATGGATAAAAAAAATGTTGTACATCCATAGAGTAAGATATTAGTCAATTAAAGAAAGACAGTACTGATGCATATCACAACATGGATAACTTTTGAGGACATCATGTTGAACAAAACAAGACATTTCCAGAAGGACAAATACCATATGGGCCCACAAATATGACATATCCAGAAAAATAAAGTCTGTGATCACAGTTACCTAGGAAAAATTGATTGATGGGTAAGGGACAGGAAAGGGATTATCTAACATGATTAAATGCTTTACAATCCTTTGTAGTGACTTTTGTCTGTGACTCTATTAACATATACTGATCATACTAAGGCCTAATGCTCATGTTTTACATACCATCTGCTCCAAAGTATAGATGTTATAGAGTATGAGTCTTGTTTCAATAAAGCTGTCTCATTAAAAAAGGAGAAAGAGCAGGAGGACAGGAAGAATGGAAGTTTCCAGAAGTCAAAAACCCCACCAGCTACATAGACAGTAAAGCAGTTACTATATGTTTACTGCATTAGCTGTCCTCATATTTACCTATTGGTAACCATCACAAGAAAATTCTATCTCAGGAGACAGAGTAATTTAAAAATCAACTTACATAGTTGGGAAAGATGCAGGCATCTCTGTGAGATGAGGAAACAGAAGAATTGGTTGATAATTTTCTGTAGGAAAGACAGTGAAAAATACCAAAGTAGGAACAGGAAAGGTCTGCAGGGGAAATGGAGTTTGTTCTGTTCAGCAGTGGGCAAGGCCCTTGACTCTGTCCTTACCCTGAGTGACTGTGATGAACCAGTGCATCATCTAGAGTGGGACTATTTAAACTTTTTCATTTAGTACTTTACATCCAAGGACATATGGTATATAAAATGACACAGTTAAACAGTTGCTAGCATTAAATCATAATTTTAAACCAATTCTTTGGTATATGTGCAGTTTTATAATTTGTTAAAGACAAAACAGGCATGTTAATGACATAAGTGTGCTTGCTAATCTTTACACAAAGCATGGAGTCTTGGCTGAATGTTAGATACTGCAAAATGTAGTTCATCTTCAAAGTTTTTCAGGGTATATTGATGCTTTGATTTTAAAACCATTGTTGCTGGGCTAGGAAAATGGTGCCCTGAGACCACACACACACACACACACACACACACACACACACTCACTCACTCCACAGACAGACACACACACACAAACACACACTCCATAGACAGACAGACACACACACACACACACTCTCGCAGACAGACACACAAACACATACACACTCATACACATGCATACACACATACACACACACTCCACAGACAGACACACACATACACATTCACACATACACACTCATACACACATACACACACACACTCCACAGACAGAGAGACACATACACACACATACACATTCAGACATACACATATACACACATACACACACTCCACAGATAGACACACACATACACATTCACACATACACACTCATACACACATACACATACACACACACACTCCACAGACAGAGAGACACATACACACACATACACATTCACACATACACACATACACACATACACACACTCCACAGATAGACACACACATACACATTCACACATACACACATACACATACACACACACACTCCACAGACAGACAGACACATACACATTCACACATAAACACACATACACATTCACACATACACACATACACATTCACACATACACATATACACATACACACACACTCTCCACAGACAGACACAGGCACACAGATACACACACACACACACACACACACACACACACACACACACACACACACACACACACATACACACACTCCCCAGGCACACTAAATGCACAGATAAATAGATGTTTTTAAAAAGTCAACAATGACAGGAAAGAAGGACACCGAGTGACAGTGTCAATTTATTAGAAGCAGTTAAATAAATGGGACTATAACAGAAGGTTTTTGGCCCTGGTTGGCCAGAGGTCCAGACCCACAGACCTGCAATCCCAGGCCCTAGCTGCCTGCTGCTGCTTAGGTCCCCCAAAATGACTCAGATGCCTATATTAAAGTCATGCTGTTTGGCCTATATCTCAGGCACATTGCTAGCTAGCTCTTCCATTTTAATTCCATTTCCATTAGTCTGTCCTGCCATGTGACCCATGGTTTACTATTTTGTTACAGCTTGCATCATGGGCACTTCTCATTTGATTCCACCCTTTCTCCTACCCATGCTCCGATTTCCTCACCTACAGGGCCCGACATCGGCCAAAATAGCTCCTTTATTTTACAGTATACAAAAAGACATCCCCACATCATGGGACATGTGATCTGTGGGGCCGCCAGAGACCACATGGATTCTCAGGGTCTAGAACACATCATATGGCCATGCTGGTACCCATAACTATGCTGCTACTGGGCTCTGATATTGTTTGGGCCAGAACTGCTATCTAAGGCCATGTTTATGTCTCATGGCCCTGTTACATCTAAGGTCCGTGTTGATGTTCATGGCTCTTGATTCCATTAAAAGCAATGCTGATGCCAGGGGTCTGGTCCACCAGCTCTGACCAAGGTGTCCAAGGACCTCACCACCATAAAGGCTATGCCAATCCAAGTGGCCTACAAAGCCACATAGGACGAGGCAAGCCTTGGGACATGTCTGGGTCTATTACTCAACAACAGCCAGAGTTCAGGCTGATGTTTTTGTGTTGCACGAATAAATGAAACACAGGGATAGATCTCTGAGAAAGTCAGAGATATTAGAGTAAACACCACAGTCAGATCTTACCCAGCTGTCTTCCAGCTTCCTCAACCTGGCTTCTCTTGGCTTCCTCTAGCTTCTGTCTTTCTATGCCTGCCTTAAATACTCTCTTGGTAAGTTAAGGTGTGGCCCCACCACTGCCTGCCTGGGAGCCTGGAACTCTTTATGTAAACTAAGAAGTCCAGGAACTCAGTTTGTTTAAGGGCATAGGTCACCACTCTCTGATCCTCCTAGACTGACTGTGGTTAGATCCCTCTTATATCTTCAAAACTTTCTGAGCTTTTATTAAATCCCACATCTCTGGCTTGTGTTATTACAGGAGGTCATAGGTAACATGCATGTTGGAATCTGAGGGCTGTGCTGAGCCAGCCCTGTCCCTCACTGGTCCCAGAATAATTTGCCCTGCTCCTCATTGAATATTGCAGCAGGAGGCCTGGCTCTGGCCCCTAATAGGAGAGCTGACCCCAGCACTCAGGAAGAGATGTCCTCACCACTTAGTGCAGGTGTGGAATTGCTGGCCCTAATGAAATGAGCCTAAGAGAACTGGCTCTGTTCTTCACCGGAGGGGCTGGTCCTAATGGCCCAGACCAACCAGCTCCACTACCACCAAGACCACTATTCTGGGCCTTCAGTTGACCCAAGCTAACAGCTGCCCATCTATGACCTGCTGCAGTGTGCTAAGGGACTGCAGGATCTCCATGACTCAGGGCAAGAATAGACTATCCAAGAGAAGGTTCACTGAGGGCCCAGTGAAGACAGTGTACTAAAACCCAGAGATCTTGAGCCAGACCAATGACTCATTGCAATGAACATTTTGCAGGTGGGGGTGAAAGGACAAAAGGGGTAAACAGCAGGACAGACCACAGCTCCTGATGCCACTAAGGATGAGTGATGAGGTGTTGAAAAGATGGAAGGGTGAGGAGGGCTGCTTATTTGATTTTTAATTTGGGGGGATATACTACAGGGATGAGGAAAGGAAATGAAAGGGCTGGAAAATGAGTGGGATTGGGGTTCATGATGTGAAATTTCCAAATAATCGAGACAAAATTAAGTTCTAAGAAAGAAATAAAGGAATGAGACACCTAGAACTGGGAGCAGAGTACCTTTTCTTTTTATGCTAGCCACATGACACTCCTTCCAAATGACCATGCCTCTGGATGGTCATCCCTGTGCATTTCAGTCCCCAGTTCTTTCCACTGAGGAGATAACACAAAAGCTTCCTTGTGATGTTATGCATTGTTCCATTCACACCTACAGGTTCCTGGCATCCAAGAGTTCATTTCCTTGTCATTACACATCTTCAGCAACATCTGGAAAGCAGTGGGAACCTTTAATCACCTTTACAGAAAGACGGAACAAAATTTACTTTGGGGTTATTGTACATTTCACAACGCTAATGAAATTGCAGTTAGCTGAATATTTACTTTTAAAGTTTATTTTACAATGGCAGTCTTGAATTAAAATATTTTAAATGTTGTGAGATCGTTAAATAAAAAGACAATAATACAAAGAATATTGGAAAGAAAAACAGAATTGCACTGTTTGGTCATGTGATCAGATTGTTTATCATGCTTTTGTATCCATCCTATCTTAAATCTGATAGCCAAGTGTCTATCAGAAAACTGACTTTGTGGATGGTGAAGTTTCTTTAGTTAATAAAATAGTTACTGTGGTAGTTTGAGAGGAAATGGTCTCTAAAAGGAGTGGTACCATTAGGAAATATGGCTTTGTTGGAGGAAGTGTGTCACTGAGGGGATGGGCTTGGGCTTAGAGGTCTCCTTTGTTCAAGCTTTGTTCAACATGAAACACAGACCGCTTCCTTTTGCCTCTGGGTCAAGATGTATTAGCTCTCAGCTCCTTCTCCAGCACCTGTCTGCCTATAGGCTACCATGTTCCCCCATGATGATAATAGACTAAACCTCTGAAACTGTAATGAACTACCAAAATTAAATATTTTATTTCTAAGAGTTGCCATGATCATGGTGTCTCTTCACAGAAATAGAAACCCTAACTAAGTTTCCAACTGTAAGGGGATTATGTTGTTCCATTATAAATAATTGTACCACCTACTGGTTTAATAAAAAGTGCTGATTGGTCAAAGGCAGACAGGAAGTGTGGGTGGGGCTACCAGACTAAGAAAACTCTAGGAATAGGAAGAATAGAGCAGAATGCCAGAGAGAAGTCAGAAGATGCAGAGGACAACTATGCTACTCTGAGAAAAGGTACCAAGCCACATGGCTGAACAGGATAAGAGTCATGGATTAATTTAAGGGTAAAGATGTTGTAGTGGTGTTCTCGGGTCCCGGGCAGCCAGAGGTCCGGAGACCCACAAAAGGTACCAAGCCACATGGCTGAACAGGATAAGAGTCATGGATTAATTTAAGGGTAAAGATGTTGTAGTGGTGTTCTCGGGTCCCGGGCAGCCAGAGGTCCGGAGACCCACAGACCTGCCGCCCGGGACCGCTTTGCCGCCCGCCGCCCGGGTCCCCAGAAAGGACTCAGACACTTACATTAACTTCATGCAGTTTGGCCTATGGCTCAGGCACATTGCTAGCTAGCTCTTATATCTTAAATCAACCCATTTCTATTAATCTGTTGGCCACGTGGCCCGTAGCTCACCCGTGCCTCCTTACATGTTGCTCCTTGGGCGGCTGGCTGGATCTGTCTCTCACTCCGCCCTGCTTCTCCTACCTATGCTTTGATTTCTCCTACTTCTTCTATGGTGCCCGCCATGGCCCAAAACAGCTCCTTTATTTAAAGATTGAGATTCACAGCATACATAAAAGCATTCCCACATCACTTCCCCCTTTCTCTCTAATCAAAAAGGAAGGTTTCAATTTTAACATAGCAAAATTACATATAACAAAATAGCTATCAAGCAAGAATTACAGTTATAATATCTAGTCTATTTGTATTTAGCAAAATTAAAGAAAATACTCTATCATCTACCTTATCTTTATGAATCTAAAGTTTTATATCTAATAAATCTTTCAAATGACTAAGAAAAACTGTACATATAACTATCTAATCTTCAACTACATCAAAGACCACAGAAGGATATAATATTTACCCAAGTAAACCAGAAGTGCAAACGACTTCTAAAATCTAGAAAGGACAGAGATGACACCTATCTGCCTGGACAGTCACCCAAAGTTCCTTTATAAAGTTGGGGCATCCATCTTCAGCCTATAGGCTTGGAGTCTCTTTTCATTTCAGTGAAGCAGGAAATCTGCTCTGCCCATTCTGGCATAGTTTATCCGTTGCTTCTCCTTGAGTCCTGAAGAATGTCTGACAGTTTTCTCTGTAAAGCAGGAACCTGAATGATGATCTTGGCTTGTTCTGCCAAAGTTCAGAGGTCATCTTCTTATGGAACCTGCATGTCCAGTTTAAACAGCATACTGTCAAGCAGTCAATATAAAAACAGGTTCTTCTCTAGTGGCTTACCATTACCACAAATAGAGTAGACTCCATATGGAGTTTCTTCGATGCCCATTTTCCTGTTGAAGTAAATTAGTGCTGCCAGGAGCAGACCTGTCTCACTGTCCAGAAAAGTCTAAGCTCTTAAAACATTTTAAATGCCATATTCTGTAGGTCTTAGAAGTATTTGAAGATTATCTATCTAATTGAAATATATCTTTGTATACCTAAAAATCCTAACTAACCTAACTATAAGTTTGATTATCAAAAGTGACTATTAACCTTCATTTCTTAATTATACACTACAATTTTAAAACAGTTACATGAACATCATACCTTAAACAAGAATAGAAAAACACATACAGCATAATAAAATTGACTTTAAATTTGTATCAATAAACCAAAATCTATACCAATTTAAAGCAGTTTGAGATTAACAGCTGATTATTTGTAAATTTAATAATCTAATTTTTTTTAAAAAAGCATTCACATACCATATCCCCCGTTTCTTCTTAGAAAGAGATTGACTATGACCATTAACCATTTATAATGAAAACAAACATTTAGAAACAATATTTGGGGAATTTGGGCGTAGGTATCCATTACTACTTCTTTCTGATTAAGGGGCGTTGAAAATCTCACAGTTGTTGAGACTGGATTAGTCTGCAGCTCTGAAGGTGATACAGCCATCTCTTCGCATCAGGTTTTTTCAGGGGGTCTTGGTTGATGAAACCATATTTGTTTGGAAGGAACCCACAGGTTCTCATCTATGGAAACAAAAACAGAACTCTTCCAAAGCAATAAATCCTTAGACACAAATTTTGAAATCAAAATACCTTTAAAAAATACATTCTTGTTTAACTTAGTAGCCTTGGTATTTGCAATCCATTGTCTTTCTGCAGTTAGCTCATTAACAGTTAAAAAATTAAAAGAAAACACAATAACAACCAAAATCCAGATTTTGTGTTTATTTTCCATCTTTACGTGGCTTATTATATTTTTATTACTCTATTTCTCGCTTTAAAAACTTTTTCTAACCTCTTTCTTTTCTCTCTGAAGCCTATGTACCTTTTACAAACATTGTAACCCGTTTACAGGTTTTTCTTTTTATCTGAATCTGTTTTATTGTGAATCCTTAATCATCTTCTAACCTTAAGAGCTTTTAAAATACATTCTCTTAAAGGAAGCACAGTTTTTGCAAATTAGGCTGAATCACTAAGTTCTCTCAAACGGACCGTGTATTTATTCGTGGCCAGTAAACAGAGCACACCCCGGAAAATATTGCTACTAAGAAACCGTCTTTGTTTCTTTTTTGTTCAAAATAGGCAGAAATCTAAAATCGATCACATGCTACTGAGTCTTCTGTGAGACTGATTGTAGCTGTAGCTTACACTGCCTGCCGCCAGCCCGCCGGCGCCATTTTGAATGTGACCCGGACCATGCTTTCTTTGTACAAAGACCCGATTCACATACACAATTTGGAAGCTGCCTTTGCTCAGTTTCTGCTAAAACCCTTTTTAAACTTTCTCAGGCATTAAGTGGATAATCAACCCACGTTGGATGCCCCATCTGTTGTAGTGGGTTCTCGGGTCCCATGCGCCAAAGATCCGGGACCCACAGACCTGCCGCCCGAGACCGCTTATCCGCGCACCACCGCCCAGGCCCCCAGAAACGACTCAGATGCTTCTATTAACTTCATGCTGTTTGGCCTATGGCTCAGGCACATTGCTAGCTAGCTCTTACATCTTAAATCAACCCATTTCTATTAATCTGTGGGCCACGTGGCCGTGTGGCTCACCCGAGTTCCTTACATGTTGCTCCTTGGGCGGCTGGCTGGATCTGCCTCTAACTCCGCCCTGCTTCTCCTACCTAAACTGATTTCTCCTCCCACTTCTTCTATGGTGCCTGCCATGACCCAATACAGCTCCTTTATTTAAAGATTGAGATTCACAGCATAAAGAAGGGCATTCCCACATCACTTCCCCCTTTCTCTCTAATCAAAAAGGAATGCTTTTATGTATGCTGTGAATCTCAATCTTTAAATAAAGGAGCTGTTTTGGGCCATGGCGGGCACCATAGAAGAAGTAGGAGAAATCAAAGCATAGGTAGAAGAAGCAGGGCGGAGTGAGAGACAGATCCAGCCAGCCGCCCAAGGAGCAACATGTAAGGAACTCGGGTGAGCCACACGGCCACGTGGCCCACAGATTAATAGAAATGGGTTGATTTAAGATGTAAGAGCTAGCTAGCAATGTGCCTGAGCCATAGGCCAAACAGCATGAAGTTAATGTAAGCGTCTGAGTCCTTTCTGGGGACCCGGGCGGCGGGCGGCAAAGCGGTCCCGGGCGGTAGGTCTGTGGGTCCCCGGATCTCTGGCGCACGGGACCCGAGAACCCACTACAACATAAAGAGTTAGCAAGTTATATGCCTAGGCCTTAAGCCAACCAGCCTAAAACTATTGTAACCATCTATGTGTCTCTGCGGGTCTGTGGGTTGGTGGGCCCAAACATTGAGGCTAGGCCCAAAAGTCTGGGCCAGAAATCTCATACAACATCCAATATACTAATTTAAATAAGTAATCACATGGTGGCATTCTGTAGAGAAGATGACATCTGTATCTAAAGATGTTCTTCTAGTCAAAATGTGTTTCTGAGACCCATAGCACTGGAACATAAGAGTTTTATTTGGGGATGAGAAAATGAAGGGACAAACAAAACCAAATAATAATGCTTAACTTTAGCTAAATAATGCTAAAGCATACTCATCACAAACTCATCTATAAGTCTGCAAATTACATAAGCAAATAGATCTGTGTATTTAAGTCATCGTATTAAATTTATCCTCAGTTATTACAAAGAATGAGACTGGTGTTTTTTGTTTTATTTCATATCATGTTCTACATACAATGGATACATACTTATAAACTTGATCACTTGCCAAGTGTCATAGGCTGAAATGCATAAAGGAATTAATTGATTTTGTGCATAAAATCATGGAAGTTTGTAGCCTGTAACGACTATTTATATCTAATGAACAGAATATCTGAGAGCAAATGAAGCTGGCTCCTGGTTCAAAGTTATGTTGGTCTTGATCTTCAAGTGAAACTTAAAGAGAAGTCATTACCACAGTGGATGGGATTCATATAGCTCTTGGCAGCCTTACATTATAGTTTAGAATCAAAGGTAGATACCAGAATAGATGTATTGGCATTACTTACAATGTATAACACATTTCTATTCATTAAAATGCTGAATGTTATTATTAGAGCTTTATTTTACAAAGATTTTCTCACTTTGTTCAATATGAACCTGACCTGACATGGGTTATTACCAGATTTTTCAAAGGTGCATGTTTTTACTCCCTCCTACTGGCTGTATATATATATATATATATATATATATATATATATATATATATATATATATATATATATATTAAATCAACTCTTTAAAATTAAATTTTCAATCTTATGACTTTACCACATTATTAATTGAATGTTTATTATCAGGGGAACCATTGATGTATGTGATTTCCAAGACAGGACACAATTGAACATTTCAAAACATAAAAGTTTATATTACTCTAGACTAGAGTATATCATAGGGCTAATATTTGAGGAAGAAACACATCTCACCTTCCATAAGGTTTTGTTAGGGAGCTATGTCTTTGCTTTTGGTTTTATTTGACAAGGGTATTACTGAGTAGACAGGCTCTCCCTTACCATGATTCAGGGAGTGTCCTTACCCCTTCTTTTGTCCATGTCCTTTCCTTAGAAATTCTCTTCCTTAGGTTCTTCCTTGAAGGCTGCCTATTAGTTGCCTGTTAGTGTCTCAAAGTGGCCCTATTCTCTGAAGAATTGCACTGACTTATATCATCGGAAGGTCTCCCAATGCCCAACAGTCTTCTGCCTAGAACAAATCTTAGCTGGCAACTGACTGGCTGGTGATAGATGTGTGTCCAGCATCCCTCACAGTTGGACTAACTCCAGATAAGCTTTAGCTTCTGTCTCCATGGGAACCTTAGGATGCTATGGGCAAGCACAAGGTACTTCTGTGCCAGACTTCTGTCCCTTCTTGGCTGTCCTGCTTCTGAGTCTAGCATAAAGAGAAATCTCAAATGCAACTACTTTTGTGTCTTCCCAGAGAATCAATGCATTTTCTTACTCTATATGACTATGCATACCAGCAAACAAATACCTCCAGAGGTTTAAAAAATCCCTATTTACTAGAATTCCCCTTATTGAAAACTAGTTACTGCCTTTGAGAGCCCAAATGACATAGAGGGCTTAGAACTGCGAAGACTTCTTACAAGGTAGTTTCCGGCACAGCTAGCTCCATGGTTGGGTCCAGCCCTCCACCATCTGTTACAATGAGGTTCCTACCCCATTTGGCCAGAGGTCCAGACCTACAGACCTGCTGTCTCAGACTGCTTAGCTGCTCACCACTGCTTAGGCCCCCAAATGACTCAGACACCTATATTAACTTCATGCTTTTTGGCTAGGTAGCTCTTTCATCTTAACTCAACCCATTTCCATTAATCTGTCCTGTCATGTGGCCTGTGGCTCACCTGTGTTCCTTACATGTTTCTACTTTAGGCATTTTGCTGGATCTGTCTCTGACTTTGCCTTTCTTTTCCTACCTATTCTGATTCTCCACTTACTTCTTCTACGGTACTCGCCAAGGGTCAAAACAGCTCCTTCATTTAAAGATTGTTATTCACAGCATACAGAAAAACATTCCCACATCAAGAACTTCTCAAAATATTCCAAGTTCAACTGCCCAGAAACCTTAAAAAGCCATCTTGGATGTGGCTCTATCTGGTGACCTCAGGAGAACAAAACAAATCCCCTAGGTAAGCCATGACCACACAGAGAATTATTCAAGATACTAAAATCATAATTATTTTACCCACTGCATCTGAGGATGATTTGGCATATAGCAATGAAAAAATTTCACCTTAAGAAATCATGAAACTTTAAGATGGAGAAAGTAAAGTATTTTCTTCATAATGAGACAGAATCCACAAAATTCTTCCGTCTTTACTCTATATCCTGCCTATTAGCAAAATTTATATATATTCCAGTATCTTTCTTATACCTGGTTCATTGGCTGTTTGGATTTCTCCTTAGCTTTGGTTACCAGTCAGTCCAGTGGCTCCTGACAGATGCTGTCAACATCTTTCCACCTCTTCTTGTGAAACGTGAAATTACTCTGTTTGTTTTATTTGAAGAATTTTCACCAGGCTCTTGAGAGCAAACATTAAGCCTGTCCTGATTTCATAACAAAGTAATGACTTCAGGAGTCTGTCCTGTGTGGTGTGTATCAATGACATTCTCTCTACTGCATTGCAGGCTTGCCAGGCTTCCCTTGAGAAATGCTCTGGCTACACCGTCATGTTTCTTCTTTTTTTTAAAAAAGAAAATAGTAAAATCCAATAGTAGGATCCGTCTCTCACTTTTGTCTCAGTTGTAATATTATTTTTATTTTTTTTGCACTTTTAAGACAGGGGAATTGTGGGTAAGTCATATATATGCTATGTTTTTCTTTAAGAGCTATCCAACAGGATATCCAATCATTCCTATTCACTAACAACACTAATCTATTTCTAGATCCCAATGGAAAACTATTCAAATGCACAGATGTTTGTATAACTATGTATTTATCTCCAGCTTAGATATGTTTGTATATTTATCTGTCTTTATAACTAAAAAACAAATGTGAAGAGACAGCTGCACACAGGTCTCTAGTTCCACACATGTCTCTAGTTCTGAAGTCTGGTATATAAACACTTTCCCTACATTACAGGGGGGGGAAGAGAGCTTAGAAATCTCTAGTAGCCTCAACACATTTCTGATCCATATATCTAAATAATTAACAACAACCAACCACAATTCCACAAGTAACCACTTGTACCAGATCCTCCCTTCTTTAGGAACAAAGGCTGCATCCTGAGCAGGGTTGAAGCATAAACAAAACTTCAGACATCTTTTTGCCCAGAGCTGCTATTGCCACATTATCTTGTCAAGTTGCATGAGGCTTAGACGGATCAATACTCTATAGGTGACTTCTAAGGGACACCTGGCTGTCCAGGCTGTGACATGTTAATTAAGCAGACAGCACTTCTCTTCAGGCTCAGGACCTTGAATTTAGCACTTCTTTGGGGTTCTTCAGTCTGTGTTTTAATGCATTCGTTTAGCCTGGGGGGCAAAGACATCTAAGAAATCTGGTAAAATATTAACTTTGGATCTGTTACTGGTAACAGTTTAGCTGAAGAAACATAGTGTTTTTTTTTTTTTGTTTTTTTTTTTTTTTAAATCTTCTATCTTACATCGTTAGCTCTGTACATAGATTGATGTGAAGTTTGTGAGTATTAGAAGACACATTCTGTACCAGTGACCTGGCAAACTACCAAAGAAAGGCGTTGTCTTACAAAAAAAAAAAAAAAAAAAAAAAAAAAAAAAAAAAAAAAAAAAAAAAAAAAAGTGTGGAGTTTGGCTGGTTAAAATCAGCAAGGCAGGAACAACCTGGTATTAGCAAACGTAACCCCGATGTTGAAGGGTCACCCCAGTGCTGGGGACCAATCAAGAGAAGGGGGCCCTGACCTCTGCTGAGTTCTAGATTACAATCATGTCCTGGATAGCTTAATGGAGAGATTTTGCAAATGGTTTTGAACCTTGTCCATTTACTTTAGCATCCCTCCATAATCATTTGAAGAGCTAAATAGAAAAGCAGTATGTTGAAATGAAACTCCAAGTTCTTGGAAGAGTGGCAGAGACTTGCAGGCTCTTCCTTTGCTTTCACTGTTTCTTCTCCCCTTACACCCGGGATAAACAGTGCTAGGAGCTGGACACCAAGCCTCAGCAAGGTCTTCTGTGCGACTCTAAACTGCCCTGGCCTCTGCTTAACTTGGGAGTGTATATAGGATTCATTGCTTTAAGATCTTGGCTTGGAGGATTTCTATTTTATGGTTATAGACTATACTTTGCTAATTTCATCTTCAATTCATATCCATTTTAAAAGAAAACCCAGTACCAGTGTTTCTATAAAATGTGTTACTTCTTTTAATTGAAAAGACAACATTTAGATTCATCGCATAGAAAAATACATATTTGTGTACAGCTTGTCTACAGCTTGTATGCATTGAGATTCTTTGATTAAGTATTCTATGCATTTGAGTGTAGGTGTGAATATATTCCATTAAATGTACGGAGCTAGAATTGAATGCATAAAGATAATATATCACAGCCTAAACCTTTGTATATAAATGCACATTCATATTCCTGATATTAAAATACAACTTTATACATTAAATAAAATACAATTTCTATCATTCTAAAAGAAAATTAGGTTGAGGCAGGATAATTGAGATAAATTGGGTGCAAGCTTGAGATATAGAGTGAAACTGTCTTAACCATACACATACTTATATGTGTGTGTCTATGTATAATTTATAACTATATAAATATAGAACATCATATATAATCACAAATAAGTTTTAATAATGTTGGAAGAAAAAACTGTTTTTCCTCTTTGATTTAGTCTGAAATTTAACAGGAAACCTAAACAACAGCTCGACCCACTTGAATTTAGTAATATGAGATGCTTTCCTGTGACCTGTGAACATTAAGTGTCACGTATGGCATGAGGAGCTTGAAATGTCATAGTGTAGCATCTTACACTTTGAGAATTGAAACTAAAAACAAGGCCTTTGGTGCTGAGGTAGGAACAATGCTTAGGGAAATTCATGGTTTCTATCACCTTCAAACAACCAACAGTTTACAGAGCACTTAAATTTAAAGCAAACCTGTATTTTTCCTGTTAATTTGTAATGATATTTTAAATGTTTACAAACACCTCTGTTATTCTTTTAAGAATTTCACTAAGAGTGTCACCCTTCAAAAGGTGGCTTCTGGGCCACCACCAACTTGTTTTAGGGATTTCCATTACCAAAATGTATGCTATTTTCAGCAATAGTGTGCTGATCAGTTTTATGTCTACCTGACACAGGAGTCATTTGAAAGAAGAAAATCTCAAATGAAAAATACCTCTATCAGATCCAGTTGTAGGACATTTTTTTAGTGTTTGATAGAAGAGGATGCAGTCCGTGGTGGTTCTGGGTTCTATAAAAAAGCAGGCTGAGCAAGCTATGAGGAGCAAGCCAGTAAGCAGCACTTCTCCAAGACCTCTGCATTAGCGCTTGCCTCCAAGTTCTCACAAGGTTTGAGTTCATGCCTTGCCTTCTTTCAATGGGCAGTGATTTGGAATATGGAAGACAAATAAACCCCTTCCTCCCCAAGCTGCTTTTCTTCATGGTATTTCATCACAATAACAGAAACCCTATTGGATAAATGGAGTAGAGTCTTAACTTCATGTTATATAGCCAAGACAATGGCAAAAGCCTAAAGGGGACCTAAAAGACTTGTTGTTTTGGACATCTTTTATAACTCTCTGATAAATAACTTAAAAGGAGATGTGGTTTATCTGAAACTTGAGCTGTGTGTGTGTGTGTGTGTGTGTGTGTGTATACAGATACCTATCTATATATCCATCTATCTATAAATGTGTGTGTGTGCACTTTTGACTTAGTATTTTTTTTAAATGATGGGTTTCCCTCATACATTCTGGGTGCTGTTTATCCCTCCTCCTCACTTCCCTCCTTCCCTCTTCCCAAGGAAGTACCCCCACACATACACACTTTTCCTACGTTGTCTTCAGAGTCTCTGTGTCATGCGGTCCCACTCTCTGGAGTTTATTTTACCCACTTCTCCAAAGTTCCCTTTTTATTTCTCTGGCTTTTAAGGTTTCTCCAAGCTTTATACTGAGACATAGGGGTTCAGACAGAGTGTCTACAAATGAGGAACTACAGGAAATTATTGGACACCAAGGCACAGAAAGCCAGATTTTCAGTGATATCTAAAATCCCCAAATATTCCCCCCCTCAACTATAGTAAGAGGTTTCTGGCCTAGACTTTCAGGCCTAGCCTGCAGACCCACAGTCTCACACAGATGCTTACATTAATTTTAGGCTGATCAGCCTAAGGCCCAGGCATATAACTTGCTAACTCTTTACCCTTAAACTAACCCATGACTCTTATCCTGTTTAGCCATGTGGCTCGGTACCTTTTCTCAGAGCAGCATAGTTGACCTCTACATCTTCTGACTTGTCTGACAACTCTGGAGTCTCTGTAGCATTTCTGCTCTGTTCTCCCTATTCTTAGAGTTTTCTTAGCCTGGTAGTCCCGTGTTGTAGTGTGGTTTCTCGGGTCCGGGACACCAGAGGTCCCGGCCCCACAGACCTGTCGCCGGACCGTTTATCTGCGCACTGTTGCCTAGGCCCCTAGAAACGACTTAGATGTTTTTATTTACTTTATGCTGTTTGGCCTATGGCTCAGGCACATTGCTAGCTAGCTCTTACATCTTAAATCAACCCATCTCTATTAATCTGTGGCCCACGTGGGCCCGGCCCGTAGCTCACCCGTGTTCTTTACATGTTGTTCTTTCGGCGGCTGGCTCGATCTGCCTGACTCTACCCTGCTTCTCCACCTAAGCTTTGATTCTCCTCCCACTTTTTCTATGGTGCCCGCCATGACCCAACACAGCACTTTTATTTAAAGATACAGCACACACAAGTCCCGCCCACACTTCCTGTCTGCCTTTGGCCAATCAGTTCTTTGTATTAAACTTGTAGGCGGGACAGTTATTTACAATGTAACATCATAAATCCACTACACTCAACTCTAAAAGTAATTGTTGAAGAACAGGACATGAAGCTCAGGGTAAGGGAAGCAGAGGAGGACCTAGAGGATGGGACAGAAGTGTGGAAATAATACAAATGCTGTACTCATGTATGAAATTCTCAAATACTTTAGGGAAAGTTCAGGAAATGAGTTCATCATTAGATTCTCTTTTCATTAATGTATTTCTAAGAAGATGGTGCTCTGAGAAGGCAATCACCTCCACAAGTCCCATCTCTTGTCACAAAAGTAAGAAGTGCATTATTTCTTATAATTATGAAACACGAATTTCAAGGCAAAGCAACATTGTAATCTCAGTGCTGTCAACAGTCATTGAAATCCTTTAAGTTTCTGAAATACACTTTCTTGTCAGCAAAACAACAAAACCCCCCAGAGACAAAGAATACAGAATGAACATCCATAGACACCACTTCCCTTCTCTACAAACTTGAAAAAAGCCATCACAGGACAGTGAAGACTTATATTTGCATTTCTTAATTGGAAAAATTATCTTCAGTCCTTGGAATTCAAAGAAGTGTGGAGCAATATATTGACATCTTTCGTGTGTAAATATACATAAAGTTATAAAATTAATTTCATTTATGATATTCACAAAGAATTAATGATGGAGTAGTTTGAATTTGAATAAGATGCAGTTATAGTATTCTATGTTAACTATGTTATGATAGCATGGACAATATGGTGGACACACTTAGGCACTGCTAGAAGTAATTGAGTTCATGCAACTTTACTGCAAAGCACTGTACCAGACTTTGAGACCTTCAGACAACTGCAGCCTGCTTGTCCCCACCATACCCAGCATCTCTCTCTGGTGAGGCATCTCTCCTAATGAAATGATTAACGACACAGACAAAGGATTCCGGGCAAAGACATTTATTACAGTGTTCACTATGGCAAAATTGTAGAAACAAACTTATCTAAAGTAATTGGGTTAAAATGAATGATGGTTTATTTGTGTGTCTGAAATGTTTTCCCCAAAGAAAAGAACAAAAAATAAAAATGTTCATAGCATGGCTTCTCACTGAAAAAAAATAGATGTGTGCAAAGCTACATGGTAAGAACGCATATACTTATCCTATTGCCTGGTAAAAGGAAAATAATTTAAATCATTCTACAAACTATTTTTCTGTCTAACAAAATTTGAAATCAATATTTTCTTCTCCCAATTGCTGTCTCCATATGTATATGTATGCATATGGATAATATTAGTAATTAAAAATATCCAAATATAAATAATAATTCATTAATCATTTTTAGTCATCTCTACAAACAGTAAACTTTACAAAGGTGTCCTACTTTGTCATAGAGGCACTCAAATACAGTCTTTATTTTTTTTCAAAAAATATATAGCAACCAGTTTTGAAGTAGATATTTTGTTGGGCAGATATAAATGGATGTAGCCCAATTACACACAGCTCAACAATCTTTCTGCAACTAGATAATCATATAAGTGAATATGATCCTGAGATTTTGTTTCAAAAGACTTACTTATTGTTATGTGTTCCAAGGTTTTTCTTGCATAAATGTTTGTGTGACACAGTGATGCCTGGTGCCCAAAGACTAGAAGACATCAGATTGCCTGAAACTAGAAGTAAGGAAGATAGTGAACCACCATTTGGGTGCTGGAACCAAATTTGTGTCCTCTTCAAGAGCAGCACCAGTAAACCATCTCTCCATGCCCCAAAGCTTGAGATTGTAAATTCCCCATTTTTAAAGACTAGTTCCTCCTTCCTATAATGTAAGGGGCCTCCTCTCACATTAGCAGAGGGAATGTTGAGGGCCATTCAGAAATGTCCCTTGTTATTAGGGACTGAGTTGTGGAATAGCTAAATGGTTAACAAACAGTTGTCATGGTGACACACGTCATTCATTAATCAGGACACTTCAGGGTGATGTTACTAGAATTAGTGGAAAGAATATGAAAATTTTGAAAATTACACGGGATGCTCCTCTAAATGCTATTTTTTATTGTAAAAAGGTATGAACTTGAATAGTAAGATTTAAAAAAGAATTTAAAGACTTTTTAGTAAGACACTGGTAAAATGAGTGCTGTTGGAAGGTGTGATATAATTTTTTTGTTGTGCATTTTTAAAGTATTTCAGTCTGAAACATTTCCTATAGGGTTTCTCAGATAGACTATATTAACTGTCAAAGTTTCTTTTTAATAAAGCTAGAAAACTTCCTAGAAACTTTGTTCCTTAAAACGTAATTACTTTTTTTGACATTTTGTATCCTCTATTGTTTTTTATTTGTATGTTTTGTTTTGTTGTTTTGGTTTTTTATTTCCTGCATCTTAAGTTGGAGGGCACTGGGAGTCATATTTCCTTCCAAATCCCAATGCTGCTAAACAAAACAATTATTTGGGGGACTTCCAAATCTTGTAATATCTCCTAGGATTTAGTAGATGGGAGAGAGGGAACCAGGTATTAGTTGTTTTACAAGGCTCTCAGGAAATCCCAACCTGCAGTATAGTTCTGAAAAGTGTCCTCAAGAAAGCATGAATAAATCAGAGAAATGGGTATCAGGGAGGAGAAAGATACCAGGAAATGATGATCAAGTTTTTAATCAGTGGAATATGTGTCTACAGCTTACTTAAGACACCAGTTTCTTAGAATGTGGGACACAGGACATGTCCCCATAGAGGGACCATATCCATATAGAATGAGGGACATAAAATTGGTAAGAATAAAGGCTTTAGATATAGTAGAAATTAGTTGAAATTGAAGACTTGTCAAATCCCTGATATTTTTGGCAATGCCTCACTTGGCTTGCATCATGGGAATTCACTGTAGCCTTAGCTTTGAGCACACAGCATGTATGCTTTGCATTGTGCATGCTGGTGAGCCACACAAACCAACAGATGCTGTCAGAGCACTCCACAAAGATGTAGTAGCCTACTGTAGTAGGCTACAAGGCACTGTTATTACTGTACATGTGAAGCTTTCTGCTCATGTAGGAATTTCATAATTACAGAAAACAAAAACTTTAACATTTTCTCATTCTTCCCTCATATGTATCAAATTAGCTTATATTAGATTACATTTTGTTACAATGTTTGATTTTTAAAATTGTTGAGATACTGACTTGAGTTTCATAAAGAATTGAAAATGAACTTTGGCTTTGGATTAGGATAGGAGTTATAAAAACCTTCTGGAAAAGTCCTGAACATATTTTGCCATTTCTACATTGCCTATTCATCAAAGAAGCAAGCTCAGCAAGATGGAAAAATGGTTTTTTAAATTATTTAATTTATATACTTATTTATTTGTATGTGTGCATGCATGCTTCCTACCATGTTGGTGTCAGAAATAGAACTCAGATCAGTAATGTTGGCGCAAGATCCCTTACCCTCTAACTCACCTATCTGGCCAGCCCTCCTAATAATGACTTGTAACTCTATACTCACTTTCTCCTAGCCCCTCATAAGTGGAGTACAGGGTTGAAGTAAATAACAATTTTATTTTGGTGATCATTGTCTGTCTTGCTAGATAATTAACAGACAGCATATGAAATAAATGAATCACTCACTGAATCTAGTATTCTCATGAGCCACACACTATCAGAGTTACCCTATGTATTCCTACTCTACTGACACTAAAATGGTGTTGAGATTTATAGAAGATGACCTACTAATACACACACCTTCCTCTGTCTCTAGTAGACAGTGAGTCTACTCACTCAAAAGTCAAATGACTCCATCGTTCTGAAAGAAAAGATGTGGTTGTCATATTGATATTGCTAATTTCGTTTCTAATATCTAGTTCACTTAACATAATGGCACCTATGAGAAAGACGCTGATGCTACTTAATACTTTAAAAACTTAGATGCATTAAAATGTGAACCTTGCATCACGCATCTTGTTTTGACTTTCAGGTGATTCACAGCATTAATATTCCACAAGATCTTGTAAGTTATAGTAAGGAAAATCAGCATTTTATTCACATTTTACACTTAAAAATTATCTTTACACATTTAATGTAAGCCTGAATGTTTCTAACAACAGTTCTTTCAGTAATCATGACTCATGTTTTGAAATCAGAAAGTCCATAGAATGTAACAGGTTTAATGTCCTACTCAACCACTTTTCTTTATTGACCATGATGTCTGATGTGTGGGCTGTGGGGTTAAGTGGAAAAAGATTTTAACTCGGTGCTTATAAGAGCCTTTGAATTCATAAAACAGCCATAATTTATGATATATGTAGGCAACTTCACAGTCACAGATGAGAAGGTTAGTACCACTTTCTCACAATTGACATAGTAACTATACCAGCAGTTCTGAACCTGTGGGTCATGACCCCTTTGGAGGGCTCGAATGACCCTTTTACAGGTGTTACATGTCAGATATCCCCAAAATCAGATATTTAAATTATGATCATAGCAGTATCAAAATTACAATTATTAAGTAACAATGAAATAATTTTATGGTTGGGGTCACCACAACATGAGGAACTGTATTAAAGAGTCACAGCATTAGGAAGGTTGAGAATGAATGAACTAGGCAAAAGAAGATTATAAAGAACAATACTTTTTAAATGTTCATATATCCATTGGGAGATCATATGTTAGTTCATCAAATAGCCCTTAACACTCTTAATATGATGTATTTTCTGAGACTGTAAGAGCCACAAAGGTTGGGTGCTTGCTGTGAGATAGTCTATGAGATAGTATCTTATGTATATGACAGAGGGGCTGTATACCTGAAATCTGAACAATGCATTTGCCATGGAGAGCCCAGCATAATGACAACATCAGTTAACACAGTGTAGACAGGGGAAGTTCTACATTGTCCCAACCCCAGGAGGACTAAAGGTAATCAGTGCCTGCTGTGAGAGAGAAAATCAGTCCCCTCCAAAGATGAGCTCTTACATAGGTTTCCAATTCCAAATTGTCATCCCTGGCCATATGTGCATTTCATACAAGAAAATCAAAATGGATTTAATAGGTTATAATATATACATGGGTGCACACGCAAATATCACAATTAAACTTAAAGATTTGAATTTGGGTGATGCAACATGAAGGGGAAGATAAAGGGGTGGTAGTGTTGCACATGCATTGCGTATGTACAAAATTCTCATAAAACATAAAATTATTTAATAAAAACAATGAAAAGAAACATGCAGAAGAAAATTATAAAATGTTTGGAAATTAAGTTACACAATTCTCAAAATTCATGTTTCAAAGAAAAAAATTACAAAGGCATAAGAATTGCTTTTCAATAAATTATATTTAAAATAAGACATCAGAATCAGGATATTATTAAAGAATTGTGGGGTTATTTACCATTTTGTTGATAGGAACAAGCATCAGAGAATCACCTTGAATGAGGAATGTGTTTGTTTGGGCTCTCTATTTCCAACATTTCAGCACACAGCCAACTTATCCTGTTGATCCGTGATTCTGGCAGGATTTCATGGAAGAGGAAGCTGTTTCCTTTATGGGGAGAGAGAAGGAAGATGGAGAGAGAGTTGAAATGTATTTGGCAGATGGTCTCCCAGCATCATCATGGCTGGGAACCCTGCCTTTACCACATTTGGGAGATATTCAGGATCCTAATGTATAGTAGACAATCTGTAGTTTTAAACTTCTGTAGCGAGAAGAGTTGCCTAAATTCCACCCATTCTGGTTTATTTTAACAGCTAGAGGAGGCAAGAACAAAGTAAGTCCTTAGCAATGTGAATATATAGAATTAGAAAAAAACTAAATAAAAGAGAAAATGGACAAAGCCAAAATTAGTCTTTAGAAAATAGCAACAAAAAATAGATGAATCCTTTAGATTGTTGAAGAATTATGAGAGAAAAAAGACAAATTGCCTGTAGGCGGAGTGTACTCAGAAGGCACTAATACAGAATAAATATTTATTAAAATATAAACCAACACTCACGGTACAGGTAACAGTTTATAGTAGCACCTGAACAGGGACTGGAATCTGGAACGGTGAAAGAGCGATGGACGGATGATGGATTCCGATCCAGCCTCCTTAACAGCCAGGAACCAGGAAGAGAGCCTCTTCTTGTCCTAGCAGACACTTATCAATGGGGTTGGCCACACCCCCTCCAGGTTGGCCACATCCCCTCCAGGGTCCGAGTTCCCGGATAAGCTTCTTCTGACCTTATCGGCTGACACCTTAATCCCGCCACAATTACCAGCATCAGAAGAAGTGAAAGTCCCATAGACATTAAATAATTATAAAATAACATGTTAAGAAAGTTATTGAAATCTATAGTGCCACTTACATGCACATCAATACAGCTACCACAATGAAATCATCCTCACACATACAGCCCAAAACACACACACACATATACACACACCACACACAACTCAACACACACACATAAACCAGTATATACACTCTCATACACACAACCTAACACACACACCCCAATACATGCACACCTCCATACACACACACACACACGCACAAATATCGATGTACACAGATACCCTTATATATTTATTGGTGATTTTTATTAAACTTTTTAAAGGCTACTAATCTTAAATAAACTCAAGATTTAAGAGGGCCAATGATATCTTAATTGTTTTGTGAAAAGGAATATGTATAATATTAAAGTTCAAAAATGATATTACAATAAAAAATAAGAAGATGGTACTCTTAGGAATGTAGATTTTATGAAGTATTCAGAAATTGAAGCCATTCCTGGTAATATATCATGAACAAATGGAGTTTATTTCAGAAATTAAAGGTCATTTTAATGTTCAAACATAATGCAGCCTTTCATATTACTGTAATAAAGAAAATAATCATATGAGCATTTCAGTAGTGAATTAAAATGTGCAACGAAATATTGTCAAACACACTCAAATTATTCAGAAATTGGGAATAAGAATGGATCTCTTCAATTTAATAAAATATGAATAATATAGGCAATATAGTTATCCATTATACAAAATTCCTCAAATACTGGGAACAAAGAAAATAAGGCTTTTGTTATTTTGCACAATATTTAATTAAATATCTTAGACCTGTAATAGCTAAGTAAGCAGTTCACTGGTGAGACAATGGTCCAGAAAGAAACAACTCTCCATTTGAAGAAGGCATCATGATTTAAGTGGGGAATTCTCAGAAATCTTTAAAGTGGTTTGAGAAACCAGCTAATGAATTTAGTATCTCCCTACAATGTGAGACTAATTAACAAAGCTACTTGAATACCCATTTCCACATATATTTAGAAGATGATGCCTGTAATAAAGTCAAGGACTAAAAAACAAGAGTCTATAGTAAGCAACATGTGATACTTTCAGTAAAAGCTGGGAAAAATATTTTCATAAGGAACTCTTCTGTTACTTGTACAAGAATTGTACAGAAGCCAAATAAATTGATATGCAAATGCAGACGTAGACTGTCTTGAAAATCACTTTGGGATTTCCTGCATAGCACACTGTAGAGAAGACTCAAGGACCAAAGTTCAGTTAACCTATGGGAATCAAGAATCTAGAAATGTATACACATGTGTATTTATTTTCTACAAAGTGACCAACAGAACATACTGAAAAAAAGTTAATCTTTTCCACAGATTGTACTAAAATCTAAACCTTAATCTCTAACTGACACCATGCAGAAATACTAATCTGAAGTAAATCATTAAATATCATAACTGAAACTGTAACTTTTTAGAGAAGTATGTAAAACATTAGCCTAGTAACTTGGGAAAAGCAAATACTTCTAAGACAGTTCACAGGAAGACATACATGAATAAAATGATAAATAATATTAAGTTAGAACTAAGGCTGTATCAGATCTTCAATGGTACTGATGAGAAATAGATAAATAATTCACTTAGAAGGCCTAATAGGAATATTGGTTTGAGAAGTGCACATTTAACTTTAAAGCTCATTAATGAAAGTTGAAATAAAGATAGAGTTGTATGGATACTTAAATGAATTCCCATAAGTGCATGAAAACTAAGGGTCTATCGTTCTCATTGAAATGTGAGTTATGATCGCAGCAAGAGATACAGGTTATGTCATCTAATGTGGCTAAAATTAAAAAGACAATATTGCAAGTAGGCACACTTACGGAACAAGTATTCTAGAATACTGATGAAAGAATAAAGTAGTACAGCTTTGTTTTTACTCTGCTTGTCAATTTAATAAATTGATGTAAACCAATCATATGACATACACACTCCAAGGCAGTCATAAAATCATGTTTATATAATTTTGTACATATTTCCTTGGTTTTAAGTATGACAGAAAAAGGTTAAAAACAGGTCAGGTATCTATAAGAAAGTGAATAGACTTCTAGAATGAAGTAATACTGTTGAGTAAGAATATTCAACTGTTAATACCTGAAAACATATAGAAATCTTGAAAATATTATGCCAAATAAAATAAGTGTACATTAATAATATTAACACATGCATATTATAATGTCTGTCATACATGATTATGAAATAAGCAAAGAAGTCCAATGCTTTGAAAATTTAAACCATTGACGACATGGGCACATGGCTGAGTAACAAGCCACAGAAACTGGGAGTTGAATTTATTGATAGAATTGGAGTCAGCTAATGTGTGCTTAGCAGTGCTATTCTCTTCTGTGGTGGATTTCCTAGCAGAAAGTGAGGCTGGTAAGCAAACACTGGGCTCCAGTTATTTCCCCACTGAATATTTAAGAAGACAGTAAGCTCTTAATGGGGAAATGAATAGTGGATACAAACATAATAAAATCACTGCATCAAAGAGCATCAGTTGTAAATGCTTGCTATGATTATGGTAACACTCATTTTTAGTATTATTGTATGTTTGAAATCTTCATCAGAATCTTCTAGATTGTTATCATACTATGTAGATTCGACTCTGAAAAAAACAAATGATATATTTGAAGCACCTGTAAAGTAGAGCTCAGTGTATTATGAGTGCAGAATCAGTTTAGTCAGAGTTCTCTGGAAGAATCAACAGAGTGTTTATATTACAGGGAGTTTATTAGACTGGCTCAGAGGCTTAGAGGCTGGACAGTTCTTCAATGGCTTATGCAGGCTGTGGAGCAGGGGAAACCAAGGAGCCATTCATCCAAGAAGCTGGAAGCCTCAGAGGAATAGGCATCAAGGATGCTGCCTCACCATGAGTCTCAAGGATCAAAGCCCCATGGGCATCACTGGTGATAGTCTGTACTCAGAGCTCCCCTCTCCCCCAAGGCTTTGCAGTTGGGCTGATTATCTAGGAAGAATAAGAGATGTAACAAGCAAGTCATTGACACAACTACTGAAATTCATTGGAATGTTTTGAAATCTTCATGTATGGGGATTGATTGAGCAAGGAGGAATTCTCCAGCTAAGAGAATGGTTCAATGGATAAAGCACCTACCATACATGGTGAGAACTAGAGTTGAATCCTCAACACACACATAGAACTTGAGTGATGCGTCAGTCTACATGTCATCTCAGCTCTTGGGAGGTAGGGACAGGACATTTCCAGAAGAGCCTGCTAGGAAGAATAACTCAATCCCCATACTCTATGTTCAGTGAGAGGACCTACCTCAGTGATTAAAGAGACATGAGAATGACATTTGATGCCAGAACAATCAATTTTCCTGAGATACATTATACAAAGGAAGTCCACTCTAAATATCTTATTGACTTAAAAGCAGCATAATAGTTTTCATTTATGGACAATGAATAACTGTGTCCTTTCCCAGACAGGAGTTGATTAGAATATCGTGGACAGTATTCTGAAGCACTGAAAAACCATCCTTCAACTAGAGGCATAGATTGTTTTAAACTTACAACATCTAGACTTCTGAAACAGTATCCCAGCATGGTGCCACATACCTGCAATTTCAGAATTTAGGAGGAAGAGGCAGAAGAATGTGCTGTTCAAGGTCATCTTCAGGTACATAGTGAATTCAAGGTCAGTGTGGACTATAGAAGACCCTGTCTCAGAACAACGAAAGATTCTGAAATACTGATCATCATATATAACTTACAATGCATGATAAATTTGATACCAAATGCTCATGGTTAGTAAAATCTATAAATTGTGTATATACACATATCTGTGCATGTGTGCATATGCGTGTGTGCGTGTGTGTGTGTGTTTGTGTGTGTGTGTGTGTGACTTTTACAGGGGAGTTAAGAATGCTGGGTTATGAGGTTGTGATACAATAAATGAGTCTAGACTTTCCTAGCATGATTATGCAAATTAGTGTACCTATATCTCTTAGAAACATGCTCTTAAAGCCACCTAAATTTGAAATACTTTGCCTGGATCTTCTACAAGCCACACATACTCATTACAAAGTCACAATAGAGGAAAACCCCATGAAAACCATAGAGCAAATATGCAGAAAACAAATCTGGTTGGCATTTAGGGGTTTAGCATGCTTCACTTTGCCTAAGCCTTGGTTGCTTATACTCTTCCACAGCACCTCATAGGATTCTTTTCATACAGCAGGAGCTTTAGTATGTTAAGTACAGTGCAGTGTGGGAAGAGCTGAGTTAGTCTAACAACAGGGTTGTGTGGAACTGAGTCATGGATTGCTATGCTTGGTACCTGTCATCTTCAACAAGATACATTCACCTGACTTAACCTGAAACATACCCCATTTGTTTCTCATTTTCCCAGTTGATCAATTTCATACTAAGGCTCAAGAAAGCTCAAATGCATGAGTTGAATGCAGTAAGTTTTAATGTCCTAAAATGATCTGGGGGCAGAATGATATCATCACGCCCATCAAATCACAGTAACATGAAAACACATGGCCTTCCAAAGACAGTGCAAATTCAAACCTTGGATTCTTAACCATGACTGCAAGGCTGGATTTATTGTAATCTTGTAAAGTATATAAAGTATTAAACATCCCTGTGGTGATATAAAACCACAGCCATCTCTCACCTTGCCAACATCTCAACTAAAAATTGTCCACCTCAGCCATATCAATTCCTGTTTTCTCTTCCCAAGTGCTGGGATTATTATATGCCACCATGGCCTGGTCTCTATGGTTAACTAGTGGCTAGCCCTGCCCTCGGATCTCCAGGCAAACTTTGTTAGAGCACAAATAAAATGTCACCACACATTCCTGCAAAATAAACTAAAATCTTGCACTAAAGAACAGTAGAAGCAATCTACTATGAAGTTTCCTGACACTATGATTGCTGATTCAGAGCTAGAGGGACACTGGTTGCATCCTTAATTACTCTTCCAGGGACAGAAAACATAGTAGGAATATTAGGTGTTTAAAGAGATCAATCTAAGCTTTAAGCCCCGAGGAGCTGTGTGCTCTGGGATTTGCACAATATTTTTTTTCTTTCTGTTCAACATATACCCAGATACTGCTTTCCTGTTTCAGGCTCACACCCATCTGTTAGACATGCAAACTCTGCAGAGAGGTCTCTAGCCAAAACCAATCCTACCGATACTGCATCAGACATGGGAATGTCACTGACTGCAGAGATCCACATTATTACCTTTCTAGGCAAAGAGTCCAAAGAAAGGCTCATTGATGGGTTGTCGGCTAACCTGTGATGGTGCTTACTAACTACATTAAATGAATGTGGGAGAAGAGATGCCCCAACACTACTAAACATACAGAAAAATAATTTCTTCTGCTTTGTGAATGCATGTGTATGTGTTTGTTGTGTGCACATGCACGCATGTGCAGGTATTCAGAGGTTAGTTTGGGTGTTTTTCTCTATTGTTCTTCACCTTATTTTTTGAGGCAGGGTCTCTCATTGAAACTGCAGTTCACCAATTTAGCTTGGCCGGCATCCAGAGAGTCCCAGGTTTTTACCTGTCTCCACTTCTCCAGCGCTGGCATTACAGGTATATGTCACCAGTCCTAGATTTTTACCTGGGTGCTTGGAATCTGAACTTAGTAGGTCCTTGAACTTGCAAGGCAAGGACTTTACAGATTGAGAACTCTCCCTAGCTCAAGGCTAATATTTATATAGTGAATTAGCAAGAGGTAAAGCAAGGGACACAGGCCGCCTGTGAAAGTCTGAGAACTCCTGTTTTCTGAACGTCAATGTTGCCTCCTACACTATGAATAAGCTAGAAAAACTGGACTTGAGCTTTATGAACAAATAGGTATAACTGCATTAAAATCTAAGATCTGAATGTATGCTGGGCTCTCCAGAAAGTGTCTTCCCCTTCTGTGGGAGGGGCTCTTGTACCACTGTGACTATCATATAAAAGGTAGTCAAAATAAAATTCCAACCTGTTCTAGATAATTATAAGTACATTCCCAATACTATGAGGTACAGTCAGGGAGACTGTGAATTCCAGGCAAGCCTTGTGGTAAAAGGTAAGGCTTTGTTTAAAAACAAAAAACAAATAAAGACATAAAATAAAAAGTTGTTTAAAGATTGTAAAGCTTAATATGTTCATCAAAGTAGCACCATATATTTCTCTCTATATCATAAACATGGGCTACATTAGTTTTTTTTTAAAGTTATTGTTGGTTAGTGAATTACACTTATTGATGGACAAAGAGGAGAGAAACCATAAAAGAAGACCTCTCTCAGAAATCCTAATGATGTAAGATCTGTGTGTGTTATAAAGCTCCTGGAAGACATTATTTGCTCAAAAAGTGGGGGGAAACATAAACTGTTCTAGATTCCTAAAGGTCAATAAAACTCATTCAGCTGATTTTGTTGAGAGCAGGATAGTATTTGCTGGAGGTCAGGATCCAGGCAGCACAACCATGTTGTGATGCGGGAATGTCTTTTTGTATGTTGTGCAGATCAATCTTTAAATAAAGGACTATTTTGGCCATGACAATCACCATAGAAGAAGTAGGTGGGGAATCAGAATAGTTAGGAGAAGGAGGGTGGAGTCAGATCAGATCCAGCCAGATGCCCCAAAAAGAAACCTGTAAAAAACACAGGTGAGCCACAAGCCATGCGGCAGACAGATTAACAAAAATGGTTAAGATAAAAGAGCTAGCTAACAATGTGCCTAAACCATAAGCCAAACAACATAAACTTAATATGTGTCTGAGTCATTATGGGGGCCTAAGCAGCTATGGGCAGCGAGGTGATCTGGAGCGGCAGGTCTGTGGGTCTGGACCTCTGGCTAGCCAGGCCCAGATACCTTATTATAACAGTGTTCTGCAGGTCATAACTGAATTTCATGCCCAGATAAAGGCTGCAAGTGGAAAGCTTAACCCACAGATATTGTTTTCCGATTCTCTCAATCTGAGTTTCAATCTTCCTTTTCCAATCTGATATGATATCCCAGAATGCACTCCGCCAATGATATTTTGCCAACCACCCAGCCCTGCAAACCAACAAGGCATGAAACAAATTAATAGCATTTGGTCAGACTTCTTAGGTGATATATTATAAGCAAACTTGAATGACAACTGGAAAGTTAAGCTGATCAGAAGTGGTGTGTGGCAGACACAAAACATTTTGGGAAGAGAGTTCTTTGAATTAGAAGAGACAGAAACTCTTAGCAGAATAACTGCTATATTCAAAGACAGCTCAGATATATTTCTTGGAACTGTGGACCAAAATAGAATTGCAAACATATTAAGTGAACAATAATGTTTTTGTTTCCATTGCACTGAACCAAACTGAGCAAGCAAGTTCTACATCAACAAATACTATTTCCCAAGGAAATTGTGTCGCAAGATCTTAGTTAGGGATGCTGCTATTGGACAATGCCCAGACCTCTTTCACCACAAAGTCAGAGACAAAAAAAAAAAGACCTACCAAGACATCAACATGTAAAAAATTTCAGAAAATATTTGCTTCTTAGATTCTGTTGTGTTCTTAACACCTGTGTTTTTCTGGGTTAGTGAATACCTTGGCTATCAGAGGGATTGTTCTTGGAATCTGCTTCTGTATATACCATTTCTTATCAGGCATTTTGTCAAATAATAAGGCATCATGAGCAATTTAATTCACCCAGAATTTGTGCAGGATACTGAAATTGAGGCCAGCTATTCAAATTCCACAAATTTATGTGAAGGTTTTCTGGTCTTTGCATCTTCTCAGAATTCAAAGTAGCCCAAGTGGAAGATTTTCTTAGATGATGATGACGATGATGATGATTTATTGAGAGAGGGTACAGGTGAGGGGCATATTGTGCTCATGTGGAGTTTAGAGGATAACTTTTAGGAGTTTGTTTATTCCTTCTACCTTGGGTTCCAGACTCAGGCTGTTGAAATTGAGCACCAAACACAGGGAGCTATCAGTCCCTGAGGGAAGGATTTCCCACACCCCATAGGTAGAACATAATGAATAGGAGGTGATGTAAAGAATAATATTTCCATTCCTCTCTGAAGCTTGGCTCTTTGCTTTGTAATTAGAGAGAATTCTATTTTTCTAGGAAGGAGAAGGCATTGACATAGGTCAAGTGATTTTTGTAAATAATCATAAAGTTTGTAAAATATAGTTTAAGAAAGTCAATCTTCTGGCAAGAACACTGCTCCATTGTGTTTCAACACTATCTTTCACACACTCATGCACACACATACACACCAGCACCACTACCAGACCACATCACACCATAATACAGACCAATTCAATGTCTTCTAAAAGAACCATCCCAAAAAAGTAGTAGAATCTTTGGTGATAAAAACAACCCTGTTTTTTGTTGTTGTTGTTGTTGTTGTTGTTTTGTTTGTCTGTTTGGTTTTTTTTTTGTTTTGTCATACTGTGAATTCCTGCCTCTTTGAGACAGGGTCATCCTGGTAGGCCTTGATTTAGGAAGCATTGAGTACCCAAGGATATAATCTTGTCAGTGCTAACTTGTTCTGGGTTTTTCATCCAAGTAAAAACAAGGAAATGAAATGGTGCACTACATGTATAAGCTCAGAGAATATAAAAACTGAGAAATCTGGAACTACCTAGTATGTAAGTTAAGATTTAAGTAAGTAGTGGTGTGACTCAAACCCAAAGTGTGTCCAGATCCAAAGGCTTGAGAACAAACGCCACCCATGTGATAAACACCAACCTAAAGGAGAAATTCTGTCGGTCAGAGTGGAAGGGACAGGGAGAGAACTGGGGGTGTCAGTCTGATGGCTCCAGAACAAGGAAAGTGGGGGGAGGGGGAAGAAAAAGTCATCTTTCTCTACCTTTTCATTCTATCCAAGCTTTTAAGTGGATTAGGGAAGTCTCGTCCCAGTGCCAATGTGATCTTCCTCACTTAGTTTATCTACCCAACATCTTCAAGAACAAAACCAAAATTTTGTCTGACTTCTGGGAATTCTTTAACTTACTCTGTTTGGTAAATAAAATTAACCATCATAATAAAAAAAAAATGGCATCACTTGAGACTTTTCCTGCATTTACTGAATAAGGATGATATGTGCGAATGACGTCACACATTTCCCGTTCTTTTTTCTTTGTTTTCTCAATCTGATGATTCAATAACTATTTATCATGTACTGAAAACAAATAAATAAATACCAAGTGGAACGTGGAGGTATATGGCTGTAATTTTAGCATTAGGGAGGTGGAAACAGCAGCACAGTGACTTTTAAGCCTCCTCAAAGAAACAGAGACAGACAGCCTGCTGTAGGCTACAGTAAAACAGGTTGTGTCAAAAAAGATCACAAAGATTTCATGATTATTTCTTCCAGAAGACAATAAAATTAGTCAGTTTTATAGTGTGTGTGAGATACAGGGGGGGAGAGAGAGAGGAAAAGAGAGAGCGGGGAGAGAGAGGGAGAGAAAGAGAGAGTATTCTTGTCAGGAGATTGACTTAAATTATTTCTACACACTTCATGATTAATTATTGACAAAAATCTCTTGACCTGAGTCAATGCTGTTTTCCTTCTAGCAATATAAATCAGCAAAACACAGAACTTACTTGCTTTGCAGGAATATTTGTGGGGCTTTGCAGAAAACAGTTTTAATTATTTTAATGATATATTTATTACTTCTTTGAGAATTGTATACAATGTATTTTGATCATGATAACCTCCTCTTCTCCAATTTCCATTTTCTCCTCGCTTACCTCTCTACTCATCCAACTTCAAGAGTGTTTTCCCTTCCCATTGAATCCATCTTGTATCCCAGCTACTCCCAGGAGAAGTCCACTCTGGCTGTTATTGACCTGTCATGAATCACATCAAGGGAAATCTAACTCTCCTTCTCTCCGTAGCTTGCTTGCTTTATTTATTGTTTTACTTAAGTTTCTGCAGGCTTTATTCATGCTGTTCCAATCCTGAGTTTCAGTGGGAACAGCCTATTGTGTCTAAAGCATTGTTCCTTTGAAGTCATGCACCAACTCTACCTCCTGCACCCTTTCCATTAAGATCCTGGAGCCCTGTGGGGAAGATATGTGCCTTCCATTTGGGGTGGAGAACTCCAGTTTCTCAATCTATGCATGTTGACCAGTTGAACGTCTTTGTGTTCATTGCCACCCACTGCAAATAGAAGTCCTCTTGGGGAGCACTGGGGGATACACCAATATATGAGTGCTAAAGGAGAATCTATCAGTTTTACTCATCTGTGAATCCAATAAGCTACAATTACAATTGCCCTAACAAATGTGTCCAATTGTATGACAGTGGTATAAATGGTATATGAATATCCAATCACTTTCTCATTTGCTGTAAGACATATTCTATACATATGGGACATTGTTGACACTTCCAGGAACCTGTGCCCAGGTATGTCATAGGATCTAGAGGAGAACTCAATACTATTGTTCTGTTAAATGGACATATATTTTCGCTACTTTACAAGACAGTTTTAAATGTTCTGAAAGAAATGATACCACATTTATATAAATCGATAAAATAAAAACAAGACTTTTCCAAATTAACCCTTTGCACTTAAGTCATTTTAATTCAAACAGCCTAAACATTCCTTAAATTTCTAGCACTTGAAGTTGCTTTTAAATACAGACATGGTTTTATGACACTGAACCGTTATTAAATATTAAAGCCGGCCACCCTCAAAGCAGGCTAAATTACATCATTGTTATATTATATTGTATTACTAAGTAGTAAACAATAAAACTACAGGGATGAGTAGTATTTTATGTGGTAGACATTCTTTTCATAGGTTTTAAATTTTTTCCATAGGTCAGCAACCAAGAAAAATTATAACTTGGAATACTTCTCTCAGTTCACCTTTAAAAGGATATCTGACAGCTTCTGACCTTTTCCCATGAAATGCAAAGCACTGTGATTATTTAACTTGTCAAATACCTTAGCAAAGTGTTGAATATGATTTAAGGGATCTAAAAACAATATCCTGAGGTATGAGCATGTTTGATGACCAAAAGGGTGAGATGATGACATTATAAGCCAAGTATGTTACATTGAGAGTTCTAAGATCTTTTGTGATTATTTGACCTGTAGTCAAGCAGTCTGCAAACTTTTTCCTGCTATTTTGAGAGTATACCCCCTGCTGGGGCAATAGTTTGAAGGAGGCAATTTTTAAAAGTGCTTATTGTATCTGACATTAGTTTCTTCTTAAATAAATAGAATATCTAAATTATTGCATTTTAAGCTAAAACAGCACTTTTGAAAGTTCAAGTTTCCTTGATCTATAAAAGTAATTTATGGCTGCACAGTAGGCAAAACAAAGGTTACTAATCCATGGCCCGAATTATTAAATAGAAAAGACCAAGGTGGGCATAATTATTTTTACATTTCTGACACCAGTGATTTTTTTTACACACTGATTTTTATCTGAATGATAAAATGAAGAATAGCAGTGGACTGCCAGCAGAGGGTAGAGGCATTTCTGGAATCTGCTCCCTAGGATGCAGCACTCACTGAGTCTTGACCATTTTCCTACAGTTCTCAGTATAGAAATCCTGATGTGTATTATAGATATGAAAGAATTTCTTTCTTACTTCCATTTAAAGTAATTTTTCATCATGGAGCCTAAAGCTGAGAGCTTAACTAAAAGCAGAAAAATATAAAATTAAAAAAAAAAATCTTTGTAAAGCCTAGATAGCACATGAGTGACTACAGCCAATAGCCTTCAGTTTTATCACCTATAAAACGATCAGACATTGCTGAAAATCACAATTTTAAAACTTCTATTTTATCTACTTTTTCTTAGCTTTATGTTATTATTAGACATAAACCTTGATGACTTAATAAACTGATAATTTTTGATAAATAGGGTGACAAAATCTTTTATAAAATACTGTTATAGTTCTTTGAAATTAATGTATTGTTTTCCCCTTTCCTCCTCCAGTCATTCCCACGCACCCCCTACTGTCTCCCTCAAACTCTATGGCCTCTATTCTCTACTTGTTTAGTTGCATATACTTGTATATATGCAAATACACATATATTTATAAATATTTAAGTGTAGCCCACTCGGTCTAAATAGTTACTTGTGTGTATTATTTCAAGGCTGAGCACATGGTATTAGATAACCAATTTAGGGTCGTCCCTGAGAAATTCTATTTTTCTACTCTCAGCCTTTCTTAGTCACCTGTCATTGTTTGTCTAGGCCCAATGAGATTTCCTCATTTCACATTAGTGTGTCTAGTATATGTTGGTATGGTCATTGCTATGGTCTTGTTCCAGCAGCCACAATGATGAGACTTCATGGGAGAGTTATACAGTTTTAAAGAAGTATGTTTTGGGGATCATTGTATGATTAAAATTACTTAGGGAACTACTGGGTAATGTAATTTTGATTAACAGCAGTTCACAGTTCTGTGCTCAAATATAAACAGCTGATGCATGTATTCACATTAAGTAGGATTTACAATGATATTGGTGATATAATTGAGTTCCCTCAGCTCCATTTTATAGATGTAGCTAAGAAAAGGAAAAGACGTATGGCTAAAATTAGTAATTGATTAATGGGATAAAACATATAAGCAGCCCTTGATCTGGGGGCTTAATATTAAGTTTTGTTATACATACTCATCATGTACAGAATCATTTAGATTTTTGGATGGGCACAATTGGTGATCATCATGGCTTTACACTCTTTGAGAGTATACGTGAAAGAGATTGGGCAGACGATACCACTTGCATGTTAGCAAGGAAGCTTGTGTGCATTAGGTCATAATTTGTTCAGAATAACAGAATCCATAAGGAACAGTTCTGGGCCAAAAACCACAATAGCCACATCCTGCCAGGCATAGGTAGACTCTGAAGAGAAGAAAGACATAGAAGTTCGAAAATAACACAGCTCTATAAGGGGCCATGCAGTTATGACAAGTCATTACATGCCTTATAAAGAACCCAAAATGATGATGCTGAAGGCTTCCGTCTCACAGAGAGTAGAGATGTTTGATACAGTGATGCTAAGTATCCAATTTGGGTAATTACATAGTGTATGCATGTATGGGGTTAATATTCTGCATACCATAAATATAAAGTTACTATATGTAAATTGCAGTTTTTGAGAAGAAAATGAGAACTGGATTCAACTTAAAAGTAGCTTATAATCAAAGTGGCAGGACAGGCTTCGTGAAGTAACTAACAAAAAAACTTTAAAGATCCTAACAGATATCATCTTGATTATGTGAAAACACAAATAGGGGCTTATCAATGAAATAAAATGAAAAGAAGATCTCATTATAAAAGTACTGAATAGCAAAAACATTTTTTAGTTTTTAGTGGTAGTTCTTAAAATTTCTAGCAAATTTGGCAGCATACTAAAGATTTTTAGTTTTTCATAAGGCAGGGGCTATTTCTCTTTTAAATATCAGTAACATATTAAGACAAAAAATATAAGCTCATGTTGTCTATCACCGTGTTCTCACACCTTAGAAAAACATTCTTGTACCCCTCTCTACAACAGTGTAGTAAGACTCGGTAGGAGTTCACAGCGAGGTTTTTTTTGTTGTTGTTTTTTGTTTTTTGTTTTTTGTTTTTTGTTTTTTTTAATGTTTGTTTGTTTTTAACAACAGAATTCAGACAGCCTTAAGAATTTTATCTCTGGGTCTGGATAGGTTGCTCAGCAGTTAAGAGCACTTCATATTTTTGTAAAGAACCTGAGTTCAATTCTAATTCTACACATGTATCAGGCAGTATATGACTGCCTATAACCTGAGCTCCAGGGAACCTGACACCCTCTTCTTCTGGTCATGATAGACATCTTCACACACACACACACACACACACACACACACACACACACACACACACATTTGTGCATAATAAAAAAATAAGTTAACTTTATTTTCTTATATTAATTTGACCTCAAACTGGCAAAACAGCATTTTAATTTAAAAATGTTGCCTATTGTATATTTTTATGAAGGAGAAGAAAAATAAAGTAAAATATTAAGTACAGTGAAATAAAATTAAAGCAAAATTTAGTTGTCTCATTTATTATTGTTTTAATATTATGAAAATGTCTTAAAATAAAGATGGCACAGATTTTTGTGGTAACAATATATAAATGGGATTCTTATTTCACAAACAATATATTCACCTATTCACCATTGGTTAACAGAGTAGGCCATGAAATTAAATATATTAAGCACATTACAGTGTTCACCAAATAAGTCAAAGTCATAAATGCATAACTGAAAATTGTATACAATTACAGATGATTCACACATCTTACTGAAATCTAAATAAGTATGTCAGGATATGTACAATAAAAAATACTGTAAAATTATAAAGTCCAAGCTTTAAGGAGGATCCTTTTATGTATAAACAGCATAAAAATATCTGCACAAATCTGTTGAAGGTTTTACGTTCCTCCTAATCCATGGCGAGGAGAATGATAGTGGCATCTTCCAAATCTTAAGCAAAGGCATTAACTGTACCGAATACAACATTTGTGTGAAAACATTTGTAAGGCTTTGAACTGTTGAGATGTTACTGTTTTAAAAGCTTACTCCATGTTCTTGTTAGAATCTCATGCCTGTTGGTTTAATCATATTTAGGAACAGCTTGTGTAAATTAGCCTTACAAGATGTGAAAATTTCTTCATTATACACTCAGCATTGCAAAATTGCCAGAGTTTCTTATTCTTGGTTTATAATTATCCCCTGTTACATAACTATTTAATTGTCATATGGAATTTTTTTCTGGTGAAGTATGTGCTAAAACAAATTTATTTTACCCAAAGTGTTTTTTTTTTAACTGTTTAGTAACATCTAATATTACTTTCCTCCATGTTTCACTATTACAAGTTTAGATCCCCTAAAGAAGGGTTAACGTTTATACAAAATTTTTAATACTCAAAAATACTGTTTTCATCTGAGTATTCAAATATTTAGTTTTGGAACATTCTACCCATCATTGTTCTGAATGTCTTCAAATGCTGATGTTGTAATGTTTGGCATACTCCTTCCTACAAATGTCCTAATTGGCAACATAAGGCTTATCTCAGAGCCCTTGGCTTCCATGAGTCAGCTGTAGTTACACTATCTTTTGCTTGTGTGTCTCAGGTGCTTTAATCACTGGTTTGACCCACTGAGAGTGTCTTCTGAGTTTGAAGTCCATCATTGTCCTTCATAGACTTTAATCCCAAATTTAAATTACAAACTTTCTATCAATATATTTGGTTTTGCTTAAATCAAATGTCACACACTGATTTTCAACATAAATAGGTTTCTCCATTGCCCCACAGAATTTCTTATTGTCTATGTGTATGTGTGTATGTACAGGTACCTGTGATAATATATTGTGTATTAATAAAAATAGTCTGGAATATCAGAGAACAGAGCCAAACCATGAAGGTCAAGGAATGGTGATTCACACCTTTACTTCCTTCACTGGGGAGACAGAGATCTGGATCTCTGTGAGTTCAAGGCCTAACAGCCAGCCAATGGTGGTTCATGCTGTCAGTGAGAGGCAGGAGGGTCTCTATGAGTTCAAGACCAGCCTTGTTTACAAAGCAGGTTCCAAGACAGCCAGGGCTGTTACACAGAAAACCATATATATATATATATATATATATATATATATATATAATATTTTTAATATATATTTTAAAAAACAAAAACAAAAAGGCTGGAGAGATGACTCTGCCCTCTAATATCCCAGACTATTTTATTAAATATATAATACATCACCATATGTACTCGTGGAAGCCAGAAGACGGCGTCAGAGCCCCTGTAACTGCAGTTGCAGACAGCTGTGAGATGTCCATCCTGGATGCTGGGAATCAAACAAACAATTTGAAACATAAACTTGTCTCTCCAACACATGACCCCACATCTTAAATGGTATATAGACCCTTGCAAATGAAATATCTAACTCACATGTGAGTGGCTTATCTGTTTTTTGCTACTGAATCTTTAACTTGCCTGTGAAAAAGAATTACATTGGGGCCCATGTAATAAAATCAAGATAATGTGTTGTGTTGTTGGATTTACTTCTCAGATTTCTTTGGACCACCAGCCACCAGACCACACAGAAGCTTATTATTAATAATGAAAACTTGGCCTTAGGTTAGGCTTATTCCAAACTAGCTTTTATAACTTAAATATTAACCAGTTTATATTAATCTACTTTCAGTCACGTGCCTGTTACCTCTCTTCCATAATGTATGTCTGACTTAGTATGTGTCTCACTGGTGAATCTTGAGTTATCTAGATTCATCCCCTATGTTTCTCTTTTTGCTTGGAAGTTAGGACTAACCTCTTCTGTCTAGCTTTTGGTGTTTAAGCTTTCACTGTTTTTTTAAGCCAATCATAACAGCACATCTTTACAAATATCCTGCAACAGTGTTGAATCTGTCTGAAGTTCACAAACCAGAGCTGAGTTCTTAATTGAACACTGGACTTACTATTTATAAGATGTTTTGCCTTATAAGAGTTAAGTAAACACGGTGTGCTCAACTTTCCAAGACTAAATTAAATTTAAAAAGTACATTCCTCTTGGGTAGTTATGAGGGCTAAGAAAATTGTCATTAATATGTAGGACTAATTGTTTCTGTGCTTCTAAGGACTTAATCTTCCCAGGGGGATTTTAATGGGTTCCAATTTCTAGTCTTGCCATCTTCTTTTATCTGCTTTATGTATGCAGGTCATATGGACCAGCATATGTTCCTTCTGAGGCTCAAGTTGCTACAGAGAGGCAGCATCTCAGTTGACCTTCTCAAGGATCTTTCTACCTCTCTGGAGGGTTAAAAGATGTGAGGTGCCAAATACTAATCAGGTAACCTAGAAGTCTAAAACTTGCTTGACTTGTACATTTGGCTCACTCACTAACTGACTCATTTATCAGCCACCAAGCTGATGACTGGAATGCCAGGGCCTTGGTTTTGCTTTATTTCTTCCGTATAAAATCTCAGGAGTCTACACTCAGTCACAACCATCTCAGTGCATCTGTGACATTAGATCCAACATACACATCAATTAGGGCCAATGATCAATTTTAATGTTCTAAACCAGATGAAAATCAAGGGATTATAATAAAATAGAATTAATTTAAAATTCATTAATGAATAAAGAATCTATTACAGAGTCCATTATCAGAAAATCAAGCCTTATAATATCCCCCCCCCCAAAAAAATCCATGAGGCACTGTGCAGCAACTGATAAGAAGTCAGAAACAGCTGCATGGAAGTCATATTGATCTATAAAACCCTTCAATATGTAAATATGACTGATGCCCTTCACACCATCTAGATCAAATCTCTCCAACTCCGACATTTCTCTCTGCAGTGAAATAATAGTTATATATTTGATGAGGTGGCCAATTGGTGTTGAGCAGATTGAGAAGCTAAAGTATTGACAGCATTCACAATTTCACATTAATGGGCACAATGTAAGCTAGTACAGTATAAACTGAACTATGTACCTGAGCTACCTACAAACTACTTTTCATCATGACGTATTGTTAGGATAATCATGCAACAATTCCCTCTCTGTTTCTCATAGCAGTGTAAGATAAGAGGGGCCAAAGGATTCCGACTTTTACACTCAAAGTTCATGGCGCGAAATCATGATAGAAAAGACTGACAAAATGTTCAGACTACTTCAGTCATATCATTTATCTTTTTGTACCTAATGGAAAAAATTGCTAAACTTTTAAAAATTTTAATGTGTGTGTGTGTGTGTGTGTGTGTGTGTGTGTGTGTGTGTGTGTGTGTGTGTAGTAATAGTAGAAGTTTCTTTATTTGTCTGGTCCTGCAGCCATTTAGGTCTAAATAATCACACAATAGCTTATATTGATTATGAACTATTTGGCCTGTGGCTCAGGCTTGTTACTTGTTAACTCTTACCCTTACCCTTAAACTACTAACCTGTGCTTCTTATCCATGTTTATCCACACGGCTTGGCACTTTTTTTTCTGTGTAGCATTTTCATCTTGCTTCCCCTCTGTTTTGCTGGTGACTGTTCTGTTCTTCTTTCCAGAATTTGCCTTGTTTGGTTACCCTGCCTATACTTCCTATCTGCCTAGATTCTGGCCAATAAGTGTTTTATTAAACAATATTTACAGTAAAAATATTTGCAGAGTACAAGAGAATAATCCCACAGCATATGTGTATGTGTGTGTGTGTGTGTGTGTGTGTGTGTGTGTGTGTGTGTGTGTGAGAGAGAGAGAGAGAGAGAGAGAGAGAGAGAGAGAGAGAGAGAGAGAGAGAGAGAGAGAGAGAGTTAAGTAGAACACAGGGACATTTATACCAAACAAGCTCTAAGCCATTGGAAGCCTCTGTGACCCATTAAATTATATTATGAACCATCCTGTACATTAAAGCATTATACATTCCATGTTGAGATCTGTAGAGATAATGAAAGAGCTGAAGAGGCAACAGGGATTAGTAACCAGTCCTAAGACTGACCAGAAGAGGTGCTGCCCTTGGAAACAGTGGGCAAGGCACTTCTGTCTTCTACAGTTGCCTAACATTAGCTAAATTTTCTAGAACTGAGTTATAGACCAATCTGAAAATATTATCCCCTGAAACAAAGACCAAAGAGGAGAAAAAGAAAGAACATAGATACTAAGGAATCTCTGCATCATTATGATATATGAAACAGAAAATGAGCCCTATAAACTTTGTTACAGTTATACTTTTGTTTGCTCTTCCCAAGATAATGCTGCTCCTTGTATCAGTGGATGGGCCTACCCTTTCTACCTGTACCTGTACCTTTGTCCTCTCCATGTACCAGAGAGGTATATACTCATCACTTATGTTTTGTGAAAACTGGGGTGTTTCCTGAACACCCAAACTTACTCCAGATAGAAGTGGGTATCACTCTCATCCCTTCTCTGTTGATGTTCTAATTAATGCATCTACCCTCTTCCGGTAAGTGAGTACCTACAGACAGCAAATGGATTTTTTTGTTGTTGTTGCTTTGTCTGTGGAAATGTTTACATTTGACAATAAAAGTTTGGCTTGAAATTCAAGTTAGTGAACGTGAGAAACTTTACATGGATTGTGGATGTAGTCCCAGTCAGTTTGTAAAAATATAGCAGTATGTTATGACGATCTAGATTTCTTTCATCTTAACAACTCCAACCTCTCCAATGTTAGGATGAATTTTGTATTATTAACTAATTGAAAATGATATGGCCTGCTCCTTTATATATTATCAGGTTCTAATTTGACTGGAAAAGACTATTTTAAAAACTAAAGAACTTTGAGCAACATACATTGTGATTGAAACTTTTATTTTAACTGATCCTTTTGACTTATTTGGAACCAATATATTTTTCTCATTTAGTATTTAGTACTGAATACTAAAATAATTGCTAACCTGACCAAAAGGTTAGCTATGTAAGTATCTGTCACATTTTTTCTTAAATTATCTGTAAAGCTGATCTCATTTTCTCTGATATATTGCTGCTCCTATAAGACAAATTGATTTTTACTGAGTTAAAAAAAATCATCAATTAAGCTACCTTTTGTTGTTACCTTGGTAAGGTTGCATTGCTCATGTGGTATTTTATTTTATGTTATTTTTATTTTTGGTTGCTCCAAAGTAATAGATTTTTGTCTCATTAGTAAATTTAACAATTCAACCAGGGAAATGCTTTTTAAGACTGCAGTGATCAGTAAGCTTGCTGTTGCATGCCTTTAATCTCAGAACTAGGGAAAGAGAGGCAGGGGATCCCTGAGAGATCAAGGCCAGCCCAGTTTATATGGTGAGTTCTTCTAGGCTAGCCAAGGATAGAAAGCAAGATCACAATCACGTCTTTACAAAATGAATGAGTGAAAAACAGAAAGAAGGAAAAACGGCTAAAATGACCAAGAACTATATGCACAAGAAGATTCTAAGAGAACCATTGAGATGTAGGTAGCTTGGAGTTTGTCTGTCTGAAAGATGATGATAAGAAGCAAAGCAATATTAGTATCTATGGTCAGAAAAATCCTTATAGACAGACACCAACCATAATTTTATTCAGTCAAAACTTGTTTGAATTTATCCTCTCCATCCGTAAGATCAGTGATTAATTAAATGACTCAGGGTAGACATGGTAGCTAATTCTGTGTCAGCTTGACTGGGCCATAGGCCACCTCCATGTGTGGTACAGCATTAATTTGGGAGTGTTAGTGGGTTGTTTTAGATAAAATTAACATTCCATCCACCAACAGTGCAACAGACTGCTTCCTCAATGCTTATCCATAGAGCTGACCCTCTTTTGTGTCAAGGAAATGGTCTCCTGTGACCCTTAGACTTAAAATGAAGCCACAGTGGCATCTGACAGGTTTCAAGCCACTGGCCTCCTTGATTAGCTTGCAAGTTGCAGATCTTGGGACTCCCTATATTCCCAATCAGTTAACATAATGCAGTTATCCATCTGCCTATTCTAATTAATACAGATTTTGCTATCAACAGTTTTCCTAGATGATGAAGCTTGCAGGTTGTTTTCTAAGATTGCTCTGAATTGTTTTGAATCTGCCTTTAAGCTGGATAAATTCAATTATAATAACAAGTCTCTTCCTAGGCTTAAAACAGAGTCCAGAGCATAATCTTACAAATACGTATTCTAAAGACTGCTTTTCCCCCATTTCCTGGGATAGATCACAAAAGACAAGAGTTCTACCACTGAGATACACCCACAAACATTATTATATACTCTGAATTAAATATTCAGGGGAAAGGGTCCAGGTAACTAACACAATGTTTAAAAACATATTTGGCAAACTAATATTGTGAGATTAGTTTCCAAACTTTTTTTTTTTCTAGAAAAAGTAGAGAAAGAAGGCAAACTCATGGATTTCCACTCTCCACTCAAGCACCACAGATATGTCCTGAAAGCTTCTGGGTATCCTTTGCTTATCTTCTAAAACTGCATTTAAGACTGCTGACATGTATCTACTTTACTAACTAACCAATGTCAGATATGGGAAAAATTACAAGTTAACTTGAATTCAGCCTTAAATGGTGTCTACTGTTAGCAAAAGGACATTATTTAGGAATGAATGGGATACCAAAAGCTGGAGTGAGACAGTCTAGATCTGACCCATCATTACATCACAACAAGTACCTTGATTCATTTCACAGGGCCATAGCTAGTGAGAATTTCAAGATAAATTACATCTTATCTATCATCTATATGTTTTATACATCATATTATATATATTCTTATGACATTTGGATAAATGTATAGAGCGTTGAGTTAAAATTTTAGGACTATTGGGATTGAATGGATGTATTTTAATGCAAGGAGATAAAATTTGAAAACCAGGGTGAAAATGGTATAGATAAATTATGTCATCTTCTGCCTTCAAAAGTTTGTATGTTGAAGCTTGATCCAGCAATGATGGTGTTCAGAGTTGGGGCCTTTGAAAATAATAATTAGGTTCAGATGTAGTCCTAAGAGTGAGGCTCTCATCAGTGATAAAAGAACCCTCATAACCTCACCCACCCTCATGGACTTCCCCCTCTATGACATGAGAAATACAATTCAGCTATTTAAGCTCCTAAGTTGTGGTGGAAGCACAGGCATATTAAGACACTGTTCCCATTCACAAGATTCTAGATGAGCTCAAAGCAGTAAGCACACGCTTTTTCTACCTGATCTGCCAGTCTACTGGCAGCCTCCTCTGCCCTGCACCCAGTGTGCCCATCCTGGACCTTCTTCATGAAGACACAGCTTGTGAATCCAGTATGGACCAAGTTGTTCTCATTGCCTGATTAACATTGTTAGAACCAGCACATTACAATATTTAAATTGGTATTAAGTTCACTATTCATATGTACCCAAGTCTCCATTTATATTATCAGAACTTAGGTCACGAGCTGTGACCTTTGGGAAATACTCATTGATGAGAAGTTAACTGACTATCATTTCATATACTCTCTATACTCTTAAACGCACAAGAAAATAGGTATCTGGGGAGATGAAAATTCAGAGTTAAGCAAGTCAAGAAAGCCGATTCACGTATGAATTAAAATTCCAAGAGCTTATATAATTTCCAGCTTCTATTATCTTATTCCACTGTGCACTCTGATATTTAAATGGCGGTTTCTGTTTAACATTTTATTTCCATATTCCCATTCTCTCTATTAAATATTCTACCCAGTGTTCTGGATCAAATGTTGCACATCCCGTGGAATATTATTTCTATCCCAATCTATTTTACCAACATTCCTTCCTAGTTTCATTTTATATGAATTTCACTCTACTTCAAACAGTCTGAGAAACAAAGACAATTTAAAGAGTATGATATTTAAATAGTAATGACAAATATTTTTAAATATTTAGCAGTTGGGGCTCTTCAGTCACTGCTTTCTTAAAATGTATAAAACTAGTAAACACATTTAACAAAAGCGGCAATAGTAAAAAGTTAATGCACTAGATAGAATAGTCAACAGCTGGTAGAAAATTAAATTGAACTTCATCCAGATAATCGGAAAGGGAAATTAAAGGCTTCAGGATGCTCAAAGCAGGCCAGAGTGTGTACAGATGCATCGAGGTCAGTCATTTAAGCGTCTTGAACAATTTTTCAAAAATCTTTTGGTACAAGAACCCTGCCCCCCCCCCCAAAAAAAACCTTTGCCAAACATTAGTTTTCTCACTGTTTTTCATGCAAACTTTAACCCATGTGCTTCTGATTTATTTACACTTAGCACATCAAACAGTTCTTGAGAAAGGGCTGTTTGATTTCTAAGAAATGATTTGGGCCTTTTATGGAGGTCTGCTCATTTTCTTTGAAATCAGTTTTGCAAAACCAAGTATCCTTAACTTCGGATTCTGCACTGAGCTCTTGGGTCTTCACACGGACACTTAGGGGGCTTAGATTTCATTAGTGATACTAAATACGATCAGCCCAACATCCAACTCTGACAACAATAGCTTTTTCTAACCCATGGCAAATAATATTTTGGTTGTTCGCTAATCATTTCCCAGATTTGAATTCATTAGTTTCTAGAAAATCTTCCCTAAATAAATCTCTTTCTCTTTTCTTATTATGACTGTTCAATGGTTTGATGGTGTGTGTGTGTGTGTGTGTGTGTGTGTGTGTGTGTGTGTGTGTGTGTGAATTATAACTTACCTTTTCTTCTAGGCTATTTCTAGTATACTATTTCTGCCTTGTGTTGATTTTAATAAGTTTGGGATTTATTTGATATAAGGAATTTACATCCAATTTGAAACACTAGTTTGTCTTGAAAAAGAATTGTTAAAAATTTAAATTTAAATATATGATAGATATAAATCATTCCCCCAGCAACCCTACCCTGCAATTTGTACATGGTGAAACTATATTTCTGATGGTAATTATTCTCAGTGAGCTAGTGTGATCAATTAGCAGCTCTTATACATAAACCCTGGTTTTGATTGATTCCAAAGCCATGTGCATTCTAACATGTTGAATGAAATCCCAGTTAAATCCCCTTGTAACTGTTATACTCTCATAGAGTAGGTATAACAAATCAAAATGATGTGCCCACACTTCCCAATTTAACTTCTTCAAATATTATTTTACACAATAAAAATACTGCCTTTGTAAGCTGTATTTGCCTTGTGTGTGTGTGTGTGTGTGTGTGTGTGTGTGTGTGTGTGTGTGTGAATTATGACTCACTTTTCCTTCTAGGCTATTTCTAGTTCCCATTTCTGCCTTGTGTTTATTTTAATAAGTTTGGGATTTATTGGATATAGGCAATCTACAGCCTATTTGAAACATTCTTGTTAAAAATCTCATAGTAGGCATTTTCTATCAAGCATCCAGAAGCTCCATGGATTATCAAAGGTGCTAACACTGGGAAGTAAAGGCTTAATTTAGATGAGAGGAAATAAAAACCCTGCCACTGGGTCTAAACCTTTAACTGAACATGTAATCAGATTCAAACATTGTGAATGAGCTCAAGCTTTGGAGACCTTTGTCCCCCGCTTGACTATATTAATAGAGAGCTGCCTGGTGAGAGTGGGTCCCCTTGAACCATAGAAATGTGAATTAATCACTGTCCCCTTTCAAAGAGTTTCCACATTTTTGATACAGAATATTGTCATCTGTGACATCCATATTCTTGCTTAAGATTTCAAGGCCAGATTCTAGGCAATGCTTTCCCCACCCCCACTTTAACTACCTCTACTAAGTCTATGTTGTCCAAAGAGTTTCTTTTGGAACTGCCTCTTCCATTAGCTCTTTCTAAAGCTCTCTTAAGTTTTTGGTTAGTTTTCTGTTTCCATTATTGATACTGAAGTCTCTCTAGTAGAAAATTTATTTAATGCAGCCTTCAGATTTCAGTTCCAAAGCTAGATATGTGAGCTTCATGCTTACTTAGACAACAACATCACTTCCATTCACTATGAAGACTTTGAATAAATATCTAAGTGTGGAGAACTAATTCAAATATACTCTATGTGTAAATAAAAGAAAATAGGAAAATAATATAAGTACTAGAATATTTAAAAAGGAATAAGCTATAATTCTATAATCTATAATTACTAAAGTGTTGATGATTAAATGTTATTTAATCATATCTTTCACTTAGCATGTGTGAACATCCACATTATTAATAAGATGAGAAAGTTACAGTAGAAGTTTTGACAGATTTCACAATCAACTGTCACTTTAAGAGAGACTAGCTTAGGTGAATGCAAGCAGACAACAGATGCATACAAGCAGAACACACTCATAGCTGTGGACCACATCAATTGCTACAATTACTGCATTGGCCATTGTTAATAAAATCAGGAATCACTATTGTTGAGGCAACAACATGCTATAAATTCATAAAGTTAAATGGATCATTTTGTATGATGTGCAAAATTTGTAGAGTCGGGAGCTAGAGTGATGTCTCAGTAATTGAGAGCACTGGCTGCTCCTCCAGATGCCTTGGGTTTAAATCCCAGCATTTACATGGTGCTTCTCAACTGCCTATGACTGCCGTCTCAGGGCTTTCTGTGGTCTTCTGCACATTTCTGGCCTCTTCAGATACCAGAAATGTATGTGGGGAATAGACATATCTGCAGAGAAACACCCCCATACATATAAAAATAAACAAGTAAAAAATTAAATCGTAGGGTTAAAGGGTCAGATAAAATGGATTAGGAGATTAAGGGAAATCCAAAAGTGTGGCAGAAGGGCTTTGAAAATAATCCCATCTAAATTTCAAGAATTTACAGAGTTATACCTAATTTACAGTTTCTCAGGCAGATGTGGGCAGGGAAGAGTCTTTGAGCTAGAACTGTACACTCAGCGCCGTTTGCATCTGTGTGATTTATGTTTGTTGGAGAGAAGACAAAACGGGATAATCAAAACTTCAGAGTTCATACTCCAGTGTACTCATTGGTAAACTCCAAACCTTCATGATATCTGTGCCACACATGGAATAGACATGTAGGCTTTGAGAGCTAAGAATCTGTTCATGTAAGAACGTCTTGTATTTACCAGTCAATAAAAAACATTCTGTTTAAAATGTAAGAAGCATGTTTCAGGCCAGGCTTTTGAGCTGATTCTCAGCACTGGGTCAAAAGAATCCATCTCTGTCACCCTCCCACCTTCAGAAGGATGTTTCGTTGGAGGAAATTCAGAAGAAATTAGAAGCTGCAGATAAAAGACACAAGTAGGAAGTTCTAAAGCAGCTCGGTGAGAAGTGGGAGCAAGAGAAAAATGCTTCAGAAAGCTATTGAGGACAACTTAGATGACAGAGGGGAATCTGACTCACAAGACAGAATGTAGCTGAGAACCAGGAGGCACAAATGGCTGCTGACTGGAGCATTTGCAGAAGACATTTGTGGAGAGGGTAGTGCCTTCCTCCAATCTGTTAGATGCTGAGATCTGTTGACTTTGCAAACCCAGTTCTGTGCCCGTCTTATCAGACGCCACTGTACTTCAATGGTTAATAAACTGCACAGTGCTGTTAAAAATCAATCAATCAATCAATCAATCAATCAATCAATAAATGAATAAATAAATAAAATGTAAAATCCAAAGGGAAATTTACCACCTAAATTTGGACCAGAGTAAATGAAAACTCAATGGGAATCAAATTATCCGCAGATCAGACAGGTCTAGAATCCAGGCAAGGACAGACCCAGATGTGGGCAGAGTTGAGTCTGAAGTTTGGCAATGATTATTTTATTGATCTTGCATACTGAGTATAGTTTGTGTATATAATGGAACCTAAACCAAATCAAAGACAGTCTCATTTGTGAAACTGCAATGACCATTTATTTTTTTTTTAATTTATGAGCCCAGGTTGCCTGAGTTCATTAAAATCCATACATAGAAGTTTCAGTCACCATCTGAGAGCTTTGGAAAAGACATTATAAGAGTTGTCACAACTGGTTTTCACCTTGGCACAGGGAGTTAAAGGTTGGGCATGTTCTCACAGAATCTGTCCATGATTTGATTTTATTACTCCATGAATAAAAAGGATAATGTTAAAAAATGTTACTTAAAGAAAACAATTCACTTTTCGTACAAACTATTAATATCTATAGACTTAATCCTCCATCTTTTGATTCTACCATGCTACTTACATGGTTTTAATTTTATTGTTAACCTTATAAATATTAAAGAAACCATGCCACAGTCTTATAGGAACGACTTGTATGCTGTCAAGGAAATTATAACACAGAGAGAGGAAACACATTGTCTTCAAGGGGTCATTTGTAAAGCCTCAAGCAAAATAAAAATCAGGAATTTAGAGTCTAATGAAGAAAAGAGAGATAAAATTTGATAGATGAAAGGTTAAAATGATTTTCTTTAAAATAATATTTTTTAGTTGATGGCTATAACACTAGATGCATAGAGACACAAAGTGGAGAAAAACCAGTTCCTAGGATCTTATTCAATTGATTGCTTTACATAAGGATCAGACAGACATGAACCTTTTGGGCAAGGTCAGCACTCTGGTAGAACCCACCCTGCAGCCAGATGCTTGTTGCTGACCGTTTTGCAAAAACTAAATATTAAGTGGGTTTCAGTAACATCAATAACAATTTGATTTTTTTTCTTTAAAGATTCGCTTACACCTAGCTATAGCAAAAAGCATTGCAGGATTTCAGACACCTTGAAAGCCAGTGAATCACTGCAAAATATCCTAATTATTATAGGCTGAATCTATATGTCTATCCATCCATCTATCTATATATCTATCTATGTATCTATGAAACTAACCTGGGCTATAGAGTGACACTCTGTCTCAAGAGACTAATACATTAGTAAAATTCAAGAAACAAGCATTCAAATATGTGTTAACATCTATAATGTAAGACTCATAAGCATATACACGCAATTTTTAATTTCTACTTAGTATAAATATACACATTTATTACACATAGGTAGCACCCTGGTTGTTATAAACATCAGAGACTTATCAAAATCTGTGTGCAATAAGCATGGCTCTACTTCTTTTTACCTTAGATCCTTCAAAATATGAAAGTCAAATGAAATTGAAGGTCAGGGAGAAGTGTGTCTTTCAAAACAGCAGCCTTCATAAGCAACAGAGGCAATGGTTGAATCCAGCTCTTGATAAGCAAATGCACTCTCTCAGTTCTGACTATAGCAAGGCAGCAAAAAAGAACAGAGACAAACACCAGAAATATTTAATTTTCTTGGTTTTGGAGTTTAGTCCAAATATTTGTCACATCGAATTGGATGATATTTTCACATGAAACTATCTGAAATGTTGACTTAGTTTTTATTATGTAACAGTTCATCATAAAAAGTACTATTCTGTATATAAGAAACTTAAACTCTTTGGCTCTTACCAAATTAAAATGGCATGTATACACATACACATTGCAGGTGTTAGCATATATTTGAATATCAATTTCTCGAATTGTATTTATTTAATAGTTTTTGAGACAGAGCCTCAAACTGTGACAGTCCCTCCTCTTGCATCCTCCCATGACCAGATGTTGGAATTTCAGGTGTGTACCACTATGTACACTATTTCTTTAATCTTAAAATACAACTTCGGCACTGAGAAGGTGGCTCAGCAGTTGGATGAACATCAGACTTTTACAGACCACAGTTCAACTTCTACAGCCATATCAGGCAACTCACAACCATATATAACTCTGCCTCTAGACTGTTTGATGCACTCTGTTAGGTCTCTACAGGCAACTGACTCATGTGTATATACTACACACTACACACACACACACACACACACACACACACACACACACATACCTATAATGAAAAGATCTCTTTTTAAAAATAAGTCCAATTTTAAGGTGTTTGTTTTTCAGAAATGTTTATGGTTAACATTTTTTCATTGCTTCCTCCAGGGAAACACTACTCCTCAGGAGAAACTTTGACATAACTGTGCCATAAGTCACAGCATAAGAGATGACAAGGCTTGCTGGCTCAGCCACCGGAAGTACTTTTCTCCAAGGCTGTAGAACCCTGAGTAGAAGGAGAATACTTACTCCAGAGATATCTTCTGGCTTCCACACACATGGCTTGATGCACTTACACTTGATACACACAGACAGGTACACACGCAGGCACATGCATGATACTCTAATTAATTAATTAACTACTTGATTCAATTATAAAAAGAGAGATTAGATGGCAGACTGGGCCACATTGAATATGTACACAGCATGCAGCAACATACTTGTTTTTATTCAAGACCCTCCCCCTTTTTTAGCCCCTCTTTATTGTTTCTGTCTTTCCCTCCCTTTGTGAGCCCTCCAGTCATTGTTAGGCTGCTCCACACCCTGATCCTCTTTCTGGCTTCCTCCGTTTACTCGGATCCAACCGCCATGGTTGGTGAAAAGATTGAAGATTTAGGTGGCAGAGGAGATGTAACTGCTGCCTGTCTTCCTGGTGGGGGTTTGGAACAAGTGTTCTCCAATTCAAAATTTGGAAAGTTTGTTGTGGAACTCTGGGATTCCTCAGCAAAATGGAACAATTCTCTTGTTCCCATTAGAGGAGTCTGTCTGTGAAGTCTTCTTATGCAATGAGCACCATGTGGGGAAGAAAGAGAATATTCAGAGCATTATAATAGGCACAAAAATAGGGCCAATTTTCACATTACAGATCTAAATTGGAAAGGAAGGAAATAAAGACATCAGTGGATAAAACTAATGTAATTGGAGAATACTGTAGTCAGAGTATTTGTTTGCTCTAATCTTGAACACGATATAAAAATGTTGCTGCAACAGAGCCCAGCTGCAAGTAATCACAGGGAGAGGCCAAGGAAATCAACAAAGATGGTCCGCTAGAGAGGCAGCTGCCTGGGAAGCCTTTTCATGGAAGAAAACAGACAATCACTAACAATACTTTGTGAAAAAAAAAAGTGTTGCAACTCTGAAAATTCATATACCTGGGTTATCGGTGATGAAAATGAATGTGCCCCAGCTCCATCTTCATTTGCATGGCAAAGGTACCAATTTGCATAATGATGGGCCCAGGCATCCAGAGCGCTTTGAGTAGGATGGGTCTTCTAAGTTTGCACCACAGTGGCAAAAGAAACCCATATGTCAGTGTTTCTTGTAGCCTGTGAATATGTGCTCTTATATTTCTATTTTAAAAGCTGCTTGTTTTCTTCCAAGCTTTAAAGAGTATCAGCAAAGCCATCATCATCAAATGTGACACAAACACAGATCTCAATAGACAGATGAGTCATATATTCCTACTTGGTTGGAAATTAAGAATATTCTATCAATTCAAGAGCAGATGAGCCTCAGTAATGAACATCTTGCAAGCAAATGAGGAAACACAACATTATGGTTGGAACTGGAAATGCCCCTTGAAGGGCCTCGAACTGAAGGATTCTTGGGCTGTTGGAAGTTAGAGGAAGTTTTGAGAAGGGGGCACCTTAGGGACCCAGTGGGAGGACATTGGGTCACTGGATGTGACCTTGAAGGGAATTATGGATATTGGCCTCTTCCTTTCTCTTTTCAATTTCTGATCACCATGAGGTAGTCAGCATTACTCCACCATCTACTCCACACCAGAATGTGCTTGCCTCCTCTTAGACTAAAAATGGAAAAACCTGTGACTATGTAAGCATAATTTTCATAGAAGAGTGAATGCTTGCTTTTGACTGTACCTAGGTTTGCCAATGCCTTCTCAAGGGATCTCTCTCATGGATTAAGGAAGCATGCTTGATTTTCGCAGGATAAGTGATTCCTAGCTTCTTGAGTAATCAATAATTATCCAATATTTAACAGGTTAATTTCAGTAATTTGTTTTCTTTATGAGAGATAGTCTTCTATAGCCCAGGCTTTCTTACTACTTGCAATGTAGACAGTAATGGCATTGAATTCCTTATCTATTTACATCTACATCTCAAACACTGGATTGCAGGCATGTGAAAGGTAATGTGTAGGGGGATTATGTTGTTCCCTTGTAAATAACTGTCTATGCCTATGAATTTAATAAAAAGCACTGATTGGCCAAAGGCAGACAGGAAGTGTTGGCAGGGCAATCAGACTAAGAAGTTTCTTAGGACAGGCAGAATAGAGCAGAATGCCAGAGAGAAGCCAGAGGAAGCAGAGGACAACTATGCTGCTCTGAGAAAAGGTACAGAGCCACTTGGATGAACAGGATAAGAGTCATGGGTTAGATTAAGGGTAAAGAGTTAGCAAGTTATATGCCCGGGCCTTAGGCCAGTCAGCCTAAAACTATTGTAAGCATCTGTGTGTCACAGCGGGTCTGTGGGGTCTGCGGGCCTAAACCTTGAGGCTAGGCCAGAAAGTCCAGGCCAGAAGCCTCCTACTACAGTAATGTTTTAAATATTTTTTTTAACATAAAACATTACCTTGAAGTAAACTGTGATGTCAAATTTGTCTGACTATTAAATGTAAAACATAACATTTAGATTCTCTGGTTAGAACCCCTGTTCTCAAAGCCCCAGCTGGGACACAATCTCAACTGAATTGGAACACTTCATACAGAGTGTCCGCCATGCATTCTTTGTAGAACTACTCATAAATTAAAATCAGCCTGATGACCTTTCATCATTTGAACTTTCCCAAAATGCAATAGTAAGACAAATCTCTCCTCTGTCTTGTTCACTAATATTTTTCATGGGAAAGCATCATCTCTCATTGAATAAGCCAGTTAAAAGCCTCTATAATGGATTTCCAGTTTGACAGTCATTCACTTAACAGATGTCAGGACATTCCTTATAATTTGCTCAGACCCACAAGTTCTTCCGTGGTTATTTGCTTTTGCTTTGTTTCTGAGACAGAATTTCTCTGTGTAGCCCTGACTGTACTGGAACTTGCTCTATGCCCTGCGTCTAGTGCTGGGAGTAACAGCATGTACCATCACTCTAGGATTGTTTATTTGCATTTAGAAATGTTTAAGAATCTAGTTTTAACCCTTTGGCTATATTTAATACTCCCCTCCCCCGTGTGTGTGTGTGTGTGTGTGTGTGTGTGTGTGTGTGTGTGTGTGTGTGTGTGTGTGTGTGTTTTAGGGTGTAGTACAAAGGCCTGGGCAAGCAACTTTGTGCTGAGCTTTTTTCTCAGCTCTAACCTTGTCTTCATATTAAAGTTTACCAAAGCAAGTTCAGCTAACAACAAGGTAACAGTTAGGGCATGCATTTTTACATTTAGCTTAAGATCAAATGGGATCTCCTGCTTTCTAAACATGGTGGTAAGTGGAGCAGTTAATGTTTCATAGCTCCATCTTTCTGAAGTGGACATGATAACTCCTACATCTTGTACTTGTGAAATTGACATGGTGATGGATGTGATGATCTTTAGTCACAGTTCTTGACATGTTAGAACATTTACCAAACTGTAGCTCTTCTAGGGTAAAGGGGAGGCATAAACTGAAACCAGGACTACAGATGAAGCCCTCGTGAAGTGTGATCTCTGTGTCGAAATGGTGTTCTGTCTGGAGAAAGGTGCTATTAAACTGAACGTGTGTGCACAGGTACTACAAAACATAGTGTACTCCACTGCAGCATGTAAGTTACAAAGTAAATGTCTTACATTATAGACTTTTCTCCAGTTTTATTGATATAGAATGGCTTCAAGACTAAAATTATATATGTTAATGTTGGGGGACATGTGCTCACACTGTGATCTCCTAGTTTGCATTTGCATTAATTAAATAGAATAAACCCTAGTTCAGGAGGCTGAATTAGCAACTAGTTGAGAGAAAGTCATCATAGATCCTTAGAGGACATCCTGGAGAGACAAAGAGATCCAGTAAGTAGTAGGTGGGGCTTGGAGTGGCACAGGCTTGTCTAGTTTTTGTTTTGTTTGTTTGATTTTGATCTGCTGATGCTGAGGTTTGGGTCTTCTGTGGACGCCAGCAAGGAGAGAGGGTCAGCTAGTTGCTACTCAGCTTCTCTGAGCTTACAGGTTTTCACCCCAGCCTTTGAATCTTGAGTCTTTTCATAATTAGAACAGTAGAGATTTTATTAGAGGTTTCTCTAATGGCAGAGACAGGGTCAGTGCCTGCGGGAGCAGGTTTCTTCATAGGCTGTGTCCCGAGAAGCCAGGCTGCTGCTAGAAGCAAGCCAGTAACTGTAGCATTGTAATTTCTGATTGAGATAGCAGAGGATGAAGGCACAGCCACTGTGTCAAAGTTAATACAACATATTTCCTTATGTGATATTTTTGTATAAGTAGCAAATCAGCATTTCTATTTTTTATAATTATCTATATGGTATATACGTGCATATGTACATGTTTGTCTGGTCTATATGTGAAGGTATATGTGTATGGGCTTGTTAATGTGTGTGTGCAATCATGTACATGTATGTGCATAGTGTGTGTGCGTTTATGTGCATGTATGTATATGGAATGTATGTTTATGCACATGCATGTGTTTGTATAGAGACATTTAAGATCTACACTGAGTAGTTTTCAAGTACACAGTGCATTATTTGTTATTGACCATAGTTACTGCACTCCACATAGATTGGCAAAACTCATTTTCTTTTCTAAATGAACTTCTACAGCCTCCAACCAAGCCCTCCCTCCTTGTAGATTCTCTACATAAGGTGAGGTTTGCAGCACTTTCCATTCTGTTCCTGCTATTTCCTTTAGTGCAAGGTTCTCTGGGAGTGTGGTGATCTGAATGATAATGGTCCTCATGGGCCCATATGTTTGAATAGTTGGTCCCAGTTGGTAGAACCTATTGGAAGGATTAGGAGGTGTGGCCTTTTGAGAAAGAGAGAGAAAGAGGAGAGAGAGAGAGAGAGAGAGAGAGAGAGAGAGAGAGAGAGAGAGAGAGAGAGAGAGAGAGAGAGACTGTAGGTTTCCTTTGAGTTTTCAAAAGATCATTCCTCTCTTTTGATCTCCAACTTGTGGATCAAGATGTGAGCTCTGAGATGCTCCTGTCACATCCCTAAGCTCTGCCTTCATGGACACTAACCTCTGAAATCATAAGCCCCAAATTAAATGCTTTCTTTTAAAAGTTGCCCATAGTGTTTTATCACAGCAATGGAAAAATAACTAAAATAGTATGTGTGTCCATACATGGGTATGCACACTTGTGAGAATACCCATGAAGGCCAGAAAGACGGGATTAGATCCCTACAGCTGGAGTTGCAGTCAGTTGTGAGTCACCTGTATGTATTCTGTGAACTGTAGAAAGCATTCGTAACCACCATTTCTGAAGGCCTTGACCTCATCCAATTCATCCCAGATGATAAAATGTTTCTCTTCCAAGTCTGTAAAGTATTCTTTTGTGTAGATGGACCTTTTTTCTTTTCTTTTCTTTTTTTTTCATCTTTTAATGGATTTACCAGTCAACTTAAGCTGATTCTTCCTTTGTCCTTTCTTAAATCTATTGTATTTCTATAATGTACCTGGGAACTGTAGATATTTTTTTGACATGTTGATTTGGTTTCTTTTGTCTACATGAGTGAGACTGCATATATTACAAAGCAGTAATGAAGATTATTCATGCTATTTCCAGAATGGCTTTATTAGCTTCATTCCTGCCATAAGTGTGCAAGGAAGGAGCCCCTTTTAACTAAATCTTCACCAACATTGCTATTGTGTCTATGCTAAGAGATATTTCAATGGATGAGACGTGTTATTTCATGTGGATTAATGTTGAATATCACCATGATAGGATCGTGAACGACCTAGCAGATGAGGCTTCAGGCACACTCATGAGGGATAATGTAGATTAGGTTAATCGAGATGGGAAATTCTACCTTAACTTGGACGGTCTCATTCCATCAACTGGAGCATTAGACTTAAAAATGACAAAGCAACCCGAGCATTCACATTCATATCTCTCTACTTCCCGAGTGTCGCTACAAGGAGATCAGCTCCCTCATCCTCCAGGTGACTTTCCTGTCATGATGAATTATATTCTCAAACTAGAAGAAAAAAATAAACACTTTCTTCCTGAAGTTTTTTTTGTGTCAAGTTTGTAATAACAAAGGGACAAATAAACAACTCCTCTGATTTTGGTTTCAGGTTACGTTTCTCTAGCAGTTAACACCATGGAAAAACTCAAACATGTATTGGCCAATGCCTGTTTTGTTTTGAAAAATGTCTATTTGGTGAACTGTGCACTGCATGCATGTGACTCTGGCACTCAGAAAGCAGGTGCAGGAGCCCTTCAAGCTTGAAACCATTCTGAGATGCAAGGAGGACCAAATCTCAAGCCAAACAGAACTGTACACCACAAAAAACAAGCATAATAAAACAAAACATGCTTAAAACATTCATACACACACACACACACACACACACACACACACACGTATGGGAGAGATATAATTGAATATTTTACATATTTTAAATATCTATTGACCTATTCAGTTTTCTTGCATATTAGTGTTATTAGCCCCTTATTAGATGAGTCCTTTACAAATGTCTCATTTTCTTTTCTTTTTCTTTTTTTTTTTTTTTCATCCTCAATGTATCCCGTCCACTGCATTATTTTCTTTGGTTTGCAGAAGTTGTCTTTGGTGGTTTGTTGGTTGCTTTATGAATTTTTAGTTTTTTCCTTTGCTTTAGTTGACAGTACTCCTGAAGTATTATCACTAAAATTATCATTAGCCTAAGGTCCTAAAGTTTTGGTTTTTGCTTTCATAGATTCTGTATTTTTTTTATCCATTTTGAATTTATTTTTATATATGATGTGAGGTAAAATTTTAATTTAATTCTACGACACACAGATATCTAGTCTCGCCAATGGAATTTATTTAAAAAAAATCTTCCCTTTACTGTCTTCTGTTTCATCGTTTTATGTATGACTTCTGTATTAATACCATGCGCATTTGATAGCTGTGCACAACATCTATTTCCATTGTTTAGATATTCTTCAATTTCTCCTATTCATATTTTTAAAACTATATTTTATATTTATCCTTTGAAAATTGTGTTTAACCAAAGCATTTTGATGATGTTCATCTACCACTAAATCCTTCCAAACCCTTTAGTGCCCCTCAGCCTGTCTCTTTCTCTCAACATTATGTCTTCAGTTTTGTCATTGAACCCTTCCTGAGTCCAATTAGTGATGCTCATAAGAACATGGCTGTGGGACCACTTTAATTTTCACTATGTTGATGAACATTCCTCCAGTAAGTTTATTGACAGGTTTCCTTCAGAAAAAGATTTTGAATTTTATCAATTACTTGAGTCTACAGAGACTACGTTATAAATTTATCTTGGATGATATAGAATCCTTATTCTTGCTTATCCTGAGCCAACTTTGTCTATCAGGAATAGATCCTACTTAATAATAGTATTTTACTTGGGTGATGAAATTTTTATTTGCTATCATATCAAAGATTTGATCTACATTTATCCAAGTTATTGACTACATTTTTTCCCTGAGACAAGGTTTCTTTGTGTAGACATGAATCCTGGAGCTTGCTCTGTAGACCAACCACCCAGATTGATTTGGAATTCTTTAGAAATCACAAAACCATTTATCTGTGTTTTCTTTTAAATAAAAATTAATTTTCTAGAATATTTATGCTTATATTAAAATTATGCAAGGCAGTCACATTCTGTATGTGATACCTTCTTTCTGTTAATATGTGAATGAATATAGCTTTTAATAAAATTCTGCAAGAGGCCAAAACCTGATTTTCAAAATGTACCTTACTACTCAGTTGAGTAGTGTGCACAAAACTTGTAAAATTCTCTTTAAGTACTCATCAGCATTTTACTTTATCACAACATTTTGTGTAATTTCAAGTGGGTATTAAACCCCTAATAACAGTCACTTCCTCATATTATGACAAAATGCCCACAAGCAAATTATGGAATGAAGGCTTAATTGTGGCTCACAGTTAGAAGGTACAGCGGGAAAGGCACACAGCAGGAGTGCTTTCACAGGCGTCCTTGGTCAGGAATCACAGAGAAATCCTCTGAAACTCTGCACATTTTCTCCTTGCCACTGAAAAAACCTGAACCAAAGGGGGGGGGGGGCGCATGTTGCTCATATTCATGGAGGCTCTTCCTTTTTATTATTTTTGTTTGTTTGTTTTGTTTTGGTTGTTTATACTTTTAATAAATCTCTCAGGGAACTCCTTAGATATATCTACAGATTTGTTTCCTTAGTGACTCAGAATCCAGTCAAGTTGATCATGAAAGTTAAGCATCACATAGTCACAGCTGCTGTTCACTTGATATGTATCACGGACCTGTTCCAACTGGTTCATAAAAGAAAGCAAATTTAATTGATTGAATAAAACAAGAATAACCTTCTATGGTTAACCGATGTTTGTGTGTTCTTGCTTCTATTAAATAATAAACAAAACAGATTTTGTGTAAGTCTCATGCTTTATTGAAGACATGCTAGCGGCCTGGAGTCATGGAGAATTGCCACGTAGTATCTTGACAAAACATGTATAACTATTACAAAGAAACAATAGAAGGATTGTTCTGTATCTGAGATGAGACCTATCCACACAGTGTGTCCACATCCTTGTCGTCTACTGCCTAGCCCATTTGGAATGAGTTTTCTCCACAACACAAAATAATCATGACCTATGTGCTTATTTAAACAGTTCTAGAAAACTGAAAACATGAGACACAGAAAAATAAAAGCAGCGTTTTTAGGCTGGGAAAAATAGTCAACTCTAAAAGGATGAAGTCAGTAAATTAAACTACAGTAGAGCAGAGACTTTGGCTCTGGAGTTCTTCAGGAGCATTTTCCTGATCTCAGATTTTATTTTTATACTTAGTTGTCTGCAGAAGAAACAAATAAACGGATGTCATCTTCTTCATGGATGCAGAAGACTGGGTTACAGCAGTAATGAAAACATAGAGAAAATACAATTTTAAAAAAAGGCCTGTTCTAAGAGAATGGGCTGATTCAAACTGTCACAACAGGGAAAAGATATGATTAATGCATATTTTGTATCTCGCTTCTTTACCAATAATTTCTGAAAGCCCTTCCCCAATATTGAGCTCTTGGTCTCAGAAGGAATACTGGCCATAAAAATCCCAGGAACTGAATAGAGCTGCTTCTTCAGGGAAATGGGAGATGGGCCTGCAGCATCCAGCTTCTAAAGACATATTATATATAAGCTGGTGAGTACTACATCAACCCAAAGTCAGCTACATGTCAATGTCAAGACTTTACAGCTATACCTGGAACACAAAAGCAAAGGTGTCCTTTATAGTTTTGAATAATAGTGTTCGTTCACATGCCCCCTGGACAGAATGCTACAGTTGTGAGCTACACTCCTGGAGATATAATGGGACTATGCTAACCTTGCTTTCATAGAATTTTTTTTTTTTAACACAAGTCACATGGGTTATGGTACTCATGCCATTACAACATGCTTACATTCAACACACTAGAATGAGTTTAATATTTCAAGTACACAGAAGCCCCAGATGAGAGGTAATGAAGTCTCAAGATACTTTGCCTTGAGATAATTCCATATAAATTATGAAATATTTAAGCTAATAAACAGCAAATGACATATTACCAGGACTCAGGTTAACAAGATACTCACTAACAGGAACGTTTACCCCAAGTATAGAGCTTCCAGGCTGAAAGCAAATAATGGCATTCCACTTGTAAAGCAATATGTGGATTTTCCTACGTGGAAAAATATGGTTTATACGAAAAATATGCTTAAAAACAAAATTTTAATGAATTTTGTTAAGCACTATGGTCAATGGTGGAAAATAATTTACCTTAAAAAAACCCCTTTTAGATCTTTGTTAGAGATTCTTAGTAGCTAGGCAATTTATAACCAGCAATTAATATGTGGTAGGTATTCAAATGGACAAGATCAACTCCACCTGCAGGGGAAGCAAGAAAGTATATAATTTCAGGTTATATTTATTTATATTTATTATTTCTTATTATAAAAGCAATAAGAAAAATGTACTTTATAGAGTTAGTTATTAAAGATACTCAGTCCAAATATGGAGTTATGAGGCATGATCATCAGACACATTTCAACATCATGCAAGTGTGCTTTTAAAGTCCTTTGTTTGATGACTGTGGTTTGGGAATTCACCATTCCTTCCCTGCCTGTGCTTGTTCCCACCTGCCTTGGCACACTGCACTGGTAAGAGTTTTTACATTACCTGGGAAGCAAATCGTGTGTCCAGCTAAAATCACTTCAGCATGAATTATTGATATCACTTAGTGCTATCGATCTGAAATTAATTGTTATAAATCCACATCTAGCAGATCAATGTATTTCTATATTGCTGGCAATTAAAACTGTACTTTGATGTGAGCACCTGTGAATTTTCAGCAGAGAAAATGAGTTTTGCCTCCATCAGCAACTACAGGGCACAAAGCAACCTTTCCTTTGCTTCTCCAACATTTGTGCAGGCCCAGTCTTTGTCTCCTGTGTTTTGCTAACAATTTTCTTGCATTTAAAATTGCCCATGACCTTTAAATTGGGTGAGTTATTTTAAGACGTTTTTGAAACACCTCTTCATTATGAAAGTTTTTGCTTCATTTTATTATATTTTATGTTGTCATGTTTGTTATTTCATAGAAGCCTGTTCTTTTCTAGTGAGGAACAGAAAATCAGTGGGTGCATAGAGGAGGGGGAGGAGAGGAACTGGGGGAGGGGTGAGGGGGGAACTACAGTCAGGATATTTATATGAGAATCTATTTTCAATTTTAAGATATCGGGTGCAGATAGACATGCAAACAGATAAGTTATCACATATCTAGTTCTTAAAAATATAGTTTCAAAATACATAATAATTCCTCCCTTATCAAGTTATAAATGTTAAGACCCTCAGCTCAGTGTAAGAATAATTAATAATGAGGCATTATTGCTTTAGAATTTCAAGTCAATATATGAGTAAATATATATTCAAATGCTTTATTTGTATATTCATCTACATTAATACTATAGAATGCAAGCTTACTTTAGAATAAAAATTGTATCACTACAAAGCAGAAGATAAAAATAATATCAACTTCAACTCTTATTTATTAGACACTTTTATGTATTAATGTATGATTATAGTACACATATACTTAATATACAAAGTCTTTGCCAGGATATCCATCTGACATATTCTATTACTTATCCTAAATACTAGGAGTTTATTAAGTATATGTATTTCTATAACTTACAAATAAGAGGCAGCATATTTTATATATATATGAATGTTATTTTTTTCTGTACTAGTTAACGAGAATGCTAACACACATTTCAGTTCTCTAGGCTAATAGCCCAAGCACTCTAGGTGATTACAACTCCACAGGAGAATAAGGAGTGGCCTGATAGGCAGAGAGAGTTGACCAGAGCCTGGTAGTCTATAAGATTTTCTACAGAAAGCATCAGAGACTACATGGTTTACATGTGAATATGTTCTAAAGGTCTGAGGAGACAGTTCTGTGTGTAAAGTTTTGCCACACAAGTTTGAAGACCAGATTCCAGATCCCAACCACCCACATCAATAACAGAAGTAAGAAGATCCCTGGGATTTGATGGGCAGCCAGGCTATATGAGACAGAAAGCTCTGGGTTCAGTGTTGGATCCTCTGTAAGTACATACTTGTTCACATGCACACAGAGAGAAAAAAATATACTTTTACTGAAAAGAAAATTCATACTTACTTTTAAAACCGTGAATCTGTTTTTCCTGTAATAACTGAATAGATAATTTCTACATTTAGCAAGCTAATGTTTTGTACATACATGTTCATATGGCAAGCAGGTGTGAGTTAGCAGACACTGGGCTTTGCTCTGCAGTGCTTTTGTTTTCTGGACAACAATTACACTTTCCTCATTGTTGAGACCATTTACTCAGCAGGAAATAATTAATGTAAATGAAAAAAAAATTGCTTTGGATCATTTTTTTTTGAGGGGATGCAGTCATGACACAAAAGAATTGGCAGCAGGTGGCCCCCAAAAGCTTGCTCACATCTTGGTGGATCAGGAAGCGGAAAAAGGTCAATAATGAGCCTCTCCTGTTGCATATTTTATTCCATCCAAACCCCAACTCATGGGAGGCTGCCCTCCACAACCAGTGGGCCATACCCTCTTAGTTGATCCTCCCTGAGTTACCTTTACAGTCACATACAGAGATGTGTCTTGGTCTCGTAGGTAAATATAGATCCAATCAAGCTAGGTACATGGATTAACCTTCAAAAGACCCTAATCATCTAAAAATTGTGAGAAGTATCAATAACTAAAAAGGCCCAAATTCCACACATACACACAATTCCGGTTCATTCAGTGGTTAGTCGCTAAAACCATCCTAAGAATATCAGTAGGTGTTGAGGTGTTGTGTAGGGCAGTTTGGCCACATGTGACTTACATTATCTACCCACTGACAGAAGCACAGAAGCCTTGTTGTCAATAAGGTGGCCCCTGAAAATGATAGGAGATCCAGGTGCTAATGCCTAAGGTAAGACCAGAAAATGTCACCTCCTGACACCATATTTGTCTAGTTAAAAACTGTGGTTCAAACAGGTTAGATGCCAAAGATGGAATAAAAGCACAGTTCAAAAACCTCAAGACTCAAAGCCAGGATTGCATGTCTGTGTGTCCTTCCTTTCTGCGATGCATTGTACCTGAGCCCAGCATCGTGGCAGTGGCTCAGAGATAGTGGCCGCAGACAGTGGAAAGTGGAAAGTCATGTCTGCTACAAACTAGATCAACAGACTAATGGCTATTAGAATTTTAAATAATGCCATTTCCCTTTGAGGGGAATGAATCAACACAATTGTGATGGTGACTCAGCTTCTTGACTTTTTAGTTTATTGTCTATTTATTATTCTGCATTATCTCACTTCTCTGGAAATAAAAAAATATATTGAGAAGAACAATAGTAATAGAATGAGAGAAGAAGGCATTTGCTTTATTTTTTGGGGGGAAGGGGGGGCGGGCATGGTTTCTATATGTAGCCCTGATCCTAGAAGTCTCTGTGTAGACCAGGTAGGCCTGAAACTCACAGAAATCCATCTGCTTCTGCCTCCCCAGCACTAAGATTAAAGGCACATGTCATTAGAAGTTATATGCTTGTTATAAACCAAGACTCAAAATCATATGCAACTATGCAACCCCCAAAAAAACTAATACAACTTTAAGAAAATTTATTACACCGTATAAAATACATTACAGGGAAATTACTAGTATTTATTTTAATATCACAGAATTGAAAACTTTGTAAATAGTTTGTATTGAGAATAAATGTAAATATATAAATGGAGTTTATTTTTCTTTCTCTCTTTTTTCACTTTGTGTGTGTGTGTGTGTGTGTGTGTGTGTGTGTGTGTGTGTGTGTGTGTGTGTGTGTGCCTGTTGGTAGACATAAATATATATGTAGAGGCCAGAAGTTGACTTCAAGTGTCTATCTCTGTCATTCCTAACCTTGTTTCTGAGAAGAAGTGTCTCAATGAACTTGGAGTTTGGCATTTATGGGAAACACACTGGCCAATAAGTCCCTGTATCCACTTATCTCTTCTCTACCCCATAATAGCGGTGAACATGTATTGCCAGTTCCAGATTTACTGGCTTACTGGGGATGCAATCCTAGCTCCTCATGCCTATGAAGCAATCCCTTTACCACTGAGCCATCGCCCAGCCCCTCTCCTACACAGTTAAAGCAATATTTGCTTAAGAAGAAAGCAGGCTTAGTTTTCAGTGACACAGAAAATTCCTATCACTCACTTTGTTCCAAAATTATATTAATGAAGTTTTTGTCATGGGAATAAATTAAAATGGGGCATACGGCATATGGAACGAGGTGGTTTTTTTGCACTATGCAAATTACAAGAAAACAATCTCAGTTAGATCCTATCCATGACCTCCTGGCTGACACAGGGGAGCTTCCAGAGCCTGTGGAATCTTGTAGCATTGCAGCGAATGGGTCCATTCAGAAAAGAGTATGTGATTGTTAAGTGACTCCATTTAAAATCCTCAGAGTGAGTCTATGGAAGGAAGATTCAGATTTAGGTTAGAATGGGCAATTCCTTTCAACTATTAATGTTTTCACATTTGTATTTAAGTCTTGAAGTTTTCTGTTAGAAACACAAGTTTAATAAAACAGATAGGTAGATAGATTGGTAGATGATAGATAGATGATAGGTAAATAGATGATAGATAGATAGATAGATAGATAGATAGATAGATAGATAGATAGATAGATAGATAGATAGATAGATAGATGATAGGTAGATGATAGATAAATATATGATAGATAGATGATAGGTAGATAGATGATAGATAGATGATAGACTTTATTACTAAACCATCATATTGAAATATCCACACTTTTGGGCTTTAGAATCTTCTGACTAATCCTATTGCTCTCAGATGTGTGAGCTTTCACTAATGTAAAGGGCAAAACACACCACCAGGCTTCTGATAATCAAGTTCTTCAACCTTCAACCTCTCTACCTATAATTTAACAAGCAAGACACAAATAGGTGTAGGAATACATTACAGACTTAAAGACACCACATTCAATTACTAGTTCATGCAGGCAGTATTAAAATATGTAAATCGGCATTGATTTTGATCTGTATTTAATAAGTTTATATAATTTTCAGAAAGTAAAATGTATATTTGTAAAACATATACAGGATTTGGATATTGTTGTGATATTTATGGCACGCATTTCCTCTGGAACAAGCAACAGTGTTCATCCACGGGTGTTAAATCAAAGCTCACTGCCCCCAAACCAAACCTTGACTTTGCAAATTTATGTATGAAGGAGAATCTGTTCAAATCTGTTGACACTTGTGATGCATTGAAGACAAGCCTAGTTGTGGGAATATGTTTCAAATATAATAAAAGCAGTCTGAGATATCAAAGGGATCTACCTACAGTGAGTCTAGGGCAATCAGACAGTGTTAACTCACACCTTTAATCCCAGCACTGGGAGTATCCCGGGAGTGGTGACCTACGCCCTTAATCCAATCTGAGTTTGAGGTCGTCTTAGTTTACAAAAGGAGTTCCAGGCTCCCAGGCAGGCAGTGGTGGGGCCATGCCTTAACTGAGCGAAGAAGAAAGTATTTAAGGCAGGCATAGAAAGACAGATCAGGCAGAAGAAGCCATGGCTCACACTGTTAGTCCAAGCACTTGGGAAGCAGAGGCAAGAGAATCTCTGTGAGTTCAAAGCCAGCCTGATCTTCAAAGCGACACAGAAAACTGTCTGGAAGAAAAAAAAAAAAAAAAAAAGACAGGAGGAGGTAGATCCCTCTGATATCTCCAGCTGTTTTTATTATATTTGAAAATATCCCCACACCTAGAAAAAGAAAAGAAAAAAAGCCAAGGTTATTCTTATTCTGTCTCAGAAGCATAAATCAGAATTAAATTCACCTAAAACTTGTAAGCAAAAGAATTATAAAAATGAAGGAAAGGAAAAAGCAAGACGTGCCAGCATTTCTGGGTTCCGCTAATTTCAAGGTGATTGCCTCCCGGTTCTGAGAAAAGTGTCCTTTAGCTACAAGCTGCAAATAAAAGACACCCTCCACCCCCAGTGGGTATACTATCAATATTTTCTCTTCTCTTGTTCTGCCCTTGCGCCCACATTTTAAGATACAACACTATGTATTTAAGTATTTACGATCCTCCAATTCAACCAAGTGCCGTGCTGAGGACGGGAAGAGGACAGGCCGAAGAGAGCCAGAGGAGGGAGGCCAGGATGAGAGCATTCTGGGGATAAATCTAACAGGAAACCGCTTAGCGAGGCACAGAGCCAACTGCCATATGCCCTGACAAAGATCCCAGTGCTGTGCAGCCCAGGGAGCGGTTCTGTCATTAGCCTCTCACCCGGCACAAGTGGAAACTCATTTAGCCCCATGCTGGACTTTCATTAGGGCCAGTCTCGCATCAGATGCTCCCGTGTCTGGGCTCCTGAGCCTTGTGGCCCTTTGCTGGGGAGGTGGCCAGACTCTTAAGTGCAGCAGGGGGCCCAGATGGGAGTTCCTGGATGACAGATGCCAGAGGGGCCTCATGCCATGCCATCCTTTCTGCTGGCATTCTGTGGCCCGAAACCTTCGGGGGCAAGGGGAAACAAAAAAAATCCTGAAGGTTTCAAATGCATTTTAAACCTGATTAACGCTGAAAATAAAATGGATTTGTTTGGGGCAGAGTGTAGGAAGCAGAAAGTAGGAAAAAAAATTAGTCGAGGGATCAGCAAAGAGCTGACCTAATGGTTGTGGCTTCCTTTTAACATCCAGAATGTAATGAAAAGTCAGTGAAGCAATGGCTTTCAATACATCCAGATAACAGAGACGTGAAATTTTGGAACGCATTTGTTTTTCTCTATTATAAGAAAGACAAACGGGAACAGACTGAGAAATGGAACATTCATACCTGTAGAACGAGGGCGGAAGAAAGGTGGGTTTCTCAGTGAGAAACCCAAAGCAACACTTTACAGACTGCTCTTTCACAGAAGGGAAGTTTAATAAATCACTTGTGTTTCTTTATTTCAAATATGTGATAACTGTATCAAGGAATCCAGACGGAGTGTGAGGATGGAGCTGACGTTTAGTTTCTTTGTATTAAAATTCTGTTCAAGAGAGAAAGTTATGTTGAATGTTGGAATCACTGATTATTCTAAAATTTACTATGCTTAGTTCTTTGGGAGGTTTTTGGAAATATAACAATGTGCCTTTCTGCTAACATTTTAAAATCTAAGAATTCAAACAGACAGCGTATAAGCTAGAAGCAACAAACCCATTTTTATGTCTTTCATTTAGACTCCTGATAAGTTTATTTTCTCAGTAGTTACAAACCCATAATATGTATAATTTTTAACACCAATATATGAAAATGTGTCAAATAATAGTCATGAAGTGACTTTTACTCATTTGCTTTTCTAACGTGTAACTTTGAAGTGTGTATTTTAAGTTAATTCAAACCAGCAGACTGAAAGGCAAAGACTGTATCAAAAAGAGAGCTCAGAGATTTTTCCTATTTCACAGCATTTTCAATTGAAAAAAAAATTCTAAATTGGATGTTTAGAAGAGATAGTTATAGCGTAATTTGATTACATGACAGAAGTAACAGAGACAATGCTCTACAGAGTTTCAGGAAAAGATGTCAGTGGTGAAGGAATTTCTGTCAGCCTCTCGTCTTTCTGACACAGTGGCTTCCTGGTGCTGCAGCCCTCTTCCCATCCATCCCTTCACATCTTCTTTAGGCTGAAGTTCAAAGATATCTTCAGGTCAATGGACCATAGGGTTCTTTCCTAGCACAAAGAATCCCTTTAGAGTGCCCTTCTCTCCAGGCATCCCTATTCCTGTTTGCCAATGACACGTAGCTTATTGTCCACTTAATCATTCTGGTTTATGTCAATTTATAGCTGTTAGGGAGCGTTGCTGGAGATAGCCCCTTTTACAGATTTTAATTTCTAAAACAGAGACATATTGACACTTTTACACGGTTATTTTATCTAAAAAGTTAAATATCCGGGGAGAAAATTCCCTAAGCACTGAAATATTTCAGAGTGGCTTTTTAAGGAGAAAGCGCCGTACCAGATATAGCATGACTCCAAAACCTGATCAGAGAAAAAACTCAGAAGCTGAAATCACGGAAACTTTACAGATCCCCTCCCCCCCAAATAAAGCTTATAAATCATTGATAATTTAAAATTCACTTACTCTCTTGTTTAGCTTAAGAAATAGAATCAATACAAATATGAATATGTGTTCACTTACATGCACATGTGTAAAGACAATCACCATACCCATGTGTGTGGTTTTTTTTTTCCTGAATAGTTTTTTTGTTTGTTTGTTTGTTTTGTTTTTACCCACATTTGACATCTCTTGCCTGAGATCACAGCCTAGCTTCAATCCAGGCAAACTGGGCCAAACCTCTTTGATGTACTCCAGGTATTAGCAATCAGAGCTCCATGCAAGCCAAGGCAGGTGGGCTGTGTTGAAGCGCCACCTACCGAAACCTCAGGTTCCCCAGTTCAGCCTTCTGAAAGCCTGGCATTTTACTACACTAACTGGTTCAGGTGGGAAAAAAAAAATCCGGAACAGATGAAATCCTATTTTTGGCAAGCAGAACTCTAAGAAGTGTGTCAGCTTCCAACTTGACTGATTACAGCGGCTTCTCTGTGCCGATGCTTTTGTGATCTCTCTGTGGTGAAGAGGAACGTAAACCAGAGGCTAGCAGCTCGCCTGTTAGTAAACTGGGTCATTTGTGAGCACAGGAACAGAAGGTAGAGGAAAGAGGAGAGGGGGGTTGCAAAGTGGTTAGTGTATTTGCAAGATCTTATTCTGAATCAAAGTGGTCTAGCCCTCGGCTCATCATACAGTCTTACTCATTCACATACTCACAGCTACTAATGGATTCCATCCCTGCTAACGAAGGTGTCAACGTTCACGCACACACACTTCTAGGCACAGGTTCCTTTAGCTCCTTCAAGCTGCTGTTTATCCTCCTGTTTAAAGAAACTAAAAGAACACAGTGTGCAGGCAAGTAGGGCAGGGTATCCCATCTCCCTTTGAAGTGGGAACCGGGAATGTTGTCCACCCATGTTGCAAATGGAAGAGCATGGTTGTGATTGGCTGTGCTGTCTCCCACAACTCGTTGTGATATTGATTTAGATACTTTCAGAAGATTTTAATGTAGAATTTCTTGTGTCATATTGAGGAAATAAACTTATTTTCTTTTAAATATTTCCTTAAACATAGAATGGAGCTTCCTCCCCCACAAGGAGGCTTACTCTTGGTGGGGAAAACCATTTAGTATGACATAAAGGCATCTGAGTTTCTGTTTGCATAATTTAGGAGCATGGATATTTTGATTTTCTTCCTACTCGTTTTTTAAAGTTATGGAAGTAGCAAATCCATTTCTCATGGAAGCATAGACTATCTATTTAAATAACATACCACAGGCTAATCTGGCAGTGCCAATGTAATTTTCTGAACCAAGATAATTTATTTAATATGTTTTTTAAATAAGCAAAGTTTTAGGTCTCTTTAGTAAATATATATTTGCATGATGTATGTAGGAGCTGTGTAGAAGTCTATATAAGCAGGGAAGTCATTTATCCACTTAACTGCTAAGGTAACACATTTACATGGGCTCCCTTGGAGACCGTGATGTTTTATTATGCTGACTTTTAGACTCATAAACTCCTGAAGGTAATACCTCTTGTATTACCTTCTCTTTTTCAAAATGGCCATGACTCCTTCATTACCAGGGGTGTTTAATTATCAAAGTCAAAAGTAAATCATTTTAAAGGATCAGTTTAAAGGCACAGAAGAGTAAGGCAGGTATTAGGAAAGTGGTGGAATCCCATTCCTCACCCACCCTTTGCACGATGCATTGTGTTTCCAGTGGAACATCAATTTGTAATTTTTAAAGATTAAAGATATTCCTTCCATCATAACATTTCAGGTTTTGCTCTCATTTACTTTTCAGCCATTATCATTAATCAAAATTGAAAGTTGCACCCTGAGGAATCACAACCTTAGCAAAGACCGGGGCTTTATTTTACAGCCTCCATTAACTCATTTTTTGACTTAAAAGGAAAAGAGAATGAATCCCATGCAATGAAAAACTTTCTCTTATTTCCAGGCAGTATATGTATTTTCAGTCTGCCCTTGCACAACCCAAATGTACCCTTGTTTCAGGTAATAGAAACTAACACCAAAGAAAGAAAAGCAAAGGTACAGAAACTCAGAGGGATCCTGAGCACACTGATGAGATTGGTGGGGTTCATCTCGAGCATTTCTCCAACACCCTATCAACAAGTCATGCGACTCAACCGCTAGGCAGCTTCCTCTCCATCAAGGAAGATGACCTTGTATACTCCGGGGTCACTGTACTCTGAAAGAGAGTGCCTGAAAGCTATCAATGATCCAAGGTAACTGGTACACAGAGGCCACACACCATACACAAGAAGCCTTGAAATGACACAAGCGCCAAGCCATCAACAAAGCAAAGAAGCCGGATGCATCAGGGAGATTCCTGAATCATTCATCCATGATGCATTGGGGTAATTCCTGAATTACTCATCCATGATGCATTGGGGCGATTCTTGAATCATTCATCTATTCTTTGCAATAGTCAATGCCTGCTTTTCCAATCTGAAAATCGGCTTTTTGGTCATCAGCAAAAGATGAATATGTAGTGGGAACTGCTATGGAAGTTTGACTTAGTGGACTATGGATTTCATTTAAAAAAATCTCTGGAGGAAGCATTGTGGATGTTCTCAGAGTAAAGGGAAAGTAGCATGTTTGTTGGTGGATATTTTCCTAAACTATAACTAACGATTCTCTTGTGTCCAGAGCTGACTGTAGGAGGACTGTGAAAAGTTCAGTAAAGCACATGAAGGAAGATGAAGCCCAAGGGTTAAATATTTTAAGAAGGACTGAGGGCTATGGAGATGGCTTGTTGGCCGGTCTAGCCAAAATGTTCAGATCCCAGTTCAATGACAGGCTTTTTCTCAAGGGAATAAGGCAAAGTGGTACATCCTTGTCACCTCTAAGCATAGAATGAGTAATAACACATATAAATATGCATATAACACAAACACACACACACACACACACACACACACACACACACACACACACACAGAGAGAGAGAGAGAGAGAGAGAGAGAGAGAGAGAGAGAGAGAGAGAGAGAGAGAGAGAGTAAGTGAGGTTTCTTGATCCCGGACGGCCAGAGTCCCAGACCCACAGACCTGCTGCACCAGACCCCTTAGCTGCCCACAGCTACTCAGGCCCCCCAGAAATGACTCAGAAGCTTATATTAACTTCATGCTGTTTGGCCTATGGCTCAGGCACATTGCTAGCTAGCTCTTATATCCTAAATCAACCCATTTCTATTAATCTGTCTGCCACGAGGCCTGAGGCTCACCTGTGTTCCTTACATGTTTCTTTGTGGGCAGCTTGCTCCATCTGCCAACTCTGCCCTGCTTCTCCTACCTATGCTCTGATTTCTCCTCCTACTTTTTCTATGGTGCCTGTCATGGGCCAAAACAGCTCCTTTAATCAAAGATTGGTAGTCACAGCATACAAAAAGACATTCCCACATCAAGAGAGAGAGAAGAGAGAGAGAGAGAGAGAGAGAGAGAGAGAGAGAGAGAGAGAGAGAGAGAGAGAGAGAGAGAGAATTCATTGTAAGGTGATACAGATTAAATCTAATTCTGCAACTATGCATGCATTTCAAATAGCACAAATAATGCCTTTCAGGCATTGCTATAAAAATTTACTGTCAGGGGCCTGAGAGATGACTTAGTGGGAAAGATAATGTGCCATGAAAGTTTGTGAACCTGAATTTGGATCTGCAGAATGTGGAGACAGGCAAGAACTGACTTCTAAATGTTATTTGTAGACTTCCATATGCTATCTGTAGCACACAAATGTCAATTTCCCCCCCCCCCCCCTCTCTCCCTTCCTCCCTCCTCATCTCTCTTCTAAACACAAATACACAAATAAATTTTATTTAAAAATAACTCACTACTACTGATGGTCTATCAATATAGACTAATAGTAGACACTTCTAATCAAAACACCCCTCTCTCCACAGACCTCCTTCCTGTATATGTCAGGGTATTTCCTATATATTTGTGTATTGTTTTATACATTTATAGCTCTATAAATATGAAGCACTTATGGACGAGGAAAACAAAGCCAAAGAATTAAGTGTGACTAACAATAAATAGCATAGTTCATCCATTAAGTCCTGGTATTTCTGATTAAACATTTCACATTTCATAAAAAAACTATATTTCCTGGTCTTTAAACATGGAACACAAAGTACAACATTCTACCCTCTATTGGTTGAAGACTTTTATATGAATTATTTGATTCTAATGTTTTCTTTAAAACATAATTTTTTAAAATAATATAACCATAAGTAATTCTTATCAAAGCACTCATATTTTTATTCATATTTTTCCATGTTTTTGGCTTAGAAATATTAGCACTTTCCTGAGATTCCTGGATTTTGATTGAATAACAAAATACAACTGAAAGGAACAGGAAACTTTTATGTTTATAAATTAATTTCTGCAATTGCTAGTATGCCAAGTCTATTATGCAAAATATAATTGATATAAGTATATACAAAAAATCATAATTAGCTCAAACAAAAACCAACTTGACATTTATGTCCAGTTAATCATACTATTTTTCTCACTTTCAAATATGCAACATATAAATATTTGTCCAAAATTTTCAACTTTTGTCTTAACTATGGTTGTTTAACCTGTCAAGCACCACACTGGCCTAATTGTCAAACTTAAGACATGATTGGTGTATAAAAGTTTCTGTTTAGAGGCTTCTACTCGTTCTTTTTTCTTCACATACCAGATTTTGAGTTCAAAATCCCTGTTTGAGGCTCATAAATACAAATTTCAAGCATTAAGGTATTTCTTCTAATTGGGTTAAGTTGTTTATAATGGGCCATAAAGTATATAAGCTATGCCAAAGTTGTTTATACGAAAGGGAATACGGCCAGTTTAGCAGAATTTCACTCAAGTTCTTGCAGTAATCCTACAAAAACCTTAACATTATCATTGGTAATTGGCTAGGTTTGTAAATTAATTTTCTAAATTAAGGAGATCAAAGATGATACTAGTGATTATGTTGTTGAATAAAGAAAATATGTTCTTATAATAATCTTAGCAGATGTGCAGTACAAAACTTTGGTACCTACCCAAGTTATCTGATAGGTAAATATTTTACTTACGGGTGGTGGAGCTGGAGCTGACCTTACGAGACATTAAGTTTATCTACCATCTGATACTTGAGCTGGTACAACTCAGGGTCATCCAGAATAACCAGGATCCCTCCCTGATCAGGAGGAGCTGTGCTACCTTGCTGTGTTTAAATATGCACATGTGAATAAATAATTATTCTCTTTTTAGAGATACATTCAAGTGTTATTTATCTACATCAAATATCACACTCAATCTTCAGTTAGATAATTTCTATGTGTACATAGACTTCGAATCCATTCTTAGGCTATATAAGAATGGTTCACAGGTCAAATGAAGGAGTGTGTTACAAAACCATACCCTTTATTCTTCTAACCCAATCAGTAGTGCAAAGATTAGAATTTTATTTCTTATGGGATAATGTAGTACGAGGTTTCTGGCCCAGACTTTCGGGCCTAACCTCAAGGTCTAGACCCACAGACTCGCAGTCCCACAGTCCCGCAGTCCCACAGAGACACACAGACGCTTTCATTAGTTTTTGGCTGATCAGCCTCAGGCCCAGGCATATCACATGCTAGCTCTCTACCCTTCATCTAACCCATGTCTCTTGTTCAGCCATGAGGCTTGGTACCTTTTCTTAAGGCATCATAGTTGTCCTTGGCTTCTTCCGGGCCTCTCTCTGGAATTTCCTCTGGTGTTCTTCTCTCAGAGAGTTTTCTTAGTCTGGTAGTCCCGCCTACACTTCCTGCCTGCCTTTGGCCAATCAGCTCTTTTTATTAAACCAGTGGTTGGGACAATTATTTAAAATGAAACAACACAACCTCCCACAGGATAATTTAAATTTTTTCTTTTCTTTTCCTTTCTTTCTTTTTTTCTTTTTTTGCAGGCCCTAGCGCTGTAAAGACATGGCAGGAGATACATCCGTGCATCAGATCCATGATGGTGTGGGCTCAGATTCTACACCAAGTCTAGGACTCACTGGAACCTGGTCTGTTCTATCTTCCCCACAGACATAAATGCAGCTATGTCTAGAACCACATCCTTAGACCCTCTCAGGTGTTCCCCATTCTGTTCTTGTATTGGAACAGCTTGCTCGCTGATCTTTCACATTCAGATTAAAATGAAATAGAAAAGATCTGTGGAGATTTTTGTCATTCAACAGACAAAATGGAAGCCTGGAACTCCTTTGCCTAAAGCACAAATATTCTATATCTTCAGAGAATTCATTGAAAAACAATGAGGAAAGGTTCCCCAGAAATTTATCCTTAACTCCATTTAAGACTGGGCTGTATCACAGGCATTGGCTTCCTCAGACTCAATGTTAACTTTAACCTAAAAGAGTCCTCGGCCACCACTCAGGTATAGAATCTTCTTTGTGAAAATCATTCTGTGGTGCCCCGCCCCCATCAAAGTGGACAGTTTCTTTTCCTTGTTGCTTCTGACATAAGAAGTTACCATTTTTCAGGACTAAGTGCATTATTCAGAGTTAATTAGTAGCAAACTATCCTCAATAGCTCCTCTGCTGATGGCTCATTGTGATCAAAGGCCATGAGCTGGCCATCTTTCTTGGGGTTGTAGCTTCTGCCGACATGAGTACTTACCCTGACTCTCTGCAATCTCTGTGTGGGAAATGCATGTTCTTCTTGAGAGACCCAGCCCCTGTGCTGTAAGTTATTTCATTGCCTGATGACAAATTTACCATATTGACTCTTATTTCCACATTCCAAATTGCTCACTGTAATTATGCCAGCAGTGCTGGAATTTCAACAGTACTTTACTATGACACTTAGCATATACCAGACACCATTCTAATCTAGAATTCCTAACATTATCTGGTGTGGTTACTAAATTTTAAATACTGACTTAATTATCTTGAAGTATTTCATACACAACCTGAAGGGCATTTAATAAATTAGCTCAAAAATAAAATTAGGTTGCACTTTTTTTATTATTATTATAATGCCTCCATTCTTCCAACATGTAGGAAAAATGAAGAATCACGTCACAAAATGGGATTAATAGGTGAGTTTAACTTCTGCTTATTACTTATTAAACATCTGTTAAAACATGGATTTTGTAACACTTACTAAAGTGCTAAAAATAAATAAATAAATGTGAAAGCCTTTCTAGTAATGAGAAGTGCCTCCCTGATGCACTGCCACCCAGATTACAGAATAACCTTCCACCACATGGCTCCTGAGGATTGCCTCATGCCATCAGGCTTGCTGGTCCATGTCTTTACTGGGTGAGCAAGTCATCTAGCAGCCCTGGATAATTATTTTAATAGATATATTTGGCCTAATGTGAAACATAGAGTGGTGATGTTCTTACTGTTTGGTATGCAGTGAAGGTCTAAATGCTTTAGTCCATGAAGACACATTGTATCTTTAACAAAGAGGACACATTCTTAGGTTTCTCATAGCCTATTTCTTTAATGGATATCCACACTGTTCCCAATCTGTACTAAGGATCATTAAGAGCATCATACTAAAATGGGGGCTAAAGGGTATGAGTAACTTCATGTTACAGTTGAGGAGGCTAAGGCATTAGAAATGAAATGATATCTACACTTTTTCAAATAAATGATAGAGTAGAAATTCTAATCCTGACATTCACTCCTGTCCAGAGAATTTAAAACTCAATGCCATTGAATGACCCAGTACTGACTTGGCTGTAATTGTGCAGTGGGAGGGATGTGTGTCCTTAAACTGTAGATTAATTAGTGGCCAATCATTTTGAGGAAATACTGAGCTGTACAGTGTTGTAATGAGGTTTCTTGGTCTTGGGCGGCCAGAGGCCCAGACCCACAGACCTTCAGCCCCAGACCGCTGCCCGCTGTTGCTCAGGCCCAAAAATGACTCAGACACTTATATTAAGCTCATGCTGCTTGGCCTATGGCTCAGGCACATTGTTAGCTTGCTCTTACATCTTAAATCAACTCATTTTTATTAATCTTTCTTGCCATGTGGCCCGTGGCTCACCTGTGTTCTTTACATGTTTTTTCTTGGGCGGCTAGCTCAGTCTGTCTCTGACTTCGCCCTTCTTTTCCTACCTATTCTGATTTCTCCTCCTACTTTTTCTATGGTGCCTGTCATGGGCCAAAACAGCTCCTTTATTTAAAGCTTGATATTCACAGCATGCAAAAAGGCATTCCCACACCAGTACAGCAATTTGTTTTCCAACAAAACACCCCATTTCAGTAGTTAGAGCATACAGTTTAAAATGCTGATCTGAAAGGTTTGAGATGTAGCTCATGGCAGGGCACTTGACTAGCATGAGAAAGACTTTGGAATGGATACAGTGCATGGGAAAATGTGGTCTCTATGTAAATAATATTACTAGAGGTCAGTAAGGTTGGCAGGGGGTTAGATAACAAGACAAAACATACCTAGGTTGGAGGGAAAGGAAGATCCCTCTTCCTTTGGTAACACACTAGAGAGACTCCATTTTACAGCAATCTATGTTATGCTTTATGCACATCTGGAAGAGAGGAACTTGAGTCTCAAGCATAAAGTGATGCTGAGAAAAGAACAACTGTACAAGATATGTCACTGGACGCTGCATATTTGTATTAAAATACCACATTGCATTCCATTAACCCATATAATTAGTAAAAGTTCCTCAAGAACTTTAAGATAATTTTTTTAAAAATTTCAAAATTTACTGAGTGCTTCTATTTGGCATAGCTTCAAGGCAAGTTAGTCAACATTTCTATTCATCTTTATCAACTTTCCCCCTAGTCTTCCTTGCCCAGTACTGCCGGTACCCAAAGGCACTCAGGCATGAAAATTAGAGAGCTACCTTTATGTGGACATCATTTCTTGTCACTATCTAAAGCTGCAGTTGATCCTCCAGTATTGTGCATCCAACACCCTCATGAATCCGACCATCCTTCACGAACCTTCACTCTTCCCTCTATCCCTATGGCTGTGACCTTACACAATAGCATCCCTACTGTTCCAAAGCTTCCTGCCAGGGGGCTGCATAGTCCTCCAATGGCCTGTGGGTTTCAGAGCTTTCTCTTTCAGATCCGGTCCACCTTTCATGAGGGAAAGTGTTATCATCACACAGAGAGCCAGACACATTCATTTTTCAGCAGGCTCGGTTTAATATTCTGTTTCTTCATACAGTGCCTATTTTTAAATGGCCAAGGCAAAATCCATTGGAGATAACAACATTATTATGACCATAGTTTAATTCAATTAACTTAAAAAGAATGAATAAGAGGAACTTGGTGGTTTTATCTGACTCCACACTCAGTTCACTAAAGGTCTTTATCTGAAACAGAGGAATGACAAAATCTGGATAGACAGATATCTCATGAGTTGAGAGTGTACACTGCTGTTGCAAAGGACCTGAGTTTGGTTCTGAGCATCCACATCAGGAAGCATACAGCAACTTGTAACTTCAGCTCCAGGGGAGTCACAACAACTCCTGCCTTCTGCTAGTACCTGCACTCATGTCCCTCCCGCCACCACACACAGAGCCCTAATTCAAAATAAATCTATTTAGTCTATTTCGAAGGAATCCTCATGCTTATTTAAGCAACAATGATATCCCTTAAAAATGGCTTCCTAACAGTTAACAAACCATACACATCCATACTTCAATTATTTAGCATTTCTCAAAGATTGTTCCTACTTCAATCCAAATATCAACAAGATTTTTAGATTAAGCCTCCAACTGTCCACATTCAGGACTTTATCAGGTACTAGCTAAATGTAAAATATCCGAAGATACAGTCTTTTTGTCATAACTTTTACTCAATCTGTGATTATGAGGATATTTATATTTCATGAGATTTCAGGGAGATTGACATCTCTCTTGTGTAGGGAAGGTGCTGGATATTGAACCTTGGGTTTATTCATGCTAAGCAATTGTGTAATGGAGCTCTAGTCCACCCTACATCATGGTTTCACTTTTTTAATGTTAAGCTTTTGAGATGGGTCTAAGTTGCTCAGAAAAGTCTTGAGCTTGTCTTCTTCCTGTCTCACCTTCCAAGTGGCTGGGATTATAGAGTTGGACCATCAGGCCTAGTTACAGAAAGAATACTGTGTGCTTCTATGTTAGGCTAAGTGACACATATCAGTGTGAAACATACTTTTACTGAGTCATACATTTTTTTTCTGCAAAAATTTTCTGTGAGCAAATGCAAATGTAAGTTTTGGAAAAGGCTGTCATATGGGATTCATTACTTTTTAAATAAATAATATAGTATACACAAATAGCTATAAGGTTAGAAAGAATGTAGTGCAGTACATGGCAAATGAACATATGAATTCTCAAAGCCGTTGGGTGGGAAGTGGGGTACTGATCAAAAACATTATACTGGAGCTGATGGCCCTAGAATGGGGCTTTGGAAACAGCGTGATGGCCTTGCAGTGACCTGGAATTTCTTTGTTTTCTGTTTCTTCTTATTGCTGATTTTATTGTTTGTTTGTGTGTGTGTGTGTGTGTGTTTTTGTTTTTTTTGGTTTTTTTTTTGTTTTGTTTTTTTGTTTTGTTTTGTTTCTTTGGTTTGATTTGGTTTGGGTTTTGGTTTGAGACAGCAGCGGCTCACTCTGAACCCTAAGCTAACTACACAGTCCAAGCTGGCCATTCTCCCACTCAGCCTTGAGTGTTGGATTATCTGCATGTGTCATCATCCCTGGCAGGAATTTTTTTATGGCCTGATCATGCTATTTTTCAACAATGTATGTTGATGTGTCTAATTTTAATGTAGACTGATTCTGAGATCAAACTACTTGCCCATTATATAGCTCACTAAGTAGTCCTCCAGTTTAATGCACCAAAGAGTTTAATATATTCTGAGTAAGAGTTTATTGAGTGATTAGGAATTTCAGAAATATAAATAAACAGGTCCTCGGTATTTAAAGGCTTTGTAAATTAATAAAATACTAATAATGGTAACAGATGCATATTCTGAAGACAAAGGTGTTGACTTGAGCATACTTTAAAAATATTAATTCACATGTGCCCTTGAAATGATTTGGTTCTAATCTTCTATTTACAAAGAGGACACTGGAGTGCAAGGTTAAGTTGCATAGACAGTTTAATACACAGAGAATATGGTTGAAATTGCAGAGGAATTTTGTGTTTTAGACAGGACATCTAACTACTAAAATCTGTGGTTTTAACCCCCCTACTCATTGTGATTGGTTTCTTTGTTGAACTCATTTCATTGGTCAGAATTACTATGATATTGAAAGTATTTATTCTTCGTCTCATCTAATATTAGCCATTTCATCTCCACTAGTCAGTAAATTTCAAAATCAGGGTCAATTTCCAGATATTGCATTATCTATGTAAATTAAGAGCAAATAGATTTCTACACTAATAAAATTATGAAAGATACTTAGGATTTCTTGATGGTGTGTAAATACTACCTTCTCTTTCATCATTTATGAAGCCCTTCCAAGGTGACTTTCTGGAGCATCCAAAATAATGCAGTTAGGTAGCTGAGACATTCCATAATTAATCCCCTCAAATGCAGGTAATAAATGGACATGATATTACTCACCGTGAGTTGCAGGTATATTCAAGTTTTCAACATTAAGGGGCAGCATCATCTACAAGGTTCACATTTGAGAACCACGGAATCAAGCTGAACTTTGCCAAAATATCTAGTTATATTTTAAGTAAATTTGGGCTTTTGTGCTGGGATGCATTCATAGTCATCACAGGGTGCATGTGGGCTGTGGGTCACATACTGAAATGTTTTATCCAGAGCCAGAGGGCTGAGTGCAATATTTTGGCTTCCAAGTGGGTCAGATGCACATTTTATGACATTCTGCAAGCCTTTGAAAGGGCTAAAGTAGATATACTGCAAGATATGAATTAACCCATGTATTCAAAACATCAAAACCCAGCAGAGATAAACCATCTAATAAGGATGGGAACAGCAGGGGAAACAAATGCCACTTTGTGTCTTCAGGGGGCTCCCCAGGCAATGATAAAGAAAATCATGGACCTTTAGGGATTGCAGATCTAAAGCTGATTTATTAAACAGTCATAAGATTTTTTTTTTTTTGCAAGAAATACTAGCTGTAAATGCATAAAAAACCTGCAGGACTTCTTTGGAAATGTTTCTGTATTGATTTCATTGTTGCTTAAGTCAAATATGGATGTTTTCTTTTTATGCAAAATGCTGATGTGTAGCGATTTGTGGCTGGGTTCATGCCTTCTGGAATTCTCTGTAGGGCATGTGAGTAACCATATTGAAACAGTTTGAAATGGGAAGAACCTCATTTTCCATGTCTTTTCACTTACTCAGCAACAAAAATCCTAAAGAACAATGACAAACCTTCTCTTCACTTATCTCATCTAGTGGGAGGAAATAATATTAGACCAAATCATTTAGTACTTTTAAGTACCTTGACACATTGTGAATTTGCCCATGTGGTTCCTATGCTAATTCCTCTCTTTTTCAATTCTCTCTAAAAGTCGCTGCTGTCTGGAGATTATTTTTATTTACTAAGAGATGTTGTCTTGTTGGATAAACAATTACCAAGTACTGGTCCTAGCACATTTCAAGTAGCATCCATTTGAAATGCTACCACTCAGCAGAAATTGAAGTCAAACAGCAGGTCATTCTTTACCTCTGAGTGAAATTTACAATGGACATGGAGGTTGTTGATTCTTTTCCAAGAAAGGTTTTCATGTTCTTCTTTTAGCTGTGCCTTCACTATGTCTAGGACCCTGTCAATGTTTTAGCAATGTTCTAGAACTGGAGGGAGTTGAGTGACCTGAACCCAAGGCCATTTGGTATTATTAGTTGGTTACAGGAGTCCGTTTGTTTTGTCTTCTTGAGGGAAGAAAAAAAAAAAAAACAGTTAAGAGACACAGGCAATTTCAGTAGAAGTTTGTTTAGTAAAGCAACACAAAGACTAGAAAAAGGGATTGGTGTGGTCTGCCCCAAACAGGAAGAGGAGCAGCACAGTGGATTCTGTATCGTTGAATTTAAAATTTAATGATGAAGATTTATGAGGTGGGTGGAACATTCTTGATGACTCTTTTCTTCTCCCAAATCATGGTACACTGGAGTGTCAAAATATCTCTTGGATAACTTTACACATATATACATTTATCTCATTCCTCTATGGTATCCCCCTTCTTTTTCTTCTAAACCCCTTATTCCCACCTACTCAATGATTGACTTCATGATTAGAGTAAATTACACATAGCCAGAGCCATTAACAGTCATTAACTCCTTAGAAAAGGATGGATGCTCACATACACTTCCTGTATCCATGGTAGAATACTAAAGGGTCTGGCCTTATGCAGGTATCAGTAACTGCTATGTGTTAGATTGTGCAACTGCATTGCTCTATCTGGGCAGTGTCAAGCAGCTCCTCCCAACCTCCATTACTTACTTCCCTTTCACCCTCTTTTCCCTAATGTTCGTTCTCAGGGCTGGAGAGGCCACTCCTTCTCAGCCCTTTAGCCAGATGTGAGTCTCTGCATTAGCATTCACCTCTACAACAAGGAGGCACAGTAAGTCTATGGCTTTCACCTTGAGCATTTAAAAGGTAATTCTTTCATTTAGGGAAGCAGTAGTACTATGTTCCCTACCACACCCTCCCCACCTGCAGGTTTTTGACTAGGTTTGTAGTGAAGACCTGGTAACTATGTAGAAGTGGTTAGTCGGGATTACTAAAAAGACAAGCACAGAAGTTACCACAGAAACTGAAAGCAGCCACCACCCTAAGAATGTAGGCTAAAAACAGGAGAGATGGGAATCCTTCAAAACTTTCAGCCTAGAATGAAAGCTCTGTGGCAGAGGGGACATCTTTGGAAGCTGCAAACTGGATCCACCTGGAAGACACTGCTGGGTTGTCATAAAGAAAGTTGCTAAGGTAAAGGTTGTTGCTAGGGTAATGATCTCAGAAACGACACATGGGAATAACAAATCAACCTAAACCTGAGGAAGTTTCTTCTCTCTCTGCTAGCCTGGTCATCACACTCCAGTATCTGCTGATATAGAATCTGACAGGAAACCAGTTGATTATGTAGAGGTATGACTTTCCAAACTCCATCTCACCAAGTAGCACGTAGGAAGTAGGCTTGAGGCTGAGGGACACTGTGGTCCATTCACCATGTTGTCTCAATCTAAGTTTCTAATTTGAGACTGAGACTTCCTATCTCTGAGTGATGAGATTCACAAATGAGCATACACATTGTTCTCAGGAGATAAATTCCTGAATTATCTCTTTTCTTTAAAAAGAATCTGAAGTATGGATATCAGAGTCCAAGTATACACAATGAGATACTCATGACTAAGGCAACACAGCCAAGTTAAAGCAAAAAAAGATTAAAAAAAAAACTGTATAAGCATAAAGCCCAAATAAGTTAAAATCAAGCTACTAAAACCATCTCAGCTAATGGAAATATGCTATATGACATTCAGTAAAAGTAATGACACATATAAGTTAACCCTCCCCCCCCCCCAAAAAAAAATGTCACAGCAACACTGTGCCTGGTCCAGAGTCATACTTTTGAGTTCACAAACTACTTTGAAATAGTGACTCCAGGCTTTTGAACTTCGACACTGAGGCAGTGATGCTCTTTGCTGTCAAGCCAGGTGATACATTCTCTGCAAGTCACAAGATGTTCTTCTATCTACACCAAATCATTTACAGTCCTCATGCTATATAGACTACATACAGTATAAGCATGCATGTCTGGGACTGCTGATTTAAAGAGGAGAAAATAGTTGAATATATGAATGAATAAGATTCTAACCAAGAAAAATGTACAAACAGTAAAACAGTATTGTGAATTTCTAAACATGAAACACATAATAATAACTCTTGTGAATGTTTACAATGTGCTGTGTATCGGTATGTTAGTTAACATTTATAGATAACCAGTCTAAACCATGATTAGATAAAAATTATTTGTTTAAAACTTATAATTGGCAATGTCAAAATATAATCTTAATTTTTATGATTCCTAAATTGTAGGTGTGCACATGTGTGTGTGTGTGAGTGAGAGAGACAGAGAGAGAGAGGGAGAGAGCGAGTGAGCAAGAATCCTGTGTATTCTGCCCATCACTTGACTTTCTTCCTTTGAGAGAGAATTTCTCACTGTACCTAGAACTCCCCATTTTAACTAGGCTGACTGGCCAGTTAACTCCTGGAACCCTCTCGTCTCCACTCTCTTATGCTAAGTTTACAGACACTTGCAGTCATAACCAGCTGATACTTGGGTTCTGGGGATTAAAACTAGATTTTTCATATGTACACAGCAAACTCTCTTACTCCTGAGCCACAGTCCTGCCCTTCAGGGAACTTTGAACTCAGCACATCCACACAAGTCAAAGAAAACAGAAAAGGAGTGCAAACAGAGATATTAAGGTTTTTTTTTTTTTTTTTCTTTTCCCCACAAGAATTGTACAATAAAGTTTTAGGAGAAAAAAGTAGGTGTTCCTTTGCTTAACTTAACATTTCTTCAAAATTTTCTATTGTTTTAGATAAAGCCATCAGAAGAAACTTACAAGGAACCAATAAAAATTATTGGGTTAGACTGGCCCTTTTCAGATGTAATCTTTGCTGGCAATAATACCAAACTTTCTGGGGAGAGACTTTCTCACTGTCCACTTTTGTGCATACAATGGCTAATCTTAAACTGAGCATGCTTGGCAATGAACCCGTTTCTCTGTGATGCAGTCTTTGATGTGTGAACGTATGTGTTTCTCAACCAAAACTCTTTGCTTTGTTCTGAAAGGCCATGCTTTGAAAACTCATCTGGTGTTTCTTCTTTACCTGCTGCAAGTATTAAATTTTTCTTCCCTCTTTTCAAACTCTTGGGTATGTTTCTCTGCTTCACACTTGCTCAGAGATGACCACAAGAATCCTAGGAATAAATTTGATTCTACGTGTTTCTGAAGTAATTCCTGTAGCTCTACCTCCTATGTATTTTATACAAAATATATATGTATATATGCATATAACACTCGTGTCAGTCTCTACCATGGCTTTCATCTTCTATATCTTTGTATCTATCATCCATTAATGTACCTACATATCATCTATCTATCTATCTATCTATCTATCTATCTATCTATCTATCTATCTATCTATCTATATCTTCTTGTGGTTTCATACACTATAGATTTATATGCATTTTGTGCCCACATAAATAAGTCATTTCTTTTTTAATTGGGTTGCAATCTAGTATGTACCTTTGATCTTTACCTCATAGACACAACATGTATTTTCTTAGTTTAAAGCTTATGTCTCTTCCAATTTTCAATTTTTATATTAGCTCCTTTAGGAAGTCTATACCCATACTCAGACTAGAGTTAATTTCCCGTAAAAAGTTCGACAGCATATGCTAATTCCACAGTTATATAGTTGATCCTCGTTTGACATTATGCTTAAGAAGGGCAAAGTTGCATGTAGCTTGCTTTCTAGTTTTCCCCACAGAGCCAGCAGCTTTTCAGCTATAACGACACTGCCATTACAGGCCACCAATAAACGTGTGTGTAATAAGTTGCTGATGGACTACTTGACTCGGAAGAGCTGTGTTGGGTCCTGTGTGCCAGCTGTCTCTACTGTTCTGCCAACTCCTTGTCCCAATTATGAAAGAACACAGGAGGAAGACAGGGAAGTAACTTACTACTCTTCCTTGTCCTCGCATGCCCCAACACTTGCTTTTTTCTTTTTTTTTAAGCTGCCAAGCTTTACTCATTTTGTATGAAGAAGAGTACAGATATTCTTGCAGCTGAAGCAGCCTGTGCTTTCTCTTTATTCATGAAGAGAATAGGACTAAGTATGTGGAGTTGCTGGCTTTGCTCCTAGACAGAAGCCTGAAGAACCAGAAAGTCCACGACATATTTCTTGTCTGCTGTCTGAGAGTTTTCACACTGACATCAATCAGTGGTCACTGAAGAACAGCAGATTGTGTGGGATGGGCTGGGAATAGGAAAGGAACAGTACCAATTCATCCAAAACATATTTCTCAATCCTATGACAGTTATTGAGCAAGAAGACAAGATGTAGTTAATTTGGGATTGTTTTTGTTTTTCTCTTGTGATCCGATGTCTTTGAGAGGTACGATGGTAGTCTGGAAAGGTATAGAAGGTATTTTTTTGTATTTTCTTCTTTAAAGTCACATGACATGGACAACATGTAACAAAAGTCACAAAGATAAGGTGAAACACCATTATTGTTGATCTTTAGACATTCCTTTTTAATCAGAAAAATTTGAAACAAAGTTCCAAAAGATTGTTAAACAATTAATTCAACATCAAAAGCTTCCATACTGTTCTCTTTTTTAAAGATTCTACCATTTTCTACCAGTACTTACTTAGGAGTCAGAAATAAGAGAATCTTGTGTTCAAGTCTATCCCGAACTATGCAGGAAAGCCTATCCTGAACTACCAGAGGAGTTCCAGGTCACTCTCAGTTTTGTAGTGAGATCCTGTTCCAAATTAACAAACAGACAAGATTTTAAAACATTTAAAGTTTAGAGAGTATTTTTAAATATTCCCAGATTGAAGTTTCAGGCATTATATTGAAAAAAATTAAATACAGAATATATTTATATAGATCATCTTATGGGAGATCACGGTCCTCTTCCATGGAACTTTTCACATGTTTTTGAGGACATGCAAACAGAGGGATTTCTGAAGGATTCTCACAGAGAATAAACTTGTAAATAACAGAATATATCAACATGAAAGGAAGGAGGAAGTGCAATGAGAAGAGATTTCTCACTTACTAATGATAAACTAGTTAACCCACTGTAGGTTCATACATGCTGAAGAAGACATGAGACTTCTGGTTTACAGACAATAGATTTTGTGTGTGTGTGCATGGCAAACAGCATAAGCCTCATCCTGGTGTTGAATACCATGGTCTGAGTACTTTCAAAAGGTCTTAGAAGAAAATTCCACATGATGATTTTGTGTCACAATTGAAAAAATTAGTGGTAAATTGTGGAAATAAGATGCTGAAGGGTCTTTAGACATGTATACCTTTTGTGCTGGAACTAAGAACAACATCTAACTTTCAGGCCTGGCTGTTCTGAACTACACATGAGAAGGCAGTGTGCTGAGCTCACAAAACCCAAAGGAAAGAATGAGAACCTTCCACTGAGGAATTAATGTTGCTTTCCCTTTTTTCTTTTATGTGTCTTTATTAAGGCCTAAAAATTGGGAAGAAATTTTCAGATAAAACCAGCTGCTTGTGTGATTGGCGTTAGCATCAATGACTTGTACTTCATGCATTTGTTTCTTCTGTCTGTCATAATTATGGCTCAGAGTAATACTAACTGATGTGGGATGTCTTTCTCTATGCTGTGAATTACCATTGGATAATAAAGGAACTGTGTTGGCTTATGGTAAAGCAGCTTCTAGGCAGGCAGGAAATTCAAGCATAGATAAAGGGGAAAGAGGGTTGAGTTAGACAGAGGCACTGAGAGCTGCGGTCCAAGAGAACAAGATGTAGTGGGACACAGGTAAAGCCACTAGCCATGTGGCAAGATGTAGATCAATAGAAATGAGTTAAGTTGTAAGAGCTAGCTGATAATGAGCTTAAACCAGAAAGTTTGTAATTAATATAGACCTCAGGCCAGATGGACCAGAAACTTCTGGCTACAACTTACTTTGTATATAAGATCTTACTAGTGTTTATTATTAATATGAATTCTGATAAGCTTCGCTAAACTTCATCACCAGAGAAGAGGCAGCAAAAAAATGAGATAAATCTTCAATCATGGAGTGATTCTTAGTCTGACTTTGAATATATTGCTTTTAATGCCAAAGAGTATCCATCTGGGTTTCAACAGTCTTACCTGGTATAGGGAAAACAAAACCTATTATTTTACAGCTGAGTCACACTGATAAGAAGAAATGATGCTATATATCATCAACATATAAACAAGAAAGAAAGAAAGACCACAGGAAATGCCCATGCTATTGAATGTGAGGACACACACTCAAGAAACATTCTTTTATTTGTCAGCATCTGATAGTGCAAAATCAAATGTGACCTGTTCCTTCATAGAGTAAAGATAGGTAAAGAAATGGTTCTTTGGTCAGGAAAAAAAAAAGAAAACAATGAAATGTTACCCCTGTGAGAGCAATGATTCCTTTGGAGATACTATACTTCTATCCTAAGCCCTAAGCCCTAGAATAGTTTATTAGCCAGACACAAATAGATAGCTTAGTCCTACCTAGGGGATCATGCTAATTAAACTGCTGTTTACCGAGCTATGTCCCAATTTTCTATGACTGTGTGAATGCATTTAGTTTCATTCACCATATCTGTGTTGAAGTCAGAGATGATAACAGATTCACACTATCAGAGTTGAGTCTCTGCGGCAGATCTCTGGCTTCCTTCATTTCTACCCAATGCTTACAGTCTACCTTCCCTGCAACATCCTTTTACAGCAATGTCATGGATACACCAGCTCAGATAGAGGTATATTGTATTTAAAATTTTTAGTATGATTCTTAGGAGTGGTATGATATTTTTTGTTCCATCCTTTTTTTTTTTAATCTTCAATATTAGAAATTTATAATGAGCTTAGTGTGGTGGATGAGTCTAGTGACTTTGACTTGTTTATATACCAAATATAAAAAATGGTGGCCAATATTATACCTACCTGCATATAAAAATCTATAACACCCATCTAGTTACTCAATTTACAGTCATCTGATTTTCTTCTTGCTAATTCAAGAATACCAGTTTTCCTACTTGACGATTCTCAGCTTGGTCAACTTGGATGTCTGTGTACTCTATGAATTACAGTTCTAGCAATAATCCTGCTAAACCCGGAGTGTTTAAACCCTCCCTCTGGATGGCTCTTGTCCTCTAACTGGTATAGATACCACTGTACTTCAGGAAATGTATGGTCACTCTAACCTTTCCTTCTATAGCAAGAATTGGTTAGATTGGATTCCACAGAATTCCCTTCACCTAAGAGTTTCCTCTTTGAGGTTTCTGATTCTTTGAGCCCACCATGTAAATTCACACTTGGACAGCTACATCTAGGTACAAGCCCCCCCCCCACTCTCTTCAAGATTCATAGCAACATTTCTATACCTCTGGTAATTACACTTTGTCTATAGGATTTCAAATATTATTAATTTTTATATTTTTAATGTACCTAAGATTGATTTTAAAATTGCTCTGTGGATTCTATCCTCACAAATCTCAGATTTACCAGCAACTTTTCTCTTGTTAAGTCATCCATTCTCTTTCTACCTTTGTTATATCTTTCTCTAGGTCAACTGGAACTTCCTCCTTGCCTTTTAATTATGATTATGTAATATCAACAACAGTACACTCCACACAACTCATTAACATTTCTTCTAACCTTCACTTCCCGATTTTTTCTACTACATAGCTAAATTTCAGAAAACAATAAATTCAGTTTGTGTTTACTTTTCTGCCCTATTCTCATATGTCTATCTACATCATACTACTGAAATTGTTATTATTAAGCATCACAATGACTTCTGGGTCACAAAATCTAAAATAATTTTTCACTGCTTTTTACAAGTTATTGAAGTTGTATCCAAATACTTGTGTATTAAAGTTCTCCTCCCCCAGTATTTAGCCATATCCTAAATTTTACTTTCTATTTTTCTGATGCCCACTTTGTGTTTTCAGGTTAATCTAATCTACATTAAACACAAATGTTGATTTTTAAGGCTTCTCTTATTCTGACTTAAACACTTCTTTGTAATTGTTGCATGTTTACAGATTATTTTCAGACCTATCCACTCAGCTCCGATCTCTTCTGACTTTCAGAACCTTATATTTAATTATTTATTTAACATTTTCTCCTAGGAACTCAAAGACATCTAAAACTAAAATTGTCCAGTTAGAACTTACATACATACTCTTCCTCCACCCCATGATGCCTTTAAAAATCTCATCTTGCTTTTCCTTATCAGAAACAGTAATTCTTGACAGTTTCCTTCTTAAATCTGCTAGCAAATCCTACTGACTTCCCTTGTAAAAGATCACTGTCTGTATTTGATTACACACCTTCAAGTCATTCTCAATGATGGTTATAGTAGGTGTTCCAGGGGACTATCTACTTGCACTCTGCCTCCTTTCCAAAGCATCCTGAAAGCTTCACTTTCTAAAGGTGCCATTTAAAAAGAATTACCCATACTTCTCTTTTATTCTCCAGCAGTGCTTACCAAAAGACAAAGTCAGCCATGCCATCCTCAGATACTTTTCTGTATTATTAGCTGACCTTTGCTGTCTGGGATACTCATCCTTCAGGAGTTTAAATTTATGTGTTCTTTGCTGCCATGGTGTTGGATATGCTCTGTCCATTCTCATGGTGTGATTTCCTATCATACTGCCACTTAGATAACTGTAGCTCATTCTCAAAACACCCAGATTAAATATTCTTTACTTTAGGGAACCTCCTTACATCCTTTGTTAGGTCGGTTTCATTTTCCCCTCCATTTCCTCTTCAGGATATGTACCTCCCTCTTCTCGTAATGCTCATTGCAGGAGCAACTGTTGATGCTTACCCAATTATTAGATGAGTGTCTTTCTTTTCTACCAAAATACAATCTATACAGAAATAAAGATGAGTCTGTTTTTTGTTGCCACGGATTATCACAATGAATGCCATGTGTGAGGCAGGCAATAAATAATTGATGGCCCAAGAAATAGAAACAGCAACAAAAAAACACAATGGTTAGAAAATTAAACACACAACACAAAAGGGGTAATGGAACAATGAAAGATATAAAAAAAGAAAGAGAGAAGAAAAGAAACTTAAAATATTTATTTGGTAAAAATAACAATAAAACCCATTTGCTGAGTGTTTGGTAAGTGCTAAGCACCATGCTAAAATCTTTGAAAGAATTATGAAAAGTGAACTCTTTTAATATTTGTCCTCTATGTGGGACACAGAGAAAGCTTGGGATCACAATGTATTCAGATGCTGCAATTCAAATCTGTGGGCTTGTGTTACTTTAGAACCTTCAAGCCTGGGATTATAATCATGAATTAAATATTTATGATGCTACAGAGTTCCTGGGAGCTTTGACAGACAGATCATGTATTCTCAAAAGATATGTAAAAATAAACAAACAAACAAACAAATATATAAATAAATATATAAATAAATAAATAAATAAATAAATAACTCAGAACCTTCAACTAGACCAAACACAAAAATCTGTTTAAAGTAAACAAGGTTAACTATTAGATGACCATTTTCCTAGCATAATAAAATGCTTGGGCATTCATTAATAATTACTTAATTTCTGAAGCAAGACAAATTGATACAAACATTAGTATCTAAATTAGAAAATAGGCAATTTATATTCTCAACCTGATCTTTACTTGAAGTACCCTATGTCCCATATTTTAAACATAATTCCCGAGGTAACAGTAGTAGGGGAAAACCACAGTTAAGAGGGATGTGGAAATAATCTGTTTCCTGCTTATGCCCAGGGAAGGCAGCAGAAACACCCTCTGCTCTAGGTGAGGTTCTAATGTGAGTGCTCTGCAAGGGTCAGACTGCACGGGCTTCCTATCTTTCTTACAACATAGGTCCAGAGTTATTCTTTTCTTTTCTAAAATGAGAGGTTGTCTCTAAGAGTTTAGCTCTCTATACAAAGCTAAAAGCTTGTACACGGGGAGGATCAGTCTTGTCTCAAAAAAGCCTTGCTTTCCCAGGCCCTCATGCTCTTTCATGTGATGAAGGATGTACATTGAACAAGAATATCACTGGCTACCAGCACTGTAAGAGCTTGAAGTAACTTAAGAAAAGTAGTCATTTCCTTAAACACAACTAATAACTAGCTAGTGTTTACTAAACTATGTGTCGTCATGTTTTTGCACATGTTAATTTTTGGCATAATTAGCCATTAAGATGGGGGCTATCATGTCAGTTTTCAGATGGTAAAGCTGAAACAAAAGCATGTTGTTTGATCTGACTAACAGTACTGTAAAAGAAAGAGGAGGCACAGGAGCAAACTTTTTCTCACAACAAGTAGCCTGTTGGAGCTCAGCTGGAGATAAGCTTTAGGAGAACATAAATTTGAATTTTCCTCAAAGTTTAAAGGAGAAGAGATAGCTTGTCTGTCAAATAAGGAGAAGAGGCTAGTCATAATCCAAGAAGATCCTATTTTCAAGAGCTAAATATTCTATGACATCTGTAGATTTAAAACACCACACACACACAGACACACACATACACACACAGAGACATACACACATACACACACAGACACACACAGAGACACACACACAGACACACACACACAACACACATACACACACAGACACACATAGAGACACACACAGACACACACACAGACACACACACACACAGAGACACACACATACACACACATGCACACACAGACACACACAGACACACACACAGACACACACACATACACACATGCACACACAGACACACACAGAGACACACACACAACACACATACACACACAGACACACATAGAGACACACACAGACACACACAGACACAGACACACACATACACACACATACACACACATACACACACACACATACACACACACACACACACACACACACACACACACACACACACACACACACACACACAAACCCGTTCCATCAGTTATTGTTTCCCTCCTCTGAGTTTCTATACTTTGCTTTTTCTCAGTTTTAACAATTTTAAGCAGATATCAATGGTCTAAACAGGACACACATAAAAGAAAACCCATATCAGTCTTTTCTAGCGACCTATCTATTGGCAAGAGATTGCTTAAAATCTTCCAGCCACTACAAGAATACATTTCTAGAAACCAGGGTATATTTATTGAATGGGATCATAATTTAAATTTCCAGGTCAAACTGAATAACAGATTCTTTTGTTTATAATGAAATAAAAGGCATATTCTGCTTTGTGTGAATAGTGGTTTTCTTATCTAAACCAGTTTCTTAGACATTTTTTATTAAATTTTGGGGAGGTTACCACTTGCCTTGCTAATTTAAGAGAGTGTCTGATTTCTCAGTGTTTGAGAATGGTTTGGAAATTTTAGTGGCTAAAGTGCTAACAGTATGTCTATTTCCATGCATACCCAATGGAAAATGTTTCTAAATAGGGCAAAATCTGGCAGCAATTGCCCAACTCAGGAAATTAATTGGCACACACATTTGAGATTGAGAAAAGAGATGAACACAAAATAGGAAAATTCACAGCATGGACTCTGATAAAATGCTTAGAACCGAGAAATACAAGGATTCAAAAAGGCTAACTACATCAGACACAGTAATAGCAGAAGGAAGAATGTGCTTATCTTTTTTTATTTTGCACACATGAGTGTTTTCTTTCATGTATATATATGTACACAGTACCCTGAGCAGCAAAAAAGGGTGGTGGGCCCCCTATAACTGGAATTATAAAAGGCTGTAGACTGCCATGTGAGTGCTGGAATCAAACCTGGGTCCTCTGCACGCAAGTGCTCTTAACCGTGGAACCTTCTCCAACACGTAAAAGTTATTTTCTAAAGCACACTGCAGAAATCTATAGAAAAATGAAACCTTTGACATTACTCACTCTTAGATACTTCCAAACTGCTGCATTTTAGCATAGAGCTTACATCATCTAAATTAGTAAATATTTTCTTAATGAACTTTCTCAGAAGATATAACCTGTAAGGTTCTCTAGTTTGATGATCTGCAGCTCTACTCTGTAGCTGCAGGAATGAGTGGAGAGGTTGACTTGTTCATTGATGCATTCTGGGTACTCCAACTCGAGCATCCTCTTTACAGCAAGTCTCAGGTATACCATGCCTGCTAAACCCATCTCTCATTCCATCTTTCTATTGAACAGTTAAGTGTGTGCTGTTGCTATTATTGCGATTATTGGTATCATTCTTCTTGTATTATTGCTATCACTGTTTTAGCAAATAAGCCAAAGTTCAGAAGGTGGCACAAGATTAGAGGAGACTGTGGTGGGATTCAGGTGTCAGCTGATTAGGTCCGAAGACGCCTATCCAAGATCCCAGAAGCCCCACTGGCTGCAGGCAATGTAAGCTGCAATCAAGCCAATCCACCGGCACCATTTTGAATGTGACCCCGCTTTCTTTGTACAATGACCCGCTTCAGATACACAATTTGGAAGATACTTTGGCTCAGTTTCTGTGAATTAGAACCCATTTTAAAATTTCTCAGGCTTTAAGTGTATATTTGCCCCACGTTGGGAAGCCATCTGTTACAATGGGGTTTCTTGGATCCCGGGCTCCGGAAGAGGGAGTGGCCAACCCTATTCGTAAGGGGGTGCTGGGATCTTGGATAGGGGTCTTTGGACCTAATCATCTGACACCTGAATCCTACCCCAGGAGACCAAGGGATTTGTACAAACTAGACTAATGAAATAGTCTACAGGAGAGCATAGAACTGGTCTAGAGTAAGTGGAAGTCAGGCGGACATCCTGTCTTCCTGAAGACTAGATACTCAGCATTACAATACACTCTCATATTTCTGAACTTCTTTTGTTTTTCAATCACTGCTTTGTCCACTGGAATTGCCTTCTCTATGACACCCGCCATTGGCTCTCTGGATGCTGCTGGCTTTTGAAGTGGCACATAGGCAGTGAGAGTTCAGAAATTTTCAACAAAGGAAGCAGGGCTACTACCACAGCTCTAACTCTAGCAAATGTTCTCAATCCCATTGACTTACCTGACTGCTTTGGGGAATTCCTTTTTGTTCCCACCGTCAGAGGAATAATACATACCTCACAAAAAATTATTGAGTGCACTAAAATAGATAAAATTTAGAAAACCTTCAAACCTTATTTGATAGTGCTGTGAAGTTTTTAAAGACTGGTAGCTATAAATGATAGCAATAACAATGACAAGAAGAAATATAATGGGAGAAAGAAATGAAACAAGGTGAGCAAAATCCACCAAGGTCGCATCAGCAGCTGTATCTTATAACATGTTTGAGGCTGTCTGCTTTTTAAACCACAGAATCCAATTCTGCTTAAGACTTGGAGCTGGGGGTGGCTGTGCTCTTAACTATAATGTTGTCTGCAAAATGCTTCCAAACTTTCTGTGAATAGGATGCCAAGTATCCAGTCATCCCTTCCTTAACTAGACACTAAGGCACGTGTTACCCTGGGATCCACAGTCGGCCATGTCACACCATGCTGTTTGAAGAGGTTGGTGATGCTCTGTGGTTTCTTGTCTCCTCATATGATTACCCCCGTAGCTTTGTATCCAGCAGCTTGCCTCAGCAGAATCTGGAAAAGATCTGGCATACAAGTGGGAATGTCTAATGAACTTCAGTATCTTTCTAATTAAAAGGCACCCGCCTTTAAATGGCTGTGCCAATAAGGGAAGCACCTGAACAAAAAACCAGGAAAGGAGACCATCAGCCCTCAGTGTCCAGAGAGGCCTCATTTCAGGCTCCCTGAGAGCCAAATATCTGGAAAGAATCTAATCTCTCATAAATAATTGCATAGTGCTTCCATAGAACTTATTCATATCTTCTCATATATTTTAAATAATTTCCTCAAAATGTAGAACATCAAATACAATGGAAGTGCTATAGAAGCAGTTGTTATACTGCATTAATATTCAGGATACGATGAAAAGAAAAGTATGAGCATGCTTAGCAATGACATATTTTCTAACATTTTGAAAGCACAAAATATTTAATTGTCAATATACAGCTGTTTGGTGGCAGGCTTTCTAGGGAGACATAATATTCACCCAGGAAGGGAATCCAAGACAGACTAAAGTAAGGGCTTTACTAAAATATATTTTGGTAAAACTATATACATTGAGGGTTACTTATAACTCAAAAGCAGTTGTATCACCCCATCCAACCACACTACTACCAGCATTGGGGAAGATTCATGAAAGCTGGAACCTGGAGCTCTGCACAGCTTGAAGGAAATTCAACACTGGGAATGTCATATGGGATGTCTTTTATACACCGTGAATATTGTTGGTAAATAATTGAACTGTTTCAACACATGGCAAGGCATCTGAGAAGTAGGCAGTAAATCCAAGAATAGATAAAGGGGAAGGAGGCAAAGACAGACAGAGATGCAATCCAGCTGCCCAAGAAGTAAGATGTAAAGAAATAAGTAAGCCATGGGCCACATGGCAATACAGATTAATAAAAATGAGTTAAGATGCAAGAGCTAGCTAGCAATATACCTGAACCATAGGCCAAACAACATATAATTAATATAAGCGTCTGAGTCATTTTTAAGAGGCTAGACAGTGACAACAGGTCCAGACCGAGAGGCTAAGTCAGGCCCAAACCTCGACTACAGGAATGCCCCTTCTCTTTAATGTTCTGCTGGTCAGTCACCTTCCTCAGCCAATTATTTCCTTCCAGGGCTGTGTAGGAGCCCTGGAGAATATAACAGGTTTAGATTGTTTCAGACATGTGGCCATTTGTTACCTTTTGTTTGCCTCCTTGAAACTTAGAGGAGCCTCCCTTCCCTCCTGGAGTGAATGTTTCAATATTGAGGAAGATGCCCTACAAAAAGCAGTGGAGATAATGGACCAAATCCACATGGTTACCTATATAGATCTGTCTATCTACTTATCTATATGCACACATATAAATACATTCTGTTACACTTTAAGGAAATACATGATAGGCAGCTCACAAAGTAAGTCTTGACACTGCAGGGCTGTCTAAACACTTTGTCACTAGACTAGGAGGGTTCTAGGGAGTTTCACAGTATCTGTGGTTTCTGTATGCAGTGATGTGAACTCCTAAATCAGAAGCAATGTTCTGTGAAACACAGTGCCATTACATAAGGCATTTTTGTGTGTCTACAAATGGCAAACAAGCTATGTCCAGGTCAGAGAAATCCAAGTCCAGGATAACTTTCTGTGCCACTGAGGACAAACTGTTGTTCCCTCCATGCAGGAAATCATGTAAGTGAATTGTGTCACACTGTACCTCATGTTGGCCAACTGGGCACTCAACAGTGTCCGTAGCCATTTAAGTCATAGATTGTGGGTTTTTGTCTGGGCCACATAATCAAGTACACTGCCTAAATTTCTGTCTACTTGGAGACTGTCCTTTACCATAGCCTTTTAAGGATGGCCCAGGAGAAGCTTTGGCGCTACAGCTGTCTAAGCTTGGACAGTGTTTAAATACCATGAAGAAGATTCCATCTGCCACCAGAGCTGACATTCTCTATAGTTGATTTGTTGTGGGAAGCTGTCATGGCTGACAGGGAATATGGCAGACTATCAGCTTCTACTGCTCTTCCTTGCTCAGTTTGACTACATCTTCAAGCCTAGGGTTGAATAGTTCAAGAAGGTATCTAGAGTGCCACAGTTCTCCAATGTAACACACATTTTATTAGGAGAGGCTAGTAAAACAAACATTTCAGAGATGAACCTTGGCATTGTGTTAGAACAGAACAGACTATTATATTACCAGTTAACAAATGTGATCCTGCTACCAGGAGGTGGCTTTTTTTTTTTTTTCTTCAGTGTCCTCATATATGAAGGTCAGACAACATACAGAGCTATTGGTCCCATCCCCAGGACAAAAAGAAGAGATTTATAGCAGCACAGGAAATGCTGAGATTTTTTTTCGTCTAGAGTTGCAAATATCTATTTAAGCAATTATTCTAATTCTTTTCAACACATGCCAAGACAATGTTGTGGTTTGGAAATGGACCCCATACTTTATTAATATCAGGCACTAGAGAGAAGTGTGAATATAATGAAAAACTTTCATGCATGTCTCAGCTAATCAGTATCTTCTCTCCATTCCTACAGTAAAGCAAAGGCCCTTTTCTATACAGCAAAACTGATACAGGGCACCAAGGTACTATAAATACAATCTTTTCTAAAAGCACAAATCTATATAACTCACAGATTATATGTTTTAAATTTACTTTAATTTGAGGTTTGGTAAATAAAAAACATTTGCTTGGAGTTAGAGTTAGGGCTCTGTGGTAAAGAGCGTTTGCTGCTCTTGTAGAGAATTCAGGGTTCTGTTTGCATCACCCACATCAGGTGGCTTACAACAATCTGCCATACCCCATTCTACTAATATTCTGGATTATTGTGGTACTTGAATTTTTACCACAAAGTTTATAATAGCATCATACATGTAAGAGAAAAATGTTCATAACACAATTCACCCTACGTTAAGCAATGAATTTTATTCAATCTAAAATAATTTGAAATTAAGTATTTTAACACTCACCAATCAAGCAAAATTCTATAAATGGCAAACAGCTGAAGCCTTTCGTTAAGCTAGAAGCATGCAAACTGTGACTAGAATATTCAGCTGTTTAGTGTTAGAACTTATCTATATTCTGACAATGTCTAGCTTAAAATTTACTTCATTCAAGTTAAATTTAAACCTCCAGTTACAGGTTTATGATTATTTTCATGTTTATATGACTTGAACATCATAAATTGACTTAAGTTATTCTTTATAACACATCAATTTTATTTTTGTGTTTATATATTATTCATAGATTATTTGTATTACTTGATAAAACTTTTGTTGCTATAGTTTAAATAATTATTTTCATCTTATTTTAATAAACTGTGATATAATCAATATGTTAAAAATTTGGATCTTGGAGACTCAGAATTTCTAGTAAATGATTTTAAATAGCTTTATTGAGGTCTAATTTTCAAACCTTGGAGTTTACCTATTTTAAATATAAAGTATATATTATCTGTCATTCCATGATGCAGCAATTGTACATTTCTGTTACCTAAAAATCTCTGATACCCATTTTCTCTGTCTCCCCGACTCCATCGCCATCATCAGAAAAGCGTTAAGATGCCTGACTCTGTAGGCTTGCCCCTTCAGAACACTAACTCATATAATAAGTACTATTTTACAATAGCTTGTAATGTGATGTTTTTGAAGCTCAACCATGCTCTAGCATGCATTTACAACTTAATTGCTTTATCATAACATAATATTTCAGTGTATAACTGTATCACATTTAGTTTGTCCAATCACTAAAGTATCTTGTATTGTTGAAAAATTTAACGTGCGATGAATACTGATGGAGTAAACGTCTGTGTATGTTTTTGTGTGTTGACATATAACTTGGGGTGGAGGTAGGTACTGAGTAGTTTTATGATCATCTTGTAATTCAGCTTTTAGAAGCTTTTGAAGAAGTTGCCTCATCATCATTTGCTCTGGAAATATAGAAATACCCCAAATATGTTACTTTATTGTCATTATTTAATGGTATATGTGTTTTTTTTATTATAGCAATTTTAGTGTCTGAAAGTGGTTTGAAATTCACCTGTGACTTACATTTTTGAAACACGTTTCCCTTTATAAAATACCTGTAGTAAAGTCTATTTAAATCTTTTGCTTATTTTAAAGTTGACTTTTTCCATTGTAATTTCATTTTTATATGTTTGAATAATAAGGAGCTTATTAATTATATGATTTACAAAGATCTCCTCTAAGTCTGCTGCTAATCTTTTCATTTTTTAATAATAATAACTTTTAAAATGTTATCACTTGTGTTTTAATGGAAGTAGTGAGTCACCATGATTTTTTTTTCTTTTATCATGTACACCTAAGGTCACAAAGATTTACTCCTAGATTTTCTTCCAAACTTTTCATAATTTTAGCTCTTATACATAGGCTGGAGTTCATTTTTGTGACATAAAAGGATAAACTTATCTTTTGTTAAATAGATATCAAATTTTCCCTGCACCATCTGTTGAAAAATTATCTAAGACCATCTTAAATTGCTTTGTTGGTCTTTTGAAAATTAATTGACCATAAATATAGTGGCATTTGGGGATTCTCAATTATGTTCCATTGTATCTGTGTCTGTCTGTATCTGTGTCTGTCCCTATGCTAATGCCATATTGCTTTGATGATTATAGTCTGTATTGTGCATTTTACAATGGGAGGATATAAATTCTCAAATCTGAACTTTGAAACACTTGCTTTGCCATTTTGCACACTTTTCTGTTCCATATACTTCAGGTAGTCAGTTGTCACAAAAGTGCATTGGCTAAAGAGTTTCCAGAAAGCTACCAATTAACTTCAAGAGAATTGTGGTGACAATATCAAGTCTACTAATGAATAAAAAGAGAAGGCTTCTTTATTTAAAATTCCTTCAGCATCTCTTGCCATATTCTATATTCTGCTTGTTCTCTTATATTTAAATCATCATGTCCTAATCTCTTCACAAATCTCTGATGGATTTTTGTTGGGCTTGTTCTGCTTCAAGTGTTTCATTTTCAGAAATTCTACACCAACATGTAGAATTTTTGAAGCAAACTGGGATATTTATTTTAATTAAAATACAATTGTATCATTGGTCCCAGAAACTTACACTTTTCACTAATGAAATCATCTTCTTTAGTTCATTTATGCATTGCTTTTGCAATAAGATTTACAACTATTTTTGTCATATTAATCTTTCACTCCAGGACTTTGCTGTGTCCAGCGTTAGTCATGGACTTTTCTTGCACGTGCTTGTTTTCGATGGGGTTTGTTCTTTAGGATTTCCTATGTGCAAGATTATACAAAGGGAAATGAACTTTGGCTTTGTTTGTAAATGCATGGTCCTCTTGCTTCTGCATCCTTCAGCAAACCCTACCAACGTGGACCACCACAAGCAGCCCTTTGTTCTTAAATCTCACACCTTTTAACTTCCTGTCTTATCACACTGGCCACCAAAATCAGAATGTGATCAAATAAAAGCAGCGAGATGGACATACTCACTTTATTCTGCATTTTAGTCAAAATCCACTTAATGCTTTGTAGTTGATACATAGTGTTAGACAAATGATATTTTGTAAATATATTTTATTGAGTTGAAGAAATCGCTTTTACTTCTTATATGCTGAGAATTTTTGTAATGAAATGGACATTATTTTTTCTGTACCTATTAAACATTTTCAAATTATCTTTCTTCTTTCCCTACTAACATTGTATGTGTATACTAATCAGTGCTTTTATTTAAATCAACTTTTGCTTTTCTGGTATGAATTTTATTTGCTCATAATTCATAATCCTCTCTATACGTTGCTGGATCTTATTTGTTGAGTTTTATTCAGAAATTATGTATCTGTAATCATGATGATACTTGTCCATAATTTGTAATGCATTTATATGGCTTACTTCAAGATTTCTACTAAGTTTTTTAAATAAGTTTCAAAGTGCTCTCTGTAGCAAGTTTATTACAATATCGACAGTTCCTAAATAATGTCAAGGAGACTAATTATGAAAGCTAATACTTTGGCTTATGCTTGTTTCTAATGAGCTCTTATAACATAAATGAACACGTATTTTTACTAATCTACTTTCTACCATGTGGCTTTTTTACCTCTCTCCCATTCTGCACATCTAACTCATTTTGCATCTGACTGGCTTCTCTACTTCTCTTCTTCCCAGAGTTCTCTCTGTGCCTGGAAGTACCACCTATATATGCTGCTTAGCTATTGGCCATTTAGCTCTTTATTAAACCAATCAGAAGGGAGCTTGGCAAAGATACCTCTTCACAGTGCACAAAAAATTATTATTCCATAACAGCTATTTTTCTGAATGCATTTTGTGACACATTTATTGTTCTTCCTTTACTGTTGGTAGAATTTTTCAGGAAAGCCATGTAGGCTAAATATTTTCTTTGTTGAAAGGAGAATTCATTGCTAATTTTATCTTTTTGTTATGAAATGCCAAAGGAGTATTTTTTATTTTTTGCAGAGTTGATTGTAGTAGTTCCTGATTTTTCAGAAATTTGTCACTATTTGCTAAATAACCAAGTTGTTACCATGACATGTTTCTTAGTAATCTCTTTAACTTTATAATTGTTTTAAATTAGTGAAAATATGCTCATTTGATGTATGAATTTAATAATTTGCATGGTGTTATTTATTCTTTGGTGACTCCAGCTAAACTCTTGTCAATTTGAAAATTCTCACGAAAGAAACAATTTTTAGCTTGACTGTATTTCTTCTCACTCTTTTTCATATTCTAGTCCACTATTTTTAGGCTAGTTTATATTATTTTTTGTGTTAAAGCTGTAAACTTTCATCTGAATTCATCTGTTCACCCTATAATTTTACATTTTGTATCAGTTTTCATTTAAAAATTTCAGCTAAAATTGTCATTTGTTTATTTATGTATGTATTTGCACAATCTTTGATGTCCCATGAGTCATTTAAATGTATGTTGCTTAACTTGAAAATTTTTTTGTTTCTCCAATCCCATAATTCTGTTGACTTGTAATTTTATTTCATTGTAGTTGTGATTATATAATTTATGGTTCTGATTTCATTACATTTATTGACATTGATTTTGTATGTGGGCATATATAAACAGCTATATCAGTGGAAGTGGAGAAACAACAGATGAACTCTAGTCTACCCAGACTTATAATGTATCTGAAACTTCTGTTCCAGTCTAAATTATGGGAAGAGAGTTCTGCACATAAGTCTGAGGAATCCAAACATGAATACATACAAAGCTACAGTCCAGCAAATCTCAGTACAGAGGAAAGTGTGTGTGTGTGTGTGTGTGTGTGTGTGTGTGTGTGTGTGTGTGTGTGTGTGTGTGTGTGCTTTCTGTTAGTAGAAAAGCTTAGAGTAAATAAATCAATCAGGATGTATTGAGTGTTCACCAGCATCAGACTCAATGCCAGATACCACATATCACTATCAGAGAAGTCAGGGGAGACTCAGAGATGCGTATTCGAGTAACAGTGTAACAGAAAATACTACAAAAAATTTATTTTAATTTAAAACTTTATATATATATTGCTTGATATATAATAGGTTTATGTGTTATTTAAAATGTAACAGAGGCAAAACATACCATCTCAGTTTTTTTTTGAATGAGATGCTTTGTCACTTCATTTGCTAAAACGAAGAAATAAAAAGCATTTCCATTCCCTCTCTCCAATTACTAACACTAAAAACGGGACCAAATAAAAATAACCTTTTTAGGATAAAATGAACTTAAATCTAGACGTTCTGCTCTCAGTAGAAAGAGCGTAGTCACGCCCCCTTTCCTGTATCCTTCCTCTCCTCCCCCTTTCTCTCTCTCTTCTTCTCTCCATAGGAAAATAGAAAGTCAATATGTAAAGATGAACTATATTGGAAGTGAAACTAAGAAGTGTCCAAAATGCATTTAGGATCAACTGTTTGGACAAAACATTTGAAAATTTTTACATTAAAACCTTAATAAAAGGTTTATTTTTAAGATCTCAAAAAAGCCAAAGAATGCCTCACTTCTGGATGGCTGCTTCATAACCACAAATTCCATATTAGATGAGGTACAAAATAAGATTTTATGAATATAAAACAATTCACATGGAAAAAAAAACACTTTATGAATCTGAAATCTAAAAACAAGCAGCTGTTTACATCTGTGCTTTTACGCATCTAGCCAACCATGGATCAAAAGTATTTAGGAAATAAAAGTCATACTTATATGGGTCATGTACAGACTCATTTCCTCTAATCACTCTCTAACTAGTTCAGAAGAACTACTATGTATCTTATGTACAAACATGTACATCATGTTAGTACATGGTAGCTTAACCCCAGTGCATGAGTGTGAGGTTTGCAATCACTACTTCATTGATTTTTTTCCATTTCTTTTATTTTTATAAATGTGTGTTTTACTTTTGTATGTGTGTATGTGTATGTGTGTTGTGTGTATTTGCACATGAATGTAGGTGATGGAGAAGGCCAGAAGATGGTGCTAGATCCCCTGAATCTGGAATTACAGGTGTTGTGCCCCTAACTCACCCAATATGATGCAAAGAAACTCCAAATCTCTAAGACAGCAAGTACTCTCAATAGCTGGGCTGAATATCTTCCTCCCTAACTCATTTTATTAAAGGGACTTGAACCTGACTCGTGTATCTTTGGAAGTTCTGGAACCCATCCCTGCAGATTCTTCAAGACAGAGGCTTTGCTTTACTATTTCTCTTTATTTGTGATTAAAATTCTTCACAGTTTCGCTAAAGAAGTTTTAAAAAATCTTGATAATATGAGTGCAAGCTTCACTACAGGCTGTGCCCCATGACCAGTGATGGAAGCACTATTCTGGAACTAGACTCCTTCTCTGAAAAATCTGGCACTGTGATGGTGAAACACCTACTGCATGTATCCAAATTGACAGACCTGGATGATGGACTTGAGTGGCAGAGTACCAGGAAAATAATGAAGCACAAGATGGCTTTCATTAAAACAATTGAAAGCATCACAACTTAGAATAAAATCAATGTTGTTTGCATCTAATAGAAATTGCACTGTAATAGTTATGTTGTTCTCCAAGAAATTCTCCTCAGAACAGTTCTCCTCAGAAGATGGAAGTGGCTCTTTTTGTCCTTGGTTTATTGATGTTTCTATTCAATACTTTAAAGTTATTGTACTTGGCATTTATTTTAAGCTTCATCATTTTAGATTTCTTGAGTATCTTGCATTGTTAATAAAACTGTGAAAGCCTTGGACAGCCAAAATTTGATTAGTGAATTTTCCTTAAACTTGTTTTTCACATAGTTTTACAATTGAGTGTTGTTTTAAGAAAAAAAATTACCCATGTGTTTTTATTCATCAAACTGTTATAATTGCTAAAGCGCATTATTATTTCTAATGGATATTTCATGTTCTAGAGAAGACATTTGAGCTATTTTAATAAACCTTTTATTCTCATCATAAAAGCACAATAATTATCCAAGGGATTACAAAACAATCTGGGAGAAAACAATCTACTAAAATTCTGTTCTTTCACACATATTTGTTGGGTGTGTTCTACCGCTGGCAAAGGCTGGAGACAACCAATTGTCTGAGGTGGCAAAGAGAATAGTTAGACACAAATCAGCATGGGCATTGTGGATGACCTGCTATTTTCAATTATGAACAAAGAATCAATTGGGGTCAATGACTACAATTCAGATAAATTGGACACAGTAGCTGGGTTCTCTCTATATCACTTCAGAATTGCAGTAAATCAAAATAACAATATTTAGTAAAGTGCATTTAGTGAAGAAACCCTGCAAATTACAAATATTTCTAAGGAAAGAAACAGCTCCAAGTAGTAAACTTTTAAGAGTAATTGACAGAAATGAGGCTATAGATAATTAATTCTTTTTAGCTTGAGAAGCCCATCGTGACAAAATCCAGTGGTGACGTTATGTTTATTCAGAGTAAGTGAAGTAGTCCAATACCTATTTACTTGCTTAGCACTCAGGAACCCCTAGATTCAAGTCCCAGTGCTAACAAGCAAAACATAATGAATAAATGTGAGTGAGCACCATATGTTTGTCCAAAGTAGATGAAGCCTGGAGGAGTAGTGTGGAAAGAAAGGTTAACAGAAGGTTGGCATCACATGCTAACATCGAAGGCATCGCTCATGACTTCTATTGTAGTGCATTGTGACATTTTACCTATCGTACAGCCTGCCAGTGAAGCTTTAATATTCTTAATTAAGGTTTTATACTTTAGTCATTGGTTTTATCCTCTGTGGCAATCTAAACAGTCCAACAAAAGGAAAGAAACAGTGCGTTTAGCAGTTATTTGATTTGTCTCTATACACTTGATATTTTCATACATTTTCCTCTTACAATGTGATCCTTAAGTCTAGAATTCTATGCATAAGTTTAAAAAAATATACAATAAACCAAATGGTCTACTACTCTTGAGTCAGCTACCAAAGCAATCTTTCAAGAGGATGATGTAGTTGAGATATTTATAGTCTACCTCATCAATTATAAAATAGCATAGTAATATGCCCCGACAATAACACTTCAGTGTAAATTCCCAGGATTTTTAAACTACTGTCAAAGGGCAAAATGTTCAGGGTGCAGCATGAGGTCTTTAGAAGTTTGTTGATATATTTATCAATAAATTTGAAGTGACAAAAAGTTATGTGCATTTGGGAAAGATAATGTGGTGTTTTAAATGTATCTACATTCCACGTGATTCTTACAATATTCTAATGAAATTAGACTCTCTCCTGGCCTAGGCACTTTACAGCTGTGTTAAGTTTGATTCCAAAGACATTGGTATCATTTTCAAATACCAGGACTAGAATTTTTATCTGGAGAAGCATGTGCCTCCAACTCCAAATCTGGTTTAGGATTGGTGTCTTGTATGCAGTATTAATATTTGATAATTTTAAATTTTGGAATTGTGTAAAGCATTGCAGTCATACTTCCCCGTTTTGTCTTTTCACACTCACAAAAAAGAATTATTATTGCCTCCACTTCCCCTACCATACTAATTAGAGTCTCAACATAATCATCAAATTAAAATCCATGAAAAAAAGAAAGACTCCCCCAGTCTATTAGGTAACATTTATTATTTCCTGACCCAACTGTCTCCTTTGCTCCATAGTATGTGAACCATAGGAATATTCCAAGATTTCTTTTAACTGTCTATTTCTATGCTTTTCAGAATATAGCCACTGAAGTCTGTTCTAGGGCCAGGTATGAGTCCATGACTTGGGATATTAAAAACTACCCCTGGGATCTAACAGCCAAGCAAGTTGATAGCTTCCTTTTTGCCCTTTTTTCTTATTGCAGTGAAACTGAGCCAAAGTTGTAATTCTTGAAGAGTTTCTGAATGGGAAATGCAGCTCAAAGCTGGGTGCTGGCTGCTCTCTGCATGTTAAAGGTAATTGAATAGGAGCAAGCCCAAGCACAGTTAGATATGTAGGCTAGAGGCACTAAGCTGCAGCCTCAAAGAGGTCACACTGAAATGAATTTTTTAAAAGGACTATAAAATTGCATCTGAGATAGATGGGGAGCTAAAGCAATATTTAAATGAAATTGTTATGGATATAAGTCACTTTCTCGGCATTATAACTATTTCTAACATAAAATATGTTTTCACTTCATATATAAAACATTGTTATTATTCACATCCTATGACATGTTAACATATTAAAACTTAAATGTTTAATGCATATATTAAACTTTTGTGTCATCATTAACCCAGCTGATGAATTTTCACAGAAAAAAAAAATGGAAAAGATTGATCAAGAGAGATAATTTTTACAAATTAGAACAGAAATATGTAACTCAAAAAGTGGTGGGATAAAAATGTCTAATTTGAAGATTCAACACCTTCTTTTTCTTTCCTTCTTTTTTAGGGCTCATGGGAGTTTGGTGCCATTTGTTTTCCTATTAAGTGACATTTCAAATACTTTATTATAAACATAAATCACATCTTTCAAAAAGGCAAGCGGCAAAATAAATTTGAGATCTGACTTGCATTTTTATGCCCTATCCAAGACTAAATAGATGAGCAGCTACCTTATAGAATGAGTGAAGGGTAAACAAAGAGAGGCAGGGATTCTCAGAAAACATGTCACTGGAAAATGACATCTGCCCTTTTAACTCACACATGTCTTGCTAAGCCCTGTCACTTTGGTTGACATCTGTTACATATCCTGATGCAAAGAAGTTGTAGGAGAGACCAATTTTATCTGTAGTTGGCCAGAGAAAATGTGTCCAGTGTATGCACAACACCCACATGCTTACACCCCCACACACACACACTTCATTTTTAGCTGCCTTTGCTTATTTATAACTATGACTTCACTTTTATTAGTCTTTTACAAACAAAAAGACAGATTGTGGTTCACAACATGATGCACTCACACCTGAAAATGGATGGTGTTAGATAAAGTAAAAGCCCTAGATACCTAAATAGACAGCTTCTGTGATAGAATGTCTACCATTAACCCATTGTCTTCTAGCTAAAGTGTCTCCAGTGGAGTCTTGTAAAATGTATATGTCTGATCTAAGATGAATAACTCTTGAGTATCAATGTTGGCTGTCTGTCACCAGCAGGTACATTTAATGGGGACAAGGTCTTTAGAAATTAAAAGGAAAATGAGCAACATAAGAAGATAGTGGCTAGGAGATATCTGGAAACTTGATCTGTATTTTTGTTGCTCAACAATCGGTTAGCTAGCCAACAGTATCAGCATCATTTGAGGCTGGTTGAAATGCTCATTGTCAGGCTTCATTCCACACTCCCTGAAACAAATACCTTAGAGCACAGCCTATGCTCCGGCAAAGCTAATTGTTTGTGATTTGTGTAAATAATAAGGTATTCAAAATGTTATTTTATAAGATTACAAACAGTATTAGAATTTCATGAGCCCTAAAGTATAACAAAAAAGGAGGAGGATTAAAACTTTAAATTATGTATTTTTTATCAGTTTAAGTTACATGTTTCTATTCTAATTTTGAGACCCTGTGACAGCAAGGAAAAATGTATGAGCAATGCTGTAAGACACATTCCACGTAGCACTTATATTTACAATACTACATGACCTCAACTATGTAAACCTCAAAACGATGATGCAACATTAAGCTTTCAGCATGAGATTATACTCAAAGACTCATGATGATACTTGCACAGCCCACGGGGATGTTAATAGCATCAAAATGCTCCCTGAAGAATAGACTCTACCTGGGTCCAATTTCTAAAGGATTGGAATTTTTTTTTTCTTTTTTAGAAAAAGAGGTTTTAAAAAAACTAGTATTTGATTTCATATCAAAAGTCATCATTGTTATATCTGGACCTCACTTGTAAATCCTGGTAAATACGTGGTACCTGAAACCAAACAAATCCAGAATAAACAGCCAAAATCTCTAGTAGAGTTTAAAGGGATCCATGAACATATTGATAATCTCACAGCTTAAAAATTGTAATCAAAGTTATACCCTGTAAAGATGTAAACTTTGGGGGATGAAAGGACACAGCTCAGAAGGAGTGGGGTGTGGAGAATAAGGTTGCTGAATCAGCAGGAATTGGAAGTGTTGGGCTGAAGATGATCTGTTGGCTTTAGGACAACAGAGCTGAGCTGAGGACATTCAAGTTGTATGTAATTATGGAGGGTGTCCCAGTTTGTGCATGAACATAGCATTAGCTGAGTGATAACTCAGAAGGAAACTCTGATTCTGAAAACAGTCAGATTATTTAAAATTCATTTGTTTGAATCAAAGCATCACAGCATATGATCTACCACAAAAAGCAAATATAGTTATCTATATAGAGAGAGTAAGGAAGCATGAGAAGTGAGAAACAAAATGGACAGCCATATATCTCTTTCTCAGGAACACTCAGTGATTCTACTTTACAGTATATTCTTGAAGATACTGTTTTGTGTTACACATACATTATATAATGAACTTACATATTATATGTGCACAAATCTATACTTACATATGTACCAAAATGTAATAATTTCTGTTATTTTACCATCAGATTATTTATATATGTCCTAAACATGTTTATTTATACCAATAAATATTATTCTATACCATTTTGTTTTTTATTTAATATTTTATATATCAACCACTGTGCCTCCTGTCTCCTCTCTTCCCAGTCACCCATAGTTTTCCCCAACATCCTCCCATTCACTCTTCAAAGAGGGTAATGTCTCCCAGGATGAGTCAATACAGTCTAGCATATCAAATTAAGGCAGAACCAAGCATTTCCACTCTGTATCAAGACTTAACAAGGTATCCCTCTATAGAGCATGGGATCCAAATAGCTAATTAATACACTAGGGATAAATTTCTAGTCTCATTGCCAGGGGCTCCACAAACTCTTCAAATCACACAACTGTTACCCACATTCAAAAGACCTAATTTGGTCGCATATATGTCCCCTAGCTGTTAGTCAAGAGTTCATGAGCTCCCAACAGCTCAGGTCAGGTGTCTCTGTGGGTTTTCCCATTGTGATCTTGACCCCTTTGCTTATATAATCTGTCCTCCCACACTTCGACTGTACTGGGAGCTCAACTTAGTGCTTATCTGTGAATCTCTGCATCTGCTTCTATCACTTGTTAGATGAAGGTTCTATGATGACAATTAAGGTGATCATCAATTTGATTACAGGGGAAGGGCAGTTCAGGTACCCTCTCCACTATGGCTTGGATTCTTGGGTGGGGTCATGGTTGTGGATTCTTGGATATATCCTTAGGACCAGGTTTCTTCCTAACCCCAAAATGGATCTCTCTATCAAGATACTCATTTCATTGATTCTTCCTCTCTATCTCTCTCCCACTCAACCATCCCATTCCTTTTAGGGTCCTCCTTGTTATTTAGCTGTTCTGGGGTTATGGATTATAACCTAATTATCCTTTGCAACCTAATTATTCTTTGCTTTATGTCTAAATAACATGTATGAGTACAAACCATGTTTGTCTTTCTGGGTCTGTGTTACCTCACACAGGATGTTTTGTTTTAGTTCCACCCATAATAAAATGACATTCTGAAATTATGTATCATTTTCAATGGCTCCTGAGCAATCCATTTCGTGTTTATACCCTAACACGTTTACCAAGAGCCTGTTGTTCCCTGTAGACAGAATTTGTTTTCCAACTATTGTAGGCAGTTTTCTGGTGATGTATCTTGATAAAATTTTATGTCTCATTACTATTTCCTTACAATAAAACTTGAAAATATATTAAAATTATGTTATTACCAAATATTGCCCTGTCCTTCTACCTAACAGACTCAGATGATGAATCTAGAATGTGCCTCTGTTGAATTTCATCTTATTAGATTTTTTCACTGATCAGTCCTGCAGAGAAGTAGACTAAGCCTGATTGTGCCATCAAATGAATTCACTGTTGGACTCTGCTTTGCAGCACCTGGACATTTGTACCTATGTCCTATTCAGATGCACAGGTTTTATTACATGGCCTAGAATCAAGACTGTTTCCAAGTCCATATTTTGGAGTGGTACATATAGTCTTCATAGGGTCCCTGCTATGACTCCATATGCACAGCCCTGATAACAATGTGTTCTGCAATATGGTGCATTAAGCATGATAGAACATAAGTGGAAATTGAGCTTACAGCAGGTCACTGAAATCTGGCGAGCTCTTTTTTTTGTTTTGTTTTAAACAAAGTATTAGTAACAAAAACAGCAAAAGAACTTCATGAGGCATCTAGTGAAGCAATCTTTATTTTCCACATAGATGTAAATTCTCAGCAGAGTTTTGTTTCTAATAGTGAGCACTCCATCACCACAACAGTCTTGGATCTGAGATGCATACTCCTTTATTAACTACCCATTTAATGTGAGGGGAGAGTCTGCTTAGCAGAGGAACTCCTTCTTACTTGAGGTTTTATCAGGTAACTAAATACAGAAGTTCTAGATGTTTCCAGTAATTTAGGAAGCCACTAATTTAGCTTTGGTGTGTGGTTACTTTTGTGTGTGCTTTCTGACCCCCTTTTCCTAATATGATGCCTTTTATCTTTCATGGATGTGGGGTGTGTGTGTGTGCGCGCGCGCACGTGTGTGTGTGTGTGTACATGTATCTGAATACACACACGTTTGTGTTTGTGGAGTTTCTATCCTTGCAGTGCTGAAAACAAGCTCTGTCCACTTGAGCTATATCTTCAATTAGAGCTTTATCTTTAAATGTGTGAAAACGTGCCCAGTCTCAAAACATTAACATGCAAGGGAAGATCCGAACCTTTACCATGTTGCAGTGATTTGAATTATGGGTGTTTTGTGGAATGTCCAGCCATCAACACTAAGAAAACATGAATCACAGCACATCAGATGTCATGGTCAGCATCCAAGTGTGTAAGGCAACATTTTACTTTGGATACGTAATAATTCTTTATAAAACTTGCATTTCCATAAAAATCTGGTCCAATAAAGACAATAAATAGCCTCTTGTCAATCAGCTCAATCTCATCAGCAGTAAATTTGGGTCAGAGGGTGAAGCCTCTCAAGTTCCTACTGGGGTGCAGGCGCTCACACCAGTGGAATCTGCTACAGTGTGTCTGTGTAAGTCTCCACTGACTCTGAAGAGAGATAGTATTTAAGAAACTTTTGTTATAGGTGATTCTCATAAGAATATACAAACTTTCACCAATATATAAATAAAGAGCTAAGTAGCTAGAAATAGAAAATTCCTGACAAGACTGATAAATGCTCTAGTTGTCATCATAGAACCTTAATTCAGTAACTGATAGAAGCAGGCGCAGAGATCCACATTTATGCACTGGACAGAGCTCTTAGAGTCCAGTCAAAGAGAAAGCTGTGGTGAAATATTGTATATTAAAAAAAATAGCCCTAGGTATCAAGACAGAGCCACCCATAGAGCCAAGCCATGAAGGTCAGGGAGTGATAACCCACACCCTTAATCCCAGCATTAGGAGGATAGAATCCTCTGGATCTTGGTGATTTCAAGGCTAAACAGAGCCAGGCAATGGGCTCCACACACCTTTAATCCTAGCACTAAGGGAATTGAACCAGGGATAGCTGGGCAGACAAAGAAGAAGGAGGAACTCGGTTTCCGCTGCTTTCCCTTTCAGCTGAGGACTCAAAGGGACTGAGTCTCAGGACTCATGAAGACTCCTCAGTCTGAGGAGTTGGCTAGGTAGGAACTGGCTGTGGCTTGTTTCTCTTTCTCTCTGATATTTCAAGATATTTTTATTAAATATATAAGATATCAGCACAGAGAGGCAGGATTTTATGAGCAAGGTGGGGAGGTTCAAGATCACAATGGGGAAACCCACTGAAACAGCTGACCCAAGCTAGCGGGAGCTCATGGACTCTGGACCGAATTGGAAAACCTGCAGGAGACCAAACTAGGGCCTCTGACTTTGGGTGAAAGCTGAGTGATTTGGTCAGTTTGTAGGGTCCCTCACAATGGGACCAGGATTTATTCCTAGTACATGAACTGGCCTTTTGGAGCCCACTCCCTATGAAAAGATATCTTCCTCAGCTCTGATGCAGTCGGTAGGGCTTGATCCTGCCTTTACTTGATGTGCCAGACTTTGTTGACTCCCCATGGAAGGCCTTACCCTCTCTGAGGAGTGGCTAGGGGGTGGGGTGATGAGAAGCTTACTAACACACATTGTTTTTTGGACTTTATTATTTTATTATCTTATTTTGTTTTTAGATATGTGGTATGCATTCTTTCTATTCTTCTGCTTAGGTTGTAGATTGGATAGCTGTTTTAAAGCTGTCCTTTTAAACATGTGGTTGGAACATGTGTTTGGTCTTTATTTAAAATCCATGCAATATTTAGAAATTCATTACTTAATTTACAAGCAGTTGAGAGGCTTTTTTCTTATTGACATCTAACTTAATTTCACTGTGGTCAAAGAAGATACTTTGAATGTCCCAAACCTTTGAAATGTATGGAGGTCTGTTTTACAAACAAGCATTTAGTCAGTTTGGGGAGTGTCTCACATGTACTCTGCTGTTGTTGGATGAAGTGTTCTTGTCAGTTAGATCCTATAGAAAAGTGGGTTTGTGGAGAAATTATCCTTGGCCCCTTATAGTCAAAGCCTCATGTAATCGCCTTCCCTTCTTTGCTAGTAGATACTAGGACTGCCTTTTTACAACAGATTATGCTCATGTTACATAAAATTGAGCCATCTACATGAATAGACATTTGTTACTGGTTTTGTTGAAGGAAGAATGCATGCTGAAAAGATCTACGTGAAAGTTACCAAAGCCAACAATGATTTATAGAGATAGTCACTTTAAGCCAATATGAAATAAGAAGTTGTGCTCTCTAACCAAACAGCTTGCAAGGCAGAGAATTCTGTGGAGATATTTGTGATCTTGGAAGTAACTCCTTACCTGGTGAATCCCTGAGATAAACTGCACCTCCAAGATATATGTGGATCTAAGTTTTCTAGTGATGTTCTCATAGCAAGCAGATTAAACAGACGTTTAGTCTACAGAAACCAGGCAATACTGAATTATGTGTTCAGAATCAGTAAATCTGTATCAATATGCTACCGAGCAATAGATAATGTGTACAATGCTGTTTACACCGTTTGTGTTCATACTGAAACATTAGACTTTCATATTAAAGTGAGGCTGAAAAGTGGATACTGAATAATCTCCAGTTCTGTGGTATTCTTTCTTAAGTCCTATAATATTTTGCTTTATATATTTTGAAATTGATTTTTAAAATATGCATTATTGCGTGTCTGTGATGAGAGGGTAAACATGTGCTATTGAACACATTTGGACTCCAGCGGATACCCCGAAGTGGTCCTTACTTTCCACATTGTTACAGGAAGAGGTCCTTGTTCAGCACAGTGGACGCCAGTCTAGCTGGACATGAGCTCCTAGAGATCCTCCTGTCCTCGCCTCCAATTTTGCCATAGACACACTTTGATTCCTGATACTTACTTGCTCATGAAATCTGTTTTTTAGGATCAGGGGATCTGGACCTTGGTACTCAGGCATGGAGAATAAAGGATTTATCTACAGTACCATCTCCTCAACACCCGAAGTTTATTTTTACTTTTTAACATTATTTTATTGGTTATTTGGGAATTTTACATTATGCACCACAATCCTACTCATTTCCTACTCCCTCTACATCTGCCCTTTTCTCCCAGAGCATCTGTCCAAAAGAAAAATTTAGAAATCATTAAGCATTTCACACCCCTGTCTTTCCTACCTTTATCACCTTTTATTCATCTCAGTGGCATTGGAGGCTGCAGTGTGTCACATAGTATACCCATTCCTTCACTCTGCCTTACTTACAAATGTTCATTGTAATGAGTTGTTGGTCTGGTACAAGCAAGGCCTTTGGCCTCTGGTGTGTCCATGTCCTATGTTACCCTAAAAGGCTACATGGATGCCTGGGATCTGGTCTAGGCCACCATCTGAAGCCATGTTGGTGTCCAAGAGCTATGCTGCTATTAGGTCCAGGTTTATCTGATCAGTCTGTGCTGTCATGAGGCCCATGGTGACACCCATCTTGACCTGGGATCAAGGGCTATGTCTAGGTCTGTGACCCTAGAGCAGTAGGGTCTATGTTGATGTCCTTGGCCCCTGCTACCATTGAAGGCCATGTGGATACTGGATGGTCCGGGCTGCCGTCATGGACCATTTTTGTGTCTGGGAGCCACACTGCCACTGGGACCGTGCAGATCCAACTGGTCTACACTTCTTTCTGGGGTCATGGTGGCATCCTGTGGTAATGGTTGTCTTGAAGTACAAACTTACATTTAGGATTTAGTAAAGAAATTGAAGCTAACTTAAAGGTGTTATTTTTTTTATTGAGTTTCTTCTTTTCCCTGCCTGATTAGGGCATTTTGTCTGGTAATTTGATGGATAGTTCCCTAGAAATTTCGCATTTCCTTGCTTATCTACCTTGTAATTGGGACAGTAAGGTTGCTGCCTATTCAAAGCCTGTTCTTGCTTTCATTTTTTCAAAAAACATTGTTGGTTGTATTGTGTGTGTGTGTGTGTGTGTGTGTGTGTGTGTGTGTGTGTGTGTGTGTGTGTGTGTGTACCTGTGTGCATCTCTGTGAGTACATTGTGTGTGTGTGTGTGTGTGTGTGTGTGTGTGTGTGTGTGTGTGTGCGTGCGTGTATGTGTGTGTTAGTCTTGGTGTCTGCATGTCATTGAAGCAGAAGGTAAAAGTCAAAGGACAAGTTTTAGGCATCTTTTTTTCCTCTTATGGATTCAAGACTTTGAATCAGGTCATAAATTTTATGGGGCAAGTAAAAGTACCTGCTGACCCCACTGAATCATCTCTCAGGCCTTCTTGTTTTGCTTTTCAATGAATATGTTTGTGAGTTTCTGAATTTACTATAAATTCAAAAATTCCTTTCTTTACTTTTCATAGTTCAGCCTTGTTTATTTATTTATAGAGTATTGAGGATTGAACGTAGGGCTTGTGCAAGGATTCTTAACAATAAGCCATACCTCTAGCATGTCCTTATAACATCACATTGTATTTTAATATATTTTTTATCTATTAATAAAAGATAGCTTTTAGCTGTCATAATACCTCAAAGCTTCTCACTGATATTTCCTGTTTTTGTAATATTTTGCTCATACAATGACCTTACTATTTTCTAGTCTTGATTGTAAGTAAAAGTCCTTCTATACTATTTTTTTCTTCTTAATAACACAGTGACTAATTTATTAAAGCTCTATGCTCATGAAAACTCCTCCAGTTAAAATCAGTGGGCAGAGCTGTTGGTTTATCTGGGTTGCCCCAGTACTGAATTTACCAGCAAGAACAATTTTATTCGAGGCAACATCTTGCTCTTGTAACTTTTATGTTCCTTTCATTAATCCATACTGTCAGTTGGGTTAAATCTTCATTTCTTTTCCCCCTGCGTGATAACAGCTTCCCATACGTCAGCACACACTTCCTGAGTTGATGTTCAAGATTTATCACAAATCTAGTGGACTAGATCTTAAGACTTTATTCCATGTCTTCTCTAACTTGTTATCCTCCAGTCTTTTGGTGTTTGGGATCAAGCCAGCGGCCCTGAGTATGCTAAATTGAAGCCACATCCAAGGTCTTCAGTTCCCTTCTTAATCCCCAGGAATGAACAGTTCACTTTCCTGTAAAGTCTAAAGTTCTCTGAGCTTCCTGTCTGTCAGTCTAGTGTGTTCAGCTCATCATTGAAAATTGATTAAATAACAGTTTTTGGCTTCATACTTTGCCCTTTGTGGTTATTGTCTCTGGTGTGTTCCTATAGATTTTTTCTCTTAAATATCACATCAAATCTTAAGAAATACTGTTTCTTTCTTGTGCTTCAATATTTAGTATTCTTCTGTTGGACTTTGATGTTCTTGAGGGCAAGATCTTAGTTTCTTGTGTCACTAGCGATTAATACACTGCCTGAAACACTGTGGACAAAAATAAGCATTTTCAATGGATAAAAATATAAATGATCTGATGCATCTGGGTCAGTGGGCATCCATCACTGTTGCAAAAAAAATTGCTGAAAGTGTGGCCCTCAGGTATTGCGAAAACAAATTTATCTTTCTATATAAAGGAAAAATGAAATTTCACAGAGAATATTAAATATCTTGCTCCACTGAGGTATTTATGAGGCTTCTGAATTGAATTGGAATTCCTTCTTCAATATAAATCCTAGATACAAGTCAAGTGTTCTTTGGGGACTGATACTAGAGCAGGAAACAGAAAGAAAACCAAACATTAGGTTTCAGTCTAAGAATCTAAGTGCTTTCTTAAGCCCACCAATATAATCAGATTTATATTTATTTTTACAGAAATGTTTGCTCTGCTAATGCATTCCTAATCAAATAATGGGTGTTGCATGATGGAAACTTCAAATAAAGTTCTTAAGGCTGTCAAAAAGTAAATAAGCTAACTAGAATTGTATTTCTTTGTTTCTCAGTGGACCCATAAGTGCTTGAGTAGGACATGTTGCAGTTAGACACTCATATGCAAGTAGTGTTAGGATTTTATTTTCTCCCTCACCCACCCCAAATATTAAATTCATTTTTACTTTCAGATGAGAAAGATGTTCAGTTTATAAATATAATATATTTCAGAATGTATTTTTTTCCTTATTTGGTTTATTTTTGATAAGTTTTTCATTGCTCTAGAAAATACCGGGGGGGGGGGGGGCGACGACTCCATTAACTAATGGAATTTCCTAAGCAAAAAAAAACAAAAACAAAAACAAAAACAAAAAAAAAACAAAAACAAAAGCAAAAACAAAAAGCAATTAAAGAGTATTGTTTATTCTCTCATTATATTGTTTTTATAGATATTCCCATGAAGTTTGTCTCATGAATGAAGATTTAATTTTTAACTTGTACTGTCTGTCAAATGCTACTTGAGATTAAAGTTGATTTGAAAGCTGTTTTTAGAACCTCACAAAATTATTTGGCAAGCCTGGCAAGGTAACCCACAGTCACAAAATTAGCACAAAGGAAGTGGGTACAGAGAGGGTTCCTCAGGTTTGATTATGTAGTGAATTCTAAGACAGCTTGGGCTATATTATGAAATCTGTCTTTTTAAAGGCAAAAACAGATAAAAAATTAAAGAGTAAATAGAAAACAAAAATTTTTGATATGATGTACACTGCCTATGGGGTTTTCCATCTCAGCATAAGACTATGATACAAGAATTAAGATTTGTGACACAGAAATTACAGAATATTTACTGGAGAAGTATTTTGGATAGCCAAATTAAACACAGTGGAATGAATATACACTATTAACAATGAAATATTCATGAGTGAAAACATGAATTGATTTTTCAGTGGTATGATTCATAAGACGTTAGTAATCAAGCCAAGTTTTATGAGACATCATTTTGAAAGATTTCATTAGAACAGATTTGAAAGCCCTGGAACGAAGTGGCAGAAGTTCAGATTGTCTGTGTTTACTCTTGATTGAAATCTCTTTCAATGAAAGGACGGGAACAGCAGGTCATGAGTTCAACTTTTCTAAGGTTGAGAATCTGTTTTATTAGAGCGAGGATTTTGGGTTATACATTGTAAGAAAGTATGAGCAGGATGTGATTGCTTTGCTGAGGCCACTGAAAATATACGCCATGAAGGACATCACAGCATAGAGAGCATAAAGCTTAAGTGGCTGTGTTGATTTGAATGAGAAATGTCACCTCTAGGCTTGTGTGTTTGAGGAAATGGTCTCTGGTAGGTGGTGTTTGGGTAAGTATAGAACCTTTAGAAGATACAGGCTTTATGGAAGAAGCCTGTCACCGCGAAGGGAGCTGTGGGAGTGTGTTACACTTCCCGCCTCCTCTCTTCCTGTGCACAGTTGAAATGTGATCAGTCAGCTTCCTGCTCTGGACTCCTGCTACCAAGTCTTCCTCACCATTGTGGATGCCTCTTCTGGAACTGTATGCTGAAAGAGAGTTTTTATTTTTTAAGTTGCTGTTAGTTGTGCCATTTAATCACAGCGACAGAAACATGGCTTGTCCACCATCTTCTCCAACTTTTCACAGCTGGAATATGAGGGTCCTCTGAAGATCACTGCTTCTTCTTATCCTAGACGGAAAAAACAAGAATGCTCTCATTAAACATAAAGAAACCTTGTGTTCTAATATTTAAAGTGTAAAAATAGACTAACAAAAATAAAGATTATCTTTGCATTTATTTGTCTCAATTTATATATAACAATACCCCAGGAAAATATTTATTAAAGCATCATAATATACTCTTACTTATAGTAATCATAACAGGAACAATCATAACATCTGCCTTCATGCTGTAGTTTTCATCATGTAGATTCTGTGGTGACATTTCATTTCAATTCTTCTTGTACAGGGTCTTACCTTTAAAACAAAACAGACAAAAATCTGATAAGTGAACTGAGGAAGAAGAGTTGTGATATGAGCTCATATTTTTTTTATGATTTCCCTCCCTCAGCACAGGCCTGGAGACTCACAAATGTGCACTAGAGCTACTTAGCAGCTCTCTAGGGCCCAGCAGATGAACTGGTGCAGTCAGGTCAGACCTCCTCAAAGAAGCACAATGATGCCCTGGCCTCTTCACTCCTTCTTCTGGTATCTAACATCCCTGTGATGATTCTTGGTGTCATTTCACCTTTGTCCCAGGGTTTAGGTTTCAGGTGTAAGCAGAAAAATTCAGTGGCAGTTCTCAGCCACCTTTTGGTGACCTGCCACTTTCTGGGTTATACTCTGGGAGATCCGTGTACAAACAAGAGTTTCTTTCCTGTTCTTAAGAACAGAAATGACTTAGACCCTGCTTTTGCAACTGCTAACTTTCTGATCCTGTCACCCTTCCCCTTTATCTGTATGCTGAATGACCTCTACCCTGGCTTGTCCACCATCTTCTCCATCTTTTGACAGCTGGAAACTAAGGCACTATCCAGCATGTTGGATCCCATCACCTCTTTGCTCCTCACTCTGTCCCTGTTTCTCACCTTGTTCAGAGTAAAATATGAAAGCCTATTATAGAGATACATGCAACAGTAGAATGAAATACAGGAGAGCGAGGTCACTGGGATCTGGCAAGTCAGGTATTTACACTCCTGAATTTAAATATCATCTTTTATGTACCATTGAATTCCAAGTCTCACGTGGTCATATGGAGGTCTGAGATATGTGCTCCATACATACTGAGTTTGGTTTAGCTCTAAAGCCCATGATTAAGAAAATCCAACTTTGTAAATGAGTTGCTAATTTACATGCCTTTATTCCATTATAAAGAAGCCTTTTGCACCTATGTTCAATATAGAATGAAAATATCCTTTACTACAGGGGGAGATCCACCCCTAAATACCAAAGCTGCTCATTTAGTTTTGAATGAAAATTTCAGAAGGCAAATAGAAAATACAAAAGACAAGAACTGTCTTCTATTGCCTGAAATACAAGTCTATGTTGTTACATTGTAAAATACTCTTGGTACATTTCACAATGGCCAACAATATTTCATCATAATATATTCAGATAATAAGAATAAATGGTTCTCATGAGTTTTGTTTCTTTGGTATATACCCCCAATCCACGAAAGTATCTCCCATTAAGCATCAGTTCACAGTCTAAAAATCTCATTTCACCCTCTAAACCAGGTACAAGAGATTCCCGACTATACTTCAGTTTGAACCACTATGACTTCGTGTGTAAACCTGAGAAATGCCTGACCAAGACCCTCACAGCAAGCACTTCCACACAGAAGATTGCAGGGCAGGCATGGGATAGTCTGAAGTTACCAGAGCTTCAATTTTGAAATGAGACAATGAGCTGTGCAAAGGAGTCAGCCTACAATTAAATAGTAGTTTACTCCCTGAAAGCCCTTCTTCCCTGTGTACATGCACAATTCACATTTAAATCTTCTCTTACTCAACCAAAAGCCTGCATAGGACTGCATGTTCTGTAAGCTGAGTATGTGTATCTGATTCACTTTATCTTTGGTTAATGTATATATACCTTTCACTATATTTGATGTTTAATAGTTCAACAAAGGTCTCAAAAACAATCAAACAACTTATTTTGTATCTTATTTTCCAAGTAACTCAAGTTATTTCTATGAAGTTCTCACTGATGCCTACAACCTTGATGGGAATCATTTGGCCTTTTCTCTAGCAATTTCAGTTTTTCAGGCTTTTATAGTGAGGACTTTGATCTCAATGAAGTTGAATTTTGGGCCAAGTGAGAGAGAAGAATCTCAATTTTTCTTCTACATGTAGATACCTAGTTTCTCCAGCAGCCAGCTTTTATGACTGTGGCTCTGTGGCATAATTTAAAATCATGGGAGTCCAGCAAATTAAAAATCTTCAGTTAAGCAAAGAAAACTGGCAACTGAGTGAACCAGCAGCCTACAGAACGGGAGAAAGTCTTTCCAGCTGTCCACTAGACAAAGACAAAGCATTAATACTGAAAAGATGCAAAGAACTGAATAAGACATTAATATTTATGAAAAAGAATTGAAATGTACGCAGAGAGCTGTAGATGCAAATGGCTAATAAACATTTTAAAAATGCACAATGCCAAAAAACATTAGGTACTTCCAATGGAAAGTTATGCAACTCTTCTTCACAGTTACAAATAACATTTTTCTATTTTCTTATATAGTCATAGCAATGATATTGTCAGTGTTGAAACTTAATTATCATTCAAATTTTCAAGTTTATCATAAAAGCAATACATTCTATCAATATCAAACTCCTCCCTTTTAGACTAGTGCAAGAAAATAAGAGCCATTTTGCCCGGTTTGAATATATATATTCCACTTCATGCTAGAATCAAACATCTGGTGTGATTGCATTGGGAGGACATCTCTGGGATGTTATGCAGCTTTGAGAGCTCCAGCCTCATGAATGGAGGATAATAACATTTCGAACTGAGAACCTGATAGTTCTATTTCCATTTCTTTTATAAACTGAGGAAGAAGAAAAGTGTAGCATCCCATGGCAGTGGTCAGCAGTTTGTCACACAGTGAATCTATGGATCATTCAGTTTTGGACTCCCCAGAAAGCAATCCTGTGAGAATGTTCCTGTCCATGTTTACAAATTACTAAGGGTCCCTTCCAAAGCCTTAAGTTGAAGGCTTTACCACCAGCATGTGGCACTATTGAGAGAAGGGGCATCCTTTGGGACACTAGTTCTCAATCTTCCTAATGCCATGACCCTTTAATACAGTTTTTCATGTTGTGATGACCTGCAACCATAAAATTATTTTCATTGATACTTCATTACTGTAATTCTGTTGTTATAAATTATAATGTAAATATCTGTGTTTTCTGGTGGTCTTAGGCAACCCCTGTGGGGGGAAAAAAATCATTTGACCTCTACCAATGGGGTTATGATCTACATCTTGAGAATTACTGCTTCACAAGATGGGATCTAGAAGAAGGAAGTTACAAACTTGGGAAGAATATAGGGGCTTGCTTCTGACACCACTAACTCTGCTTCCATCCTCAATGAGGTGAGTGTCTTTGTTCTACCATGTGCTCCCTGCACAGACGACCATCACGCAGGCTCAAAGCAACTACCCAATCAAACCTGAAACTGCATCAAAAAGCAAATTTCCTCCATATCAGTTCTTAACCTCTGATGCAATAGAAATCTGGCCTACACACTCCATCATGGGAATTTTAAAAAGCAGAATAAAGTGATAAAGATACTGTGGAGATTGTACAGCTATGACTCACATCGGTAAAATGACAAGCAACTATGTCCAGAACAGAAAAGCCTCAGCCAAAGCCTTTGGGTAGCAACATTTCACTGTTTCAATAACCAAAAACCTTTTATGATTTTCATAAATCTTTAACTGGAAATTTTAAGATCATACTGGAAAATTTACTCCATTGAGAATTTTTGAGTACAGAGATTTCTTAGTTATTACAAATTTGAGAACACAATTTTGGCTGATGGGATCATTTATAGACTCTATGATGAACAAACTAACACCATTTCTAGGGCACCAGCTGAGTGTTCTGCTGTATGGTGCTAATTACAGGTAGTGCCTACCTCACATATTAAAGGGTACAGTTTTTATTTCATGTATCATCACAAGTCAAGGAATCTCACAATTAGCTGATCTTGGTTATAAATTTAGATGTTCCCTGCAACCTTTGTTCAGGGTTAGATAATTTGATTATATTATCTGTCAAACTTATATGTATTATTATACTTTAAACTTCAGTTTTATAATAAAAGGCATGGATGAGGAATAGTCCAATGAAACACACAGGTAAGGCAAGCCATAGAAAGGCCCCAAGAATGAGCCCTGCTCTTTTGGTGTGGTACAGGGTCCTCCAAGCACATCAGGATATTCACGAACCAGAGAGGATTCCAAGCCTTATTGTGTGGAGCTTTCTGTGGGATTCACCAGAGTTACAACTGATCAAATTGTTAAACAGCCATGTAGACTTAACCTTCAGATCCTTCCTTTCTTTACAGGTGAGAAATGTCACTAAAAAATGTGACCCTCTAAGGAACTGCCTATCTTTCTGACATGGCCACCTTCTCTTTAAAAGCTACTGAAGGGCCCATCTCCTTTCATGCCATTAGCATAAACTCAGAGATAGTTCCTTATGAAATGCATAATCTACACCTATCATTCAACTCACTCTTGTTGAAATTTTGTGTCAGGAATTCTGAAGGAAGATCAGATATTATCTTTCCTGAAGTCTAAATATTTAACAAAATCTTGTCATAGGCTGTGTGAACACAGTCCTTGTTTCAAGGAAGAATGGAGTAGCAGGTGTCGAGGATTCAGACAGCATGGGAGGGCTGCAAGTAGGACATTTACAAAGAGCAACTATCAGTGAGGAAAAGCACTTCAGATATATTTCGAATACATTCTTGCTCATGGGCAAATAAGTTCAAGTGATTGGATCCTAATGTATTGCTAGCATGCCTGGATTGGTGGGAGAAACCCCATGGAATTGTTCATCTCATCATGAATACTTAGTTTATACAGCCTGGAAGAAAAAAGATTTAATTTTAAGATGGAATGAGTTTAGTTTCTAAGATTTTTTTTTCTGCTAAGAACAGCTGTTCATAGATATTTGCCTATTCCCCAAATTCCCCTTGCTGGGACCCCAGAGAAATTGTCTCAGTGAACTCAATAAGAATCACATTATGGGGAAACACACCAATCCTCATTTTATTATTTGCAAATTACAGTTAAGCAATGTCAATACTTTACTATTTGTGGCCATTAAAATCCTGTACTGTTTAAAAAGGTGGCGTTGGACACTGTGCCAAGACCATGTGGGATCCCCACTGGCAACAAATATATTCTTGAACTGACACTAATTTAATTTGAGATTATGTGTAATCGCTTAACCAGTATGAACTACATTTTACTTATCTGTCAAGTGAACAGACCTTGTGCTGGATCCAAATGTGATATTTTGTCATTTGCTTCCCTTTGTCTAGAAGCTAGAGAATAATAATCTGACCTCTCTATATATAGATAGACACAAATCGCACTAATATATTCATACAAATTGTCAATACTTCAAGGTTATGAGGAACTGAAAATATGAATCCCTTAAAAAGCATAAAGGAATATATTCTAATTTTCATTGTTTACCATGAATATCTACTGATTAATAGCAAAATAAAACACAGTTTTACTAATGGGTCCATAAAACCTGTTATCCACTTGCCTGACATTTTTCTCCAGTCACTACCACAACAATTAGCACCTTTATACCTGCTTAAGCTGTACTCTTTTGCTTTTGTCATGAGGGCCCCACTGATGTTTTGGCCAAGGAGTCATGCAGAAAATCATCATAGCCACACATGCACTAACACAAGTGATGCAGAATTAATGTCCCATGGAGCAATAGTAACTAGTTGGGCGAGAGTGAGTTTCATGGCTGCTTTGACTTTCCATCCCTCAGGAGCTCAGGTCTGGTAGTCATTCTCTATAGCTTCTCTGAAGGCCCTGGTGGGATTAAATCTGTTGTCCTCAGAAGGGGTCAGCTCTGTAACATATTCTAATTGGTTTATCTTTACTTTCTATATCGATTCTCCTATTTCTTCTTTTGTGTCTTGTAATCACGTCCCAAATAAACCACCTGCATGTGAGCTAATGGCTCAGCCTCTGATTTTTTTAGGTAACTGCAAGACCATGGAAATCAGCAGTAGAAATATCAGAAAAAAAATCATCCATACTTTAAAGAGGAGATTCTGGAAATGGACCACTTTTTGGCTCTATGGCAATAGGGATACTATAGCTGGCTGTAATCCAGGTGGTCATTAATCTTGAATAACATTACAATTACAAAAATTCTCATCAGGGGTAGGTTAGAATGAACTGCAGGTGGAAATTAACCCTTGACTGACCTTGACCACTGTGGAATCTCTGATAATATCAGCTGATTATAGTACTCGATTAACTGCTTTAGAAAACCTTACAAAAAAGTGAATACACAGTTCTTATCCTATAATCTTCAGCTTCATGTATGCTGTGAAAGACAGACATCTCCATGCTTAGAAAGTCTTTATGCTCATTACCCACTGGGCAGATTGTGCTGAAAACCAAATGTCAGATTTCCTTATAAGATGTGCAACTTTTTGTAGGAGGGACAGTTGTAACAAACACTCATCTACCACAGATAGAGTAATATGATGGACAAAAGATATGACCCAACCCACATGCAGCTTCCTGAATCAGTGGAGGGAGCTATTAGGGTTTCTGATAGCATGGATAACTCAAGAGCAGCTATAAGACCAAGCCCCAACTATCATGGGTAGTACTCATGAAAGCTGCATTTCTGTCCAGCTTATAGGCTTCTCCACACCCATTGGATAGACAACTTCATATTCATGGCTGTTCTCACTACTTATACTCGTTTGAATAGTAGTCTTATAAAACTCTCAATTGTCTGGGATTTCTGACTCTTGTGGATTTTGCAAGCCAAGTTTCATGAACTTACAAGTTTCACTACCTTCCTGAGTCTCTCGGTCATTCTATATCACTCAAAAAGGAAACATTTCAATGTAGAACAAAAGAAAAGGCTGGGATGTGGGAGAGAAAACAAATGAGGAGCCTGAAAGCTTCAGTGAAGATCTTATGAGAAAGCAACAGGAGAAGAAACACAATGAGATGCCTGGATGTGACATCTGGCATGATGGACATACTTGGGTTCCTAGACTACACCATAATCTTCTTGACAGAGGAAATGTATCCATGCTGGAACTCCCAAGAAGACTACTACAGAGGAAGTCCCTCATCTTCCTGGAGTCTAGCTTCATCTCCACTCATCACCACTACATTAATAATTCAATATATGTCAAATAGGAAAACAAACCCTGTCTGGCAGTAAATACAAAATTCTCCCCAAAGAGCAGTATAATATATTTTGCTATGTAGTAGGAAATACATTTTGTTATATAATAATATTGTGGAAAGCAAGGATGGCTCAGTAAGTATCCTTTGATTTGGGAGTCTGATCACATGAGTAGATGTTTGTCTTCTGAGAAAATAAAAAGGAGTAGGGTGTGTTATGCTGATTCCTTGAAATATGATTATATCAATGGTAAACAGTAAATGAGACAAATCTGGAACAGCCTTGCCACCAAAGTGAGAAAAGTTCATCTTAGAAAGTAGCTAAAGCCACAGCAGAATGGCAAGTCTTTCACATGAAATTGATGGTAAACTTTCTAAATGGTAGCAGAACTTACAGTACAGAAAAAGCACCATTGTAGTAATCTGGTAATAATTCAACCTACTCTTTCAATAGGACAGTGGAGTAGACTTCCTCAAATGTATAAAGTGACTGATTTTCCAGCATCATGTTCCTCTCAAGCTGACAGAATACTTCTGGATGTGATTGTGGTGGCCTTTTCAAAAGAGGCTGTCATGTGATTCGGCAAACTAAATCAGAAGAATGCATTTTGAATGTAGATAGCAACATTTAATACCAGGGCTAAAATGAATGGTGCAGGCTTTTCAAAAAGAGCAAGAGGCATCATTTTAAAGACAAAACAGATGGTGTAGGCATCCCAAAGAAGAATCAGCTTCCAAATAAGGACATACTGCTTTTCTTGAACATCAGACTCCTGGTTCTTTGACTATACTTGTGTTCATGGCTCTTATAGAAGTTCATGGTGTTTCTGACCTCATAATGGAGCAGCATCACAAGACTTTCATCCTGAGGCCTCTAACTCTTTGTATAGGTCCACCTTTCTAGCTACTTTGGTGCACTGGCATACACATGGATATCATGGCTGCAGAAACATGCCTAGAGTCTCAGTGGTACAGGGGACTCTGTACATTAGTGGGTAAGAGGCAGTTGAGAACATACCCTCCACCCAGCATTCCTCCCCATTTAGCCATATGAAAGGAATTTTTTTTAATACTTGCTGTGAGATGGTCCTTCTATGTGCTATGAAAATAAGTTGCTACCATTGGTTAATAAAGAAACTATTATGGCCTATGGCAAGGCAGAAAATAGCCAGGCAGGAAATCTAAAAGAAAGACAGGGAGATGAAAGGCAGAGTTGGAGCAGACACTGCAAACTGCCAGGGAATCAAGATGTAATAAAACACCGGTAAATCCGTGAGACATGTGGCTCTGCATAGACTAATTAAAATGGCTTAAATTAAGATGTAAGAAATACTAAGCATGAAGCCTGAGCCATCGACCAAACAGTTTGTAATTAATATAAACCTTTGTGTGTTTATCTGGGACTGAATGGCAGGACAAAAAAAAAAAAAACAAAAAAAAAAACAAAAAAAAAACCCAACCCCCCCCCCCAAAAACCAAAAAACTTCTAGCTACAAGTACTAGTTATTTCAGTAACATAGTCTTTAAATGTAGGACTTAGATTTATTTAAGAGCAATGAAGGCAGCTCATTAAGAGAAAGTTTTCATTGCAAAGAAATGCTACTCACAGTTCCCAAGAGGTAAAAAACATCACCATACTACACCATGTAAGGTCACACTGGGGCAGGACACAATCATTTGTCAGATATCAAGGGTGTGGTCAGTAGTGTTGAAAGTTCTTTGGGCAGGAAGGAATGAGTGAAGAAAGAAAAGAAGCTTGTAGGAGCAAGGGTAGCTTCATTTGAGTACTTTATGGAGACTTCTGTGTGTAAAAGCTGGCTACAGAAGTTAATACCTTTCCCCAAAGAAAATAGAGTAGAGGGACATTGTCCTGGAGTCTCTGTGGAAATTACAGAGGCTAGATTGGTTTGCATGCATATAAAAAGCACATTTCTAGAAGGTTCCTCTGCTCTCTTTACTAGTCAGCCATCCTGGAAATAAAAATCCTTTCTAAAATAGGTTGGGACCCACATGTCAAAATACCTACTCATGTCTGTATAGCATCTGCTTAAATCTATAGTTTTATTCCCATCATGACAAGTCACTTTACAAATGAACTACCTTTTCAGGGATTGCAACCTAATGCACTATTCTCGGAGAAAAATAGTATGTACAGTGAATGGAAAAGGTTGGGGTAGATACTTGGGAGAAGAAAATTCTCTCACCTGCTCAAACCCCTTTACATTTCACTTGAATGACTTAGATCTGACTGCTACCAATAGAGCCAATGGCCATAAATTTGTTGTACACATGTTATTATTGTTCTACAGTAAACTGACATACAAAATTAAATATGCCTCATGCAATGAGAAGCAGGTTTGATCAGGAAGCTGGTTTAAAGGATTCAGAAGTTGTGTTCATTTGCCATGTACAAATATGGAAAAAAGAACTAGTTTCTTCCTTGATACTGATAAATTAAAAGCATGGTTTAGATTTCACAAGAAAAATTAGAGCCAAACCACACAGTTTTTATAAAATACGAAACAAGGAGATTCATAAAAGGCAAAGCTGAAGAATAAAATTAACTAAAGCAGGAATTCTCTCAGAGGTTCCTTCAAAATGTTTTGTCATATTTTTCTGTTTCCATCATCAACCAAAATAATCACCTGGGTCAGTGAGCACTAGGGACCCCTATGTCTATAGTTAGAGGTCACTTTAATTAGACTTTTTTCTCAAGGACCCATAATCACAATCCTACTGGGACAGGAGGATAAGTAGTGTGTTTGTCTTCTCAAGTCATAGAATCTAAAAACCAAGGTTACTGCTGCACTCCGGAACACAGCATGATTCTCCATTGGCTCCACATTCAGGGCAACACCTCCTGAGGCGTTTTCCTGGATGAGCATGGCAGGGAAAGGCAGCCAAAGATCACATGAGAAGCCCAGCATACTGTTAATTAGTGAAGACATTTAATAGTCAAATGATAAAATTGCCAAATTCTTTTTGCCAGTTTAAGCCAACAGACAAAAAGAAAAGGCGGAGAGGTCTGCTTACTCTAGGCTGCCTGCCTTGTATTTCAGAATGGAACATCTTGCTTTGTAAAGATCATCTACTGTCTCCTTTCTGAGATGTTCTTGTGCGCTTCCTAAAGGTTTGACTTTGGGAGTCAAAATATATCAGAGACTAAATTATTTAGAAATAATCCCTAAATACTGGATTATTATGAGTTTCTGAATATAATTGAGATATTGCAGTGGGGGACATAGTGATGGCCTGCAGAAACACTTCTGTGAGACTTTCCCTGTGTAGAATCACATGTCTCAAATGGTGCCCTTGCCAACTGTATTATAACAAGGAACTTGAAGTGAGAAAGGATACAATGATGTTGTTATTATATGCCAGCACATAATCAAACCATCTTCATAAATAAAAATTTGCATGTGCTTAAAATAGGCTTTAAAAGTGCATAGCAGCCTTGAAATATGCATTTCTTATAAGACTTTTCAAGCTTGCTTGCCAGAAATCACTTTGTAGATTGCTTATACTTTTCCATTTGCTTTTCTGCAGCAAAGTGGTACCAGCACTATAGTGTAGTAGTGTATTTGCTGACAGTTGTTAATCAGTTGCTCCTGGTTTATTTGTGCCTACTTCGATCGGTCCATATATATATAGCTAATTATGCAATCCAGGGCATTTACCTAAAGCACAATATTGTGAGAGGAGGCATGCATGTGCATGTGAGTGCGCTCTCTCTCTCTCTCTCTCTCTCTCTCTCTCTCTCTCTCTCTCTCTCTCACACACACACACACACACAATTCAATTTGAAAAGGCAGCTGTCATTACTTTCTTGGGATTCTTTATTTCCTACATGTATAAAGTACAAGATAAAGGTCAAATTTACTTGTTGTAGGTAAAGAGCTCAATAGGCAGATTTTGTCCTGTATCAGCTCAACTATTCTTTTCTTCAAGAGATACCAGAGGCTAAGGAGTTGGTCTTTCAAAACCTCAGCAAATAAACCAGTCAGTACAAAATGGCCAGGATCAGCAGTGTGCTCTGAGAAATGAGCCAGGACGCCGCATATTTGTTCCCTTAAGTACCTGACAGAAAGAAAGAAACAAAAAGTCATAGGCAAGCTGCACAGCCTTTATTTTACCTAATAATTATCTCCCCACAAAATGGCAATAATAATTAAATAATAATTAAATTCACCTTGCTCATATAATGGTTTGCTAAGGCATTTTATCATTGAAGAAGGTTGGGGTTGTATCCTGCCCATGTCATAAGCAGTACTTTCTACTTGGCCCATCAGTCACTGGGAATCAGTTCAACTCAATTTTCAGACCAGCTAGCATAGCAATGGGGTTTGTCTTCTGATGTGTTTTATTTCATTTAATAATGGTCCTATGTAGTAGGAGGGTTCTCTGGTCCCAGGCAGCCAAGACCCACAGACCTGTCGCTCAAACCCGCTTAGCCGCCCAGCCGCCCAAGCCCCCCAAAATGACTTAGACACTTATATTAACTTTATGCTGTTTGGCCTATGGCTCAGGCACATTGCTAGCTAGTTCTTACATCTTAAATCAACCCATTTATATTAATCTTTCTGCCACGTGGCCCGTGGCTCACCCATGCTCTTACATGTTGCTCCTTGGGCGGCTTCAGCTTGATCTGCCTCTGACTCCGCCCTGCTTCTTCTACCTGCTTCTCCTACCTATGCTCTGATTTCTCCTCCTACTTCTTCTATGGTGCCTGCGATGGCCCAAAACAGCTCCTTTATTTAAAGATTGAGATTCACAGCATATATAAATGCATTCCCACATCACTTCCCCCTTTCTGTCTAATCAAAAGGGAAGGTTTCAATTTTAACATAGCAAAATTACATATAATAAAACAGCTATCAAGGAAGAATTCTGTGGGTCTCGGACCTCTCAGCCACCTGGGGCCCGAGAACCCTACTACTACAGTCCTGCATACAGAAATAGTGGTGCTAACAACCTTATTAGTTTTTTTTTTTTTTAATCATTGCTGTATCTTATTGTTAGTTGCTGTTAATCTCATACTGTGCCCAACTTAGAAACTTACAGAGTGTTCATGCACTGGTGAAGAGACAATCCTATATGTTGGAATGTCATCTAGTGATCAAATAATCATGGAAATCAATATGAAACATTATAAGAATGATTATAGAAAACTTATTTAAAACTGTCAGAATTTGTGAACAAAGGGATCACCTGTCAACTTTTTTGTTTGTTTGTTGTTTTATAGATTTTCATCATCAGAATAAAATACTGTATCTTTTCACTGAATAGTACATTGTCAACATTCTTTGTAAATGTCCATTGAGTCTCAACTGTTAAATTTGTTGATAAAGAGCTTTTCTTGATATGGGCTGAGAAATGGTTCATTTGGGCGTACTTAACACACAAACGTGAAGACTTGAGTCCAGATCCCAGCACCCAGGATAAAGTTGGCTGTATCTGTGCTCATTCGTAACCTCAGGTAGAAGCAAAGAAAAGTTCATACTACAAGTTGCCTGGACAGATGCTTAACAAAAATTGTGAGCTTCTTTTTCTGTAAGACATAGATTCAAAGGAATAATGTAGAGGGTGACAGAGCAAGATATTCTATGTCCTCTGGTGTGCACAGACACAAAGGTACACAAACACATACCTTCCTGAATATAGAGTTGTGAAAACTGTTTTTATTACACCTTCAGTGATTGTATGATCTGTAGTGATGTCCTTTCATTTGAGAGATTTGTAATTTTTCCTTTTTAATTTCTCTTACTTTTGGTTACAAGCTGATTTTTCAAAGAGATGAGATAAATTTGCTTCATTTTAGTTTTTCTATTTTCAATTTTATTAATTTTAGCTCTTACCTTCTATAATTTCTTCTTTATGACCACATTGGATTTACTTTACAAATTCTGTTAAGGTAGAAATATTATAGATGGAAAATAGTTGTTCAATTTTCTTTATTAATTCACTATAATAGTCCTTACTCTGTCAGTGGAACAAAGTATACAATGTTACTAGTTGTTTTAAAATTGCTTTATCATATCTTTGCTATGTTTTTGTAGTTTTTCTTTACTTGCTATCTTTCAGCATCATACTTATTCTCACTGCAGGTTTAACTTATTCAAATCTTTGAAAAATGTTTTGAATATTTTAAGCAAATCTCATACTATAAATTCTTAATTAATTGGACCACATGCTATATTACTTCATTTAAAGCACACATGCCTTACAAATGGAAGTCCCTTCTAACTCTCTATTTCTGTATTAATAAGTCATTTAATTTCTGCAATGTACTGAAAAGCCTGTGGATTGACAGTAATTTTACTGTAATAGCCCAAATGATATCTGTATCTGTAGTTGGAATTTTCTTTGGCCTGCCAACCAGTTCCCAAATAAAGACACAAAGACTTAGTCTTAATTATGAATGCCCACTAGCTCTTTTAACATAATTTAACCCATTTTTATTCATTTACATTTTACCTCAGGGTTTTTGATCTTTTTTTCATTCTGTATTCCTGCTTTCCTGCTTCTTCTGTGTCTGGCCTGCTGGACCGTGGCATCTCCTTTGCTTTTCTTCCCTAAGTCCAAATTTATCCTCTCACTTACTCTCCTGCCTAGAGTTCCATATATACCTCTCTTATGTTCCTGGCTCTTCAGTTTTTTTATTAGACCTATTAGGTGCCTTAGCCAGGCCATGTAAAACAGTATTACACCTCCACATAATTAAGCAAATATAAAGCCAATGTAAGGTTCTTTTAAGCCTTCCCTAACTTTAGTATACAGTTCACTTTTATGCCTTGGGCCTAGAATCTTTTCTCAAGCATTCAAAGCAGCAGTACAACATAACAGTAATAAATTGTCATTATAAGTAGCCTGAACCTTCACATAAGCAAATGAGCATTCACCAAGGATTTGGTCTTGAGAGATGTTAAAACCTCTAATATGTCCTTGTTATTTGATAGCCCCTGCCTCTTCCCTCAGCCAATTTCTCCATTGTAATACAGGAGGTGTTAACTCTATCCAATCTTTAGGAGTTATTCTATATCTGGTTGACAATGCATTCAATATTTGTTTTAATATGTAGAGTAGATCCCGTGGAGTAGTATGGCTTCCCTGATGTTTTTTTTTATATCTCTAATATGTATAGGCTCATAATTGTATTTTACAAAATATGGGAAATACTTATATGTATGCTCTCTCTGAATGGTAACTGGGTAGAACAGAGGAGGTGATAAAGGAATACCCTTCATGCTTACTACTTTAGACAAATCATCTTTATCACCATAAGATCTCAGTGCTACTTGTCCTGAACTGTTCTGGGTTGATCATTCTTTAATGTCCTTATTAATTATACCAACACGGTCTTCTTATTGTGGAAATTTAGAAATCACCTATATCTCTAGTGTCTGAATCTCTTGAACAGTCAGTCTTTCTAATGACTCCATGGAATTAATAAGTTTCTTGCTTTAATAATTAACATAGAGTTCTACAGACCTACCCTTCTCTTTTAAGGTCCTGACATTGTGTCCAAGGAGGAAGATCTATCTGAAAGTTTGTCATAACGAATTTCCAGAAAATTAACTTCACATTCCAATTTATCATTGTTAGATTCCATATTATGCATTTAAGGGAGTAATTTTTCATTCTTAGTCTTCAAATATTCCATCGGGCCAATTAACCTTTCATATTTAATATAGGTATCAGACCACTGTTTTGAGGTATAAAATATAGAATCAAGCTGAGAAGTAGCAGGATTGTGAGCATGAAGCTCTTAAAAAAATATAATAATGCAAAAATTTCTCAATAATAACAATAAAAAATTCTAAATTCTTGGGAATTTATATTGTCTGCCATTGTTGAAGAAATTATTATTATTAAAATTATATATATGTGTGTGTGTGTGTGTGTGTGTGTGTTATATGAAGAATTATTTACCTCAGATTAGATGTAATGGTAATGTTTGGCCAGCAGATGTTACAGGAGTCATTCTAATTAGTTAGGGCATGTGACTCAAATTTTCAAGTTTGACCTGCTAAGAACAAAATTAGAACAATTTACTATAAATGCACATTAAAAGACATGCTGATATCAGCCATTTGCTTTATCTGACAGACCCACACATGCCAAAACACAGGTTTTGAGAAGCTACAGATCACCACAGGAAGTAAGAAACACAGCACTGGAAGCACAATGTGCCAAACCTGCTCTGATGGACAGAAAATATCTCATTATAAAAGCAGTTGAAGATTGAACTCTAATCTATTACAATCTATCTGATAATCTCTAAGATCATAGCCATGTGAGAGGCACTTGGTCTCTGGTGTGGGCAGGGGCAAGACAAGGCCTCCAGTAACCCAGAGGTAAAACCTCAGATGCAGGCCCTTGGTACAAGTTTCTGGTCCAGCTAGCTCAGTCAGTATAGCATGACACTCTTATTCTGAGTATTGTAGGTTCAAGCCCCATGTTGGGCACCAGATATTATAGGAACTATTTTTTGGCAATAGTTATATAAAATGATTATATTAAAGGATTATATAAATATCCACTGATGCAAGATTGAACCTTAGTGGAATTCACAGCATGCAACTGGCCTTAAAATGAGCTAGACATGCCCATAAACTTTTTTACCTCAAAGTCACACTTAGATCTTGCTCAAAAGCACCTGAACACAGCTACATAGTTGAACAAATGCAACACATCTTTGCATACTTAAATATTCTGCAACATATATCAACCATATGTAACTATTTGTATTTATTATAATTATATTATAAATAAATAATTATATTTATTTTCATTTACATCCTTTCCTTCTTTTCTTACTTCTTTGTATAGTTTCAAGATTTTTGTTTCTTATGCTATTTCTTTTTCCTGATGAAGTTTCACAGATAACCACAAAAGAAAAACAATTCTGCTGTTCTCAACTTTTCTTTGTTATTTACAAGTAATGCCTCCTTTATCACTCTTTTTTTATTTTCCCATTCAACTTCTATCATTACTCTCAGAGCTTATTGGAAATGTAATTTCATTTTTTTAATTTTTGAAAATATTCAGAATTAATTCTTCAAATATTGATTCTGTGACATTTTGCCTTTCTTGACCTCCTATAAAAATGTTTAACTAAATCTTACTGTTGGCTTATATGTTGTCATTTTCTCAGGTATACAATCTTTTTTTATTTTTTTGAACAAATATGAAGAAGAGATGTGGGAATTAAGAAGCAAACCATAAGATTCAAGGTGGGCAGGGTTCCCTTTAAAGGTAGGTGTAGTGTGATTGTGTTCTGTTCCATTATAAATAATTGTCACTGGTTTAACAAAAAGACTGATTAGCTGAATACAGATAGGAAGTGTGGGTGGGGCTACCAGACTATGAAAACTCTGAGAACAGAAAGAGTAGAGCAGAGATACTAAGAGAAGCCAGCAGATACAGAGAACAACTATGCTGCTCTAAGAAAATGTATCAAGCTCATGGCTAAACCAGGTGGGTTATATTAAGAGAAGAGCTATAGGCTGACCAACATAAAAGTAACACAAGTAGCTGTGTGTTACTATAAAACTGTGGATCTGTGGGTCTGGAGCACTGGCCAGACAGACCAGAAACTTCATACTACAGATAAGGGCAATTTACCATTTGGGTAGCATTTGACCATCCATATAATATAAATGTGTCAACAAGTTTTATTATTCTCACCAAGGACAAATAAACTTTGCAAAAAAATTACTACTCACTAGTCTGTTGTTTGTTAGCTTCAGTGTTTTCTGAAGCCATGTTTGAGCAAGCATAGTACATTAGAACCCATGTGCTTTTTTGTTTTTTGTTTTTTCCTGAATTCCTCAATAAAAAGTCAGGTAAAAAAGTAGAAAATTATGGTTGTGATGAAGCAAAGAGTTATTGTATTAACAAATTATAACAAAAAATAAAGCCAAGTCACTAAATGTAATTTTAGAAAGAAAAATCTCAATATGAAATATTAATATCATTACTCAGCTCCAGAAACAGTGAAAATTTCTGAAAATTCAAATTTGATATGGCAGCTTCGTTAAACGATTTCCATATCTTAGGTGTTCATCTTTATGAAAAATTCAAAATGTTGTCAGAAAAGAAGTATTTTCTAACTTTTCTAAAGGGGCTTAGATTAATAAATCCTGTTCTTTGTTCAAGGTCATTAGGGTCCTAAGTAAGGAATGAGGAACAATATATCATTTACTTCCATTAACATGGGTTTTTGGAAGAAAGAGGAGTCAGTCATCCAAATTCCATGTTGGTAAAATTTTAATCTTACTAGAAGTCAATACCAAAGAAAGGAAGTATTTTCCTACCAAGATCTATGCTGCTGTCAGGCAAGCTACACATTAAATAGTGTTTGAAAACTCCATATCCTGGAGTGTATTTTTCAAAGCTAAGTATTCACAAAGTGTTGACACTGACATATCATTACTATAACTGTCAACAGACAGAGATCCTGGGGAAATGACATGAAATTCTATTCTTGAGGAGACGGAAAATCACAATAGAACAGTGAGAGTTCTCAGAATTCAGGGCTCAAACTAAGGCAATGATCAAGTTCATTTGTTGTATAAAAATGTGGTTAAGAGAAGCAACTTCAAATTAAGAACTTCTGAAATAGTTACAGTAAGAAATAATTCAAATAGCATAACTTATCAGATAATCTTAATACTCATGTTTGTCAAATACTAACATAACTATGCAGACTATCATATGAAAAAACTTATTTTAGAAGACATTAAGTTGGTATAAATTTTAACTAAGTTAAACATGACGAAATAACATATAAAGTTTTCATACTCTAAAAATATGAAGTTTTACCACTAATTTGTGATAGATCAAGGTGAAGATTTTAATATTTGTTTTTATACACTTGCAGAGATATGTGGAGAAGAGCATAAAGTATTGATGTAAGTTTTCTGTTATTCTTTATTCATTGATGGAAAAACTTGATAAATTTAGTTTTAAATAGCTTAAAATGATTATAGGTAATATTTAAAATATTTAAAGATAATTTTATAATTTTCTTTCAATAGAAGTGACACTCTCTCTTTTAGTGGTCTATCCAGGGTCAACATTCATTGATTAATCACTTATTGGATGATTATTTTATTACAAGAAAAGCAATAGAGTTTTCACATGTACTATTATATGCTAAATAAAATTTGGTTAGGCTAGTTCTAGAATTATCTTAGTAAAGAATGCATATGCAAGATTTAGACTCCAGAAAGAGTTGATATTATTAGTCTGTTTAAATCTGAGCGTGTCATGGAGGCAGGCTTTTGGGATGTCTTCATTTCTTATTCTAACACTTTTTTCACCTTCTTTATTTTCTTAAAAATCTGCCAATCTACTTTTTCTTTGAAGAATCAAGCACTCAATCTTAGGCACCTTTTGTTTATTTGCCTCCCTTTTTTTCTGTCAAAAATAATTGTTCATTTATATAAATGCAAATAATAAAATATTGTATGAGTCATTAATTTATGTTCAATAGTTCTTATAAAAACCCTGTTGGCGAAAGACATTGAAAAATATTAGACACAGCTTAGGCTTACTTTTAATGGTCTTCAACTCCTACTTACAGTCGATAAGGATCATGAAGTCAGATCCCCATTTATTATGCCATTTTATCATGGTTTTCTTGAGTATCACTAAAGTAAATAACTGGGGCTAACTTATTTTATGGGGTGTAGATACTTAATAGCAGTGTATCTCAGACAACTTAGTATTATTTTGCATCATTTCACCAGTGATTTTTCTCATTATTTTAAAATTAAAGAGGAAATATTATTTAATTAATCTGTAGTGCTTACAGCAAAATTCCAACAGATTTGTTTTCCTGTAAAAGTTTATTTTTCTTTTACTATTGAAAGATAATTTATTTTTCTAGGTAAAGACATCAGAGTGGGCAGCATTTAGCTTCCCACTTAGATATTCCTGCACTGTTCTGTATTTTCATTAAAGCAAAAATCCAAAATCCTTTTTTTTTATTTTTGCCCTTCTGTGCATTCATCTTTATTTTGATATTGATTTAACAGTTTATTTTTATTTTAGTTTTTTTTGACTAATTGATTCTCTCTGCTTCTGCTTGGATACGTTTTCCTTTGTGTCTACTATGCTTTGCTTTGAGGGTGGCTGTTGACCCTTTTAGATCTGTGAATTTGCATTTATTTTTGACATTGTATCTTCTTTATGTTGCTTTCTCACCCCTTACACACACACACACACACACACACACACACACACACACACACACTTCATTCTATCCTCCTTCTGTCCCTCCCTTTTGATTTTCAGTTGTTTTCCAAAACATAGTCTCACTCTCTAGACCAAGCTTACCTTGAAGCATCAACAATCCTCTTGCCTCATAAATGTGATCACAATGCTGTGCTAACTTTGTCATTATTTGTTCAATGGTTTGCCGCCTCTTCTTTAACTCTAGAAGCCAGAGTCCCACTGTAGAGTTATTTTTATAAGTCTACATACCTGGCAAAACATCTAATTTAGCTTATTGTTTAAGAATAGAAATTAAATCACATGTCAACTATTATTCAATATTGGGAGAAAAAAACTAAGCTGCATTCTATGGGGAGAAATTACCACTAAATTTAAATCAAGCTAGACAATTGACCTAGAAATTTCAAACTTTGGTACTTTTCAAAATAATGACAATAAATGCTCATGAGTACTGGAGTTTCTGTGTTAACTTCATTTGTAATATCCCTGACTTAAAAATTGCTCAAAGTATAGTCAATAGAAAATACATAGGAGAACGGTTATGTATTAATGTAAGTGTTATTCAGCATTAAAGCTGAGTCAACTTTTACATACACAAGACATAAAGAATGAATTTCACAAGTATTATGTTGTTTAAATGAGGACACAAATTATAACCTGAATCAGTGATTGCAATCGCATGAAGTTCAAGAGCACACAGAACACAAGGATAGCGTAATATTCCAAAGCTGATGCCTTAGGAAATGAAGATTAATTCCCAAAGACTCATAAAGAATACTCAAGTGAAATACCAATGCTCTCTGACATTGAAATAAATAAAATCTTGCACATTTTAAAAATTCATCAAACTAGAATTTTTTGTTTTGTTCTGTGTTTTGTTGTAAACTGAGGTGACTGCAGAGAGCAGGGAGAGGGAGATGCAGTAATTCACCAGAGAAGAGCACACCAGTTGATTGTTCAATGTGCCAGATGATTAGCCCTGTAAACATACATGCAATTATCTTTATACAGACTGATATATATTTATGTGTGTATATGTATACCTATGAATATGTATAGACATAGATACAATAGCTACAAGGAAAGGGAAGAGATAAATGTTGTACTTATACTCTCAAAAAAACATCAGACTTGGAATTTATCCAACAGTTTATGGATAGCTACAATTGAATATTAAAATTAGTTATTAGGAGATAGAGAGATGGCTCAGCAGTTAAAAGTTCTGTGGCTCTCACAAAGTACAAGGTTTGATCCTAAGCACCCACGCTAGGTACCTCATAACCTCATATAATTCCAGTTTGAGGGAGTTCAACACCCTCCTTTGGCCTCTGAGGGCACCTTCTCCACGTAGTGCATATACATTATGAAGCAATAAGATCTGACAATTCTAAAATTACTTTGAAGTTTCTATGTATCAGTTTAATAAAATTTAACTGTATCAAAGAAACTGGGAATTATTTTTATTCCTATTGGGAAATAAATTCCCTTGAAAAGAAAATTAGATTCAGGGATATTGTAGAAAAAGCAACAGATGTTCCCAAACATCACAATGAGCAATAAAGTCAAGAAGTGCTCAAAGAATGGTGAATCCTGTAGTTACATCAGAAGTACAAAGGATACAGTTGGGTAGGGAGCTTTCTGGTCAAATCGTAACTTGATGGCCAAGTAACTATTGAATGTAATGGGTTACAGATGGCTGCTCACTATAAAGAAACAAAAAGCCTCTTTAACAACATTCAATGATTTTAAGAGTGTAAAGTTCACATTATGAGTGATTTCAAACTAAGGACATTATGCCACTGGTCTGGAGAGAGATGCTTAAATCTGGTTCTCAGGAGTAAACAACAGTCAAACATGGCCATGAAGGGTAATGGGGAAGCATGCATACAGAAAGATTTTCAGTAAACCATGGTATTGCTTAAGAGAAGAAGAAAGTGTCCTACTCATACTAACATTTTCATTCATATTGGAGAAATGAAGGAGTTGTGGGGGGGGGGAGGAACTCTGTAAATTCCAAAACTACAAAGGAAGAGTTTGATAAGTGATTTAACATGAGTCCTCTAAATAAACAATATAAGACATTTTTTGAAAAAATCTATATTAATAACAAAGAGAAAAATAGCAACTTTACAGTAAAGAGATCTAATGACTGCCAAAGGGATTAAAATAACCAGATTGTCAACACTAATATTTCACAGTAGAGGCAAACTAATGTGACCTGCCTCCTGTGTAGTCCTCCTGTATGAGGCCCCAAGGGATTCAGGTTCTATTCTCTGCCACTGGTACAGTACTACTCAAGACTCTCAGAAAAAAGAAAAAGATTATATGACATCTCTCTATAATGAGATGTATTCCAAAGAATTAGATTGAGCTTTTGTGATCACAGCAAATGCAAAATGTGTTTGGTGGCTTGCTTGAAAAGTAAAGCAGAATTTCTAATGTTGAAGCTGCATTCTTCCTTGCTCACTTATGCCCTGTTGCCTTCAAATGATCAGAAGAGACTCAGCTAAGGCATTGAGAGTGATCACCTCATGATAAAGGCATTTAACTACAAATGTTATTCATGTCTACACAGCACTTTGAGAGCAACACCTATTTGTCTTTCGTGGGTGCATCAGAGCCTTGAAACACTGAGACGTAAAATTTAAGCATCACACCAGTCAAAAATTTATAACCTGAATAGCAATCATGAAAAACCATAAGGAATTTGTTTTATTTTTAAAAATAGAGTCAATACTGTTCTTAATATTTACTTGATGAGCAAGCTGAATTTTGACCAGGAAGAGCCCCACACATTGTATTGTATGTACTTCTGACATAACTCTCAAATTTCATATTTCTGTGAGTATTTTAGAATGTTATTTTATATTTACAAATAAAGGGACCAGTAGTTACATACCTTCAATTGTCGAAGAATTTTTAAAAGGAAAGTCTGATAAGCCTAACTTAAAGTAAACTAAGGATACACAACAATGGCATATTTTAGCAGTTAACTGTCATATTGCTCTGACAAAGTACCTGGCAATGTAACTTAATGCAGAGTGTGTTTGGGCTCACAGTTCAATGGTACATCCTATCATGGTGAGGGTTTTGCAAGCATGAGAGTGAGGCGGCTGCTCACAGTGCATTCACAGTCCGGAAGCAGAGAGTGATGAACTCTGTAGCTCAGGTTTTTATTTTTTTCTTTTTATTCAAGCCAAGGTCCCCGTGCATGGGACAGTGCTGCTCACAGTGAAGGTGGGTATTCAAACCTTAATTAATCTAAACTAACCCCTCAAAGGCATGCCCAGAGGCTAACCTAGTCTAGATATCCCTGTTATGAGAATTATAATTATGTTACCTGTCTATTATCCAACTGAAAAGAGTGTTTTAATCTGAGAGACAGAGTTTACATTAGGGATCAGTGAAACTGGGGGTGGGGGAGACAAGGAGCGCTGTCATTTCTGGCTTCATTTGTGGATTACAGTTACAGAGAGATAAGAGCTCATCATGGGAAAAGTGGCCATGCAGTCATAGTGGAAAAACAGCTAAATGCATCTATCCTCGGCTGCAGGCCACAAATAGAGAAAATGCTCTATAAACGGCTTACAACTTTTGAAACCTCGAAGTCCTATCCGAGTGACCTACTTCCCCCATGAAGGTCATATATTCTAAACTTGTACAAACAATGCAACCAGCTAGAACACAAATATTCAAATTCTCAAGAATGCAGGGGACACCAAATTTAAACAACCTCATCCTGCTTTTTACCATGTAGCTCTAATTGTGTAAGGAAATTTTTTTCATTCTTGGGATACCTGTTGAAAAAAAACACCATTTTCCCCTCCTTCATAGCATGTTGAAATCCCAGGACCTGCTAACATGCTTCAAACCCAAACAAAGGCAACTTTGCAGATATGGTGAATAATCCTGAGGCAAAGTTATTTTGGGTAATCATGTGGACCCAGTAAAGAGACCAGCGTTTAAAGGTGGCAGACAGGCATGACAGGAAAAAGGTACAAGATGAGGACTGAGTAGGGTTCAAAAGAATGTCAACATTGGTTATGAGGGTGGAAGAGACCAAGCCAAGGAAATGTGTAGACCTCCACACCTCTAGAACCGATACTCTGGAAGTTGTCAAGTCAACGGAAAGTTCTTTCCTGGACCCTGACAAAGGTCTTTGGACATATTTATGTTAGTCCTAGAAATCCCTTTGAGGCTTTATCAAGCTCCAACATGTTAAGATATTGCTTTTTTGAAATATTAACTTCCAAATTTATAAAATTGGATTATAATAGCAATAGAAGCCCAATGTACTTGAAATAATTCTTAACAATTATGCAACTTTTGAAACTGTAGTTCAAATACTAAAATAATAGAAATTTTACCAAATGTCAGATTTTAGTAATCATTAGATGTTCTTTGTACTACTCACACATTTTTTTAAGTTTTTTTTTTAATGGATTAGATTTTTTTTAATGGATTAAAATGTTAAGCCCACAGTATTTCTATCATTTTCTTCAAATAAAGCTGGAAGAGAGAAATGAATGAGATATACAGAGAAAGAAGTTCATATCGATAGTCACTAAGAATATGCAATGGATAAAATAATTTAGAGGAAAGTTATTTTTGTCTTCTAAGCAGCAGCAGGGTTACTAGTGGGTCCTAACCTCAGGGCTAGGCTAAAAAGGCTTGGCCAAAAACTTCATATTACAAATGGCATCCTAACACTGTGCATGTATACCTATGTAAAGACTTAGGAACCTTAAAAGGGTTTTATAGCACAGAAACATAGCTAAAAACAGATTCCGAGTTGTGTCTCTCAAGTGAGCCTTAGTATAGAGATGCCCTGGTGTGGCACATGGGCTTGAACTACAATGGCCAACTTGCAGTCTGAAGCTTAAGCTGTAATAACCCAGGTTCCCAAAGTCTCACAAGAACCTCAATCCAAGCAGCATTTTCTTGGGTCAACTCTGTTTGCTGGAGGCAAGCAGAGGCACAGCTTTTTAAAGAGAAGTGTCCTGACTCAGCCTTAGCAGCAAAAACTGTATGGCTCTTTTAAGAGGCCCTGCTGCCAAACACTTAAATGGAGTTCATGAGCAGCAAACGGCAGTGCTTTACTTGGGGATTATATAGATTCTAAAATTCCCCAGAGTGGTAATTGTGGATCTTGCCAGTATCTCTTCTAAAAAGCTAAACTCTCTATGAAGCTAGACTAGGAGCTGAGTGGAGCCAGCCAGCCACCCTAACCAAACTCTGAATACTAGTCACACTAGCAAATTGAGTGTGTGATCAGAAACAGAAAGTTATAAAGGGAGCAGGTGGAGTCAGCCATCCTAGCCAAACAAATGTGTGGTCAGAAACAGAAAAAAAAATAAGAGATAAATAGTAGAAACAGAAAAAACAACAACAACAAAAAAGCCCTCTAAATGGTTTAGAGTATGTTTAAAAATATGCATAGGCTTGAGAGAGAAAAGAAAAAGGGAAAAGGGGAAAGGGTAAAGTTCTTAAAAAAAGGAACAGAGTAAAAAAATAAGCTAGGTAAAGATGGAAATTACAAAGAATGTCTGGATACTGTATGCTATTGTCTTGTCTTTAACTTTTCAACTGTAAATGAAGTAGTAAAAGCTGCTAAAAGGCGTTTGTTTATAAATGATTTTGAATAATCCAATCTATATATTTTATAAATGAGTTGATTTTGAAATTGAAATAAAAAGATATGATACTTTGGAGAAGAGGGTTTTTTTTAATTATTATTTTTACAGAAAACAAAAGGCTATGAATTTATTCCTGGTGAATGTAAATAAGGTTTGTTTGAGGAAGAAATCCTGAAAAGTCTGAAGGAAATGGATGGCCCATATTAGCCAACATTTTAGAGCATCTCTGTTACAGTTTCCTCTGAGCTCTACATCAAAACAACTTCAAGGAAACTGGCTGAGATGACCCAACCGTATAGAACACTTCACTAAGGACTTGTTCATAACCCTAAATTTTTCTTTGGGTCTCCAATGCCAGCACTCCATTTATCAAGAAGTAGCCTAGAGAACGATGCCTACAATCCTAAAAAACGGATTATGAATGCTTGTCTTTGTTTATAGTGTTGGTTGAAAGTTGTTATACACAATGGTGGGAAAAAAAGATTATTAGATTTGGGGTTCTTGTTTTAAAAAAGGAGGGATATGCTGTGGGATTACATTCTAATACATTATAAATACTTGTCCCTCCTACTGGTTTAATAAAAGGCTGATTGGCCAGAAGGTGGACAGGAAGTGTGGGTGGGGCCACCAGACTAAGAAAACTCTGAAACAGGAAGAGCAAGGCAGAGACACCAGCAGAGTAGATGCAGAGAAAAAAAGTCAAAATGCTGCTCTGAGAAAAGATACTAAGCCACTCGGCTAATCATGGGTTAGTTTAAGTATTAAGAGTTAACAAGTTATATTACTGAGATATTGGTCAATCAACGGGAAATTGGTAGAAACCTTTGTGAGATTATTTGGGGCTAAGTGGCAGTGGGGTTGCCAGTGGGTCTGAACCTTGGGGTTAGGATGGAAAGGCCTAGCCAGAAACTTTCTATTACAGCCTACATGTGCTGAAAATTCAGAAACCAACTACAAAGAGGTTCTGTGTGTGGCTGTCTAGGCAGTGTGCTTGCTGTTCAAGAATAAGAACCTGACTTCAAATTCCCCAAACCAATGCATAGCTCATATTCTGATGTGAGACTGGAGGCAGCTGCAGAGGATTGCCTGACATCTCAAAGGCCAGGAAGTCTGGCACATGGAGGCAAACGACAACAAAAAAACCCAACAAAACACACTCTTTCAAACAATGTGATAAGCCAGGATCTACACCCAAGGTTGCCCTGACCTTTATACATGAGTCTTGGTATGAATGACACACACTTTCCCATGCATGCACATGCACACAGATACACACACACACACACACACACACACACACACACACACACACACACACACAATGAAAATAGAATATAAAAACCCTGCAGGAATAAAAATGCTCGTTGTTCTATCTGAGTGTTAGTAAATTCAACTGAAGTAAAAATAAGATTGTTCTAAGCTCTACTGATCTATTCTTATCCACTAGTTGTATTTCCTTGTGCAGAGAACAGATAAAGAAAGAAACATGAGATGGCTCTAACTCTGTGAGCCATCTAAGAGACACCTTGTTTCCTACTGCCTGAGCTGTTCTACAGTTGACTTTACTTGCTTTATCTTTCTAATTGAAGACTAGACCAAACCCATTTAGAGTACTCTGTTGAAAATAACTCTATCACTAGCAATGGAGGAGTGTTCCCCATACTCTAATCCCCTCCAGTCGAAAAGAGGGAAGAAGGATTATATGAGCAAAGGAGTCAAGATCAGGATGAAGAAAGCCACAGAGACAACTGACCCAAGCTATTGGAAGCTCACTGACTCTAGACTGACAGCTGAAGAACCTGCAAGAGACTGAACTAGGCCCTCTAAATGGGGATGACAGTTGAAAGGTGTGGGCAGTTTATGGGGCCTCTGGCAGTGGGACCAGAATTTATTCCAAGTGCATGAACTGGCTTCTTGGGGCATATTCCTTACAGAAGAACAACTTATTCAAACTTGATACTGGGGGCATGGTGCTTGTTCCTACCTCATCTCCGTATGTCAGACTACATTAACTCACCCTAGAAGTCCTTACCCTCTCTGAGGAATGGATGGGGTAATCGGGTGGTGAGAAGCTGGGGAGGACTGGGAAGAATGGGGAGGGAGGGAGAACAGTGGTGGATATGTTTTTTTAAAAAACTTTTAAATAAAATACACAGTAAAAAGAAAAAGGAAATAAGAAACTGGATGTTATTTAAATATGATCCCTGGATATATCGCATGTGGGTGGTTTTCCTATAGCGTGACTATGTTGTGACAGCCAAAAAGCTACTTGCCACCTGATGTTTCTTAAGCCTCCAGGTATTCAGTATTTCCTGGCGACTCTGAGGAAGTAGAAAACGACAAGCATTTGGACATCACCATCATCTGCCTCACTTGCGTTGTTTCCTGACTAAATCTACGCAAAGGTTAAACATCTATTTCTATGTGATGCAAAGAAACAAGACAACTGAAGCAGCTCAAATGGATAGCCCAAACTCGTTACCCTCCCCCGGTAGGGCAGCAAACGAGAGCACGCATTTTCTTGGCTAGAGCCAATGAATCTAAGTTGCCATTAGCACATAATAGGTTTGGGTTATAAATCCCATTGAGCGTGGGAATCAGCGAGGAAAGAACCAACACCAGCAAGCTATAAGTAAACTCAGAGTATGATTTTAGCATGGGCTGAGACTGTAAAGAGAATGATAATAAGTTTTATGTGTATTCATTTTTTTCTTTTAAATAGCAAGGTTTTTGGTTTTTTTTTTTTTTTTTTCCAAAAAGCCATTTTATCTCTGAAAGATCCAATGGCCATGTTTGATGACGAGCCAGATGGCAGCATCCTCCAGCCCCAGTGCCAAGAAGCATGGCAGGAGCTGTGATTTACCTTCTACAGTGAGGCTCTCCGCTGCAGCACACCCCAGCTGCAGGCGAGCGGGTCTCTGCCGGTAGGTGCAAACGCAGTTGGTTCTCTCCCAATTTGGATGCAGCAGGTAAGAGGCTGAATCAGTCCCCAGCAATTATGGAATTGGCATACCCTGCAATGTTTACCCACAGTCATATTCCTACTGGACTTTATTAAAACACCATCTGTTGTCAGGGCAGACAAAGAATGCAATAGGAAAACATAGCAAGATACAGAGAGAGGGAGAAAGCAGAGCATGCACGTGCATTCGGGTTCTGCTACAGGATCTGGTTGCAGTTTTAAGAGGCAACATTTGATCCTAGGGGTTGGTTTTGTCATCATATCCCAGCTCTCTCAGTTTTTTGTTTATCACTTTCCAGTGCCAGTGAGGCCAAAGCAATTTGTGGTCCAAATGAAGTTGGCTGTGTGCGATTCAGGCTGGAATCGAAGGCAATGAGTATGTGTATGTAGGGAGAGGAGGAAACCCAGCCGCATTAGCATCACTACAAATTAAAACCAAAATCATGGAAAGTGAAGTCATCCCACTGAATGATGTTAGGAATCAACTTCTGGGTTAATGTTTGGAAGAGGCTGAGTACTAAGGGATATCTGCCAATGGTAATACCTTCAGGGCACAAGGAAAAGTGACTTTTACAATCAGCTGTTTTCCCTCTCTCTTTTTAATCCTACAGATGGGGATCAGAAATTTTTAATACACAGCTGGTCTCTACAAATGGCCAAGTGTGATGTTTCATATGCCTGCATGCAATTCCAGGTGAAATTAATTAGTTAGAATCTGAATCAGATAATATTATAATAAAATGAGATGCAAGTAATTAATATGTAAATATAAGAACAGCCGTTTTAAAACTCCGATATGTCATTTCAGTCTTACAAAAAGACATCTGTCAGTGTGGAACCTCAGTACAAACCAGAGGCAAAAATCTAACGAAATTTTGTGGTCAACATGTAAACCAGCCAGGGTGCACATGGCAAGCAGGAAGTTGTGCAGAGGTCAACTTCAGTCACTGAGTTTCTGTGGGGGAAGGTGCTGGCTTCCTTAAAACATACATCCAGATATCATGCAGGGACTCAATGCAGAGTCTATGGTATAAGCTGTGGGGAAAGCTCGTGCAGCATGTGATATCACTGCTTCACCTGACACCGTTGCCCTGGTGTTCTCACCAGAGTATGAGCAGTCATTTCCACTTGCAGAGATGCTGTGTACCATTTTGCAAGCCCTACCAGTATTTACAGAGAATCCAGCAAATGGACGAGAAGAAACAGCTGCACCTCCTTCCACCTCATTGCTCATCTCTTCCCTAACTCTCCTCCTCTGCACTGCTATCTACATGGTCATTTTGGTGAGCAAGGGATTGAGTTGACAACATTCAAGACACCAATATCTGTGTAGGAAACATGACACAATTTCTTTTATGCATTTTTCTTTCCCAAGTGGTTTCCAAAGAATACCATGACACACTGACAATGTTTTGACTGTGGATTTTTAAGCAGTTCCCCAAATACACAAATATTCTACTTAATATTTTTTTAACCAGATACTCCACTTAGAATGTGTTTATGTCTTACCCTAAAGCAATGCCTTATGCTCAAAAACTGCCACTTTTCTTTTTGATAACTTCGTATGCCTCAGTATCAGTTTTGGTAAAAATATCTTCTCTTGAAAAAAAGCCATTATTTTTTTCTGTCAGGTAACATAAATTTTATTTGGGGGGGGGTCAGATAAATATTGAGGCAACAAAAAATAATATGAAAACCCATGGGGCAGTACTAAGTAGACTCATAAGAAAGATGCAGCAAAGATGGCAATGATATAATGAGATCAGTATTTGCTTTGTGCTGGTTTGGAAGACTGGACAGGTAAAGAGGCAACGACTGAATGTACACAGTAAAGAACAGTGGGAAAGCGAAGTTCACAAAAGATACAAAGGCCATGGGAATCTTCATATACTGTAATACTGAGTTCCTGGTCCGAAGTAACCAAGCCAATAGCAACGGTTTCCAAACACTGTTCAAGGAGCTTATAGGGTCTGTTGTACCTCACGTAAACAGACAAGCCTTCCTTCCAGGGAGTGTGGTGAACAGCTTTCTCAATGATGCAAGTTTAGGGGAAGTATTTTTAAACTTGATTAAATTTTGCTGCCAAATGTGCTGGCAGGAAAAACTACATGAACATATAAAAGCCAAAGCTTCCAAGAAATAAGTTGGTGAGTTATAAAAAGAAAAAAAATAAAAGAACATACTGAGACCAGAGAGATAGCTCAGTGTGAAAAGAGGCTTATCTTGCAAGGAGGAGAGTTTATGTATGACCTCAAGACTCCTCATAAAAATGCCATGCTAGTGATGTGCTTTACAGTGCCAGCACTGGGGCTACATAGACAAGGAGGTTGAGGGATGCACTGGGAGCCAGCTGAGTCTACTTTCTAAGTTCCAGGCCAGTGAGAGGTCATTCTTAAAAAGGGACTGTGAGTATTGGTGTCTCAGGAACCAACCTGTGCTTCCATTGTGCTTCCATTGTGTAATGGTGAGCACTCAGGAATCAGACTTAGTATTTTTCTGTGACTTTCACATGCACATACCTACTTACACACATACACCTACAATCCCTGCCTCCCCACACATATCACCTTTCAAACTTAACCATCTATTTTCTAAACTACTCTTTGCTATATGATAAATTTTTGATTAAATTTCATAGTACCTTGTGGAGCAAAGCAAACATAGATGCTAAATAAGTGTGTACTGTGTTTAAACTGGCATAAGTGATCTCAATTTCCAGTGCTGTTTGCTGGTAGATATTGATGATCAGCCCCTCTCTCGATGACGAGTGTGTAGCCACAGAGAAAGTGAAATAAGTATTTCTGCATAAGGTCTAGAGATAAAGTAAACCATATAGTGGATAAAAAAAAAATATTGCTACACTGAGGAGAGCAATAGACTTTTACAGGTCAAAATATAGGATGTGAGTCAGAAATACTTCAGGCTCCAGGTACTGGAAGTGCCAAGTTACCGCAGCACAGAAGGAGTTTTGGTGGACTTTCTGATCAGCTGATGCATGATAAAGTAAGACAACATTCCCACTCTGGGTAAATTACAGAGGTGGCCTTGGATTTTGACACAAGCCCTCATTTTCAGACAGCTACTATCTATTCGAGACAGATCCTGGATGACCTTTTAACCTTAGTGGTAACCACTCATTAGGCTACCAAGTTACCATGTGATCTGAGCTTCCCAAATGTAACTAGATTCTGTCTGGCCTGTCAAGCCATACAGTTATACATTCATAAGCAGTCAGCAAATGGAAGGTGTATTGATTCACGGCACATAGCAGTCATGTGGTAAATGCAACATGGCACAGGGTGAAATAAGAATTCCTTGCATGTAGTCCCCATGTGGTAAGCCCAACATGGCACTGGCAGAACACCATGTATGGAGGGCATGCCCCTAGGTATGGCTACATAAATCTGCATCCACCTGCTTTCTTAAAAGGAGCTTCCCACCATGTGAAACTCTCTCTCTCTTCCCCCTCCTCTCTCTCCCCCTTTTTCCTCTCTCAGCAACTCCTCTGAATAAACTCTCATGTGGCATCTGGTAGTACGTACATCTATCTCTCATATGTGAAACTAAAAGAAGGTATGTAATCAGACCTGAGCAGTTTATAAAGGCAAAAGCCAATTACTTAATGAGTGGCCCAGTTTTGGTGACTCTTACTGCTCTGTCCCATATCAAGCACTGATGACAGAGGTCTGGGCTCTATGATGGATTGACTAAGAACAAGAACTAGGGTGAGTTTATGGATAGTTCTGCATGTTGTGCCAGCACATGCCAACAGTAGAGAACTCCAGCACTATGGTTGTCTTTTTGGCACTTTACTCAAAGACAGTGGTGAAGGGACAGATACATCATGAGCAGAACTTTGGGCAATACACGAGTTGCAGATGATGTTAGGGAAAAAAAAATGGCTAGATATGTGATTCAGAACCTGTAAAGAGCATGGTTTAAAAATTGAGAAATATTTGAGGGAAAGGTATGGGAAAAGATTAGAAGATATTTGTTACAAGAATGCTTACTGAAAGGTGATTATAGCAAAGGAGGGCTTTACTAATAAAGTATATAGGAAGATCTATTCTATGGGTAGTAGTCAACTTCTCTCCATCATTGCCTTACTGATAATGTGGGCAATCAGGGAAAGAATGGAGGGTATGCATGGGATTTGTGATGTTCATTTTCATTCACCAACATTGTCTTGTAAATGACTATTAATTAACATCAAATCTTTCAGAAGCAAAGATCAGTACTGAGACCACACAGTAGTATCTTTCTCCATTACCAACCAGCCATTAACCTCATGGAATAAACACTGTTCTGTATATGTATAGTTAATACATGTGCACTAGAATGGTTGGTATTAGCAGCTAATTTGACTGGATTCAGAAGGAATTCAGATTAGAAGTGATTTACATGCTGGAGAGAAAAATCCACTTTAGGTGGTTATGTATTTCAATTTGCTTCCTGTCTGTAGCCCTAGATAGGGACATCTGAGGTGTCCAGGTTATTCGATTGAGCACTAAGTGGTTGCCTGCCTCTCCAGTGTGGTGACATCTATTGTGGAACTACTCATCCCCAATCTAACATAGGTTTGTGTGTTGACACCTACATGCATTGTATTAATGTTCATAAAATTCTGCCTATAATACTTATCAAGAAAATAAATGATGCTTATAGTAAAACAAAACTCGAGAATGTTTGATTTGAGACAGGAAGACATGCTACATGTTTTGGAAGGTAGATCTGGTTATAAGCCTCTGGAACTGAATATTTTATTATTTAGTGATTTTCAGCAAGTCACTTCTTTCCTAAGACATATTCTTTATTACTTCTACGATGTAGATTACTAAAACCCAGAGAACATGTTACATTCATATGCTGTAATGGTACAGGAAATTTAACTTCAGGAATTCTGTTTGCCTTTCTTCTGTCCATGAGGTCACTTACTGGAATAGAAATTACTGCAATATTTTAGTTTGTCAATTAACTCTATCTGTATATGAAAGAGGAAAAAATGATAATACTGGACCAGTTACTAAGCAACCACTCTGGAGAACCCTATCTCACCAGGCTGAGCACTGAACAATGAAATGATACCCTCCTGTTAGAAACTATCATGTTCCTTTAAAGAGACACATCACCAATTCAAATATGACATCACTTCAATGATATGCTGGTAAATACAGTTTTGCATTTCTATGGATCTTATTCCTGTTTTAAAGTATTAAGTTTGAACATTTCCTGAGACAGGGAGCATTTCAGAAATCATTAAAGTCACAGTGGAAGAAGGAATGAATGGCCTAAAAGCTGTGCA